>JAMPIV010018115.1:190000-868911 GCA_024509875.1 Oreohelix idahoensis
GTGAGTGGGGGCGTTTTAAAATTCGGAAAATATCCTCACGTGTTTCAAAATATTAAATTTAATATCCATTAATATTTAATGACCTCTTACAGTGATGTCATATCGTTGCGTCAGACTTTCGCCTGCATCTTGTGCACAACTCATAAACACCATCTGTGAACTCATTTGATGTCCAGATGCCACCTATAGCCAAAATTGTCTCTCCAGACAGATTATCGTGATAATCACACACAGGGATGGTCCCGTGAAACGATAAACGCATCTACCACCTGTGTAATCTGCCCACCTAGGACGGCTATCTCAGACAGACAATATTGGCTTCTGTAGATGTTGATCGGGCGAGATGGTCTTTTAATGATAAGAATCTCGCTCGCTGACCGGTGATAATGACTGGGTATTGTTACGATAATATCCCAGTTCACCTGGCGGAACGTAAATGTCTGATGAGTAGTAAACAAGATAAAAACAGTCCCATGGCAAATACTTCGGTAGGGGAGTGGAGCGTTAGAGACTTTCCCCTACTAGATTCGGCATAGAGAGTAAAATAATGGTGCATAAAATATGCCACATAATAATGACAGGGGGGAGAGAAAAATATGAAAATATCACTCACATGGGACTGTAATGCAATCCTACCGGAGTGGACTTGATTTCTCACAACCGTATCGTCACAAATACTGTTATTGATTTGTTTGTGTGGATAATTCCTATTTGTTTAGAATATTTATTTGCTAAATAAATATTTATGTTTTGTTCCACGTATCTGCTTGACCTTTGTTATTTTCTCACAGACGTTCTATATTTCTCATCTTTACTTCCTGTTTGAGACCATGACTGACGAAGGGAAAACCCGAAACGTTACCTCGATTCTAACGTATTTTCCGGGCACCAAGTTTTTATGTTTTTGTTTCTAAACTTTAATACATAAAGCACTGTTACTGGGACACGAAGAGTAAACAGTCACTGGTAATTGTTTTAACTGTCGGTTATAGAATACCAGTCACCATGAAGATTGTTACATTCTGACAGTCGGATAGAACACAGTTTCCAAATGCATGACGTCACATAGCGGATTGGTTACGTTGGTATTTAATAAATAAAAATGCTGTTTCAGTAAATTCATGAAATGTCATCCGTTGTCATCCGTTGTCATCCGTTGTCATCCGTTCAATGTCTCTCCATGCCCTCTTCTTTATTCCTTCATCGTATGTCTCCAGTTCTCTTCCCTGTGTATATTTCAATCATCCTCTACCTCTCTTACCTTGTGGATTCCAGAAACAGGACTGCCTTGAAATGCTACAAACAGGTTTCCTTAATGTGTGTCTTAATCAACTCCAGCGTCCGCTTCTCCTGTGCCTCTCTTGTCAGCTCGTCAATACATGTCCTCTTGTCTCTTATGATGACTCTTTTTACTTCTTTATTTATTATTATTATTATTATTATTTTTTTTTTGCTGCTGCCATTTCCACAACAAAGGTCGGCTACAATGGATCTCCAACGTCTTTTGTCTCTTGTCTTGATGGTGCACTCTGATAGACTCTTTCCTGTCCATCTCTTGATGTTATCTTCCCACTTATAGCGCTGTCTTCCTCTTGCACGTTTGCCTTCAACTCTGCCTTATATTATGGTCTTCAGTAAGATGTTATGTCTTTTTTATATGGCCAAAATATATTAGCTGTTTAATTTTGAGCTCCTTTATTAATTTCTTTTCATTTCTATGTTTTCTTATGTTTCCACGAGAAGTGTCCCATTTTTCTTTATATCCACATTTCATGGGTCTCAGTTCTTTCCTCTAATTGACTGTTCTTTGTCCATGTTTGTGACGTTATTGGTCGCTCCCCTTTTGGTATTTTCTCTCTCTCCCCTTATCTACTTATTTCTCATTTTCGGAGCACAGAAATACGTGCCCAGTCACTTTTTTACACTTCTACCTGTAATAATTCGTCATGTCTGTTTACCTGATCATCGCTGCTTAGAGAGTAGACAGGTGATGTAATATTGACCGACAGTCATGTTAGTAATGTGACAGTGCGAAGACGATGTATGAAGAAGAATGGTAGTACGGGTGGGGTTCGTGTGTAATGTTGTCGTCACTCTCTCTGGTCTACTTTTACACGCGTTCCGCAGTCACAGAAAAACTCTCTTGATGGCAGGGATCCCACTTTTATTAATGAAACCCTATCAGGTAGCATATGAATCATACAGAAAACAATGTTGTCCTCAAGTTTACTTTGTAGGTAATTCCTATACAACACCATATAACCAAGCTATTTAGGTATTCTCTACGTTACACCATATAACCCAGCACAGACTGCTGGACTCTCTGAAATAAAAGGAAACAAAATAAACTAGCATTTTTCTAAAGGACAAACATCATCTACGTAATAATACATACATATGTGTGAAAACTTGCAAGTATATGCACTTATATGTCCATGTGTGTGTGTTGTGTGTGTGGTGTTACACGTGTGAAAATATGCTAGTAGATGTGCCTATGTGTCCATGTGTGTGTGTGTGTTGTGTGTGTAATCAACAATAAACATATCTCAGTCAACAACAATGTCTTCATACTCCTGCTAATTACTAACTACATCATCACGCGAGAGATAACGTAAATGAACCACTTCTATCTATAATGAAATATTCCACACAGCGCACTGGCCTAAATGACATCAATTTATCAGTATGTGAGAGGCATAGCTGCTCTAAAGAACAAGCAGATACATACTCTATTCTTACAGCTCTATACTAAATGTAATAGGCATAGGCTACTCATGGACTCAAAGGGTACGCCAATCTTCCTCTCACAAAAATCACTGATGTAAAATTAACCACACTTACTGCTCACAAGAATGCAATATAACTATTACTTAAAACTACACAAATAATAATAATGGTAATAAGTACACACTTGTATACAGCGCAGTGCGACACTAGAATTCCTCTTATAAATGCACTTAATACTTTACACATTTAACACAGTCTCACAGTTGAAATTAGCGATGATATAGATATACGTGAAATTACACTAGAAAACACATACATCGCAAACCAGCTTCTATCAAACTGTTATAGATAGACAAACTCTAAAAAGCAATAAATCCTGAACCTAAAACGTCTAATATTACTAAATCTAAAGTATTATAAAAATGTACTCATATGCAAGCATACCTCTATGTCGTTAGTTCTCTTAGCACAGACGCAACATATGCGATATCAAATCCTCTACCTCACGGGTGTATCGTACCGAGGATGCATACCGCACAAGAGGACGATCTGGCTTCTTTTCAACTCTTACTCGACTCTCTCAGTGTTTTAGTTAAATCTACATATCCACTCCTTTACCACATGAAAGCCACGTCAAAATGTCAGGCAAAGCTCCGCCCATCCTTCTAGGGAGCAAATCAGGAGTCCTATGCTCCGTTTGGATGACATGAGATCACATATTAGTAAAGATTTTCTTCCTAATCGACACAACTCAAGGTCCGCCCACTAATGGTAACATTCCCACGATATCTGTTGCCCGAGTCACACTTCTTACGGTTTTGTGCTCAAAAAGGTGTTTTCCTCTGGTGTCAGACAGCGCCGAGATGTCTAAGACCAAGGGCCGTCACTCATTACATCTTCTGCGTCTCACACGTTTGTTTTCCTTTTAGATGGCAAAGATGTTTCGTTTAGATCGCCCATTCCAGTGTGAGAATGCCAACATGAGCACAAATATACACCGTAGACATATCGACAACTATTACTCAGTCTAAAATTACACATTTCTGGCCATACGGTTACAGTAAAATTCTCGTGTACCAGACATTGCGCGCCGGATTAACACAAAGATCGCCCCGCGAGCTTGGTTATCGCTGATATGGCTATTGTAACTTCCTAATTTCTCTCGTGGAGAGAACACAACCCAGATGGTCACACGATGAATGTTTATTTGCACAGGTACCGGGCAGTAAATTATCCAGGTGGTGACCTATTACAGAAACGCACCTGAAAGACGGAATGTTGTAATAAGTTTCCAGGAAGACATTATTTGTGATAATGTAAGAAGTCGTGAGTGTAAACAGGACCGATAGTTGACGGAAATAACAATTCCTTATATGGAAAGTGGCTTTTAAAAAATCACTCAGAATTTTCCTCTAAGGACGTTTGGCATAAACCCCATCATAACATGCATGATTGAATACGATTGGCCTGACAATTCTAGATGTTATAAACAACACTTCTGATTGGAGCCTAATCAGATAGTAACAACAACGGTCATGAGACGAAAGGTGCAATATAATCTGACACTTTCGCTGGTTTAGATCACTGTAAAATTCATCTCGTCAAGAAGACAGCCAGCTAGCCAGAGTAAGGAATAGGATCAGAATTCCATTTATCGGACCGGACCTTCTTTGAGCATCTTGTGGACTTATATCTCAGGAAAACTCTACCTACATTAACACGGAAAGCCGGAATCCTAGGAATCTGAGCACAAAGTCAGAATGGGAGCCTAGTGTAAAGTAATACCCCAGACCGCGTGTAAGAGGCATCTTAAACAAGTTGCCTGAACTATTTCTCTGAGCCAGGAGTCAGTATTCCGAAAGACATTTTGGGATGAGTTGTACATTTTAAGATTATATATTTTGCGTTTATTAACATGAGAAAATTGCTAATGGATGTCCAAGTCTTATGTCACATAATTTTGGGTCGATCTTTTGTCCTGTCCTGCCGTAGTCACTTACTTTTGTTGTGCGTACTGATTACGTGAAATTTCCGTGGTCGGCACATTTCTTTCTCTACTATCAAGCAGATATTAACTATTTTCTAATTAATTTTACACTCCCTTTGGGGATAATTCGTCATGTTTGCTTTAAGCTTCTCGCCTTTGCTAAGATTAGGCACAGGTAAAACCCCAGATGGGCCCAGTCAGTTTTCGCATAGCGACCGAGTTTTGTGTTTACCCAAGGCGTGTCGGACGATAAATTATCCGACTGCGGACATATTACTGACGTGCACCTGGAAGACGGAATGAGGTAAAAGCATCCGGATAGAAGTATTACGAAGATATTACTTGAGATAAAAGTAAGAAGTTATTTGTAATCACTGACGAGAATATTCGGAGGTTTCACGTCCATATTTCCGAGACATACCTTTTCTATAACACATATGATGAAATTATTTGAATAAACTCATCCGGCACACGCATGTTTGAAACTATTGGCGGGCATTCGGAATGTATGCATAAAAACATTTCCGATATGAGCCTAGCCTAATGGTAAACTACACGTGCCAGGAACGAAAGGGGGAATATAACTTGAAATTTTTGCAAGTTTAGAGCACTGTGAAAAATCACCTCATCGAGAAAAGAGGATTATGATCAGTTAGCACAATGTCATGTTCAATGTGTGTGTCCCGGGATGTCTGTAAGAACATCCTGAAATGTTTGCAACATCGAAGAAACCTGTCGATGTTCCTCAGCGGAAAGATTTGGAGAAACGGTCACGTTTTTCCAAGATTCCGTAGAATAAAGTGGGATCTCAATTTAAAAATGATAAGGGTGGATTTAGGCGGACGTCAAATTACCACCCCTATCGACACCAGGTATTAAAGTGCAAGATGTAGGTGTCTTCTCTGGTTTATGATGTTGCTGTGTATATTGTAGTAGAATAGTTCACAGAGTACAACACAGGCAACATGATGTGTAGAGTCATAGAAATGGTAACTTCGCTTTACGTTTTATACCATTTATTGCACGCCACAAAACAGTCATGATATATATGTCATCACCAACATAGTTCAACGAAGTACGCATTCAAAATAATATTAGCTGATAGTCATGTAGAATCCAGTACTCAATATTCATCTTGTAAACAAATAGCTTCCGTATTTTCGATATCGTAAAGTTCTGGTTCGTGAAGCTGTATAAATAATATATAGCACAGATCTGGGTACCTAAAGTTCATACATATAAATTCTGCAACAGTGTCAGCTGCAGATCATCAATGTTCATAATAAATACTCCCTTCCTGATGCTAGCAGATCAGATGTATACAATAAGTCCATTTATCGTCTGCACGTGAATAGCATACATGGAGTACAGGTCAACCCGACCTTTATAACATTCCTAAGTCTAACCATCTGACTTGGACGTGATCTCTGATATAACGAATCCTGGAACACAGACAATAGTCTTGTTGGTCTAGAGCGACCCATATATGTAACTAGTTCAGGTATAAAGATACCGGTGGCGAAATCCTAATCAAAGTACCTCTCCATTTTTGAATCACACAGGCGAGCAAAGAGCGACAAAAATGACGAACTTCTAGATGATAGCGTAAAGTTCAATACAAGAGGAATTACTCTTTTTCGAAATCAACCACTGAACATATGCCTCCAGGCAGGTTTGAATAACACTGGGAAATAGTCTAGTTAGCTAACTAACTCACAAAGACAATGTATTTCCCTCAGAAAAATCACAAGACGCAGATTGCGTCCGCTCGCTGCTCAGACCATTTCTTAACTCCCCGAGCTGGGCGGAAAACCACAATCGAACTCTCAAAGTCTAGACATGCGCAGAACGCATCTACCTGAGTATCAATTCACACAAGACGATTCTAAGAACATACGAGATAAAAGACATACACTATCGCTCCTTTTATGGTCATGAACAGAAAACCTTAAGACAGGTTTCAGACATCTACAACAGTTGACTGATACTACCAAATAAGGAGATATGGTCACGCTTCGTTCAAGAAATTATAGACCGAACGTGTCTCGACCCAAGAGGAGGTAAACTCATAAAAAATAGTAGTCTCAAAATCTCGAGTTATGTCGCTTTGACTGTAAAATAATATAATACACATTTCAGTCAAAAAATGATCATACAAAGACTTTTTACGACAAAATGATTATACAAAGACTTTGGGAAAAAAAATGATCTGTGCGTAACAACATCACACAGTGATGATAACTTTTTTCTATGAGGAATTATTCATTTTTACAACTGTTAAAACATAATTGATTATTAAATTTGTTACTTGTATAAAGACAAATCTAACGTAGATTTAATCATTTTGAATATACTACATCCGTATGTTTCAGACAATTTCTTAAATACACTTAAACAGAGCTATACAATAATAATAGAGAAATTTCGCTGAATTAACTCAGCTGGGGGCTTGAACGAGCTAACGAATTATATGATAACCCTATCCTTCACAAAATTTGACGGCAGATACTAGAGTTAATATTTGTTCAGCCTCATGCAGCATGTTCTCGCTTTCTGAATACCTTGTGAAAACTACTTTGAGGTAGAAGCATCATTATCCTTCTACCTACAACTCTGCCAAGAGTAATCTTGTGCGAAGGTAGACACCTTTGAAGACTCACATTAGTTATTCTTGAGTGTTGGCCACTGTTGGACCACTGCTGCAGAGCTAAGGGAAGGCAACCCGTGACATCATACACGGCTGGCAACCTCAGCATATAGAATGATGGTTTAAAGAACCACCACTGCAAGAGCTGGTGACTGCTTTATGCGAGTTTCTCATAGAGCACCAAAAGCAGAGGTAGTCCCAAGTTCCATATGAAGCAGGGAGTGGATGATGATAGAACTGATGTACATACTTATTTTATTATTCATCTTTTCAACCAGTGCAAATGAAATTATATTCAAAATAAATGTAATGAATGTTTTCCGCTCACTGGGATTAATATTAATGCTCAAAGAGGGTAAAGTTCTAAGTTAGATGGGAGATGGACTGAAGAGGGGGGGGGGAGACATGATTGTGGGTCAGGAAACCCAGTACTCGGGAGTGTATTTGTTTCTCTTCTGTCATGATACCAGTTGGTGGTACCCGTTGAGTGAACTGTCTCTGGAACAAAGTGTTTGGTACAAATGGCATGCTGTCAACGCTTAAAAACTATCATCAGACGGGTCTTGAAGACGCTGGACCAGCTCCGTGATTACTGCCTGATATTTCTTGGAACGTGTCACAACCTCCAGACTTGACTAGTATCTAGAGTGAATCTTTCCATAACCTGTAAAGAACCAAACATCGGCTGGAGCAGAAACCAACAAACTTACTGGCAGCTAAGTACAAACTTAAAAGCTGCTAAGTGAACTTTCAGACAATTCACTCAATATCCATAACATCACCCTGTGATGATTGCTTTTTTGTTAAAGAATTATTCATTTTACACTGTTAAATATAATTGATTATTCAATTTGTTATTTGTACATATACAAATTTATAGTTGATTTAATCATTTTGAGTGCACTGCACCCGTGTGTCTCAGTCACCTTAAATACACTTGAAACAGAGCTACTAAATTAAGATTTCACTGAATTAAATCAGTTGGGGGCTTGAACGAGCTAAATCATTCAATATATCTCTTCACAAAAGTTGTCTGGCAGATAGTAAGTTAACTGTGCTAAGACGCAGTCAGCATTGTTCTTGATTTCTGAATATCTTGTGATAACTCCCTAAAGGTAGAAGCATCATCATCCTTCTATTTGCATCTCTGCCAAGATTAATCGTGTGCGAAGGTAGATACCTTTGAAGACCCACATTAGATACTCTAAGTTTTGGCCATTGATGGACATTCACTGCTGAGCAGGTGGAGTAAATCCCGTGACAATGTTTTTACACCATACAATATTTGAAGAATATATATAACGTTTTATGATTCTCAGTTTGAATTTGTGAGTTAGTTGTTGAGATGTTAGTATGCGTCTCATGTTGTTGAATGTAGCTTTGACCATTCCTATTCTCTTCCGTGATTTATTATGTTTCGCATCTGCATCTTCTGTTATAAATGACTAAGATATGAGAAACTCTTGACTTGTTCTGGGATTTTCCCGTTTCCCACACTTCTTTATTTGCTTGTGTTGTGTTTGTATTTCTTGAGCCTTGACTCTGGAACTTCTTTATGTGTTTATGTTTATATCTGCCTTCTTATGTTTACTTTCTTTTATCTTATTGATAGTTTCTATTGTTGTTCATGCTCTGTGCCGTTGTTCTCTTTGTATCTGGAAAGTCTTCACTTGTCTAATTTAATACTTTTTTTTTCTGTTGCCAGTGGTCTTGTGTATTTACATCATCTTCTGTGTGTCGACTTGTTTAGTTTGGCATGTTTTTTAAGGACGATCTTCATTGCACACGGCCAACTCCATCAGTGCTCCAATGTCCTTCTTTAGATCACGCAAGGAAACCGAAGACGCACCAACAGTGATAAATGCAGTCAGCCACCCATAGCTTGGCTGCTTGCGTCAGGGTCAGCGAGCCAGAGCTGACCAAGACCCTACTCCACCTCCAAGTGTTGGTCCTGGAAACAGGCTGCATCACTGCAGTCTGGCTGAGTGAGTAGGGATCGAAGTGGGAAGGTTAACCCGGTCCCAAAAAATGCCGTGCTGAAGTCGGTTGTGTCGGCCGAAAGGCGCAATTATCGCAGCTTCGCTGTAAACGGACACAACGCAACCAACGTCCTTCTCAGGACGAACGAGGAAGAAGAAAGAAGAAGATCACGCAAGGAGGATCTCAGCATAGTGCATGAACTCCATAGCACCGACGAAGATCCCATTGTGTGAGAATCACACATTCTATGAATAATTTTCTGGTGAGTAGGTTTCCTAATTTTTAAATTTTGCGACACCTACCCCCTATATCTTGAAGCACTTGGCACTTAATGAATGTAGTAGCCGTAAAATTGTCTTTTGTTTATCAGTAGGGCTAGGATTTTAATGACCTAAAAATTGCTAGAAAATGACCTATAAAAAATGCATTTATGACCAAAAAAAAACAAAACTTCGAAATATGCCATATAAAATACAAAAATGACCTAACAAACACAACTTTCATTTTTAGTTTCCGAGCTTAACTAAAATTATTTTGTATTATTAAAGAAAATAAATAGCATAAAATAAAGCAAAAAGAACCTAAAAATACAATATACAAATTTTTGTTGTTGTTGTTGCTGTTACTGTGCCTAACTGAAATTCATCATGCTGCTAACAAATTAACAAAATGACCAATAAAACAAATCAAGGAAAAAACAAAATATTTTCATTTTTTGTTTAGTGTCGAACAGTTTTTTTTTTTAAAACTTGCTTTTTTTTCTTGTGTCCAGCTTTTCCCGCGTCTCTACTTACACTGTGTACGGCATTCATCATTTTCTTCATCAAATCTATCTGATACACTAATAGATCTTCTGACTTCTCCGAAGAAGTAACGGCAAAACCAGGCAGAAATCCAAAATTTGACTTTACGTAGGAAAATTTACCAGCAACATTTGTTTTCAGGGGTTGAGGAAAAATTATTTAAACAGCAGGAGGACAACAGTAAAGAAATTTGTAAAAAAAAAAAACCAAAAAAAAAACCATAAATAAGAAAATTTTACAAACGCCTATTATTTTTAATTGAAAAAACTAAAATATGCAAAATAATGACTCAAAGGGGGAAAAAAGGAAGCCTATTGAGGCATATTGGGAATATGGCATTAGGCCCATATTTTCTTGGCCATCGGCACACTAGGGGTGATGTGGTCAGCATCACGCCGGCCGCCTTAACCTTCCCAGAGTTGCTCTGGTACCCAATTCATGAGGCTGGGTCGACCCCGGAGCCGTTTGCGGCCTAAAAAATCCCACCTCAACTGGGGATTGAACCACGGACCACCGAGCTAGGAAGCCAGTGCGCTAACCACTGCGATACCGCGGCTCCTCAAACAACAACAAAAAATGCTTCAAAATGACCGAAAAGTCTTTTTAAAAAAAAGTGTCCGGACATAACAAAAATGCAAAAAATGCCTTAACAAAGGCTCTTAAATCCGCTTAGTTTTGTATGAAACACATTTATTTTGATCTGAGCGAGCACCGTTTCGATTATGCCCCCCCCCCCCCCCCCCACATAAAAAAAGCAAACTCATTTAAATCCTTGCCCTAATAATCAATGTCTGATATAGTGTTGTATACGTTCTGATTTTATCTTTATTTTGGTTAACAGAATAGTTATCTGTTGTGAGAAATAAATTGCGTTTACATTTTCTTCCTATGCGAGGGTTAGATTGACAGAGTGGTTAGAGTGCTGGTATCTCGCGTCAAAGGTGCAGGGTTCGAGTCACGTTAACGACACGCTACTGTCTCCCCAGAAGTAAATGGGTACTTGGCTTTGCCCTTGAGTTAGGGAAGGAAAAGGCAGCGATGAAAGCAACTGGTCACCCCACTTTTCGATGCTGGACCTAGTATAGGAAAGTCTTCATTCCCAATACGGCAATATATGCTGTGGGGCTACGTTTACCTGTACCGCAGTGTCTTGATGTCCATGATTAGTCTGTCAGTCTTTGTCTTTCAGTCTTTGTCTTTCAGTCTTTGTCTTTCAGTCTTTATCTTTCAGTCTTTGTCTTTCAGTCTTTATCTTTCAGTCTTTATCTTTCAGTCTTTATCTTTCAGTCTTTGTCTTTCAGTCTTTGTCTTCATCTCTTCCCATTTATTTGTTAATGTTGTTACAATATTTTCGAGTGCTCTTCTTCTAACTATGTGTCTTATAAGAGTCGCAAGTCTTCGCCATATCTTTGTGATCAAACATTTTTGCTCAGTTGCTCATCATCATCGTCATCACCACCATTATCATCACAATCATCATCGTCATCATAATCATCGCCATCATTGTTATCATCACCATCATTATGATCACAATCATTATCGTCATCATAATCACGGTCATCATAATCATCGTCATCTTCGTCTTCATCATGTCATAATTACCATGATCACCATAATCATAATCATCATTTTCATCATATCATCATCATCATCATATCAACATCATTATCATCACCATTATCATTATCATATGATTATAATATCATCACTATTATCATCATCATCTTCATCATATCTTGATAATTATTGTCATATCATCATCCTCATCATTATATGATCATAATATCATCATATCATCAGTTCATCATCATCATCATCATCATCATCATCATCATCATCATCATCATATCATCATATCATCAATTCATCATCATTATCATATGATCATAATATTATCACCATCATCATCATCATTATCAATATCATCAAATCATCATCATCATCATTGTGGTAAAGTGGGATGTTATAAATATTTATAGGGGACTTAGTGTACTGACTGAGATTAGCTGTGAAGGTATCTGTATCTAATAGGTGTAGTGTTTTACAGATAACCTTACTTGCTACCACATTTATACCTCAGTCATAATTATTCTGGAATATTGTGATGACTACGTTGAATGTCTAGGGTTATGTAAATGATGAAGTGTAAGTCACAACAACAACAGACAGATAAACAATTTAATTTATTCCACCACACTTGACAACACTGTGACACTCACACACATTTAACATTCTATAAGACTATCTTAAATGAGTCACTGGTAAAGTTTCAAATATATATGTATTAATTACTTTCACTAATGTATGTCCTGATTCAACTACAAAGTGAACCAGGAATCACAATCAATTGTAATCACAATTTATATATACATAATTTATAAATATGAACTTAGTAGTGACATATTGTATTAGTATTATCCTATGTGTGTCAGTTGTGTAGTAGTACTATGAGGTACTACTGGTTTTATTTTTCAAGCTATGTTGTTATTTGTCATCATGACTTCAAGTGTTTGTTTATCTGGGAAATAGTATGGGGAAAAAGTTCACAGTTCCTGTCAATTTAAACAAGGTATTGTCCCTCTTTTTTTACTAAAATGTCAATTTTTGAGGGGACACATAATGTTGAGCTCCACTGGCCACAGAGGCTTAACTTTCGTGATGGCGGCAGGAAAAGACTCCTCTGCTCGATTGCTCCCCTGTGTTCTGGAGACACCTCACTAGTCGCTATCTGGACCCAGGAGTATGCTGTCAGCCTCCAGATTCAGCAAAGCTCAGACCAGGTGCTGCTCAATAACTTTAGGACCACAGTCCCACAATTCATGGAATAATACACAGTTACGTTGACTGACAATGAATATAGCACAATTTCGATCTGCCGATGTCCCAGGCTTTTATTTAGAAAAATATGCACTGGCGCTCAACGCACTGGTTCTTTAGTAAGTTTATTTGAAAAATGTGGTCCTGAACTAACGCTCCTAATTGCCTATATTGGCGGGTCTAACCAATCGAGCCATGTTTACACAAGCGTTTGAAAAAAAGTACCCTTCCTTCCGTCTCCCCTAACAACAAAAGATAGTATTTGTAGCCCGACTAATCGTGTTTAGCCTTACATTTACTGCGCTCCAATCAAATAGGATTTAACATGGGGACCTATTTCCCGTACAATGGTGGTTTTAAAATCTGCCACTGAGCGATTCTGATTTTGGTGTTGTCTGACACCCTCACTATTTCTGTTGGCTATAATTTGTTAATTCCTAGGCTATTTGCGTAACGTTTAACATATTCTTTATCAGCAAGTCCTAAGGAACCCAAATATATAAATTTAATGGGGCTAAGGGGCTGCGTTCAAAATATGTATTTTCTTCTACCTCCCGTTCACTTCGATCGATGTGGTGTCTGGGTACTGTAATGTTTTCAAACGTAAACCAGTATAATGTCATGTTTCCTAATAAGCGTTTTTCAGGTTTTTAAAGCCTAACTCTCGTATGGGTAGTGTTTTTTATCACTGTCGATTTGAAAAAAAGTTAGTGCATGTGGCCTTACACGCGTGATGGCAGTAATTGTATAGCGAGACGCGTGTTAGTGTTGCATGCGTCCCGGCTTTCAGCCCTCCCTTTCTTTCTATCCTAAGTCCATCTGTCCGTTCGTTTATGGTAACTTAGTGTATAAAATGACATGAATGGAATATTAAATATAGGTCAGCTTGCGTATCTCAAGGTTTTTCTTAGAAAGGCAGTACACGTTTTATCGTACAAAGCGTGTATGCTGCAGTAGGCTTTTACTATCAACGTGAAACGTTATAATTTGCAGACGAATTAGAAAACAAGGGGAATTTCGAGTACAGTCATTGTGACAGCACTGTTCTTTACCATTCTTCTTTCCTTTTATTGAAGTTATTTGTTAGGCTTTACATTTACTTTTTCATTTATATATGTGGATTAGAATTTCACACGACAATCATCACCATTATCGTTATCACAAGATTATAATATCATCATATTATCATCATTTTCATAACCATCATCATCATCTTCTTCATTATATCATGATAATTATCATCACTATCATTATATCATAATATCATCATATTACCATCATCATCATTAATATCATAATACCATCATCATTATCATCACCATCATCATATCATCATAATATCATCATCTTCATCATATCCTCGTTATTATCAGTCACCATCTGCATCATTATGATTACCATCATCGTCATATCATCAATATATCATCATCATCCCCTCTCCGCTGCTTGGGGAGCATTTAGCTTCCCTTGCCGGAAGCTTCCACCAAAGTACTCTTGTACTCTTGTAGTGGTCGTTTCTGTAGTAATGTTATTTACACGATGAGGTGGTCAACCACCTACGCAGCCTCACATTAGTCGCCTCATATTAGTGGCCTCATATTAGTGGCCTCACATTAGTCGCCTCACATTAGTGGCCTCATATTAGTCGCCTCATATTAGTGGCCTATTAGTCGCCTCATATTAGTGGCCTCATATTAGTCGCCTCATATTAGTGGCCTCATATTAGTGGCCTCACATTAGTCGCCTCAAATTAGTCGCCTCACATTAGTCGCCTCATATTAGTGGCCTCATATTAGTGGCCTCATATTAGTGGCCTCATATTAGTGGCCTCACTTTAGTCGCCGCACATTAGTGGCCTCACATTAGTGGCCTCACTTTAGTGGCCTCACATTAATGGCCTCACATTAGTGGCCTCGCTTTAGTGGCCTCACATTAGTGGCCTCATATTAGTGGCCTCACATTAGTGGCCTCACATTAGTCGCCTCATATTAGTCGCCTCATATTAGTCGCCTCATATTAGTCGCCTCATATTAGTGGCCTCACATTAGTCGCCTCACATTAGTCGCCTCATATTAGTCGCCTCATATTAGTCGCCTCACATTAGTCGCCTCACATTAGTCGCCTCACATTAGTCGCCTCATATTAGTCGCCTCATATTAGTCGCCTCATATTAGTCGCCTCACATTAGTCGCCTCACATTAGTCGCCTCACATTAGTCGCCTCACATTAGTCGCCTCATATTAGTCGCCTCATATTAGTCGCCTCATATTAGTGGCCTCACATTAGTCGCCTCACATTAGTCGCCTCACATTAGTCGCCTCATATTAGTCGCCTCACATTAATAATAAATTCTTTAAGCACCAAACACGGCGCATAAGGCAGAAACCAGTGCTCTCCAGGTTGTTCGTTGTGACGCCACTCCTCTTAGCTCTTGCACATTATTTAGGCCCAACGTTCTTCCTTCTCTTATTATTGTTCTTCTGAGTGTTTCTTTTGGTCTTCCTTTTTTCCTCTTACCCTCAGGAACCCAAGTGAGCGCCTGTAGTGGTATTCTGTTGTTTTGCATTCGTAGGACATGACCGATATATGACCATCGTCTTTTCCTTATATAGTCGGAGACATATTTCTGCCTAGAGTCTTCTCTTATTTGTCGATTAGTCTTGAATTCTTTCCAACTGATGTTCATGAGTTTTCTAAGACATTTGTTCTCGAATGTATTCAGCTTGTTCTCCAATGATTTTGTTATTTTCCAACTCTCACAGCCGTATGTTAACACTGAGATAACATTTGAATTAAACAGACGAAGCTTGGTATGTATATTCAATGATCGTAATTTCCAAATGTTAGATAATCTATTGAAGGCGCTAGCTGCCAAAGCAATTCTAGTATGAATTTCTCTTGTTGTGTCACCATCCTGAGTCATTTTACTGCCTAAATAATTTCAACTTTCAACTTTCTGTAGTTTTTCCCTGTTCAAGATGATATCAAAGATCTCATTAGAAAAGTTCATAGCTTTAGTTTTAGAGGCATTTATTTGGAGACCTATTGTAACCGAGAGATGACACAAATTATTTACTGCTTCTTGGGATTGTCTGGGTGTTGAACTTAAGAATGCTAAATCATCTGCGAAATCCAGGTCCCCCAGGAATTTTCCATTTGTCCATTTTATACCTAATTGTTCATTGTGGGTATAGTTTCTCATAACCCAATCAATAGCTATTCCAAAAAGTAGTGGTGACATAATACAGCCTTGTTTCACCCCTGTTTCTACTGTAAACCATTCTGTATTCCCTTTATTTGTTCTAACACAACATCTTGCATTGTCATATAGCGCTTTGATTATATTCACATATTTTGTTGGAAAACCATAGATTGTAAGTATCTTCCACAATGGTGGGCGGTGTAGACTATCAAAGGCTTTTTGAAAATCGACGAAGGTGATAATAAGTGGCGATTGCATTTCCACTGATTCTTCTATAATTGTTCTTAGCGTGAATATTTGATCAATACATGATCGTTTCGGCCTGAAACCCGCTTGTTCTTCTCTGATCTTTTCGTCAGCATGCAATTTAAATCTTTCTAACATCATGCAACATTAGTGGCATCATATTAGTGGCCTCATATTAGTGGCCTCACATTAGTCGCCTCACATTAGTCGCCTCACATTAGTTGCCTCATATTAGTCGCCTCATATTAGTGGCCTCACATTAGTGGCCTCACATTAGTGGCCTCACTTTAGTGGCCTCACATTAGTGGCCTCACATTAGTGGCCTCACATTAGTGGCCTCACATTAGTCGCCTCATACGGCTTGCCTGAGTGAGCAGTATTCCTATTCTTTCGTTGTCGCCCCAGAGCCCCCCGCGAGCTACACGGGACCCGTTAGCTCGTTTAAAACGTTATTTGTTTTAGTTATTGTACCCATTCATTAGTTTCTTGATACGCTTCTGAGAAACTACGTCTATGTTGCCATCAAAGATTGGGTCATTTTGTTTGCTCAACATTTGAGACTCACCTCCGCAATTTTTTTTTTTTTTTTTTTTTTTTTTTTTTTTTTTTTTTTAAACCAGCAGCACTTGGGCTTTCAGCCCTTCGGCCCAATGACATGTCATTGCGAGGCTGGGGAACCTGAGGACTTTCCTTCCAACCCGGTCAGGAGCTTCGCTCCTTCCCATCCACAGAGGGTCTATCACAGGAGCCGTTCAGGCTATTCAGTCAAATTTCCGGCCGTAAACATTTCTTCAAACGCCGACGCCCGGGTTTGAACCATGAACACCTGGTCGCCAGTACAACGCCGAAGCCATTACACCAGCGCGGCTCCCCACCTCCGCAATAAAACTGGTTGGAAGTGATGACACTTCAGAACTCGATTTTCGTGTGTTAATGACAAGGATTATTGCATGGGATATTTTCCAATTTTAAGGAATGCCTTATTTACTTGGCAAAGTCTATTCGTAATTTCGGTAATGCATTTTCTATCTGATTCTGATGCTATCAATGCGTCTATGTATGTGAATATATATATATATATATATATATATATATATATATATATATATATATATATATATATATATATATATATACACACACACACATATGTATATACAAACACATACAGTGTTGTCCAACAGTCTGCATCAATAGGCAATTTGCCTTATATAAATGTTTTCTCTCTCCCAACTTAAATAATATTTTGTTTTCTGGGTGTGAATATGGATTCGAAACTAACAATGAAGAATTTTCATGCACGCAAGACATTTGCTGTAATTTCGGATTCTGAATAAATTACATAGCTTATTTCTCTATGCATCCGAGTAAACAGCTTTCTTTTTCTCAGGATATGCCCAAAGAAAATGGATTGATGCTTTCTTAATGCGAGAAATACCCTTCTTCGCACACTGGCATCTTTAAATTTCATCGCTGTTTTATTGCTCACAGTATGCTAATTTTCTTAAGTAAAACTCATCACGTCTATGGCCTCCAGGGATTTTTGTTGCTTGTCTTCTAATTATCCATGACTCACTTCCATACGTCAAAATTCGACCTGTTTAACACCGTAGAACTCTTTTTACTGTATTATCCTTCTTCTCCGTCGTCTTGAGTCCCAGCCGCTGACCGACAAAGCAAAACCCAGAGGCGTCTTGTAGGTTAGCAACAAATTGTCTCCACTTTGCTCGGTCGGTGGCCATCCTTCTTCCAACCCCAAGGATTGGCATTCTACAGTCTCCCCCTCTTAGTTGAGTATTGCGTGTAGAAATCAATTTACTACTTTAGGTTATGCTTATTTCTCTCATATATATCTCTCACATATTTCTCACATAATTATTCTTCCTATTTTGTTTAGGCGGCGGCATGTCTAACCGGCTTATCTTCCTACACTGATAACCTTCTGTTTATGTACACGCAAAAGTCGGATTTTGTCGAAAATGTTCAAAATACTCATCACTAGACGTTCAGCGTTTAAAATATTTAACTTATCTTCAAGAAAGCATCACGAATTTTACTCTTCGGGAAAGCATCACGAATTTTACTCTTCAAGAAAGTATCACCAATTTTACTCTTCAAGAAAGTATCACGAATTTTGCTCTTCAAGAAAGCATAACAAATTTTATTCTTCAAGAATTATCACCATTTTTACTCTTCGCGAAAGCATCACGAATTTTACTCTTCAGGAAAGCATCACGAATTTTACTCTTCAAGAAAGCATCACGAATTTTACTCTTTAGGAAAGCATCAAGAATTTTACTCTTCAAGTATCACTAATTTTACTCTTCAAGAAAGCATCACGAATTTTACTCTTCAAGAAAGTATCACGAATTTTACTCTTCAGGAAAGCATCACGAATTTTACTCTTCAAGAAAGTATCACCAATTTTACTCTTCAAAAAAGCATCACCAATTTTACTCTTCAAGAAAGTATCACCAATTTTACTCTTCAAGAAAGTATCACCAATTTTATTCTTCAAGAAAGTAACACCAATTTTACTCTTCAAGAAAGTATCACCAATTTTACTCTTCAAGAAAGTATCACCAATTTTACTCTTCAAGAATGTATCACCAATTTTACTCTTCAGGAAAGCATCACCAATTTTACTCTTCAAGAAAGTATCACCAATTTTACTCTGCAGGACAGTATCACCAATTTTACTCTTCAAGAAAGTATCACCAATTTTATTCTTCAAGAAAGTAACACCAATTTTACTCTTCAAGAAAGTATCACCAATTTTACTCTTCAAGAAAGTATCACCAATTTTACTCTGCAGGACAGTATCACCAATTTTACTCTTCAAGAAAGCGTTGCGAATTTGTGTTGATTCTTTACTTCCACGAATGTCGAGGTCTGGTAATGTAAACCACAATCTATTATCCTAGTTATTCAGTCTATACTGTACTTTAATGTGTACCCGCAACTTCGTCTCCGCTCTATCTTCAGTCAATGCTATTGTGTTACATTGCACGTCACAACGAAATTTCTCAATTTAAGCTTTGAAGTTTGACTCTATTCGCTTTTATTTTTTGGACTGATTTCTTGGCGCGGGAATTAGCACGCTGATATGTGTTTGCGTCTTTGTTCGTTTCTGATAATCTTCTTTTTCTTCAAGAGCCATGCCTGGTGGCGTAGGCGATTATATTTCTCTACAGCGGTGTTTCTCAAGCGGTGTGCCGTCACGCTTATCAAAGTGTGCCGCATAAATTTTGTAAATTTACTACATGAAGTATACTTATAGTGATCATATAATGTAAAACTGATCCTACAGCTTGAATTCATTCAATAATAATAGGAGCTATTAACTAGTTTGAATAAAAATAGAGATACTTCAAAATTATTGTAAACAATTAAAAGAAAATCGAACTGAGAGTTTTCTTTATTCTAAAGTACCCACAAATTAGTGTATTTAATTTAGTATATATCACTGAGGTGAAAACGGGAGTAAGACAGGGTTGCATCCTCTTCAAGAAAATATAAAAGACATTTTGTCTGAAATCATTATTATGACAGGGTAACTGTATCCTTTTTCTGTTCGGTGCCTTACACAGCTTCTTACCATCTTTGGCATTCCATTTCCTTGTCAGTTCATTTCGTCGAGTAATCTCCGCAGAACTTTGCTTATTTCAGTACACCATCCAACTTCTAGTGTGATTTCGGCTAAAGTCTCTATTAATAACGCATCGCTGGGTAACGCTATCATTACTAGCTTTTGAAACGAAGCCTACTTATATACAGAACTCTCCTTGCTAAATCCGGAAGTCTGTCCTGTAATATAATTTAAATTCTGACAACATACGTTTTTATCTCTCAGATTTTTAAAAAAACAAATTCCCTCGTAGACTCACTTTGAAAATAATGACAAACAAGCAAGTCGCACTTGTCCTGGCGTGCTAAACTTTCCAAGAAGAGCTTATGGGTGAGTCTATTTTACATTGGCTTCATAGCCAATGCATCCAGATAAGTTTGGTTACAAAGATTCACTGAAGGTGAAAAAATGCCGAAATTCAGAATGCCCACAGTCTCAAAATTTATTTTAGTATGCTAAATGTGGGAATCATCATCATGTCATTTTCGCACATTATGGAAGCCTGCACAAAGCATTCATGGGCTCCTCCAGCGAAGAAACTGTAAAAGTTTTCTTTACATGGTGAGGTTGTCAGCCCCGTGGAACAATCTCATATTAGTCGCCTCTTACTGCGAAAGCAGTAATCCCATTTCATTGACTTCTCAGAGACACCTGGTAATGACACAGCTGATAAAATTCCGAAACGAATGCGAGAGTATTTGTAGTGAGACCGGCAAAAGCACTCTGGCAAATGCACCGTAAAATAATTCTCACTTAACTTTAGCCGTGGAAATTGAGTATCTTTATGAGTTAACCGTAAATAGTAATGGAAACGGTGATTTTACACCAGGGAAATTAACTTTTCACTGGCTATTCAACCATTAGAACTAAATCACGGTAGAATACACTTTATTCCGATTGGTAAAAAGTAATTCTCAGTTAAAACCATTGTTTGCCTAATCATGCACAGCCAACAAAGGGAGAAAGCCAATCGAATTTGACAAAATAACACCAATCCAATGCAGGAGATGAGAAAGGGTGGAACCAATCAAATTGAGAGAGGGAGATCCAATCATACACAAGCTCAATCAAGTCGTACTGACTGAAAGCCAGCATATATAGCCCGTGCAGACAAATTTCAAACACTTCTCGAATTCACACCAAGATTCTACCGCTGAGAAGACGTCAGACTGACTTACTACGAAATTGTTGTGACAAGCTCAAGCCACAATCGTTTATTACCAGCCAGAGTCCTCGAAGTGAATTTGTGTCTAATGGTATGTCGATAAATGTATAGATCGTTAAGTTATAAAATATCTTAGTGTCATGTAAATTTATGTAATATTTAAAATTACTGTGATGACTGAAATATATTTATATGCTTATGTCTTGTCTTGATACTCTCAAAGTGAAGTTGGTCTTCCACCTCAACAATCCTCAATAGTATTGACTCATCTAGTAGAGTCGTTCTCAGGCTACACAATGCTAGCAATAAAAGATAACAGTCTTTTTAAGGGTTGGGCTTTAAACAGCTGGGTTTTTTTTTCAAAAGAGTTCATTTTTAAAAGGGAAAAATTTTTGGCAGAACTAAAGGCCAAATGGAAATAAGTGGATTGTACTCAGAAAACTTTTTTTTAAAGATGTGAATAGCTCGTCAGTGTATTTTATTATTTGTATGACGTACTCCCTTGACTGACATAACCACTGCTCATGACAGTGTTGTCAAAATGAGGATTCTGATCGATAATGGCCAGTCATCACCGGAGGGGCGTTTAAGCTGTAAACAAAAGATACCATAGCCTTGTTCGTATGTTGCAGGTTCAGATTTCAGGGAAATCAGTACTTCGTGTCCAGTGAATGAGGTCCCACAGAAGATCAAGCAAAATCCAGCGCCAGAACAGACTGTTGAAGCTTTTTATGCACAAGATAAATGTAAATGATTTGAGAATAAACCAAAAGACACCAAGGCCAGACTTTGTTTTAGACGATGAACAAGGACAATCAGACAATTTTTAATTTTCTTGCTTGTGAATTATTGTATGTGCAATATAACCATGTGCAATTTTTACTATATATATATTACATATTTACCTTTATTCATTATTAAAGTGTACTGAGTAATTTTTATAAATTGAAGTTATTGATTTTATTTAAATTTAAGTTACAATTAGAATTTTTGTGTGGTTGTGTAAAATTCAAAAATAATATTTAATATTTAAATTGGAAGGGAATAATTAACGAGCTGCATTCACATCACTTATTACAAGAGACGCCCTTGGAGAAGAGGATAGATCTAGCGAGAATGAGACTTATTTCACAGCTCTCTTCTACAGCCACCATCTAGATCTGTGTGGTTAACTCCCTGATACGTCATGTGCCATCCCTACCTCTAGGTCACCAGTTCTCTTCTAAGTTTCTGGGAACCACTTAACTATCTACCATCCATCTCACCACAGTGTGCAACACGTTTGATGCTTCTCACGGGAAACATTCACATACCCGTTAAGCATTCGTTTTAGTGATCTTCAACCTTCTTTGGGCTGTTAGGTGTCTGAAAAGTCTTCTTCCTGTTTTAGCTTGTACCCACATGTTCAGCAAGTCTTCTTTTCAATTGTTTTTTTTTAAACACCCCCAAATAAGGAATTTGCCATCAATCATATTGAACAAAAATATCAAACTAAAATCGTCAGATTGAGAATACGTCACCCGTTACAGACAGTAGAACACCATCTGCTACTACGCCCTGCACTCCAGGCAATGAGATCACTCCTCCTACCACACAACCCATTCAAAAACAATAACTTTATGGCAGCCCAAAACAGCTTATACGAACTGCGCAAAAACATATAATGACATCAAAGTCAAGTCAAGTCAAGTGATCTTTTAGTGGCATTTTTTCATAAGACTTAATTTCAGAATCGCTTGTGTACATTTTAATTTATTTATGAAGCTATTTTTGTTAATAAAATGGCCATCTCTGACCATACTTAGTTACCAGCATTCTTATCGTAAGAATGCCAAATAGAAATGGTGACTTGAACCAATTTTTTCTTTAGCCCCGTTACCTCATTCAATTGTTGTGATGCTTTTATCTTCTTCTTTTGCATGTTTTTCTCTGTATGTGTCATGGAGCCACAGATGCAGTTGTTAAGATTACATCAAAGCATCCATGTGCTCCTTGCAATGTTGTTTTATGTTTCAATTTGTTTTACATGATAAAATTGCTAGTCCCATACAGAACCTTATATTGATCAACCCTAACTACATGGCTAGTCTGTTCTTACTTGGCCTCCTCAGATACCCCCAACAACCACACAGGTTTTTCTTATCTTGCTTTTTTTCATATAAAAATCGTGTATACATAGTTGTGTTGCTTCCTTCATTCCTGCGCATTTCAGTTTCTTAATATAAAGAAGCACATCTCCTGCATAAAGATAGATTGGCACGTTGGTATATATTCTTTTTCTTTCTTCTTTGATCCTTAGCCGCCGACCATCAAAGCAGTCAGTGGCCATCACGCCTAGTGGCGTCTTGTAGGGCAACAACAAATTGATTCCACTTTGCTCGGTCGGCGGCCATCCTTCGTACAGTGCCCCAACTCTGGTTCAATCTTTGCATCTCAGCCTCCACAGTCCTCCGCCAGGTTGTTTTTGGTCGGCCTCTCTTTCGTTTTCCTTCAGGGGTCCATAGCATAGCTGTTCTTGTGATGGCATCGGGGTCTCTTCTGAGGACATGGCCAACATAGCTCCAGCGCCTGCCAGCTATGATGGTGTGAATGTCCTCTTGCTTGCTCCGAGTAAGCAGATTTTGGTTGGTGATGGTATTCGGTCAAAAGATTCGGTGATAGATTGGCACGTTGGTATAAATAAAGACAATCAATACCCTTTAGCTCCCCAAGGAGCATAGGCCCTCAACAAACACAAGCCAAGTCTTCCTGTCTTGTGCCTTCCGCTCAAGTTCTTTCCATGTTTTCCTCATCATTTTCACCTCTGTTTCCAGTTCTCTTCTCCATGTGTTTTTTTTTGGTCTACCTCTGCCTCTCTTTCCCTGTGGATTCCAGAACAAGGACTGCCTTATAATGCTATCAACAGGTTTCCTCAATGTGTGTCATATCCATCGCCATCGTCTTCTTCTCAACTCTTGTTCCACTGGCACTTGTCTGGTTCTTGTCATCAATTCCACATCTGTGACTTTTTCATACCATTTCAGTCCTTCTATTCTACGCAAGCACCCGTTTATAAAAGTCTGTAGCTTTTTGGTTGTTGTTTTTGTTGCTCTCCATGTCTCAGAGCCATACAACAGGACTGACTTCAGATCTGAGTTGAAGATTCTTATTTTCGTGTTGGACTTAATTTCTCTTGTTCTCAATATGTTTCCCAATGAAATGAAAGCTCCTCTTGCTATTTTGTATTCTTATTTTGATATCACTGTCTGTCCCTCCAACTTTGTCTATATTACTTCCAAGATATGTATACGATTCTACATGTTTTAGTGGTGTTTCTTCAAATTCAACCTTGTTATCATTTCTTGCATTTATTCTCAGAATCTTTGTCTTTTCCCTGTGTATTTTTAGGCCCCATTTGTTGGCCTCTCATCGAGAATTTTTATTTTCTCCTGCATCTAATTATGGTTATGGGACAGAAGAGCCAAGTCATCTGCAAAATCCAGATCATCAAGCTGTTTAGTCAGATTCAACTGGATTCCATTTCTGTTGTTTGTTGTCGATGTTGTCATAACCCAATCTATTGCTAGTAAGAAAAGAGATGGAGACATGGGCATCCCTGTCTCACTCCCGTTCTAATCCTAAACGGTTCTGTAAGTTGTCCTTCATGAAGAACTCTACATGTCATGTCTTCATAGGTCTTCTTTATTAAGTTAATGATCTTCATGGGAACTCCATAATGCCTAATCAATTTCCAAAGCGATTCTCTGTTGTAGTGAAATTGACAGAGATACAACGGTGAAATTCCTCCCAAGGATAACATTTAAGGATAAAAACATAATGCGTAGGCTGCTGATGTACATGATCGCCTAGACCGCGGGTCATCACCCTCCATAAATTTGACTTGCTAGACCGGAGGGGAACGGAGGATCAAAAAGGAAAAAAATATGACTGGAAAGGCTAAAGAGACGCAATTGGGGGGGGGGGGGGGGGGGAGGGATGAAAGTAAAAAAATTCAAGTCCCCCAAATTGACACGAGGTACGGAATTGGACGTTTTGCGATACCAAGCGCTTGATTTGAATTTGAGCGGAAGAACGCAGATGTCTGAAAAAATTACAAAAAATTAAAAAGTAAATTTTTCTTAATATTAATGTTAGGAATATAAAAATTAGCTGGCCAGATGGCCTATTCTGAGCAGTGAACGAATATGGTCTTAATTTTACAGACGGATAGATAATATTGAAAATAATGACAAAAGACAGTGTAGTTCACATCATCGACAGACTGAATTGAATCTAAAAAGTGTGGTTATTTGCACACAAAAACACGACCTTGGGGACGCAGGTGTTCAAATTTACTTGGCATAGAAGTGAAGGGACATTGGTGGTAGCTGTGTCTAAATATAACTTTTTACAACAAAAATTTGAAGGGGAGAGAACGGTTGGGTCAAAAATCGAGCACAATTTTGTAGAAACACAAGTAGAGACGGACAGACTAACAGATAACCATCCATACGTGACTGAAGCTTGACTGAAATGACTTTAGTGAGGAAATTTGAAATTAAAAATAAACCTCGGCAGTGATTGGCCACAGACAATCATATCATTAGCGCTCAGAGCGCATTTGGGGTCATTCTTCAATAATTGTTCAGTGTTAGACACAGATTTTAAAGTGTGGTGTTTTCCCATATGAAAGACAGTGAGTTAAATTTAGGGACGCCATCCTATAGCCAGCAGCTCAGCTGAGTTTTGCTAGCACTTCTGTGTTAATTATTCATAATCTGGTAAGATTGAAATTATTTCTTTATATATTTTGAATATTGTTTCATGTTCGAGTGATTTGATACTGCCATATCATAATCTAGCCTTACAAACAAGTAGGGATTTTGCTCTAGACCCCCCGCCCAAGTCAGGGTCTAGGGACTAACAATGTACCTAAACACCAGCAAGGATTATGCAAGACAGATCAAGAGTTGAGAATAAGGAAACATATTACCTATCCTCTTTTAGGGTAGAAAACTAATAATTAATTTTCAGAATCTATAGTCTGGGAGGATCTATCGGATGTAAACCCACCATGGTAACTGTGCTGTTTGGTCAGAGAGATCTGACCTGTCTGTATAATGTGGTTGTTGTGTCAGTGTGGTGTCCAGACGTGGGTAGAGAATAGATTTTGACACATGGCCCATACTTTGATTGCAGAGCTGCGAGTTTCTGTCGTCAACGAAGCAGTATCTATTCGGGTGGTGATTTACACAAGTGTATCTGTGCAGTCCTTGTGACAGAGACCACCATTATTGCCCGCCAGCACGGAGAGGTGGGACCACCTGATTTCAGCACCAGAGCTACAAATACCAGATGAGTGAGCCTCTGGTCTGCTGGATATTCACCAACCCCATTTAGTTGCAGATACCCCATAAAAATTCCCACCATTTTCTGGACACTGTGTAGTCAATATAGACAGGTGTGATGAGACCACCCCAACAGCACAGACAATAAATATCCTCCTTAGTAGCTGACTACCAGAACATTTTAATAAAACTAACTATTCTAGTACTTAAATATGTACACTTTGCATTTATTATGTAACATTCCATGCATAATTTTCATAAATTTTAAATCCTTCTTTTAAAACAAGTTCTGGTCAAAATAAAACTTGATCCAGAACAAATAAATGTAATATAATTATATCAAAAACTTTACACACGTGAGTTAGTTCAGTGTATTGTAACACTTGTTAATCTTATTAGTCTTGTTAAATATCTATGGGTATATTTATAACTATCACACCACAGTACACATCATTACCCTAGACACTTTACGTAGCTACATTCCATAAAAAAAAAAAAATTAAGTGTGAGGTCGTAGTGGTAGCAAGAAAGGCCTTCTGACAATTCTCAATTACATTTTATCTCAGGAGCCTTCACAGCTGGCCTCATACAATTTACATGTAGTACCATCATCATCATACAATACCATCAATACCACTACATATATTGGGGTCTTGTCCAGGGATAATTAGCCCAACAGTAATATTAGGATCTCCTGGTGGGAGAAATAAAAGTAGGGAAATAAATTGTAAAATTTCCTTTAAAATTAAAAGTGTCCCTGCAGATAAAAGTTGGTGAATCTTCACAGCCAGTAATAATTAATTAGTTAACTGGTTAGTTAGAATTAGTTAGACTATAGTAATTAGAAGTACTTAGTGTATTTACTGGTTAGAGATTTAGCTTGTATATTATTATATTGTCTAAAAAGTATGGCGGAGCTGGCAAAATTTAGATCAGCTGCTGTGCTCACTGCGAAGGAGATGGGGATGGATGGTCAAATTTTAATTCAATACGTAACGACTGAATGTGATAAATATATTGAAAGGGAAGATAGAAAGGTAGCTGAAGAGAAGAGGTTACAAATTGAGGCTGATAGAGAAATTAAGAGGCTGCAGATTGAGGCAGAAGAAAAACGACAGCAAAGGGAGGCAGAAGATAAAAAGGCCGAAAGGGAGGCAGAAGATAAAAAGGCCGAAAGGGAGGCAGAGAAAAAAGGTTGACTGCCGAAAGGGAGGCAGAAGATAGAAGGTTGCAGAGGGAGCACGAATTACGACTAAGGGAGCTGGAATTACAAGGCCCGGCTCCTGAAAATGGTGCCAGCCCTTTTGCCTCAGATGCTACGCCCAGTCTGGGAGCCTCAAACTCAGCTATGGGGTTTCATTTAGACCATTTTGTTGAGAAAGACGATGACATAGAGGGGTACCTAGGACGTTTTGAGTTATTAGCTACTACATATGGGTTAGAGAGAGAGAGGTGGAGTTTAAAGCTATCACAGGGATTGAGGGGTACTTCTTATGAAGTATTTGCCAAAATGAACAGGGAAGACCAAGACAATTATGACATGTTAAAGCAGGCTTTGTTATTAAGGTACGAGAAGAATGGTGAATTTTATCGTAAGAAATTTAGAAATGCCAAACTGTTGTCTGGGGAGACATACCACCAATTCTCTGCCAGACTAGAAACCTATTTGGAGAAATGGACGGCTCTGGGGAAGACCCAAGATCTTAAAGAAATGATCATGATTGAGCAATTGAGAGAGTCCATGGCTCCAGACATGAGAAAATTTCTCATGGAACAAGGTGCAGAGAAGTTGGGGGAAATTTTAAATGTTGCTGAGAGGTATCAGGCAGCTCAGGCAGAGGTAAGTGGTGCTAAAAAGAAGCACATAGACAATTTTAAAGCTCCACAGCAATTTAATAAATTTGATAATAGAGAGCAGGGAAATAAAGGTAGGACAAACTTTGAGCGGCCAAGAAATGACTATCGCGACAGAAACTCACAGTTCAATGACCAAAAGTTCAATGAAAGAAAACCGTTGAACCAAGGAAAAAGATGGTGTAAATGGTGCAAGAAGGATAACCATAACACCGAATTTTGTAGAAGGAAACCTTCAAACATTGCTGCAATGAAGTCGGGGACGCAAAGATTAAAGGTTAATCCTAAGGGACAACAGGAACCTTATCACCCCCCAGTTTGTGAGGATGTTATTTGTAATGGGGTCACCATAAGGTGCCTTTATGATACAGGTTTGGATTATGATTCAGTTGTGAAGTCTAGCCTAGTGGACCCAAGTCAGTATACCACAGAAACAGTGGAAATACAAGGGGCGACTAAGGACATACCACTCATGACACTTCCCATCGCAAGGATAACGGTGAAAACTCGCTATGTGGAAGGAGAAATCAGAGCAGCAGTGATAGATGAACCAATCTACCCTCTGATATTGGGGTGTAGATACGTCTTCTTGGGGAATCCCGAGAAACCTGTGATCATGGCGACAGTGCAGACCAGGTCACAGAAGAAGGAGGAAGAAGGTGAACCTATAAATGCTCATCCAGAGGAGATGAGGAAGGCGCAGGCTGAGGATAGGACACTCAAGCCCTGTTTTAAAAAATTGCCCAAATGCCACACACCTCCGAGCAAGGGGGAATATTTCATGAAGAACAAACTCTTATACAGGAAGGCCGGAACTGGAACAAATGGTCACAACCAGCTGGTTCTTCCCATTCATATAGAGATAAAGTGATGGAACTCGGGCATGCGATTCCCTTCAGTGGTCACATGGGGATCAGCGCCACAGGACAGCGTATAGCTTGTCATTACTTCTGGCCAGGGATAACGGAGGATATAAAAAGATATGTCAAATCCTGCCCAGAATGTCAAAGGGTAGCTCCAAAGCACTGGACTGCTCCTGCAACTCTAGGGGAAATGCCCATAGTGGGAACACCTTTTGAGAGGGTTGCAGTGGATATTGTAGGACCTCTCACTCGGACCAAGAGGAGGAACAGTTACATCCTTACTCTGGTGGACACTTGTTCTATGTGGGGAGAGGCGGTAGCCCTGCCATCAATTGATTCAAAACATGTAGCAGAGGCACTACTTACAATATTTACCCGATTAGGATTCCCGCATCAAATCTTGACGGATAATGGTTCTCAGTTCAAGGGGAAACTAACGGAAGAAGTTTTTAAGCTATTTCAAGCCAGGCACTTTCATTGTAGTCCGTACCATCCACAAGGGAACGGCCAGGTAGAGAGGTTCAATGGGACTCTCATTTCTATCCTGAGAAAGCTGGCACACGAAAAACCGGATCTGTGGGATCAATTCCTGCCCGCCGCATTGTTTGCGTACCGGGAGGTACCACATAGTTCAACCGGGATGGCTCCCGCAACTCTGCTATTTGGGAGGCCAATAAAAGGTCCATTAGAAGCCCTATTAAGGACCTGGACAGATGAGAAGGCGGAAGAGACTGTTACCTCATCGTATCAATATGTGAACGAACTGACCACTCGTTTGAAAGCTGGATGGAAACTGGCAAATGATAATTTGAAACAAGCCAGGAAGAAACATGCAGCATATTTTAATAGGAAGGCAAAGGACAGGGAACTGGCAGTCGGAGAGAAGGTGCTGCTTCTACTACCCGGAAGCCAGAATAAATTACAAATTGGTTGGCAAGGTCCATATAAGGTTCTAGAGAAGGTGTCTAGAACAAACTGTACAATTGACAAAAAGGGGAAGGAGAAAGTTTATCATGTAAACCTGTTAAAGAAGTATCTGGACAGACCACTCCAGGAAAGCACCCCCTTATTGACCTTGGCTATTGCAACCCAGATGCCAAAAGAACCACTCACCTCACATGAATACCCATTACATCCTTGTGAAACAGCAGCACAGGTAAAAGTCAGTAAGCACCTGACTAAAAACCAGAGGGAGAGAGTTCAACAAGTTCTGGAGGAACATACAGATGTATTAACAGATAAACCAGGCCATACAAATTTGCTACAGTATGACATGAAACTGGTAGACTCAAACCCAATCTGTATGAGAGCCTATTCTATTCCGTTCGCGAAGGAGAAGGCATTAAAGGAAGAAATAGATTATTTATTGAAGGAGGGGATTATTTCGCACAGTGAATCATCTTTTAGTTCTAGTGTCGTTTTGTTGAGGAAACCGTCTGGGGAACACAGACTGTGCATAGATTACAGGAAACTGAATGCTGTCACAGAAGGACAAGTGGATCCATTACCAGACACAAAACAGTTATTTGCCAGACTGAACAAGGCAAAATACTTTTCAAAGGTGGATCTTAGTAAAGGCTATTACCAGATCCCAGTGAAGCCTGAAGTGAGACCTTATTTGGCTTTTAGCACTTCGGATGGACATTATGAATTCAATATGCTACCATTCGGACTGAAAAATGCTCCGAGTGTGTTTTCAAGGATGATGCGAAAATTGTTGGATCCCCTGAATAACCCATGTATCACGAATTTCATGGATGATATTCTCGTCGCCACAGAGACATTTGAAGAACACATTGAAGCTCTGGAGATGTTGTTTGATAGACTTCGGGAGGCGAACTTAACTGCTAGGCCAACAAAATGTTGTATTGGATGCAAAGAGTTGGAATTCTTGGGACACACTGTATATCAGGGTAATATGACCCCTGATCCTAAGAACTTGGAAAAACTGCAGAGAGCACCTAGGCCGCAAACAAAAAAGGACGTGCGATCATTCGTGTCGTTATGCGGATTTTATCAGAAATACATCAAAAATTTTAACGCTATTTGTGCTCCTCTGACTGATCTGACTCGCAAGGGACTTCCAGATAAAATTATTTGGACTGCACAATGTGAACTAGCGTTCCAAGAGTTAAAGGAAAAACTCACTAGCAAGCCTATTCTCAAACTGCCTGATTTGACACAGGACTTTGTCTTAAGAACCGATGCAAGTAATGTAGGACTAGGAGGGGCTTTGTTGCAAAGATCATCTTCACCTGATGGGGAACTGAAACCAGTCGCTTATGCAAGCCGCAAATTGAATAAGGCGGAACAAGGATACTCCACAAGCGAAAAAGAATGTTTAGCATTAATCTGGGCAATAAAGAAGTTTCAAATCTATCTGTATGGTAGGACATTTGTGGTGGAGACGGATCATCAGCCTCTCGTGTTCTTGTCTCAGGCTAAGCATGAAAACGCAAGATTGCTGAGGTGGTCTTTATTGCTTCAACCTTATCAGTTTAGTATCCAATATATCCCAGGCAAATTGAATGTCGGTGCAGATTTCCTCAGTCGGCACCCCTGTGATCAAAATTAGAGTAATGGCAGACGTGAGGAGTAATTTTACCTATGTGTATCGCTGGTTTTGGAACTTGCCATAGGCATGTTTTCAAGTGGGGAGATGTGTAGTGAAATTGACAGAGATACAACGGTAAAATTCCTCCAAAGATAACATTTAAGGATAAAAACATAATGCGTAGGCTGCTGATGTACATGATCGCCTAGACCGCGGGTCATCACCCTCCATAAAATTGACTTGCTAGACAGGAGGGGAACGGAGGATCAAAAAGGAAAAAAATATGACTGGAAAGGCTAAAGAGACGCAATTGGGGGGGGGGGGCAATGGATGAAAGTAAAAAAATTCAAGTCCCCCAAATTGACACGAGGTACGGAATTGGACGTTTTGCGATACCAAGCGCTTGATTTGAATTTGAGCGGAAGAACGCAGATGTCTGAAAAAATTACAAAAATTAAAAAGTAAATTTTTCTTAATATTAATGTTAGGAATATAAAAATTAGCTGGCCGGATGGCCTATACTGAGCAGTGAACTAATATGTTCTTAATTTTACAGACGGATAGATAATATTGAAGATAATGACAAAAGACAGTGTTGTTCACATCATCGACAGACTGTATTGAATCTAAAAGTGTCGTTATTTGCACACAAAAACACGACCTTGGGACGCAGGTGTTCAAATTTACTTGGCATAGAAGTGAAGGGACATTGGTGGTAGCTGTGTCTAAATATAACTTTTTACAACAAAAATTTGAAGGGGAGAGAACGGTTGGGTCAAAAATCGAGCACAATTTTGTAGAAACACAAGTAGAGACGGACAGACTAACAGATAACCATCCATACGTGACTGAAGCTTGACTGAAATGACTTTAGTGAGGAAATTTGAAATTAAAAATAAACCTCGGCAGTGATTGGCCACAGACAATCATATCATTAGCGCTCAGAGCGCATTTGGGGTCATTCTTCAATAATTGTTCAGTGTTAGACACAGATTTTAAAGTGTGGTGTTTTCCCATATGAAAGACAGTGAGTTAAATTTAGGGACGCCATCCTATAGCCAGCAGCTCAGCTGAGTTTTGCTAGCACTTCTGTGTTAATTATTCATAATCTGGTAAGATTGAAATTATTTCTTTATATATTTTGAATATTGTTTCATGTTCGAGTGATTTGATACTGCCATATCATAATCTAGCCTTACAAACAAGTAGGGATTTTGCTCTAGACCCCCGCCCAAGTCAGGGTCTAGGGACTAACAATGTACCTAAACACCAGCAAGGATTATGCAAGACAGATCAAGAGTTGAGAATAAGGAAACATATTACCTATCCTCTTTTAGGGTAGAAAACTAATAATTATTTTTCAGAATCTATAGTCTGGGAGGATCTATCGGATGTAAACCCACCATGGTAACTGTGCTGTTTGGTCAGAGAGATCTGACCTGTCTGTATAATGTGGTTGTTGTGTCAGTGTGGTGTCCAGACGTGGGTAGAGAATAGATTTTGACACATGGCCCATACTTTGATTGCAGAGCTGCGAGTTTCTGTCGTCAACGAAGAAGTATCTATTCGGGTGGTGATTTACACAAGTGTATCTGTGCAGTCCTTGTGACAGAGACCACCATTATTGCCCGCCAGCACGGAGAGGTGGGACCACCTGATTTCAGCACCAGAGCTACAAATACCAGATGAGTGAGCCTCTGGTCTGCTGGATATTCACCAACCCCATTTAGTTGCAGATACCCCATAAAAATTCCCACCATTTTCTGGACACTGTGTAGTCAATATAGACAGGTGTGATGAGACCACCCCAACAGCACAGACAATAAATATCCTCCTTAGTAGCTGACTACCAGAACATTTTAATAAAACTAACTATTCTAGTACTTAAATATGTACACTTTGCATTTATTATGTAACATTCCATGCATAATTTTCATAAATTTTAAATCCTTCTTTTAAAACAAGTTCTGGTCAAAATAAAACTTGATCCAGAACAAATAAATGTAATATAATTATATCAAAAACTTTACACACGTGAGTTAGTTCAGTGTATTGTAACACTTGTTAATCTTATTAGTCTTGTTAAATATTTATGGGTATATTTATAACTATCACACCACAGAACACATCATTACCCTAGACACTTTACGTAGCTACATTCAATAAAAAAAAAAAAAAAATTAAGTGTGAGGTCGTAGTGGTAGCAAGAAAGGCCTTCTGACAATTCTCAATTACATTTTATCTCAGGAGCCTTCACAGCTGGCCTCATACAATTTACATGTAGTACCATCATCATCATACAAAACCATCAATACCACTACATCTGTCTACACTGTCAAATGCCTTTTCATAATCCACGAATTCGATGTATAGCGGTAAATTCCATTCCAGACTTTGTTCATCTATTATTCTCAATGTGGCTATTTGGTCTGTACAGGATTTGTTTTGTCGAAAACCTGCTTGTTCATCTCTCAGTTGCTTGTCTATGGACTCTTTTAATCTCTCAAGGATGATTCTGTTTAATTAATATGAAACAAATATAAAGGTATGTTATCAGGCACTCGCAGGAAATAAAGAAGTAGAACACCAGACAACAGAAAAACAACAGACATGAGTGGCTTACCCAGGATTTGAACACTGGACCTTCCGTGCGACAACCCCGCCTAGCCATGCAAGCGAATCACACTATCCGCTCTGCCATCTACGCATCATCAAAAAATGATGTTTCAATGGCAGGTCAATAGTGCGAACCACAATACACGACACCAGAAGTCCTCCATGGGCAGTTCAGCCTATTAATGACGCAATCACTTCTGTTGTATTTCTATCAAGCAGTATAGGCCGAATCCAACGGGGTTGTCGCACGGAAGGTCCAGTGTTCAAATCCTGGGTAAGCCACTCATGTCTGTTGTTTTTCTGTTGTCTGGTGTTCTACTTCTTTATTTCCTGCGAGTGCCTGATAACATACCTTTATATTTGTTTCATATTAATTTACTGTTTACAGGCCTCAGGTTTCCCTCCCTTATTTGTGATTCTGTTTAATACTTTTCCTGGCACTGATAGTAACATTATTCCTCTATAACTTGTGCACTCTTGTAAATCTCCCTTCTTAGGCAACTTGACCAGATAACCTTCCTTCCATTCTGCTGATATTTCCTCTCTCTCCCAGACTTTGCCAAGTAGTTTGTATAATATCTCTGTTGAGGTACCAATATCTGTTTTGATGGCCTCTGTTGGAATGCAATATCTGGACAAGCTGCTTTTCCATCTTTCAGAAGCGTTATGGCTTTCTTTATTTCTTCTCTACTTGGTCGTTCACAGCTGATTTGTAGCTCCTCTTCTGCTGGCTGGATTTCTGGGGGAGAAGGTCTATTGAGAAGTTCCTCATAATGTTCTGTCCATCTCTTCATTTGTTCTTGTATACTACTAAGCAATTTTCCATTCTTATCTTTTATGAGGCCATTTGCTTGCCTATATTTCCCTGTTAGCTTCTTTGTGTTGTTGTACAGTTACCTCATATTTACTTTGGATGCAGCTTCCTCTGCTTCTATTGCCAAATCATCAATATATTTCGTCTTGTCTCTTTTGATGTTTCTTCTTACTTCTTTTTTTTTCATGATAAAATTGCTAGTCCCATACAGAACCTTATATTGATCGCCCCTACTACATGACTAGTCTATTCTTACTTGGCCTCCTCAGAGACCCCCAAACAACCACACAGGTTTTTCTTATCTTGCTTTTTTTGCATATAAAAATCGTGTATACATAGTTGTGTTGCTTCCTTCATTCCCTCGCATTACATTTTCTTAATATATAAAAGCACATCTCCTATATAAAGATAGATTGGCACGTTGGTATATATAAAGACACCCTACGTTAAAATCTTCCCTAGAAAGTCCCGTCTACAGTCGCATTCACTTAAACCAGCCCCAAGAGTGGTCGGTGGGATGTAGATCAAATTAACTGCTCAATGTGATCAAAACGGGTTGTACACTGACCAAACCTCACAGCTCTTATATCTCAAACATGACAAACCATATTTTACATCGTCTGTATGTATGTTGTTCGCATACTTTGAGTGTTTGAAATACACATTGAATAGAGTAACTTTCAGGGGATAATTCCCCGACAAATTAATCTGGAAGACGAGTCCAATCTCATATTAAATTTTTTTTGGGACAGCGCGGTTATTGAAGTCGTTTGTGCTGTTTGCAAGAATGTTTATCAAGGTAATTGATTATATCTCGCTGGTTTAAAGTTGAGAAAACACTAAATTATGTTTTGTAAATTGCTTCTTCTGCACGGAAGGACAACATTCCAACCTTCAGTAACTGTTAAAGAGGCAAAATGTCATATACTGTCCCACTTAAAAACAAAGCAGTAAAAACATTATAGCTTCGAATACCTAAGTGTAAATCACAAAGCACAAATAAATGTCTTACACAACAGCAGGAGCTTAGCTTATATGTTGGCTACTGAGGTCCTCGTCAAGGTAAGAAGTTGTAGGTCAAGCGGTCCTCATCGGGTTGACAAGCAGCGATGTCCTCGTCAGGGCAAGAAAATGTCGGTCACTGAGGTTCATGTCAGTGTAAAAGATTGTTGGTCACTGAGATCCTTGTCAAAATACTATGGGGTCGATTACTGAGGTCCTTGTCAATGTAACAAGTTATTGGGCACTGCGGTCCTTGTCAATGTAACAAGTTGTTGGTCACTGAGGTCTTTGTCAATGTAACAAGTTGTTGGTCACTGAGGTCCTTGTCAATGTAACAAGTTGTTGGTCACTGAGGTCCTTGTCAATGTAACAAGTTGTCTGTCACTGAGGTTGTGGTCAATGTAACAAGTTGTCTGTCACTGAGGTTGTGGTCAGAGCAATTTGTTGGTCTCTCAGACCGTTGCCAAGTAGCTAGCTGTCGGACACTGATGTCGTCGTCAGCGTAATAAGTTGTCGGTCACTGAGGTTTTTGTCAAAATTTTATAAAGTTTATTGTGATTGTAGCTTTACCCATGACAATCATCAATGCACAGGAAGAATCATTTGATCATATTAGTGTCTACATGCTAGAAGCAGTTTTAACTCATTATAAAATTTATGTAGCGCTCATACGAGGAGGGATCCCAGACAATCTTTATATTTTATTTTAAAGATAACCGTATATTTACAAAACATGTTGTGATAAAAGTTGTGTTAAGTTATCAGTCAAACTACACTCTCTTTAATTTTTTTTTTCACCACCCTCCTTCGTTATTTTTATGGGCTGCTCCATAACTTCAAAGCCAAAATGCGTCCGAATATGTTTGGCTACAAAGATCCACCGAAGATGAAAGGGAATGAAAAGGAAACAGTAGATATGTTGCCATCCTCAGGACATGAAGCAGGAAGAGCACACCATAGTTCTTTCCCGTAATTTTTACGGGTAACTTGTTAATTGTTTTAGAACAAGAATCATGATCTCCCTGTAGCTGTTCTCACAAAATCGTATTGCCTCTTCTTTGTGAGCCGGTCTTTACTTAACTGCCTTAATAGCATTAATAATCAGAACAGCCCCCGTTCATCCCTTTTGTCTCAGGCTGTTAGAAAGCAGTGCAAAACTCGGGCGTCCTGAAACACAGTTCAATGAAATCACATCTGTCACACTAACAGGTGTACAATCAAATGAAAAATAGTTAGAGACATCGAGGCTAGGAGAGTAAAGGCTGTGTGGAATATTCATAAGGTTCAATAATGAAAAACATTTTTGTTGTTGTTTCCTCTTACAGGCGTGAAAGATAATACTGAAGGTAATGCAATATCCGATTCTGTTTTTCATGAACTGGCGGGAAAATTGCGTGATTTTAAAGAAGATAAGGCGAAGTAAAAATAAAAATAAAAAACCCTTTAACATGGGGTAAAAGTTAAGGTTTGGCTAAGAACGAAAAAATACGTTTCTTTCGGTCAAGGATTACCACTATTTATTCATCACCAGCACCCTTTAACCCATCATAATTGTTGGCCTTCAACAAACTTATGTCAGGTCTTCCTGTGACTGTACAGTCAACTCCAGATCTGTCCATGTTTTCTTCATCATTTTTATGTATGTTTCTATTTCTCTTCTCCGTGTGTTTTTTCTGTCGACCACTGATCCTTTTACCATGGTATGACAGTACGTCATATAATCACGAGTTCATTTTGTCTGTCTATATTATGCTATATTGCCCTACGTCAGTATTTACTTGTAATTATCTTTTAGTCAGTGTGCACTCCTCTCAGAGGAATCCTCATGTTTCAGGGCTTAAGCCGCGCCTGGCATCTTTGTCTGTCTTATTATGCAAACCTTAGTTTACCCTGGCCTCTTGGTACTCAGGAACGGGCAATTGACGTATTTTGCTAGATAAGCGAGTTGATTGCTTCCGTCGAGCCTGGAAAATGAGATAAACAAATGTTGTCGAATTGAAAAGGATGGTCGCTTACACGATGGCTTGTTGTTTAATCTTGCTGGGATGACCTGAGAATATTGCCAATCCTTATGTCTGACCTGATTATAGCAATACTGGGAAATTAGGCAGGCTACATCTCATATTCCTTTCCGGCGATGTCAGTGATCAGCGACATTACCCTTCTATTTCGAAGAACGACTGTACCCCCTAAAAATAGATGCGTAGATGAAAAATACAAAATTTAGACACCCTACACTGACGATTGGTTTAAACAAAATAAACTCAGCCGAAATTAAATTTCAATTGGGCAAAGTTTTTAGCTATTAGACCTGAGTGTCTTAAGATTCGGCACTGATTCCATTCTCATCATTCAGAGAGGACCAGACGTCAGATTTCATTACAAGACATGCTAAATATTACGATGTAACTTTGTAACACTAAAAACATAAAACTTAAAAAAAAATATTTATAGCCACAGTCCGAGGAATTTTCCTCAAGTGATAAAGCTAGGAGTTAAAAATTAGCAATTATCATTAGCTCACCTGGGAAGACTGCACCTACACAGCTGCAGTGAAATACTACTGATCAAATGTGCAAAAGCGCCTGGATACCTACCCTTAAGAAGGCGTATGTCTTAAAATGTACATTCTCTTATTTTTATATGTGTATTTACAAGCAAAAAATTGCTTATTTAGGTAAATTTGTGTATGAGGCTGGCAACATCATCATGTAAAATAAATTGCCACAAAAACCACCACGGCAAGAGCCGATGACTTCTTGTGCGGATTTCCTCGCAAGGAACTAATAGTAGAGGTATCCCCATGCTCCATATGGAGCAAAAAGGGGCTGATGATGACACCGTAGGATAATATATATAAATTCACACGTCCATTCAGACTGATGTTCTTTGTACTATGATTCATTTGCGCTCTTTGACTCTCCTAACACATTTTAATTGGTCTCGATGGCCTGAGATTTCTTGCTCATGGATATCAGAAACATTCAGAGAAAGATGAAATGGTGGAATAAAGCCGAGGTCGCTTGATGCTTACATCAGAGATCATATAGATATCACAACATGGCATTGGGCCGAAGGGCGAGAGCCTAAGCGCCACTGGATCAATAACAACAATAATATACATCAGAGACAACAGATTTAAGGAAGATGCTATTTTATATTTCTCTCAGTTTCTGGTATTAGTTACTAGTACTCTGCTCCGAACACCCCCAATAAGAAACGGATCAAGAGGGCATTCGAAACGGCAACATTTGTGAGATTTACTCGTGCAACGAACGTGATTCCAAAAAGCCCTTCGACTCCTGACGTGATAAGGAAAAATCATGACTTCACTGAGAATTAAGATCACTTACACCAGACTTCGACTACAACCCATTGCCTCCAACTGACCAGTTGTGCAGTTACATAACACAGTGAATGGACTACGATATCCACCTATTATTCAAACCGACCTGTGACGAAAACTTAAAAAGATAACAATATATTTAACTGTTAACCCATTTAAATGTTAACATTGTTACACCAATATATCATAAATAAATATCCGTGTTTATAAATATAATATAACCCATAAAAGCCAGATCCAAACCTCAGAAATGAGGTATCTGAGGAAAGTGGTTGAAGTAACAAGAAGAGACATGGTACGCAACCAGACGATACGTCAAGGCCTTAAATCCTACCCCCTGCAGACCCAAGTAGAACAGTCCCAATTAAGATGGTTTGGCCATGTCTGCAGAATGGGAGAAGATCGGATACCACGACAAGCATGAGAAACAAAGAGCCAAGGATCCAGACCCCCAGGACGACCCAGGAGTCCGCTGGGAGGACAACATTAGACAATCTTTGAAGGACCGAGGACTAGAATGGAACCAGGCCAGGAGGAAGACTGCCGATAGGATAGTCTGGCGCTCTCTCTTCCAATTCTCTACACTTCACGGTAGAAGGGGAACGACTAAGTAAGTAAGTAAGTTTATAAATATGCTTGTATATAAGGTTCGAAATCTCAGTTTTGTTTAGTAATAGTTGTGACAATGCCTAAAAAACGAGATGCTCTCGTTATCTCCAACTGGAATAGGCCAGAGTTAGAGATGGAAGCAAGACTTAGCCTACACTGCAGGTAAAACGTACTTATTGTGACGATGTAATGGTAAAAACTGGGACATTAGCACTCAGGCAAGGAGGGTTGAAATAAAGCACAGCGGACCGTTTGTTCGATGTGGCCTTTGACAAGAATTTAGAGACGCAGTAAACAGGAGTAAGGGTTAGGCTTAGTGGTTGAAATGAAGCAGTATGAAGCTGTACGATAGTTCCTTAAATTAGAATTCAGAGACGCAGTAAAAAGGGTTAATGGTTACGTAAATGTATCCTAAACCTAACCCTAACGACGTTGGCGACTTACTGGGATGACATCTAAGAAGACGGCCCACAGTGACTCATTTCAACCAGGTTTAAGAATCTTAACCTAACCTTAAACCTTACGACGTTGGCTACTTACTGGAATGACATCGAAGAAGGCGGCCCACTGTGCTTCATTTCAACCACCAAGGAGTTACATGAACTAGCTATTACGAGTAGTAGACAGTCAATTAAAAATCATCACGTTTTCCTTAGTTTACAGAATAACGGGTGACTTCTCATAATTCAGTACATTATCATGATTCTTGTAAGCATAGTGCATATTTGTTTCCTCAATTTAATGTTTTTTTCTTGTGTATTTTTATTGACATGTCTTGTCACAGATGCTTATGTGTTATTTTTAAAATGCCTGCCAGACATGTGCAACAGCTGGTTCTTGGTACCAGAAGACAGATTGGAAACTTCATCAAGTGGAAAGTGAAGCAAGGTTGTCATATACATTTTGAAGGTATTTACTTTTGAAACTTACTTTATGTTTCCACTTGCCTAAGCATAGACATTCATGTAATTTATTTTGATCTCCATAAATATCAAGTTTAGAAACATATTTCATTACTTACATGTATTGTTTTGCTTCCATTGTACTTTAAGGCACAGTTTATTAATGCTTGTTTACATCTTTATTTGAAATTTTACTAATGTAAACATTTGCCTCTTTCTAGGAAGTTCAAGTGTCATGGAAGCTGAGGCAGGGAGTGCTTTGTGAAGCTGTTCTCTGACGCGACAGAAATTTCGCTACACCGTGTAAAGTGATTGTGATAGCAAAGCATTCAATCAGATCATAGCAATTAAACCATATGGCCCTAATATTGCTGAATTTAATCAAGGACCTGAGGCTGCTATATTTTTCAAGAAAGTCCTGGGGCTGAACAGTGGAAAAGAGGCTTGTCGACTGGCAGGAGCAAAAAGGCGTTAAACGTCTGGTGCTCAGCTCTAAAATGGCAGAAAACTGCACTAAGAAAATGAAGGACATTTAGCACAAATCTCAACAGAAAGCCACACAAGAAGCTGCAGAGGAAGCTGGATATGCTGCCGGTATGTTCTGCATGACTAGTAAGTTATTTTATTTTGCTGCAGTATTACATACTTATTTAATTATATTCTAATTATATCGAAAAATGGGATTTTTAAAAAATCATTATTCTCATACTAATTTTCTTATAACGTCCACACTTATGTATTAATTGACATAAGAATTGACACATATATTGCCCATAATGTTTAAAACGTTGTGTATGATGGATTTTAAGTATCTGATCAAACTTTTGATTTATTGCAAAAAGTAATGTAAAATTAAGCAAAACATTTTACTATTTTTAGACACTATTCTCAAAGTCCTACAACTTTTTAAAAATTTAAGTTATCAAAAACCCATCTTAAAAAAAGTTTTAAAATGTAATGATAAACGTTGTGTTTAAGTTTGGTATTCATAGCTTAATAAATAAAAAAGCCTTAGCAAATTGAAATAGAACAAAGAATCCAATATTGCTCAGCTCTAACACGGCAGAAAACTGCACTAAGAAAAGGAAGGAAATTAGGCACAAATCTCAACAGAAAGCCAGATAGAAAGCTGCAGAGGAAGCTGGCTATGCTGCCAGTATGTTCTAAATGATAAGTAAGCAATTTTTTAGAGGCAATATTACATACTTATTTAATTGTAGTCTATTTATGGAGAAAAATGTGATTTTCTCAAAATCTATTTTTCTCATCCTAATTTCCTTAAAACTTCCACACTTATGTTTTAATTGACATAAGAAATGGCACATATGTTGCCCATAATCTTTTAAAACTTTTTATGTGATGGATTTTGAGTATCTGATCACATTTTTGATTTATTGCAAAAAGTAATGTAAAATTTAGCAAAATTTGTTACTATTTTTAGACACTATATTCAAAGTCCTACAACTTTTTTTGTATTAAAGTTATCAAAAATCCATCACTAAAACAGTTTTAAAATGTAATGATAAACGTTGTGTTCAAATTTGGTACTGATAGCTTAATAAATAAAAAAAAGCCTTAGCAAATTGAAATAGAACAATAAAATCCAATATGGCCACCGTTTCTATGGCAACCAGTGGTGCAGTGTCATCAAACTCTTCATTTGGCATATCTAGTATTGATATAGGTTAAGTCTGTGCATTTTCATTGAAATCCAGCAATTAATAACGAAAATAGCATTTCAGTGTAGCTCCTCCCCTTAAGAGAGGCAAAGTCAGAGATGACGGGAGCTGATCTCACTACCTCGTAAATCTGGACCTAGTATGGTAAAGTCTCTAAAATTTCACTCCCAGTCACGGATTGCCTCCTATGCTTTGCAGTAGTGGTTCATGCATATACTATTTTCATATCTTGATGTTGCCAGCCTTGTATATAACCACTTAGGAAGAAACCTGTAGAATTTACATTAGTAAAACAATTGTTTACACTTACCCCAACATTTTGGGAATACACAATCTCCTTGCACAGATTTAGACTTGACACAGCTCTGTATTAAAAGCTTCGAAATCACTTAGGTCTGGAAATTAGAGTTAATTCCTCTGACGGCGGGTGTTCTGCAAAATCCTGGCCGGGGAAAACTTTTGTTTAATTCCTCTATGACTTGGTCTGGGAAATTAGAGTCAATTCCTCTGACGGCGGATGTTCTGCGAAATCTCTGGCATGGGAAAACGTTTGTTTAATTCCTCTATTACTATTAACGTCTACAAATCTTGAGTTTCCAGACAGATTATAATATGAATATATTATCTGAGATAATTACACACAGTGATGGTATAAGCTGGAAACAAATTACGCATTACCACCTGTGTTTCGCTAGACAGATCTCCGCCAGAGTAGCCACACAATATGGGGTTCTTTTCATAATGCAAGCTTGAATAAACAGGCACAGTCGCTTTGAAAAGATGGTCAGCCTGATAATACGAGATAAAATATTATCGCTGCCCGGGTCAATAAACCTGGCGTAACACAAACAGTTGAGGAGTGAAGTGTTAGAGACTTAACTCTACTGATCCAACGTAGAGAGCAAAAATGAATGACAAGACAAAAATTATGCCAAATAGAACGATGATCGGTGAGAGAGAAATGAAGAAAAAGAAGTGATGCTGCCGGAGTGGATTAAAGAGCGCACAAAAGTACACGCACAAAGTAAGACATACCGTTACACTCACCTACGGTAGTATGTGCTTTGGGGCTACCTTTACCTTGTTTTTTTTTATTTACTTTTCCGGATGAATATTATTCCATGGCCATTTCCATGTCATTCTTCTTTTCAATTGTTTCCTTCACTCCTCTACGGCAGTATCTGCGATGTAACCACCGTTACTTTTTTTTTTAACCTTTCAGGAAGAATGTTATTCTGTGGCCATTTTTTTAACCTTTCAGGAAGAATGTTATTCTGTGGCCATTTTTTTAACCTTTCAGGAAGAATGTTATTCCGTGGCCATTTTTTTAACCTTTCAGGAAGAATGTTATTCCGTGGCCATTTTTTTAACCTTTCAGGAAGAATGTTATTCTGTGGCCATTTTTTTTAACCTTTCAGGAAGAATGTTATTCTGTGACCATTTTTTTTAACCTTTCAGGAAGAATGTTATTCTGTGGCCATTTTTTTAACCTTTCAGGAAGAATGTTATTCTGTGGTCATTTTTTTTTACCTTTCAGGAAGAATGTTATTCTGTGGCCATTTCTTTAACCTTTCAGGAAGAATGTTATTCTGTGGCCATTTTTTTTAACCTTTCAGGAAGAATGTTATTCTGTGGCCATTTTTTTTAACCTTTCAGGAAGAATGTTATTCTGTGACCATTTTTTTTAACCTTTCAGGAAGAATGTTATTCTGTGGCCATTTTTTTAACCTTTCAGGAAGAATGTTATTCTGTGGCCATTTTTTTTACCTTTCAGGAAGAATGTTATTCTGTGGCCATTTTTTTAACCTTTCAGGAAGAATGTTATTCTGTGGCCATTTTTTTAACCTTTCAGGAAGAATGTTATTCTGTGGCCATTTTTTCGGTGAGGTCGTTCTGCTTTTAAAACGTTTCCCTCGTTCACAACCTTCCCCTCTCCTATCTCTTCTCCTCCCCTCCCTCACCAAAAATAAGACTCTCCAGTTATTACGCTCCGAATTTTCATCTGCCGGGCACACACACAATCTCTGTATCAATATGTGTTACTGTTTCTTCTTGGTCCATCTCTGTATCAATTTATTTCACAGTTTCTTCTTGGTTTCACCCTTTTTTATTTAATTTCCCTGTTGCGCGGCAACAACATTTTTATGTTCAGTGTTCCCAGGTCTCGTTTGGAAGTGTCATACTTTGAAAGTTTTGGGGACGCAGTTAGCATGAATGTATCAGATACACGAATTACACCTCTCTATGTGCGTGTTCACAGACCCGAAGAATCGTTCATCAAGTGGTGGAAAAAATTCGAACTGAACTGCCCTGAAAAGGAAAACACTTTTTAAGGAAGGCCCGACATATTAGCGTCCAGACGAAGTGCTTTTAAAGTACAATTTTTCACTCTGTACCATGGTTACACTTTTATCCGTACAACAAGTGGATTTCTCTTTACTGTTACAATACAGTCAAGAAATCCTCCCCTCTGGCAGCGACCAAGTAAATGGGCGGAAAGTGGGTTCGCAAGGTACCCTGAAATGACAACTGGTGCTTTGAATGATTGAAACGGAAAAGACAATTTCATTACTGGAGGAAAGGAAATCTGATCATGATCGGAAATGGAAGTAACAGCTGTGCGACAGACCTAGAAATGGGAAATGAAAACGCCTCGATTTTCTAGGTCTTTTGCTTTTTGCCTTCTGCATGTGAGCTTGTGCCGGCTTTCTGCATTTAGTAAAAGTAAATACTTAAATATTGATAATGAGAGTTTTGCACACACCAAAAAAAAAAAAAATTCATTGAAAATACGAGACGTTTCGGGGTTTTCCATTCGTCAGCGACTGTTACAAACAGGAGACAAAGACAAGAAATATAGATAGGTTATGAGAATAAGAAGGCTGCCCTTCTTCTGGCATCCCCAGGGTAAGAGAAGAAGAGATACACTGAAAAACACACGGAGAAGAGATACACTGAAAAACACATGGAGAAGAGATACACGGAAAAACACATGGGGAAGAGATACACTGAAAAACACATGGAGAAGAGATACACTGAAAAACACATGGAGAAGAGATACACTGAAAAACACACGGAGAAGAGATACACTGAAAAACACACGGAGAAGAGATACACTGAAAAACACATGGGGAAGAGATACACTGAAAAACACATGGAGAAGAGATACACTGAAAAACACATGGAGAAGAGATACACTGAAAAACACATGGAGAAGAGATACACTGAAAAACACATGGAGAAGAGATACACTGAAAAACACACGGAGAAGAGACCTTGAGGCTGAAATAAAAATGATGAGTGTCGTGGTTGAGTTAAAGTGGTAGAGTATTTGTCGAGTTGGACAATAGTAGTGAAATCGACAAGGGATAGTGGACTGACAGAGTTATAGATTACACTTTAGATAAGGTGTAAATAGGAGATGGACTTGAGAAAACCTGGAAGAAGATTTATTCAAAGGATCTCTCTCTCTCCAGGCCTCAACTCACTTTTACTGTCTAAGCATCTCCTGCTCTCACTCTTTTCTCTTATCATACATAGAGATTCTAGTAAAGAGCTAAAAATGTAAATATGGATGAAAGGGTCGGGAACAGCGCATTAATAAATGTGTAAACTTTATTAAAGAAGAAAAGCATGGAATTAATGCATATCATCATACACAGCATAAATTACATCAATAATCAAATAATCATCAATAGTCATCAATAATCATATACACCAACAACCACACACAGATCACCATTCATAAAACCTGTAGAACACGGAGAGATAAATAAATCGAGTGTCAGTCCGTCCGTTTTCGGGGACCATATGAAATAGCTCCAGTAAGTGGTTTTTTCGTACATATCCTCCATGGGTGATGGAATTAACCTGAATAAAATCACTGTATAGGCGCTATTATTGGTGATTCCTCCCTAATTGCGCGAGGTGGTCTGGAAGACTCTATTTATCTCCTGCTGATCGAATAAACAAACTGAGCGACAGCCTGTCCGCGGTCGTGGGACCAAAAGCTAGCTCCAGAAAGTGTATTACATGTAGATCCTTCGTGAGGGACTAGCCTACAAAACTTTCCTTGTTGGTGCTAAACGTTGGTGACCTCTAATGGCGTGAGGGGGGCTGGAACTCTGTCTATCTTTCTTGCTGGCCAAATAACCGAACTGAGCGACAGCCTGTCCGCGGTCGTGGGACCAAATGCTAGCTCCAGAAAGTGTATTACTTGTAGATCCTTCGTGAGGGACTAGCCTACAAAACTTTCCTTGTTGGTGCTAAACGTTGGTGACCTCTAATGGCGTGAGGGGGGCTGGAACTCTGTCTATCTTTCTTGCTGGCCAAATAACCGAACTGAGCGACAGCCTGTCCGCGGTCGTGGGACCAAATGCTAGCTCCAGAAAGTGTATTACTTGTAGATCCTTCGTGAGGGACTAGCCTACAAAACTGTTTTTGTTGGTGCTAAACGTTGGTGACCTCTAATGGCGTGAGGGGGGCTGGAACTCTGTCCATAGATGGCTGCTCATACGTGCGAAGTTCTACATAGACCCAGAAATACACCAGACGAAGTTACTTGAGGACAAGGCAGTCCCTAGCGCTCTTATCCGGCGCTTTTGACCTTTCGTACTAGGCAGTAAATCCTGGTTGGGCTTGCTTGACCGTGGCTTAGCTGAGTGCCCCGTTTAGGCACACAAAGGCTTGGTGCTATCAGATTCTGCTATAGACATGCTGGGCGGTTTTAGATATTCTGGAAGCCGCAATGCTCTGACTGGTAATCCAATAGGCGAGTAGAGAACTACTACTGCATTCGATGTTTCCAGATTTAGCGTTGGCTCGTTGCATTGCGTGAGCTTAACTTGGCGTTGACAAAAAGGTTTAGGTTCAGGAATGGGGGTTGACGACTCGTGATGCTAGATGTACTCAGAATCCCTCTAGAACGAAGAGAATGTGACATTCTTCGCCTGACTGGAGACTTGACTCTAGCAATTCGGTATCCCTGAAACTGAGACCCAAAAAGAGACACCCTTTTACATCAAGCAAATAATAAATCACACTAACTTTATACAGAAAGTTTCGCTCCACTATGGGATTAAATTTATTGTAGTTATTGCTATGATAGTTTAGGGCTGTCTTTAACCATGTCTCCTGTTCCTTAAAAATATCAATTATCAACACTCGCCCGTATAGGCTTAATATCTATTGTACATCCATGTACCTGTCAGTAACATGTTCTAACAGCAAAATCTACTTCTCTTCTCCAAAATAAACATACAGCTGAATGGTTATGTTATTCATCTTACAACATTAAATGAATTTACATAAGCAGATTACAGCATGTGACATTACACAAATAAATCGTATGTCCCCTTGGGGAAATATATTAATATTCCACAAAATGAGTACAAAGAAAATGCAATGTTCTTGCTATAATACAGTTGTGACTGAGTCATAAGGTAAAATGTTTTCTATGGCTGGTGGCTGCTCCTGTGAAAGTTATGGCTAGAGTCTAGCTACACAAGTAAGCATAAAATGATTCTCCCCTGCCACTGGAAATATCTATCAAAAAGGAATAAGTGACTATCTCCTATAATCCAGAGTTATTACCTGCATCTCACTATTCAGTTTTAAGTGAACAATCCACACCTGACATTATCTTACAGAAATGACAGTTAATTTAGCCTATTCTTAACCCATGATAAGCATCTGTGGACTGATTCTACGCCTATTATCTGTTATTGTAAGTTTAACATTTAACCCATGATAAACCGTAACAGTTTAAGCACCCTTACTAGGCCGTAGACAGCGCTACATTATCACTGAACTAAATTACTAGGAGAAGTCCTCAGAAATGAAGTAAGTCACTTTCCTATCATATATATATAAGCTAACATGAATATATCATATTATAATAAGATATGTCAACTCACCCTGAAAATGACTGGAACATAGGCAAACACATTCTAGTACTGTGTTAAAGTTTGCCTTATCTCATGATGGTCATCTACGGGCCAGGAATATTCACGAATATCTTTGTCTTATTAACCCCGTCTACTCTTATAGATTACAAGGACGCTCCCCCCGGACACCTGGCCTGCATATTTCTTCAGATGTATCGGCGTAATGCGTAATCAAGAGAGTAATACAAAGGTTATTCTAGAGACATCAGAAGTCAACAACCGCAAGAAAATTCCCTCAGGTAGAGAAATGCATAATATTATGATCGCTAATGCGTTCTAAGGGGCAAAACCCGGAGACTGACCGCGATTGTTATCTCCCCCTGAAACAGATCAAACTCGTTACCCAGGCCTCAAAGGGTACTAGCCGCTCGTGGCTAACACTTTAAGCGTAACAGACGTTCTTCTGATCAGGCCAGGTGTGCTGACGTAACATTATCGTTCGCTGACCGCTGCAGGCTCGAACGTAAACAACCTCGGGTGGGGTTTGAGAAGGAGAAAACAATTGGGCCACACAGGTAGCAAAGCAAAGAGAAACAAAATGTCTAGGAAAACAGAACATTAAAGAGTAATAACATTTAGACGAGATGGAAAAATAAATTAAGTCACTGTCTACGTGACAATGAGGTAGGCATGCAACGACCTTGAGCTGAAGGCACGTGACAAAAGGACTTGGCTTGCTTTTCTTGAAATCCCTTGCTCCTTGAAGAGCTGGAAGTTACCAAACGAGTGAATGAATAGATGAAGAAAACACACATATGAAACTGCGGATTTCACGATGAAAAAAAATAGAAGATAAGCAACACAGAAAGATAAAAATAAAAAGAGATAACATAAGGGAAATTGTAATATTTATTTGCAGTGTTTCTTGTCTTTTCATTTTAAGCTCTCTATATAAAGAAACAAAGATTGAAAAATCGTAACCTAGGGGATTGGAAAAGCCAATGTCAAGCTGTCTATATTTCTTGAGGTTTTTTTTCTGTTTATGACTGTGGCTGACTAAATGTGAATGCCGAAACGTCCTGTGTTTGGACTGCATCGTTCTATACTGACGCACATTAAAAACGCACCACCTGTATAATCCAAGAACAGAGTGTGAAATGTAAATATAAGTGTTTACAAGTTTACATATTTGGAATCTTTATTCATTTTCCTATGAATCCATGCTGGTCATTAATTTGTACATTTGATTGTTATGAAATTCATTGCATTCTGTGCAGGCAAGGGAAAAAACCAAAAATGCAACCAATAAAAAAATTCTCTCACACTATCCTCAGTATCTGGTATGTCCACCGTGTGCTTGCAAACAAGCTTGGCAGCGGCTCAGCATGGAACGCACAAGTCTCTGAAGGAAATTCCGGGAAATCAAGTCCCATTCACGTGTAAGAGCAGCTTTGAGCTGTTCAGATTAGCTGGAGAACTGTAAAGTTCAGATTTGTATAGGTCGATTTTCATACAGCAGAAATGTTACTGACTGGTATAGGTACCGATGTTATGGACTTGTGTGTTGACGATCTGCTTACGTAGTACTGCCACTAACACGTAACAAGGCTTGCCTCGCTCCAGTACAATGTTAAGTTGACCAGGTCAGGTTTGCCAACTATTGTGGCGCTCACAAGGGGGATGTTGACACTAACTCAGACACCATGTATGGCTGTAAATGTGTAATACTGGAGATGTGGAGATGTTGACATCATGTGTGAGTGTAGGATACAGAAGACGCGAAAGTGTATATGATTCAGAGACTACACAATACATCCATCTATCTACATTAAGAAGTCAATGACGTGTTGTGAACGACTGGTCACGTTACTAGCATTTAATATCGGACATAGACGACGTTACACTCACAGTCACTTCACAAGGTTGCAGCATAGTTCATGGTAATAATAATAAAGATGGTGATGACATCTAGCATTCAAACATATAGAGCATCTATTACAACAGGACATTAACGGCCTGTCAGTTCGATGTTCTAGTTGTAATCTCATCCAGTTATGACTGACTGAACACGTCAGTTTTCCTGTAGACTAGCCGAACAGCAAAAGGCGGGCTTTCAAATACGCCTAACAATAACAATAAGGCTGCAATACAACTGGCATAATACGCCACGTACATCTTCTCTTGCTGAAAAATATTGGCCAAAATGGCGGGCCTCTATCTGTAACCAGCTATGTATTCCTCAAGGTAGGCATGATCATCCATGCACAAGTATTACCGCCAACCTGCGGTTTCCCTTAATGTATATATATATATATATATATATATATATATATATATATATATATATATATATATATATATATATATATATATATATATATATATATATATATATCATCATCATCATCATTGGGCTTCTGTTCAAAAAAGTAGATAAATAGTCTTAGGATGGCTCCCTTGAGCACACCTAATGGATTCCGCATCAAAACAGTCTGTGAGCCATACTCACAGCCAAGTAGCCTTACAATGTTCTGCATACGATGCGTAAAGAGTAATAATAAAGTCTGTATTACCTTTAACAGAATCCAGGAATACACAATTACCAACTGTCGTCATCCCTCGACGAACAGAATATCTTTGGGGAAAACACTGACATTACAGTCACATCACAGGCTTAACTTCCCCAAGATAAGGTAGAGAAGAACTATGGACATCTTGTCCATCAGAACCCAAGATCTCAACTCCCCCACGGAAGTCTATCAGTTTTTTCCTCAAAAACTCTGCGCATGAGCAGACAGCCCCGAACTGACTACTTCTAACCTTGTCTTAAGACAGGTCAACAACAATGAACGAAACAAAGGGAAGATAATCCCTAATCAACCTGTCACAGCAAAGTTAATACTTAGTTCTCTAACTTTGATCATACAAAATAATATCAAATAGATTGACATTTATAACCCCGTCAAAAACGATAGCAACAGATTACCGCACCCCTCGTGTAAAAAAATTAAATTTTTTTTTTTAATAGCTCAATGAGTAAGATACCACACGCTCATAACGCATGAAAGATGCGTCGATGAAAGAACCAACCTAGTGTCAGGTTCAACCGACGCACAAATAGAGCGTCTGGAGAGAACAAAAATCATCTCCCAACATAAGAGAAAATATTTTCTCTAAATATCACATACACGGGAAGGTACCATCAAAGAAAACTCAGTTGCTGGCGATGCTAACAAAAATTACATACATGTCAAAAAATCATGTCATATCATAATTATAGAAATGGCAAATGACAACATAAATCCAGAAGTCATAGCCACATGCAAATCTATCGAAGTAAAATGCTATACTATCATCATATGTAATGGATGGACATGACCAAATTTATTAACGTCTTTATACGTAATCTGACAATAGAAATATATTATCTATCAAAAAGGGATTCCATCTCTGGAACAAAAGGATGCTGTATCCCGAAGGTCACAACGTAAGCATCATCCAAAAAAGTAAGTAATGGCAACATATGGCATCATCAAGGTTCTCTCAAACGCTGCGTACGTGGTACTAGTTTGCACTGAGAACAATATAAATGACACAATTAGTAACATGCTATAATTTACTATAGTCAATACAAAATTTATACATAATACATGTGGCCGTTTTAATTTTTTTTTGGTGATCTTTATATTATGTCAACCCAGCCCTCTCTGTTACTCCAAAGATGGTAACAGGGAAAGAAAACAATTACTTTACAACTATAATGTGAAAACACATGTGTCAGTTATGATGTTATGTTTAATGACATGTGTGTGTCCAGGAATGTCGGTAAAGACATCCTGAAATGATTGTAGCAAAGAAGATACTTGTTGTTGTTCATCCATAGACAAATTAGTAGAAACAGTAACGTTTTCCCATGATTCCATAGAATGAAGTGGAATCACTGGAAGAGGCAGATTAACATCCGAAAAAGTAGTTTCCTCATCCTGTATAACTGACAAGGATGAGTAATGTCTTTGTGGGACTGGAGAATCGTTCGTCGCCTGGAAAATAGGCTGCAAATAGTCTGGTCGCTCATGGAATTCCGTAATCATATTTATATGGAAGGTTTTATGCCTTCCATCAATATCGACAACATAGTCGACATTGGAAATTTTCGAGACTATTGCATATGGACCTTTCCATGCAATGAGAAGTCTGTTCTCCCTAGAAGGAAGTAACACAAAAGCTTTGTCTCCCGGACAAAGTTGTCGTAAGCGTTTCTTCTTATTAGCGAATTGCCTTGCCTTTTCTTTGGCAAATTCGGAAGATGAAGTTGCTAGCTTGCATGCTTCGATAATCTTATGCCTGAGAGCAATGACATACTCATATGAAGATTGTGTGTCATTGTCAATATTATCGGCAGTTATCAAATCGTGTAGCAAGGACATAGGGCCGCGCGGTTGCGCGCCAAAGACAAGTTCAAAAGGAGAAAAGCCTGTATGCTCGTTGGGGACCTCTCTATAGGCAAAGAGAGCCGCGGGTAAAACCCTGTCCCAATCCTGAGGATGATCCTCAGTGAGCTTACCAAGTAAGTTCTTAAGTGTTCTATTAAGACGTTCAACTAACCCGTTAGACATTGGGTGATAAATACTACTGAGGGACCTTTTAATATCTAGGATAGACATCACCTGCGACATAGTGTCTAATATCAATTGTGTACCGTGGTCTGACAATATTTCTCTGGGAAAACCCAAACGAGAAAATATAAGCCAAAGAGCGTCTACAATATCGATAGTAGATATGCTCTTTAGAGGTATAGCCTCTGGCCAACGAGTGTACATGTCAACGCATGTTAGGATGAATTGATGTCCTCTGGCTGACTTAATCTTAAAAGGGCCAATAATATCTATTGCCATCTTTTGAAACGGCCGAATAGGAATGTCTGCAGCCTGAATAGGTGCAGCATGTCGTGGACCTCTAGACTTGACTTCTTGACAAATCTTGCAAGATCGGCAATAAATTCGTATGTCTTTGTTTACTGTCACGTGACCGATAATGTATTTTACCATCTTGTCCATAATTTGATTACTCCTTTAAATGTTCTGTTTTTCCTGGACATTTTGTATTTTCTTTTTCTTTCATTTTCTACCTTCGTGGGCAAACTTTCTCACCCTCTCAAACCCCACCCGAGGTTTGGTTACGTTCCGGCCTGTAGCGGTCAGCGAACGATAGTGTTACGTCAACACGCACCTGGTCCGGCCGAACAGGGGAATTTCTCTGGTCGCTTTAAAGCCTTTGATCACGAGCGAAAGGGTCCCTGTGTTTGGCTTCCAGAACGCTGCTTCGGATCATAATATTATGCATCCTGGAAACAGGGGGAGACAAACCCGCGGTCAGTCTTTGGGTTTTTGCCCTTAGACAAGATAGAGCATAATGTTATGCATTTCTCTACCTGGGGAACTTTCGCACGATTTCTGTCTTACTCTAGATTACGTCTTTCGCCGAACTTCTGTAGAAATATGCAGGCCAGGTGTCCGGGGGGAGCGTCCTTTGTGATCTATAAGAGTAGACTGGGTTTAATAGACAAAGACATTCGTAAATTTTTCTGGCCCGTAGATGACCATCATGAGATAAGGCAAACTTTAACACAGTACTAGAATGTGTTTGCCTATGTTCTAGTCATTTTCGGGGTGAGTTGACATATCTTATAATTATAATATATTAGATTCATGTTAGCTTTTATATATCTGTTAGGAAAGTGAATTTATTTCTGAGGACTTCTCCTAGTAATTTATTCAGTGATAAGGTAGCGCTGTCTACGGCCTATTAAGTGGTGCTTAAACTGTTACGGTTTATCATGGGTTAAATGTTAAACTTACAATAACAAATATTAGGCATAGAATCAGTCCACGAATGCTTACCATTGGGTTAAGAGTCAGCAAAAATTAACTGTCATTTCTGTAAGATAATTTCAGGTGTGGATTGTTCACTTTAAAACTGAATAGTGAGATGCAGGTAATAACTCTGGATTATAGGAGTTAGTCACTTATTCCTTTTTGATAGATATTTCTAGTGGCAAGGGAGGATCATTTTATGCTTACTTGTGTGGCTAGGCACTAGTCTATAACTTTCACTGAAAGCAGTCACCAGGCATAGATATAATTATATCTTATGATCTAGCCACAACTGTATTATTATAGCAAGAACATTGCATTTTCTTTGTACTCATTTTGTGGAATGCTAATATATTTTCCAAAGGGGACATATGACTTGTTTGTGTAATGTCAAATGCTGTAATCTGTTTATGTAAATTCATTTAATGTTGTAAGATGAATAAGCATATTCTTTTAACTGTAACTACAGGTTAGGTTTCCTGTATGTTGAGATTGGGAGAAGAGGAGTAGATTTTTGATGTCAGAACATTTACTGACAGGTACCTGGGGGTGCAAAAGATATTAAGCCTATGCGGGCGCGTGTTGATAATTGATATTTTTAAGGAACAGGAGACATGGTTAAAGACAGCCCTAAACTATCATAGCCATAACTACAATAAATTTAATCCCATAGTGGAGAGAAACTTTCTGTATAAAGTTAGTGTGATTTATTATTTGCTTGAAGTAAAAGGGTGTCTCTTTTTGGGTCTCAGTTTCAGGGAGACCGAATCGCTAGAGCAGACTTCAGTCAGGCGAAGAAAGTCATATACTCTTCGATCTAGAGGGTTTCTGTATACATCTAGTAACGAATCGTCAACCCCGTTCCTGAATCAAAACCCCTTTTTGTCAACGCCAAGTTAAGCTCACGCAGTGCAACGGAGCCAACGCAAAATCTGGAATCGCCAAATGCAGTAGTAGTTCTCTACTCTCCTGTTGGATTACCAGCCAGAGCATTGCGGCTTCCAGAATATCCAACCCGCTCAGCATGCCGAGAGCAGAATTCCATATCACCCGCCTTTTTGTGCCTAAACGGGGCACTCAGCAAACCACAGCCAAACCAGTTTAAACAGGATTTACAGCCAAGAAGAGCCTAGCGCCGGATAAGCGCGCCTGGGACTCTTTGTCCTCAAGTGACTTCTTCTGGTGTATTTTCTGGATACTTAAAACTTCGCACGTATGAGCAGCAATCTATGGATAGAGTTTTCCAGACCACCTCGCGCAATTAGGGAGGAATCACCAATGATAGCGCCTATACAGTGATTTTATTCAGGTTAATTCCATCACCAATGGAGGATATGTACGAAAAAACCACTTACTGGAGCTATTTCATATGGTCCCGAAAGCGGACGAACTGACACTCAGTTATTTCATCTCTCTGTGTTCTACAGGTTTTATGAATGGTGGTGTGTGTGTGGTTGTTGGTGTATTTTGCATATTTTGGTTATTGATGATTATTGATGTAATTTTATGTTGTTGTAATGATATGCATTAATTCCATGCTTTTTCTTCTTTAATAAAGTTTACACCTTTATTAATACGCTGTTCACGACCTTTCCATCCATATTTGTATTTTTAGCTCTTTACTAGAATCTCTATGTACGATAAGAGAAAAGAGTGAGAGCAGGAGATGCTTAGACAGTAAAAGTGAGTTGAGGCCTGGAGAGAGAGATCCTTTGAATAAATCTTCTTCCAGGTTGTCTCAAGTCCATCTCCTCTTTACACCTTATCTAAAGTGTAATCTATAACTCTGTCAGTCCACTATCCCTTGTCGATTTCACTACTGTTGTCCAACTCGATAAATACTCTACACTCAAACTCAACCACGACAAATGGGGTCTCGCCGCGGAATTTGAACTACATCTGCAGCAATCGCAACAGATGAGGTTGCAGTCTGGTAGGAATCTCTCACAAGATTCTATTCTGATTCTTAGAGTTTAGTGTTCGGCAGATTATAGGAATTTCTTTCCCCTAGACATATCGAACTATTTATTTTGGGTGGAAGTCGGAACAGCGTTTTTTCTCCACAGCAATCATAAATATTTAGTTACATTTAATGTTCATGCTACACATGAGACAGCTGGTAAAGGTTGATGGTATCACTGCTGAGTTTTTGGTTGACAAATCTGACGTTTATGGTGGACAAGTCAGAAAAAAAATTTTTAAGGGTTAATATTTTTTCAGGAGTAGCTCTTTAATCTGAGATAAGAAGCTACAGATAGTCAGTTACTAGCTTGCATTTGTACCAAGGGAGGGTGTTCATTCGGATGATAGTAACCAATCCTCTCAATAGCTTAGTACTGACAGAACTGGGGTGAAGTGATAGTAATAAGTTTTACATCACTTGCATTTTTGGGAGTTTTTTTTGGGGTTTGTGCTTGTCGATCAGAGTAGCTACAAACTTTCTTGTTTTTAAAGTTCCCAGGCTAGCCTAGATTTTATTGATTATTAAGTTAATCAGCACCTAGTGGACTAGGTAACTAAGATCTCTAGGTTCTATTCTTCTATAGTGTTTGCTCACCCTGATATAATGGCCGATCTAGATAAAGTGCATAGGATTGCCCTCGAGGTAGCTAAGTACATGGAGTACAAGGATAGCGAAATCCAGCCCTTTCTAGAATTTGCAGTAAGCCTGCAGGATCAATACGAGGTAGACAATTGGTTTGACAGCCGTTTAATCTTGGCATGGTCCTGTAAACAAACTGGGGAGAGTGAAGCATTCACCCGACAGTATGTAGAAGAAGTGATAGAAGATGAGAAGCAAAGGGAAAAGCAAAGACAAGAACGGGACAAGCAATTGGAAATCGAGCAATAGGAACGGGACAAGCAATTGGAAATAGAGCGACAAGAAAGGGACAGGCTACACCAAATCAGAATGAATGAACTGGATAGCCAAATTCGGAGGGTGGAAACAGATACTAAATGTAGTCACTCTACTTCCCCTTCTACTGTGCCCTTAACGGTCAACGCCCCTGCAAACCTTGCGCCCATGAAAGAAAACTTGCCTGCTAAAACCGAACCCCAACTCCAGAAAATTGACTTTCCTTTGGACTTGGATCCGAAGCCCAAACAAGGAAAGAATTTACGTCGGGACAGCAGACCTAAAGCCACGGGGAAAATTACGCAACGTTCCCAGGCATGGAAACTGCACAAAGGTGAGAGAGGTGCTAACAAGCATTGTAATACGGATTGTTCCCGTCTGGCAAGGGGCGAACCCCGAGCCTCTCACGCTCCAGACCGAGCAGCACCAAACCGACACGTGACGTCGAGATAAGGGAGCCACACCCTATCACGTTATATTTCGCTAGATTCCCTGCCGGACAGCGAAAAACCATATGCAGAGGCGTATCCCTCCAACTCAACGATCGTAGAAAGGAGGTGCCGCTCCTCTCATCACCCTGAGCTGAAAAGGTGCAAGAATAAGTCGCCTGCTAAAAGGGTTAAACTTTCCAAACCGTTCCAAGGAACTTTGGAAAAACACACCGAGAGTTTTTTCTCGGGCACTTCGCGATCTAACGGGATCTCAAACCGTCCAGTCCGTTGCATGCAGACTGCGGAGCCTGTCAACCAGGAAGTGGATCTCGCATTGCAGGACAAAGTTCAACTGACGCCAGTAACTTCCTCAGGGGAGGGCAAAGTTGACGTTTATGGTGGACACAGGGTTCCATGCGAAGGGATCCCTGGTATTCCATTTGAGTCTCTCACACTTCTCAGGGCAGAAGACAGTGAGAAAAGCTGCCTTACTACTGTACAAGGAGCCATTGTTGAGAGCCTTGGCTTACGTCATGCTAGTACCGGCAAAGCGACTCAACAAACTCTGCAACTCGCAGATATTACCTATCTTTCTACACGGATAGAAGGTACGGAGATCTGTTATGATTTAGTAGAACCCCAGAATGCGATCGATTACTCTCTGCTTCAGGCAGCTGAGTTCTCTCATTCAAATCGCATTATTCCAGTGGTCTCAACCCCACTGATGGACAGCAAAGTAGTCGCCTCCGCCAGGCCATTACCGAGCAACTTGATCATTTCCGTTGACCAAGCCAGAGTTGTGACTGGCAAGGCAAGGAAAGCTCCAGATCCACCTTTAGACGGCACAGGTCTGAAGATTGATCAATGCTCCCACCGAAACAGGGAAGTAGGTGTGGAGAGGCAGAAGAAAAATGCTAGCATTTCTTCGGCCAACGAACGGCTTTATTTACCAACTAGGGTTACACGCGCGCGAAAAATTCCGATAGACTGCAGCTATAGAGGGTTATTCAAGGCCACGCCCGTGACAGGTAAAAATATACATAAGCAGCCTGAGCCCAACAATGATTACACTGCACATAACAGGCGGATTATCTACGCAGTGGCCAGTGAGTTCAGGCGGGGCCGAAAACCACAACAGGTGCGGATAATTTTCCGGACCATAAACAGGCACAGCGAATTGCGGAAGCAAGGTCAGGTTCACACGGAAACGAAGGGCGTCAGCGCCGACTGGCCTCGCAAAATCCCATTCGCTGAACGTCTATTAGACAGAGGGAAGAAAAGAAATGAACTCGGAGCTAGTCATACAGTACTGACAGAAATTGGAAACGTATTTGGTTTATGAGTATTGGATGTTCCAATGACAGGTAACGGACATCGATGGAAAAGATAAATTACTGTCATTTTTGTCCGTATTCCTCGAACTTTAAAAAGGGGGGGGGGGCACTTGTCACGTGACCGATAATGTATTTTACCATCTTGTCCATAATTTGATTACTCCTTTAAATGTTCTGTTTTTCCTGGACATTTTGTATTTTCTTTTTCTTTCATTTTCTTCCTTCGTGGGCAAACTTTCTCACCCTCTCAAACCCCACCCGAGGTTTGGTTACGTTCCGGCCTGTAGCGGTCAGCGAACGATAGTGTTACGTCAACACGCACCTGGTCCGGCCGAACAGGGGAATTTCTCTGGTCGCTTTAAAGCCTTTGATCACGAGCGAAAGGGTCCCTGTGTTTGGCTTCCAGAACGCTGCTTCGGATCATAATATTATGCATCCTGGAAACAGGGGGAGACAAACCCGCGGTCAGTCTTTGGGTTTTTGCCCTTAGACAAGATAGAGCATAATGTTATGCATTTCTCTACCTGGGGAACTTTCGCACGATTTCTGTTGTCTTACTCTAGATTACGTCTTTCGCCGAACTTCTGTAGAAATATGCAGGCCAGGTGTCCGGGGGGAGCGTCCTTTGTGATCTATAAGAGTAGACTGGGTTTAATAGACAAAGACATTCGTAAATTTTTCTGGCCCGTAGATGACCATCATGAGATAAGGCAAACTTTAACAAAGTACTAGAATGTGTTTGCCTATGTTCTTGTCATTTTCGGGGTGAGTTGACATATCTTATAATTATAATATATTAGATTCATATTAGCTTTTATATATCTGTTAGGAAAGTGAATTTATTTCTGAGGACTTCTCCTAGTAATTTATTCAGTGATAAGGTAGCGCTGTCTACGGCCTATTAAGTGGTGCTTAAACTGTTACGGTTTATCATGGGTTAAATGTTAAACTTACAATAACAGATATTAGGCATAGAATCAGTTCACGAATGCTTACCATTGGGTTAAGAGTCATCAAAAATTAACTGTCATTTCTGTAAGATAATGTCAGGTGTGGATTGTTCACTTTAAAACTGAATAGTGAGATGCAGGTAATAACTCTGGATTATAGGAGTTAGTCACTTATTCCTTTTTGATAGATATTTCTAGTGGCAAGGGAGGATCATTTTATGCTTACTTGTGTGGCTAGGCACTAGTCTATAACTTTCACTGAAAGCAGTCACCAGGCATAGATATAATTATATCTTATGATCTAGCCACAACTGTATTATTATAGCAAGAACATTGCATTTTCTTTGTACTCATTTTGTGGAATGCTAATATATTTTCCAAAGGGGACATATGACTTGTTTGTGTAATGTCAAATGCTGTAATCTGTTTATGTAAATTCATTTAATGTTGTAAGATGAATAAGCATATTCTTTTAACTGTAACTACAGGTTAGGTTTCCTGTATGTTGAGATTGGGAGAAGAGGAGTAGATTTTTGATGTCAGAACATTTACTGACAGGTACCTGGGGGTGCAAAAGATATTAAGCCTATGCGGGCGCGTGTTGATAATTGATATTTTTAAGGAACAGGAAACATGGTTAAAGACAGCCCTAAACTATCATAGCCATAACTACAATAAATTTAATCCCATAGTGGAGCGAAACTTTCTGTATAAAGTTAGTGTGATTTATTATTTGCTTGAAGTAAAAGGGTGTCTCTTTTTGGGTCTCAGTTTCAGGGAGACCGAATCGCTAGAGCAGACTTCAGTCAGGCGAAGAAAGTCATATACTCTTCGATCTAGAGGGTTTCTGTATACATCTAGTAACGAATCGTCAACCCCGTTCCTGAATCAAAACCCCTTTTTGTCAACGCCAAGTTAAGCTCACGCAGTGCAACGGAGCCAACGCAAAATCTGGAATCGCCAAACGCAGTAGTAGTTCTCTACTCGCCTGTTGGATTACCAGCCAGAGCATTGCGGCTTCCAGAATATCCAACCCGCTCAGCATGCCGATAGCAGAATTCCATATCACCCGCCTTTTTGTGCCTAAACGGGGCACTCAGCAAACCACAGCCAAACCAGTTTAAACAGGATTTACAGCCAAGCAGAGCCTAGCGCCGGATAAGCGCGCCTGGGACTCTTTGTCCTCAAGTGACTTCTTCTGGTGTATTTTCTGGATACTTAAAACTTCGCACGTATGAGCAGCAATCTATGGATAGAGTTTTCCAGACAACCTCGCGCAATTAGGGAGGAATCACCAATGATAGCGCCTATACAGTGATTTTATTCAGGTTAATTCCATCACCCATGGAGGATATGTACGAAAAAACCACTTACTGGAGCTATTTCATATGGTCCCGAAAGAGGACGGACTGACACTCAGTTATTTCATCTCTCTGTGTTCTACAGGTTTTATGAATGGTGGTGTGTGTGTGGTTGTTGGTGTATTTTGCATATTTTGGTTATTGATGATTATTGATGTAATTTTATGTTGTTGTGATGATATGCATTAATTCCATGCTTTTTCTTCTTTAATAAAGTTTACACCTTTATTAATACGCTGTTCACGACCTTTCCATCCATATTTGTATTTTTAGCTCTTTACTAGAATCTCTATGTACGATAAGAGAAAAGAGTGAGAGCAGGAGATGCTTAGACAGTAAAAGTGAGTTGAGGCCTGGAGAGAGAGATCCTTTGAATAAATCTTCTTCCAGGTTGTCTCAAGTCCATCTCCTCTTTACACCTTATCTAAAGTGTAATCTATAACTCTGTCAGTCCACTATCCCTTGTCGATTTCACTACTGTTGTCCAACTCGACAAATACTCTACACTCAAACTCAACCACGACATTTACGAATGGCCAAAAGAAAGCCGCCAGAACTCTCGACTTAGTGCGAGAAAAACCCATGTGTCCAGCACACTGAGAATCGTGTGCATGTTGAAGAATTAAGGCACTCATACTTTTGGGCACGAGAATTTGAGAATGCATAGACGCATCTGAGTGTTGTACCATACGCACTAGTATACCATTCTTCATATTGATATACGATTTGCGATTTGTATTCTTATTCGGGTCACCGTTTTTAGCGAGAAGAAAGTATTTATTTAAAGAAGGATCTTCTCCTTGCAGTTTCACAAACGAGTCATGCGAAATCACCAAGTGATCATCTTGGCTACAAACTTCCTTACCATCAGTAGGTGAAGTTGAAGGAATAAGAGCTTGTGCTCTTGTTACAACTGCATTGGCTGTTTGGATATTATTTTCTTCCCAAGCAGCTATTTGCTGCGGGGTGCATTCCTTAACCCCGTGAATACGACCGATTACACTGACAAACAACATTTTTCTTTCTTATATAAGAATAAGTGTTCTTAGGTCAGTTTCTTGCGCTGATTTCAAATCTGAAATCCGTTTATCTCTATCACGTCAGGTTCTTAAGATATTTGTGAATAAATATATTTTTGGGAAACCGTTATTTGCTCCGTTTCATTTTTACTATATAACTTATTAAAAATTAATAAAAAGCAACATAATTCTACTTTTTATACTGCTAAAGGATGCATGACATATGTTACGCGATTTTTCAAATAGTTACTGTATTTTGAAATAATTCTGAGCAAAATATGGCTTCTAGAAGTTGTAGAAATTCGGCTGATCTGTTCTGTTACGTGTGCGGATATTTTACCGATCGTGTTCACCAGAAAAACTTTACACCATTACTAAAGAAAGCATATGAACTTTATTTCGATTCGAAAGTTGATGATGCAAATAAATCTTGGAAGCCAAATGCAGTTTGTTCGATACATTGGCAGGTTGGTTACGAAAATCGCCGAAGCATAAGTCGATGCCTTTTGGAGTGCCAGTAATATGGCGTGAACATACAAATCACACTACTGATTGTTACTTCTGCTTGACAAATATCCATGGTTTCACTTTTAAAACTAGAAAGTCTGTGGTTTATCCAAATATTGAATCGGTTTCGAAACCAGTGCCTCATGATCCAATCACGTGTCTGATCCAAGTACCACCAGAACAATATCCGCTGGACGTGAATGAACCATCAGAAAGTGATAGTTTACCTGCTTTAGAAACTAATTCTTACTCAGATTACATACCGTTGAATGATGGTGTTTACTTAATTAACCATTCAGAACTTTCAGATCTAATACGTGATCTCGCTCTTACCAAAGGACACGCGGAATTACTCGGTTCGCGACTCAAAGAATGGAATCTTTTAGCGCCCAATACTCCGATATTTAAATTTTGTCATAGACACAGAGAACTTGTTCAATACTTTGAGATGGATGATGACATTTGCTATTGCAAAGATGTAAACGGTCATGAGCACATAGTCAACGAATGGCGATTTTTCATCGATTCTTCCAAGACTAGTCTAAAAGCCGTGTTATTGCATAACAGAAATTTATTTTCATCAATTCCAGTCGCCTACTCTATTCATATGAAAGAAACTTATGACAATATGGCTATATGTTTGGAAAAAATAAAGTACAATGACTACCAATGGCGGATTTGTGGAGACCTAAAGGTCAATGCAATTCTCACGGGCATGCAGACTGGGTATACTAAATTTTGTTGCTTCCGATGTGAATGGGACAGCCGCAACAGACAGGAACATTATGCAAGAAAGGTGTGGCCTATCCGGGATCGTATGCAGCTGGGGCATAAAAATGTAATACACGAGCCATTAGTTAACAAAGACAGCTTCATTTTACCACTGTTACATAAAAAGTTGGGGCTCATGATAAAACGAGCAAAGCTTTCACTTATCTTCGAGAAAATTATGACGGTGGAGTGTGACCATGCTTGCCGATTATTGTTGGATGCTTCATCGCGATGTATCACATGCGATTCACCGACGAAAGTCGACTGCAAAGAAATTCAAGCCTACATAACTGTTATACTTATTGTACGAATGATGTTGTAATACTGTATGTGTTGTTAAAAAACCTCAATTGCGTATTTCTAGAGATCCTGACCTGATAGAGAAAAACGGTTTGCAGATTTAAAAACAGCGCATTAAGATTGACCAGAAAAACATAGAAATGTTAGAGAAAGAAAAAAAAAGTTTTTTTTTGTTAGTCAGTGTTATAAGATCCGCAATATGATTAGGTAAAAGACACGCGTGAACATCTCCCGTAAAGAAGGGAGTAGCCAAGTGAATAATAGCAGTAGGATACTTCTCCAAAGTGCCACCAAATGTCACACATTTGACCACTTTTCCTGTGGCACAGCAAGGATCTATCAGAGACTGCCTAACACCGATAGTGGTGCATCCAGAATCAAAAAGTACTGAGACTGGATTATCATTCACTAGACCTTTATGTAAGATGAGAGATCCTCTCCCGTCATGCGCTGCTGTAACAGGAAGTGCGGGAAGAGGATGACCACAAATTAAGGTCGATACAGTAGAAGGCTCGGACAATGTTGAGCATTGGGGCATTCGGCTGCTCTCCCAAAATCGAAAGCAGAACCAGTAATAGCATTAGAGCTCCTACTATCGTTTACTTGACTACAGGCTTCCTGAGACTCATGTTGTGTAGAGTTTGCCTGTTGATAATATTTTCTTTTGTTATGTCTAGGTCTGCTGCGATTATCATTTTCCCTGTAATTGTCATTATATTGCCTACTGTAATCATTATTCTGGTTTAAATCACCGTTTCCATAACCACCATCGTAATATTCATGACGGCGAGGATAATTATCTCGAGAAGAAAAGCTCGGATAGTTTTTATTGTGATAACCTTTGCGAAAGTGTCTATAATTATTAGCCCCAAAATTACGAGGACTATCAGGTCGCCTCCAGTTCTTTGAAGAAGGACCATTATATGATGGATTACTTTGATTCTGAGTGTAATTCTGATTACTTTTCTTATTGAAATTTTGTTGAGCACCTTTAAATTTACGATTGAAATTATTGCCATATGGTGTTGCTGAAGCAACTGGCAACCCTTCTTTCACTTTAGAATTACTAACCGTAGCATGGGGATGCGCAGTGACGTACTGGCAACAGTATTCCTCCATGTCTTTTATGTTTTTAGGTTTACGCTCATGAAGAAAAGCAAGAAAAGATTCGTTGACAGATGACATAACTTTGTCTGGAAGCAATATGTCCATTAGGCCTTCATATGTTTTCTCAGCTTTAGACAACTCAATCCAACGCGTGAATGTAAGACGTATCTTCGTAATAAAGTCAGAGAAACTTACTCAATTTTCTGGCAACATTGTCTTAAAACGAAGACGATAATCTTCTTCTTTTAGTTGATATCGTTTAAGCAATGCTGCTCTGACAACATCATAGTTAGTCCTGTCAAGTTCCTCTATTGCCATAAGAGTAGTTACTGGTTCACCTGTAAAAAATTGCATCAGTTCTTTGGCATAATGTTCCTTTTTTATCTTATGCGTATCGCATAAAAATTGAAATCTATCCAGGTAATCCGTTATGTCGTCCTTTAGAGGATTGAAATGAGGTAATTTAAGCTTATTAGCAATCTCCTTTGTCGTACTCGAAGTTGCTTGAGAAGCACCCATATTCGTCAATTTTAATTTCTCTAACTCCAAAGTTAAGAGTTTCTCATCATGTTCCATTTTCTGTTTCTCTCTTCTTTCCTCGGCTTCTCTGTCTAATCTTTTATTTTCGCTTTCAATTAGCTGTTTCCTCTCATCAGCTTCTGTTTCTCTTGTTTGTGTTTTCTCCTCTGCTTTTTGCGCCTTGTCATATAGAGCAAGAGCAAATTCTTCTAACTTTTCACCTGTCTTCCCAAGGGCTTTCCCTTGCTCAATAAAGAAGTCTAGTGTAGACATTCTGTCTAACTATGTGAAATCAGACCTGAAAAATAAATTACCTTATCCCACTTCAATGGGAGACAAGTCTGTAATACAAGACTTGTATACTTACTTCACTTTATTTCCCTCTCTTTGAGAGACAAGTCTTAGTCAAAGACCTTGTATATTTACCTTGTTTCTCTATAATATTATCACCATCAATAACCTCTATCTGAAAAGTGTATCATATAAATAATAATAATAATCCCTGACCAAGTATATAAGTATAGACTGTGTATGACAACAATATATATAATATCAGTTAACAAAGACAAGCATATAAACAAACGAAAACATTCGCAGAAGTCAAAAAATTATAAGGCGAAACTAAGGAAAAAATAATCACAAAGCATGTGATGATAACTGCGATACGTAAACAAAACAAATGACACCATAGTGTATAAACATAATGGTGTATAGAAATAAACAATAGAAAAGAGTAGGCAGACAAATACAAACAAATCAAATCAAAACCAAAGAACAGAGAAAATATGACAACAACAACGAAAAGGTACACTTCGTCACAACTAAACGTAAATAGCAACAAATGTCGCTTGCAAATTCCACAAAGGGAAATTTGCACGGTCCCTTTAAGAACACTGTTATAGGACCTCTGTCACGTGGTATACCCTATAACAGACGCCGCCCAACCAAGAAACCCGCAGAAATACACACACTAATACCACAAGCAATGTAAACAAATAGCATATAATAGAATGTGTTACAAAGAAGGCTTAGCTACGAACAATATAATGGCACAGTTTCCAAAAATAAACTGCCACTTATCTTAAAGTAATTTCCTGGCCTTTTTGTCAACACAGAAGTACAATGCAAGAACAGCACTGATTGGTTGATTCACCGTCGATGGTCACCTCACGACGACAATATGAAGTGGTCTTCCAACTCACAGTTACCACGTCCTTCTTGACAAGCAGTTGAGACCAGATGATCCAACACTGAATAGTCCGCAAACTGTAAAATGTAAACGCCAGCCGAATTGTTTACAATGATAGCTTGCCAGAGTAGAACTCCTATAGTAGAACCGTCACTTCACTTCTATAGCAGTTGTGGTCCACGTAGCAATAACATGAAGATGCTAACGCCAGTTCCCGTAGCAGCTGTGGTCCATGTAGCACTATTATAGCAACGCTAACGTCCGTATTTATCAGTCTGGGTCAGCAGTCGTTGACCTATTTATCAATGTTTTGTGTAGTAGAAAACCCCACGAATCTGGCCCACCAGAAATGTAAAGTTCAGATTTGTATAGGTCGATTTTCATACAGCAGAAATGTTACTGACTGGTTTAGGTACCAATGTTATGGACTTGTGTGTTGACGATCTGCTTACGTAGTACTGCCACTAACACGTAACAAGGCTTGCCTCGCTCCAGTACAGTGTTAAGTTGTCCAGGTAAGGTTGCCAACTATTGGGGCGCTCACAAGGGGGATGTTGACACTAACTCAGACACCATGTATGGCTGTAAATGTGTAGTACTGGAGATGTGGAGGTGTTGACATCATGTGTGAGTGTAGGATACAGAAGACGCGAAGGTGTATATGATTCAGAGACTACACAATACATCCTTCTATCCACATGAAGAAGTCAATGACGTGTTGTGAACGACTGGTCACGTTACAAGCATTTAATATCGGACATAGACGACGTTACACTCACAGTCACTTCACAAGGTTGCAGCATAGTTCATGGTAATAATAATAAAGATGGTGATGACATCTAGCATTCAAACATATAGAGCATCTATTACAACAGGACATTAACGGCCTGTCAGTTCGATGTTCTAGTTGTAATCTCATCCAGTTATGACTGACTGAACACGTCAGTTTCCCTGTAGACTAGCCGCACAGCAAAAGGCGGGCTTTCAAATATGCCTAACAATAACAATAAGGCTGCAATACAATTGGCATAATACGCCACGTACATCTTCTCTTGCTGAAAAATATTGGCCAAAATGGCGGGCCTCTATCTGTAACCAGCTATGTATTCCTCAAGGTAGGCATGATCATCCATGCACAAGTATTACCGCCAACCTGCGGTTTCCCTTAATGTATATATATATATATATATATATATATATATATATATATATATATATATATATATATATATATATATATATATATCATTGGGCTTCTGTTCAAAAAAGTAGATAAATAGTCTTAGGATGGCTCCCTTGAGCACACCTAATGGATTCCGCATCAAAACAGTCTGTGAGCCATATTCACAGCCAAGTAGCCTTACAATGTTCTGCATACGATGCGTAAAGAGTAATAATAAAGTCTGTATTACCTTTAACAGAACCCAGGAATACACAATTACCAACTGTCGTCATCCCTCGACGAACAGAATATCTTCGGGGAAAACACTGACATTACAGTCACATCACAGGCTTAACTTCTCCAAGATAAGGTAGAGAAGAACTATGGACATCTTGTCCATCAGAACCCAAGATCTCAACTCCCCCACGGAAGTCTATCAGTTTTTTTCTCAAAAACTCTGCGCATGAGCAGACAGCCCCGAACTGACTACTTCTAACCTTGTCTTAAGGCAGGTCAACAACAATGAACGAAACAAAGGGAAGATAATCCCTAATCAACCTGTCACAGCAAAGTTAATACTTAGTTCTCTAACTTTGATCATAAAAAATAATATCAAATAGATTGACATTTATAACCCCGTCAAAAACGACAGCAACAAGAACCTTGCCTTTAGACTCTGCGTCCAAGCTCGTCCCACAGATGTTCTATAGGGGACATGTCTGGTGATAGGCCAGGCCAATCAATCGTCACAATGTTCTGCTGCTGTAGATATTGCTGCGTAATGCATGCGGTGTGCGCACGTGCGTTATCCTGCTGGAGAAGCTGCAAGTCTGGATAATTTGTGAACGCCGGAGCAACCAATGCATCCAGAACCTCATCTCGATATGTCACAGCATTAACATTTCCACGGAAGACGTGAAGAGGCAAGCGATGGTGAAAACTGAATCCTCCCCAAATATGAATACTGCCACCTCGAAATCGGTTGTGCTGACGAACACAGCAATCTGCAAAGCGCTCTCCACACCGTCGCCAAATCCGCATACGTCCATCAGCAAAGGATATGTTGAATCTGTTCTCGTCTGTGAATAGGACAGCATTCCACTGCAGTCTAGTCCATCTGACATGTTGCTCTGCCCATTGCAGGCGCTGCTGACGATGTCTGTGAGTCAAGTTTGGCCCAACATAAGGTCGTCTTGCAGTAAGGCCTGTATCTCTGAGTCGTCGTATGACTGTCATTCGAGAGACTTGCCCACGTCTACCCACTATTGCTCTTGCTGTTTGACTTGCCGGGAGAGAACGATTCCTTAGGTGACTCAGCACAATATGACGATCTTGCGCAGGGGTAGTAACTCGTGGTTGGCCACTCAGAAGTCTATCCCGGGCACTGCCAGTGGTTCCGTAACGTTCATTGAGAGGTACAATAGTGCTGTGGTGGCAATTCATCCTACTGGCAATCGCTCGCGAGCTCATTCCGGTCTCCAGCATACCAGTGGCTCGTTGGCATTCGTTTTCAGATAGTCGTGGCATTTCAAGCACATGTACTGGGTGTTTTGTCTCAACGGCCTTTTTATACCGAGTATACTGCCACAACGCGTACACATTTTCAGGGTCATAGCTGTTGGGAATCGTGTTGCACGTGTAACTTTCATTGTTTTCATGTAGTCTGTACACAAACCCGTGGGTTGAATCATGCACTTTCCATTCCAGCAGCCACTCGCTCTCTACCTCATGACAAACACGAAGAAAATCCATTCCCACACTTTTCTTTTCCAACTTCTCGGCATCAGTATATATAATAGTGGTGCGTTTTTAATGTGCTTCAGTATATTATAAAACTAACTCAGTATCAATTGATATAATTATTTGTGTGTGTATTTTTGGTTTTTTTTTCAATCTTCCATTTTTACAAAAGCTTCCTTTATTATTCATGTATATTATTCCGCATTTAGTAGTTTACTGACAAACCCAACGTCTGTAACAATAGTGATCAACGCGCAAGATTTCTATGGTTTCTTTTATGACAGATCTAAGTTTGCTTACCCATTCTGTCTGTCTTTGTCAAGCGGCACCTAATATTAAATAACAGGAAGAAAAGTGAATGATTTCAAATGACAGATATAGGTTTTCTATTTAAATCTTTATATGGATGAGGTAGATTTTTAATTGTCACTAAACTGTCACTTTACAGCTGGAAAATCTAGATTAATGTGATTTTTTTTTAAATCAGTTGAGATACAAGGCTGAAAGTAAATTACGTGACCGAATTAAGTAAATTACATGACCGAATTACAATATTTTGTCCAGTGCTGTCTTCTATTCTTCTTACCGACAGTCTATTGGTATTTTGTTTTAATCTTTGCAAGAAATATGAAATGACTAGCAGTAACCCGTCAAACTTGACGGGTTTTTAATTATAGTGTGCTGTTTACGTTCCCGGATGAGCAGATAGAAGTACATTCTTAGAGTGTTTTTGGTTTCTTTCCATTATACAGTGTAATCAAACTGTTCATGAACACCGTCATTTGAACGCTTTTCTTTGTTGATTGTAACTATTTTCGGGAGAGTATATATAATGGAAACAATACAATTTTTCAACACAGTTGCATTCCTCAGCTGTGACCAACGTACACACGGCGAGAATTATGTTATTTTAGATTCAATTTAAAACATCTTTGATGACAACATTTCGTGTGAAAGTGCGTGGATTGTTTTCAAAGAGTGTTCTTTGATAAGTGGTTTTAACAAAAACTTTCAAGTATTCATGATTTGTACATCGGGTGAGGGCTCATGCACACCAATTTGTACGCACTTTTTCTTTGTCGGGCGCTACTAATTTCGTGAAAGAATAAATAAAATTAAAAAAAAAATAAAACCAAAGTATGTGTTTTACATAACACCCACGCCGCGCAAGTTGCACACCGTGCGTTGCGCACTTTTTTTTCTGGCGCGAGTTATTATTTTGAGTGAGACCGACCGACGTAACATACATCGGTAATTATGTTAGTTGTGTGTGGGATATGAGCTTCCATGTTACGAGCCTTATATGTTTTGATCTACATGTGGGGAAACATATGCAGAGAACATACAAATCCACCTTGTTTTGAGGGTTGAGGGAGGTAGAAAAGTTTGTGACAACAGGGGAAATTCGTGGAAAAAGAAATGAAGAAAGACACACAGGATGGGTAGTCTAACACCATATAACAGAATGTCACAGCGTGACGGTAGGAGTGGACAGGTCACCTCCAATGCTTCTTTTTTCAGTCATTGCTGAATCTGTTCATAGCTCCTTCGTCATAGTGGGTTAATCATGCTTCTATCTTTGTTGTGTTTGAAATAGTGGTCTCACTCAACATAGTTTTAAAAAAGTCAACTGGAATTGTGAAACTGCAACAATGTTCAAATCGATCAGACTAGTTGCTGTTAATTTATTTCTGGAACTCTTGGTTTATATTATTTATACATATGACAGGTCTATCCAACATCTAAGGATTAGATTGTCAACAATAATATTTACTGCAGCATTACAGGACAGTCAGTCTTATGTACTGAAATGGTGATCTGTCAGTATATTGCCATAAAGTTCTTACAAAAGTCCACTGTGTGACTATATAAAAGATCCACTTCATTTTTTAAAAGTCGAATGAGTTGATGTTTCAGCCGTTCTTACATATAATTATAAAAGTAATATCCCCTTCAGTCATAACTTACTATGGGAATGCGCCCCTGAGGTGACAGCCCTCAGCTGCTTATTTTCCTGGAGTTCCGTTCGACGTTTTCTACTCTCTTCTTGCTGTGAGAGCTTCTTTTCGCACAATCTGAGGGGGCGCCGTAGATAGCATCGCCACTTCTTACATATATATTTTTAAAATGTCATTGTGTACTAGTTGTGAAAATGCCATATGGGTCTAAATCAAAAGGAACCCACCTTGTATAAAAACTTGCAGTGTGAACCTAGGCTGCTTGGCAGAAACATACAAATCATTTTGGAAGACCTCCATAGTTTATTTCATTGTAGTGTATGTCACAAAATTAACCATGATACAACGTTAAAATATCTCCAATGATACAACGTAGGCATAAAAACTATGCGTAAGCTGCTAGAATACATGATCGCCCACGCCGCGGGTCATCACCCGCCATGGAAATTAAATTGTTAGACTTGAAGGCAAAACGGAACGGGATGAGAACGGAGATCAAAAGGAAAAATCTGACTGAACGCGTGCTTGAAACTAGCAAGGCTAAAAGACGCAAGTGGTGGGGAAAGGAGGAAAAAGTCACGTTCCCCAAGTTGACATAAAGTAAAGAAATCGACAAAAGGGACCTTGGATATTATACGCCACAGTAATTTCTTGGACGCTTTTGCGATAACTTAGTCCGTTTATTTGAATGCAGTGATGAACGCATTCCAGAAGATTCTAGAAAATATTTGAAAAGTAACTTTTCTTAATAATAATGTTAGGAATATAAAACCTAGCTGGCCGGATGGCCCATCTTGAGCAGTGAAATAATATGCTTTCATTTATACAGACGGACAGATAATAAGAAAGATATTGACAAAAGACTGTGTTGTTCATATCAGCGAGCGTCTGCATTGAAATAAAACATGTCACTAATTTTCAAAAAATTGTGGCCTTGAAGACGCAAGTGCTAAAATCTAGTTGGAATGAAGAGACGGGGTGGGATGGTGAATTGTGGCTAAAAATAACTTTAAATGCAAAATTGTGTAGGGGAAGGCAGAGTTGGTTCAAAAAACAAGTGTGTTTTTTTGTGAAACGCAAGTAGAGACGGACGGACCAACAGACAATAAGGCATACTTGACTGAGGTATGACTGAAATGACTTTTTGGTAGGATATTTGAATTTGAAAAAAGAAAAGGCAGTGATTGGCCATAGATGAATATATTATCGGCGCTCAGACGCGCATTTTGTGCCATTCATTATAAGTTGTCCTAGTAGACACAGTGAATTATTAAGTGGTGTAATTCCCAGAAGCTATTGAAATATTTAGAGGGACGCCATACTAAGGCCAGCAGCTCAGCTGAGTTTTGCTAGCATTTAACTGTGTTCTATATTCATAATTCTGGTAAGACTGAAATTATTTCTTTGTACATTTTAATATTTGTTTAAGGTTTCGAGTGATTTGATACTGCAATAGCATAATCTGTCCCTTACAACAAGTAAGGATTCGCTCTAGACCCCCCGCCACAGTTCAGGGTCTAGAGACAAATAAAATACATAAACTCCAGCAAGGATTATGAAGGACAGATCAGGTGTTGAGATCAGTGGAACATATCACCTATCCTATTCTATGGCAGGAAGCTAATGAACATATTTCAGAATCTGTAGTCTGGGAGAACTTATCCTATGTGAAACTAACTTGGTAAGATGTGTTGTTTGGTCAGAAAGATCTGACCCGTCTATGTGGTGTTGTTGTTGTGTAGTGTTGTGTCCAGAAATGGTTAGAGGATGGAATTCTGACACATGACTAATACTTTGATTGCAGAACTGTGAGTTTCAGTTGGCACCACTGTGGTGTCAAATGAGTTGTTGAATATTACCAGAGTGGACCCGTGCAGTAACATTTTGTCAGAGCAGCCTATTATAGCCCCCAAGCACGGAGAGGTGGGGCCACCATACTTCTGATATTGCCCCCAAGCACGGAGAGGTGGGGCCACCAGACTTCTGATATTGCCCCCAAGCACGGAGAGGTGGGGCCACCAGATCTCAGCACCAGAGCTACACCTTCAAGCTACGTGAGCGTCTGGTCTGCTGAGAATTCACCAACTCATCTTATTTCCTAACACACCCATAAAATTTCCATCAAATAACTGGACAATGTGTAATCGCCATAGACAGGGAGTGATGAGGCCACCCCAACAGCACATCCATTAAATGTTCTCCAAAATAGATTACAACTATAAACAGTAATAATATTAACTAGTCTAGTAACATATATATGTACACACCTTGCATTTATTATGTAATATTCATGCATTTCTTTCATAATTGCTAAACCTTTCATATGTTCTGGCCAAAATAAAACCTTGGTTCAGAACAAATAAATGTAAGAAAATTACTATCCAATTTTTACACACTTTAGTTAGTTCAGTGTATTATAACATTTATTGATATTATTAGACTTAGTAAATATCTGTGTGTGTGTGTATGTAAACTACCACAACACATTACATATCATTACCCTAGACATTTAACGTAGCCACATTCATTAGTAAAAAAAGATAGGTGTGAGGTCGTAGTGGTAGCAAGAAGGGCCTTCTGACAATTCACAGCTACATTTTATCTCAGGAGCCTTCACAGCTGACCTCATGCATCACACTTAGTAACATCACCATCATACAATACCATCAAACCCACTACATATATTGGGGTCTCTTTGTCCCGGGATAATTAGCCTATTAAGCATATTAGGATCTCCTGGGGGGAGAATTAGATTAGGGGAACACATTATAAAAGTTAAAAGTGTCCCTTAAAATTAAAAGTGTCCCTGAAAATAAAAGTTGGTGAATCTTCACAGCCAGTGGTAGTTAATTAATTAATTAGAATTATTTTAGACTAGAGTAATTAGAAGTACTTTAGTGGTTGGAAATTTTATCTTGCACATTGCTAGATTTGTTTAAAAAGTATGGCGGAGCTGGCCAAATTCAGATCAGCTGCTGTGCTGACGGCAAAGGAGATGGGAATGGATGGTCAGGTTTTAATTCAATATGTAACGGCTGAATGTGATAAGTATATTGAACGGGAAGAAAGAAGATTAGAAAAAGAGGCTGAAAGAAAATTAGAGTCTGAAAGGTTGGCTGAAGAGAAGAGGTTAGAGGCTGAGACTAAGAGGCTGCAGATTGAGGCAGAAGAAAAACGACAGCAAAGGGAGGCAGAAGAAAAACGACAGCAAAGGGAGGCAGAAGAAAAAAGGTTGACTGCCGAAAGGGAGGCAGAAGATAGAAGGTTGCAGAGGGAGCACGAATTACGACTAAGGGAGCTGGAATTACAAGGCCAGGCTCCTGAAAATGGTGCCAGCCCTTTTGCCTCAGATGCTACGCCCAGTCTGGGAGCCTCAAACTCAGCTATGGGGTTTCATTTAGACCATTTTGTTGAAAAAGACGATGACATAGAGGGGTACCTAGGACGTTTTGAGTTATTAGCTACTACATATGGGTTAGAGAGAGAGAGGTGGAGTTTAAAGCTATCACAGGGATTGAGAGGTACTTCTTATGAAGTATTCGCCAAAATGAACAGGGAAGACCAAGACAATTATGACATGTTAAAGCAGGCTTTGTTATTAAGGTACGAGAAGAATGGTGAATTTTATCGTAAGAAATTTAGAAATGCCAAACTGTTGTCTGGGGAGACATACCACCAATTCTCTGCCAGACTAGAAACCTATTTGGAGAAATGGACGGCTCTGGGGAAGACCCAAGATCTTAAAGAAATGATCATGATTGAGCAATTGAGAGAGTCCATGGCTCCAGACATGAGAAAATTTCTCATGGAACAAGGTGCAGAGAAGTTGGGAGAGGTTTTAAATGTCGCTGAAAGGTATCAGGCAGCCCAGGCAGAGGTAAGTGGTGCTAAAAAGAAGCACATAGACAATTTTAAAGCTCCACAGCAATTAAATAAATTTGATAATAGAGAGCAGGGAAATAAAGGTAGGACAAACTTTGAACGGCCAAGAAATGACTACCGAGACAGAAACTCACAGTTCAATGACCAAAAATCCAATGAAAGAAAACCGTTTAACCAAGGAAAAAGATGGTGTAAATGGTGCAAGAAAGATAACCATAACACCGAATTTTGTAGAAGGAAACCTTCAAACATTGCTGCAATCAAGTCGGGGACTCAAAGATTAAAGGTTAATCCTAAGGGACAGCAGGAACCTTATCACCCCCCAGTTTGTGAGGATGTTATTTGTAATGGGGTCACCATAAGGTGCCTTTATGATACAGGTTTGGATTATGATTCAGTTGTGAGGTCTAGCCTAGTGGACCCAAGTCAGTATACCACAGAAACAGTGGAAATACAAGGGGCAACTAAGGACATACCACTCATGACACTTCCCATCGCACGGATAACGGTGAAAACTCGCTATGTGGAAGGAGAAATCAGAGCAGCAGTGATAGATGAACCAATCTACCCTCTGATATTGGGGTGTAGATACGTCTTCTTGGGGAATCCCGAGAGACCTGTGATCATGGCGACAGTGCAGACCAGGTCACAGAAGAATGAGGAAGAAGGTGAACCTGTAGTGGTGTTGATGGTATTGTATGATGTTGATATTACTAAATGTAATTGTATGAGGCCAGCTGTGAAGGCTCCTGAGATAAAATGTAGTTGAGAATTGTCAGAAGGCCTTTCTTGCTACCACTACGACCTCACACTTAATTTTTTCTTTAATTAATGTGGCTACGTAAAGTGTCTAGGGTTATGATATGTAGTGTGGTGTAATAGGCCATAGATATACCCACAGATATCTAACAAGACTAATAATATTAATAAATGTTAAAATACACTGAACTAACTCACGTGTGTAAAATTTTTGATAAAATTATATTACATTTATTTTGTTCTGGATCAATTTTTTAGGTTGACCAGAACATAAAAGGATTTAGAGATTATGAAAGAAATGCATGGAATATTATATCATAAATGCAATAGTGTACATATATATGTACTATACTAGTAGTTTTATTAAAATGTTCTAGTAGTCATCTACTTGGGAGGATAGTTAATGTTTGTGCTGTTGGGGTGGTCTCATCACACCTGTCTATATTGACTACACAGTGTCCAGAAAATGGTGGGAATTTTTATGAGGGTATTAGTAACTAAACGGGGTTGGTGAATGTCCAGCAGACCAGAGGCTCACTCATCTTTTAGTTGTAGCTCTGGTGCTGAAATCTGGTGGTCCCACCTCTCTGTGCTGGCGGGCAATAATGGTGGTCTCTGTCACAAGTACTGCACAGATACACTCGAGTAAAGTCACCAACTGAATAGTCACGGCTTGGTTGACAACAGAAACTCGCAGCTCTGCAATCAAAGTATGGGCCATGTGTCAAAATCTATTCTCTACCCACGTCTGGACACAACACTGACACAACAACCACATCATACAGACAGGTCAGATCTCTCTGACCAAACAGCACATTTACCATGGTGGTTTTACATCAGATAGATCCTCCCAGACTATAGATTCTGAAAAATATTTATTAGTTTTCTGCTCTAAAAGAGGATAGGTAATATGTTTCATTATTCTCAACACTTGATCTGTCTTGCATAATCCTTGTTGGAGTTTATGTACATTGTTGGTCCCTAGACCCTGACTAGGGCGGGGGGTCTAGAGCAAATCCCTACTTGTTTGTAAGGCTAGATTTCGATATGGCAGTATCAAATCACTCAAACATGAAACAATATTCAAAATATATAAGGAAATAATTTCAATCTTACCAGATTATGAATAAATAACACAGAACTGCTAGCAAAACTCAGCTGAGCTGCTGGCTATAGTATGGCGTCCCTAAATTTCTTACACTTTCTTTCATATGGAAATCACCACACTTTAAAATCTGTGTCTATCACTGAACAACTATTGAAAAATGGCCCCACTTTCGCGTCTGAGCGCTAATGATATGATTGTCTGTGGCCAATCACTGCCTAGGTTTATTTTAAATTCAAATTTCCTACCATAAAGTCATTTCAGTCATGCTTCAGTCAAGTATGGATGGTTATCTGTTAGTCTGTCCGTCTCTACTTGTGTTTCTACAAAATGTACTCGATTTTTGGACCAACCTTTCTCTCCCCTCCAAAATTTTGTCGTTAAAAGTTATTTTTAGACACAGCCACCACAAATATCCCTTCTCTTCCATACTACGTAGATTTGAACACCTGCGTTTCGAGGTCGTGTTTTTTTGTGCAATTAGCGACACTTTTAGATTCAATACAGTCTGTCGATGATGTGAACAACACTGTCTTTTGTCATTATCTTCAATATTATCTATCCGTCTGTAAAAGTAAGAACATATTAGTTCACTGCTCAGAATAGGCCATCCGGCCAGCTAATTTTTATATTCCTAACATTAATATTAAGAAAAAAGTACTTTTTAAATTTTGTAATATTCCAAACATCTGCGTTTTAGCCGCTGAATTCAAATCAAGGGCTTGGTATTGCAAAAGCGTCCAATAAATGACTGTGGCGTATTATATCTAAGGTCCCTTCTGTCGAGTTGCTTACTTTTTATGTCAACTTGGGAAACGTGACTTTTCTCCGTTTCCCCCCCAATTGCGTCTCCTTAGCCTTTCTAGTCTCACGCAATCTTTCCAGTCATATTTTTTTCCTTTTTGATCCGCCGTTCCCCTCCTGTTTAGCAAGTCAATTATTATGGAGGATGATGACCCGCGGTCTAGGCGATCATGTGCTATTCGCAGCCTACGCATTATGTTTTTATCCTTAAATGTTATCTTTGGAGGGATTTTACCGTTGTATCTCTGTCAATTTCACTACAGAACCTATAAATGCTCATCCAGAGGAGATGAGGAAGGCGCAGGCTGAGGATAGGACACTCAAGCCATGTTTTAAAAAATTGCCCAAATGCCACACACCTCCAAGTAAGGGGGAATATTTTATGAAGAACAGATTGCTATATAGGAAGACAGGAACTAGATTCACTGGTCACGGACAGTTGGTTCTTCCCAAGATATATAGGGCAAATTTAATAAGGAGCTTACATGTTGGAAAAGATGGGGACCATGAAAAAGTCGGTACCATCTGCCAAAAAGTTGCTCGCAAATACTATTGGCCCGACGTAAATGTCGATATTGAAAACTTTGTAGAAGCATGTGGCATATTTCATGAGGGAACACCCACAAAGGGAAAATATGTGCAGGACCTAGAAACGCCACGGGGCAAAATTAGGCCTGGAAAGAAAAATTATGCAACTCAAGGAGACAAAGTGCAATGGGAGCCCCCTTTTCACACCCAGTCTTCACTTGAATGGATTAACATGGCCACTATGCGACGAGTACAAAGAAGAAATTTTACCCAGGATAAGATGACAATCCCTCGGTCAGACTTATATAAACTGGAAGAACAGAAAAGAGAGCGAAGATCTCTCATAAGCAATCTAAAGTGGGGAGATAAACCCAAGAAAAAAATTGGTAATGGTCGATTTGTGAGTGATGATTCTAGGAAGAAAAGTCCTCACTATAGTGCTTCTAATGAACGGGACCAGACGGGTTCCATGAAAAATACGTACGATAAATTAAAAATCCAGATGTAGCTATTAAGGACCTGGTCAGATGAGAAGGCGGAAGAGACTGTTACCTCATCTTATCAATACGTGAACGAACTGACCACTCGTTTGAAAGCTGGATGGAAACTGGCAAATGATAATTTGAAACAAGCCAGGAAGAAACATGCAGCATATTTTAATAGGAAGGCAAAGGACAGGGAACTGGCAGTGGGAGAGAAGGTGCTGCTTCTACTACCCGGTAGCCAGAATAAATTACAAATTGGATGGCAAGGTCCATATACGGTTCTAGAGAAGGTGTCTAGAACAAACTATAAAATTGATAAAAAGGGGAAGGAGAAAGTTTATCATGTAAACCTGTTAAAGAAGTATCTGGACAGACCACTCCAGGAAAGCACCCCCTTACTGACCTTAGCTATCGCAACTCAAATGCAAAAGAACCACTCACCTCACATGAATACCCATTACATCCTTGTGAAACAGCAGCACAGGTAAAAGTCAGTAATCACCTGACTAAAAACCAGAGGGAGAGAGTTCAACAGGTTCTGGAGGAACATACAGATGTATTAACAGATAAACCAGGCCATACAAATTTGCTACAGTATGACATGAAACTGGTAGACTCAAACCCAATCTGTATGAGAGCCTATTCTATTCCGTTTGCGAAGGAGAAGGCATTGAAGGAAGAAATAGATTATTTGTTGAAGGAGGGGATTATTTCACACAGTGAATCATCTTTTAGTTCTAGTGTCGTATTGTTGAGAAAACCGTCTGGGGAACACAGACTGTGCATAGATTACAGGAAACTGAATGCTGTCACAGAAGGACAAGTGGATCCATTACCAGACACAAAACAGTTATTTGCCAGACTGAACAAGGCAAAATACTTTTCAAAGGTGGATCTTAGTAAAGGCTATTACCAGATCCCAGTGAAGCCTGAAGTGAGACCTTATTTGGCTTTTAGCACTTCGGATGGACATTATGAATTCAACATGCTACCATTCGGACTGAAAAATGCTCCGAGTGTATTTTCAAGGATGATGCGCAAATTGTTGGATCCCCTGAATAACCCATGTATCACGAATTTCATGGATGATATTCTCGTCGCCACAGAGACATTTGAAGAACACATTGAAGCTCTAGAAATGTTATTTAATAGGCTTAGGGAGGCGAACTTGACTGCTAGGCCAACAAAATGTTGCATTGGATGCAAAGAGTTGGAATTCCTGGGACACACTGTATATCAGGGTAGCATGACCCCTGATCCCAAGAACTTGGAAAAACTGCAGAAAGCACCTAGACCACAAACAAAAAAGGATGTGCGATCATTCGTGTCGTTATGCGGATTTTATCAAAAATATATCAAAGATTTTAACTCTATTTGTGCTCCTCTGACTGATCTGACTCGCAAGGGACTTCCAGATAAAATTAATTGGACTGCGCAAAGTGAATTAGCGTTCCAAGACTTAAAGGAAAAACTCACTAGCAAGCCTATTCTCAAACTACCTGATTTGACACAGGACTTTGTCTTAAGAACCGATGCAAGTAATGTAGGACTCGGAGCGGCTTTGTTGCAAAGATCATCTTTACCTGATGGGGAACTGAAACCAGTCGCTTATGCAAGCCGCAAATTGAATAAGGCGGAACAAGGATACTCCACAAGCGAAAAAGAATGTTTAGCGTTAATCTGGGCCATAAAGAAGTTTCAAATCTATCTGTATGGTAGGACTTTTGTGGTCGAGACGGACCATCAGCCTCTCGTATTCTTATCTCAGGCTAAGCATGAAAACGCAAGATTGCTGAGGTGGTCTTTATTGCTTCAACCTTATCAGTTTAGTATCCAATATATCCCAGGCAAATTGAATGTCGGTGCAGATTTCCTCAGTCGGCACCCCTGTGATCAAAATTAGAGTAATGGCAGGCGTAAGGAGAGATTTTGTCTATGTATATCACTGGTTTTAGAACTTGCCGTAGGCATGTTTTCAAGTGGGGAGATGTGTCACAAAATTAACCATGATACAACGTTAAAATATCTCCAATGATACAACGTAGGCATAAAAACTATGCGTAAGCTGCTAGAATACATGATCGCCTACGCCGCGGGTCATCACCCGCCATGGAAATTAAATTGTTAGACTTGAAGGCAAAACGGAACGGGATGAGAACGGAGATCAAAAGGAAAAATCTGACTGAACGCGTGCTTGAAACTAGCAAGGCTAAAAGACGCAAGTGGTGGGGAAAGGAGGAAAAAGTCACGTTCCCCAAGTTGACATAAAGTAAAGAAATCGACAAAAGGGACCTTGGATATTATACGCCACAGTAATTTCTTGGACGCTTTTGCGATAACTTAGTCCGTTTATTTGAATGCAGTGATGAACGCATTCCAGAAGATTCTAGAAAATATTTGAAAAGTAACTTTTCTTAATAATAATGTTAGGAATATAAAACCTAGCTGGCCGGATGGCCCATCTTGAGCAGTGAAATAATATGCTTTCATTTATACAGACGGACAGATAATAAGAAAGATATTGACAAAAGACTGTGTTGTTCATATCAGCGAGCGTCTGCATTGAAATAAAACATGTCACTAATTTTCAAAAAATTGTGGCCTTGAAGACGCAAGTGCTAAAATCTAGTTGGAATGAAGAGACGGGGTGGGATGGTGAATTGTGGCTAAAAATAACTTTAAAGGCAAAATTGTGTAGGGGAAGGCAGAGTTGGTTCAAAAAACAAGTGTGTTTTTTTTTTGTGAAACGCAAGTAGAGACGGACGGACCAACAGACAATAAGGCATACTTGACTGAGGTATGACTGAAATGACTTTTTGGTAGGATATTTGAATTTAAAAAAAGAAAAGGCAGTGATTGGCCATAGATGAATATATTATCGGCGCTCAGACGCGCATTTTGTGCCATTCATTATAAGTTGTCCTAGTAGACACAGTGAATTATTAAGTGGTGTAATTCCCAGAAGCTATTGAAATATTTAGAGGGACGCCATACTAAGGCCAGCAGCTCAGCTGAGTTTTGCTAGCATTTAACTGTGTTCTATATTCATAATTCTGGTAAGACTGAAATTATTTCTTTGTACATTTTAATATTTGTTTAAGGTTTCGAGTGATTTGATACTGCAATAGCATAATCTGTCCCTTACAACAAGTAAGGATTCGCTCTAGACCCCCCGCCCCAGTTCAGGGTCTAGAGACAAATAAAATACATAAACTCCAGCAAGGATTATGAAGGACAGATCAGGTGTTGAGATCAGTGGAACATACCACCTATCCTATTCTATGGCAGGAAGCTAATGAACTTATTTCAGAATCTGTAGTCTGGGAGAACTTATCCTATGTGAAACCAACTTGGTAAGATGTGTTGTTTGGTCAGAAAGATCTGACCCGTCTATGTGGTGTTGTTGTTGTGTAGTGTTGTGTCCAGAAATGGTTAGAGGATGGAATTCTGACACATGACTAATACTTTGATTGCAGAACTGTGAGTTTCAGTTGGCACCACTGTGGTGTCAAATGAGTTGTTGAATATTACCAGAGTGGACCCGTGCAGTAACATTTTGTCAGAGCAGCCTATTATAGCCCCCAAGCACGGAGAGGTGGGGCCACCATACTTCTGATATTGCCCCCAAGCACGGAGAGGTGGGGCCACCAGACTTCTGATATTGCCCCCAAGCACGGAGAGGTGGGGCCACCAGATCTCAGCACCAGAGCTACACCTTCAAGCTACGTGAGCGTCTGGTCTGCTGAGAATTCACCAACTCAACTTATTTCCTAATACACCCATAAAATTTCCATCAAATAACTGGACAATGTGTAATCGCCATAGACAGGGAGTGGTGAGGCCACCCCAACAGCACATCCATTAAATGTTCTCCCAAATAGATTACAACTATAAACAGTAATAATATTAACTAGTCTAGTAACATATATATGTACACACCTTGCATTTATTATGTAATATTCATGCATTTCTTTCATAATTGCTAAACCTTTCATATGTTCTGGCCAAAATAAAACCTTGGTTCAGAACAAATAAATGTAAGAAAATTACTATCCAATTTTTACACACTTTAGTTAGTTCAGTGTATTATAACATTTATTGATATTATTAGACTTAGTAAATATCTGTGTGTGTGTGTATGTAAACTACCACAACACATTACATATCATTACCCTAGACATTTAACGTAGCCACATTCATTAGTAAAAAAAGATAGGTGTGAGGTCGTAGTGGTAGCAAGAAGGGCCTTCTGACAATTCACAGCTACATTTTATCTCAGGAGCCTTCACAGCTGACCTCATGCATCACACTTAGTAACATCACCATCATACAATACCATCAAACCCACTACAGTGTAGTTCTTACACTCGCAATAGGGATTTCCGAGTCCTTGTAATTATTTTTCAGGAATCAGGTTGTCTCTAATCGGTTTCTTTGTAAATAAAACATCTTTTCGACTCTGCCGTTGCCCGAAAGAAAAAACTGTCCATTTCAACGTCATCTCCTAGCAACAAAAGCTAATCTACCAATCTTTAAATGACGACTTTCTTGAACTAACGCAACGGACACTTCGCACATGACTAAGATCAGTATGAAGATTATAACTCCTCCTATGGCCGTCATTTGAAAAATTGCTATGTAATTCTAGAATATGTGCCCGCCTGTCACAATGAGAAAAACTAATTGAAAGCAGCATGACCAGAGATTGTGAAGAGCCTCCACCACCGCCCAAGAAGGGCGGCACAGTACATGCCAGATAAATTCAATTACGTGTTTTGCTGAAAGAGTATTGCACTAGTGCTTTAGCGTTAACTTTTGCTTTAACAGCTTTAGAATCTCGAAGAGGCTTTAAATTTCATTTTGAATGTTTAGAGTTTTTGTTGCCAGAGATTGGAACAAAAAATAAAGCAGTAGAGAAACAAAGGCGAATAAAAGCAATATAATGAAGTAGGCACACTACAGTGAAATCATTTTAAAAAAACACATAAAACCATGTTTTAGTATTGCTTCTGTTTTTATGTTCCATAAGTTCTTCCGTATTCCACTAAACTGTTAAAAAAGTGGAAAGGGGGGGGGGGGGGGGGGGAGAAATGGGACAGAATAACATGACCGAGAAAATGAATTCAGTCGCGCTTCACTTAAAACTTAAACAACTACAATATTACATTTTGGTTGATTAAAGCTGTCCACTTCACACCGTTATCTTCTCCTCCCTCTTCAAGTACCATGCCTGGTTGCGTATGCGATCCACAATTTCCTGTCTCCAGTACTATCTATCTATTCTGTTGTTGACCTCTTTCCATGCCACGATGTCAAACTGTCCAGTATCGTCTCTCTTTGTCTTCCTCTATCTATTTTTACTTCAATGTTTTTCTGTTGTTACGATACATTCTAGCTTTCTTCTTCTTATAACATGCCCACAAAAGTGAATTGCTTCTTTCTACCACGAGGAATAAGCTGCCTTTGCTCACTGGCCTCTTTCAGAACATTATCATTACTCTTTTTGGCTGTCCATGGTATTTTTAACATTCTTCTGTAAAACCACATCTTTGTGGCCTCTAGTGTTTCCTTGTTTGTTTACTTATTGTCCGTGACTCACTCCCATATGTCAGCGTTGGTTCTATATAACACTGAAGAAATCGTTTTGTTACTTCCATTGACAAAGAATTATTGCAAAAAATACTCATTTTACAGAATGCTGTTTTTGCCTGGGCTATTCTGCTCTTCACTTCTGAGATGCATCTTTCATCCGGTGTTATTAACGTACTTAGGTATTTGAATCTATTGACTTGTTTTAAAACTGTTCCGTTTACTTTGAAAGTGCATTCTGGGGAAGCCCTTTTCTTTGAGACGACCATTGCTTCTGTTATTTTTTCATTAAGGCTGAGACCTCTATTTTCACGTTCTGTCACTATTGTATCAACCATTTCCTGCAGCTCCTTTTCACGTTTTGCTATTGTGATGGGGCCGAAAAGGAGACGCCCGCCCCCTACCTGTTTTTGGGCAGATTATTTTCGATGTGCGCGAAGCATTCTGGGTTGTGAAAAGTCTGAAGTAGAAGATATGTAATGAGGCCACAATAAAGCCTTAAAAATAGAGTTGTGGTGTAGAATTGTGTTTTTGCTCTAGAAATAGTGTATATTTCTTTTGACAGGTGAGAGCGTGGTGTTTCTCATTCAGTATTATGTTATGATTTTAACTATTCTGTGCTTTGTTTGCTTCTTCAGATTAGCATCGGGCACTGTTGGGTGTTTTGTTTTGTTTAGTTTTGTTTTGTTATGTTCGCTAGTCTATTTGTTTAATGTTTGCTTTGTCACTGAATGGGTTATAAAAATAAATATAGCCCCTGCCTCTACAATCAAGAGTTTTATTGTTGTTCGGGTCGGTGCGAGTGTAAGCAGGAGAGTGATCACACATCACAATACTATCATCATCACCATCTCGCCCACCCTACCACAATTGGCGTCGTCGACAGGATCAAGCAGACAGTGACACTGAGCAAACAGCAAACGAACAAATATTGTAAACACCCAGCAGTGCATTCCTGCAGCAAGATGGCTAATGCGCCTGTGAAGATATTGTACGTGAAGGAGCCAGAGATACTGTTGTTTAGTGGAGAGGGGAGGCCCACTTGGCAAGAGTTTGTGGTGAAAGTAAAAAGCCTGAGACACTGGTCCAGATAGCAAGTGCAGAAGTTCAGAAGGAGAAGGAGGCACTCAGAGCAGAATTATCCTTCCTAAAGTCCCAGATAGCACAGATGTCAGAGGCCAGTTCGCCAGCACAAGAGGAGGTGCAGAGAAAGAGAGCACCATGCCAGCCGCGGGAACAGCCAACGCAAGACGAGGGGGTGTGTCCGCGGGAACAGCCAACGCAAGACGAGGAGGTGTGTCCGCGGGAACAGCCAACGCAAGACGAGGAGGTGTGTCCGCAGGAACCTCAACTAGACCTTCTTGTATGTGAGAGTCAGCCTGTTGTCGAGGAAAGCTGTGAGCTGACAGCACCAACAAACGCAGTTGCACCGGCAAGGCGAAAAGGGATGTGCAAGTGGTATAGTGTCCACAGGGGATGGGGATTCATCACGCCAGATGATGGTGGTATTGATGTATTCGTACATCAGACCAAGATCTACAGAAAGGGATTCCGGAGTCTGGCGAGGAATGAACGAGTAGAGTTTGACAGCAAACCATCGGTCCAGGGCATGGAAGCAATTTATGTATGCGGCATTGGCGGTCAAGAGTGTAAGGGCAGCAGGAAGCGACCCATGGCACAGAGGAAGCCCAGAAAGATAAGATGCTACAATTGTGGAGACCTGTCAGACCACATGGCAGCCAAGTGCCCTCAAGGCCCGCTTCCGAAGAGATGTTTTCGATGCAAGTCCACTGAACATTTGATAGCCGCCTGTCCCTCAAAGAGCTCTTTCCCGAGACGTGCTACCACAACCAGGTTTCCTTCCGGGTGCAAGCCAAGAGATGACCGTGACAACTGTCACTCTAAGGGCGCCGAGAAGATTGGTAGTCGGTTAGGGGAGGAAACTCGTCTTAAGCAGAGAGGAGGGAGTGCACGTCAAGGTTCAGAGGAGGAGACACATCAAAAGCAGATAGTGGGGAATGTTGGCCACCGTCCACACAAAATGGGTGTAAAACCCGTCAGGAGCAATCCCTCTTCAAAGTCGACAGCTGCAAGCACTGACAGGCAGATGTCACGGGCAGACAGCGACGCGGCGCAGGTGAGCGAGTCTTCAAGACCACAGCAGCTGACAGCCCGACAACGTACAACTGGAGACATGACGACCAAGAGTGTCTCCAGCCGGGTTGTACCGAATACAGAATCTGAGCCCAAAACATCGCCGCTGAGAAATAATCAAGCGCAGCACCAACGATCCGAGAGATTTCGACTGAAGCGCCAGAGGTAGTGATGAGGTAGTGATGTTGTCGAGACGACAACAAAATCAGGAGGGAGATATGTGATGGGGCCGAAAAGGAGACGCCCGCCCCCTACCTGTTTTTGGGCAGATTATTTTCGATGTGCGCGAAGCATTCTGGGTTGTGAAAAGTCTGAAGTAGAAGATATGTAATGAGGCCACAATAAAGCCTTAAAAATAGAGTTGTGGTGTAGAATTGTGTTTTTGCTCTAGAAATAGTGTATATTTCTGTGTTTCGCTATTCCTAAAGCGATAATCGCGTGTGATATTTAAGTAGCCAAGATTAATACGCCTAGCGCGCAGTAAAGTGAGTGATTAGCCTAGTGCCTATAAAAAGAGATAGCGAACTACCAGCGGCCCTTTTTTAAGTATCAGTCCAGACAAGAGGGAACGAAACGAGGCGCCCTGTGTACCCACACAGAAGAACACAAAGACATGACACGTGAGTTAATTTAAATTAGCGTTAGTTTTATATAATTGTGAAATTATATTCAGCACGAGTCTGTTTTAATGTTTAGTGATATAGATAGATGTGTTTCCAAAGGAAATGTCTTTTTAGGACATTATTATTTAGTCTTGAAGAAATGATAGATGAGTGAAAATAATGTTTGATAGGTTTTATTAGGCACGCAAAGCCTAAATCCAGATGTGAGAATTTAGTATCAAGTATTTCATCCATCAGACCGGGCAAATTTAGTAGGAGAGTGTTTTATACATGAAACTGGACAGAGAAGCGATTTTTTACTTGAATTTAGATGATATTGACTGTTATCAAGATGGCGGCCACGTGGTCATGAAAGGCGGCGCGTCACCATGTGTGATTGTATAAAGAAGACGCCAGTTTTATATTGTGTGAATTGACACGTGGGTGGGAAGCAGATTAAGATAATTTTCCCCAGTAAAGGAAAGAGATAGTTTTCGTGTTAATGCCAGTTTTGTTAAAGTCAAGAGTAATTATTTTATTTCTTTAATGTAAAAGTAATTGAGTGTATTTCACGATAGCCTACTTATCATAATTCTACTGTATATATTTAATGGGTTACTGTGAGGTGAGAATATGTATTTAGATTTCTGGAGAGCGCGAGGCCACTCCTTTGTTGAGACATGTGTTTCTCTGGTTGCTCCCGGCGGAGCATGGAAACACCAATGTGGTTGGTGTCTATCACAAGCCGACAAGAAGCATTTTTATGCTATTGCAGTGGTTGTTTCGGTAACGATGTGTTTCATGTGATGAGATTCCCAGTCGCACCAGTGGTCATATACGACACGCTTGTTGCCAGGCGCACCAGTCGTCACATACGACATGCTTCAGAATGCAGTAGCGAATACTGATGTGGATCGGTTACGAGGTAGTAGCTTATTCTCATTACTGAGAGTATTTGTTGTACATATAGTTGAATATTATTTTATGTCCATTTTATGATTATTTAATTATGGTTATGTGAGGAATGGTTGTGAGAGCACGTGGGCTCACTTCAAGGTATATATTTCTCTTCTCCGCTCCTGAGGGAGCATGGGGCCAACAGTGTGGTTTGCCTTCATATTAAGCATTCAGATGCTCGGGCAGTAGTGGTTTTGGTAGCAATCTGTGTTACATGGTGAGGTTGCCAGCCTCATGCACAACACCATACTAGTCGCATTGGACGACACACATGAGTGTGTGTGTGTGTGATAGTTGAGTGTGTCAGGTGGCGGCGTAGGACAGTTTGACAGGTGAGAGCGTGGTGTTTCTCATTCAGTATTATATTATGATTTTAACTATTCTGTGCTTTGTTTGCTTCTTCAGATTAGCATCGGGCACTGTTGGGTGTTTTGTTTTGTTTAGTTTTGTTTTGTTATGTTCGCTAGTCTATTTGTTTAATGTTTGCTTTGTCACTGAATGGGTTATAAAAATAAATATAGCCCCTGCCTCTAGAATCAAGAGTTTTATTGTTGTTCGGGTCGGTGCGAGTGTAAGCAGGAGAGTGATCACACATCACAATACTATCATCATCACCATCTCGCCCACCCTACCACACTATTAAGACTGCATCATCAGCGTATCTAAAGTTGTTTATATTATGTCCACCAACGGATATTCCTGATAGGTTCTCCAGTGATCTCATTATATTTTTCCTGTACAGATTGAACAGATCCGGTGACAGCACACATCCCTGCCTTACACCCTTTTTTACTTGCTGTAACGTTCCTATGTGGCTGCTAATTCTTACAGCTGCTGTTTGTTGCCAGTAATGTTCTTTACTATCCTCAAGTCTGTACCATCAATGTTGATGCTTTCTAATACTTTGATAATTTTCTCATGTTTTACTTTGTCAAATACATGGTGCGAAGTTCTTCACATTCCATGGCTCTAGATTTCTTTGGCAAAGCTATTAATATGGACTTTAGCAGATCATCAGGTATTTGACCACTGTTGTAGATGTCATGTAACAGTTATGTTATCACTTCTACTCCAAATTCTCCAAAAGCCTCCGTTTAATCTTCTGTTATATTATCTGGCCCAGGTGCTTTGCATATCTTCATGTGGCGTATGACATCCTCTACTTCAGCCACAACTTTTGGTGGTCCTTCACAGTTGTCCTGATCATTCAAATCTGGTCTTTCGTCATATTACAGCTCCTTAATGTATTCTGCTCATCTTTTTGTTGTATTCTCAAGACTCTTTAACAACGTTCCTTCTTTTAATTTCAAACAGCGAGTGGGTGTTTGTGTCCTTCTGTCTGTTAACTCATTTACTTGCTTGTACTTAGATTTTGTCTTTTCTGTGCTGCATTTCAAGCTCTCTGCACTTCTGGTTTAGTCATGCTTCTTTTACTGTTTTACATTTGCTTATTATTTACTTCTTTAGTGTGCCATATTCTTCTTTGTCTTGCTTCTTCGTCCTTCTTGCATCCATCAGTTGTAAAATTTCATTTGCCATCCATTTATTCTTTGCCGTCCTCCTTACTTCTGGTATGATTTCATTTGATGTTTGATACACTGATTCCTTAATCATTACCAACTGTTCATCTATACTCTGCATTTTTTCTATTGCATTGTAGCTATTCTGTATTGCCATGTTATATCTTTTACTCATTTCCTTATCTGATTTAAGTAAGGCTAAGTATAACTTGATGTTTTTTGAAGTTCGATTTACTTCAATTTTAATATACGTTTTCCTATTAATGGGAGCCGCGATAGCACAGTGGTTAGTGCACTGGCTTCCTAGCTCAGTGGTCCATAGTTCGATCCCCAGTTGAGGTGGGATTTTTTAGACCGCAAACGGCTCCGGGGTCGACCCAGTCTCATGAATTGGGTACCAGAGCAACTCTGGGAAGGTTAAGGCGGCCGGCGTGATGCTGACCACATCACTCCTAGTGCGCCGAGGGTCGAGAAAATATGGGCCTAACACCAAATTCCCAATACGCCTAAATGGGTGTGTAAACGGGATCCTTTACCTTTTCTATTAATGGCACTTGATCGCTGTTATAATGTAGGTAAAAAAAATGATCAGTTTTACACGCTGGTTAAACATAACTGACGGCAGTCCAAGCATCTTCTTCAAGATTTTTTAAATTCATATCGTGTATCTGTCTGCATTCTGGCTTCTCCTTGCCCCAAAATAAGATCATGAAGTGACGAAACATTTTGCTGCCAGTTTGCTTAGCTACATTCTAGCATCATCATCATTATCATCATTATTATTTTCTTCTTTTGCTCCTTACGGGGCCACCACTTCAGCTGGTTCTCTTGCAGGAAGCATGCACAACACATTTTCACGCTCTTGCAGCAAAGGTTTGTAGAGCCATTTGTTACACATGACAAAGTCGTAAGCCTCAAGCACAACCTTATATTAGTTATCTGGTGATACATGCCTCAGGGAGTAGTATCCCTTTTCTTTCTTTGTCTCATCACTGAAACCCGGAACTACATGTGGGAACTACACTGTCTTTGTCTCATCACTGAACCCCAGAACTACATGTGGGAACTACACTGTCTTTGTCTCATCACTGAACCCCGGAACTACAAGTGGGAACTACACTGTCTTTGTCTCATCTCAGAACTCTGGAACTACTTGTGGGAACTACACTGTCTTTGTCTCATCACAGAACTCCGGAACTACATGTGGGAACTACACTGTCTTTGTCTCATCTCAGAACTCCTGAACTACATGTGGGAACTACACTGTCTTTGTCTCATCTCAGAACTCCGGAACTACATGTGGGAACTACACTGTCTTTGTCTCATCTCAGAACTCCGGAACTACATGTGGGATCTACACTGTCTTTGTCTCATCACAGAACTCCGGAACTACATGTGGGATCTACACTGTCTTTGTCTCATCACAGAACCCCGGAACTACATGTGGGAACTACACTTTCTTTGTCTCATCATAGAACTCGGGAACTACATGTGCGAACTACACTTTCTTTGTCTCATCACAGAACTCCGGAACTACATGTGGGATCTACACTGTCTTTGTCTCATCACAGAACTCCGGAACTACATTTGGGAACTACACTTTCTTTGTCTCATCATAGAACTCCGGAACTACATGTGGGAACTACACTTTCTTTGTCTCATCATAGAACTCCGGAACTACATGTGAGATCTACACTGTCTTTGTCTCATCACAGAACTCCGGAACTACATGTGGGAACTACACTTTCCAGCGAGTTGACCAAAATCAAATTGTAGTCTGCCTCTTAAAACAGCTGATGTTTGATGATTATCCTATCTGATGTTTTTTGTTTCACGATGCCTAACGTTGTAACATTAGGCGGAGGAGGATTAGGAAAAACTTCTTCTGTGCTGTGATCTTCTTATCATATTTTCAAACAGTGAAGACAGTTGGCATTGGCAGCAAAGAGTTTACCTAAAATATTCTAACTATCATGTGTTAACTTGTGTTAAATATTCAAATTTAACCTGTCTAAAATATCGCACTTATTCTGTCTAAAATATTCTACTTATCATGTTAAAAACATATCACTTATTAAGTGTCATTTTCTTCCTATTATAAAGCATTTGTGATTGTGCAAGGACGATAGTTAATCTGTAACTCTTACTTACTTACTTAGTCGTTCCCCTTCTACCGTGAGGTGTAGAGGTTTGGAAGAGAGAGCGCCAGACTATTCTATCGGCTGTCTTCCTCCTGGCCTGGTTCCATTCTAGTCCTCGGTCCTTCAAAGATTGTCTAATGTTGTCCTCCCAGCGGACTCTGGGTCGTCCTCGGGGTCTGAATCCTTGGCTCTTTGTTTCCCATGCTTGTCGTGGTAGCCGATCTTCTCCCATTCTGCAGACATGGCCAAACCATCTTAGTTGGGACTGTTCTACTTGGGTCTGTAGGGGGTGGCATTTTAGGCCTTGACGTATCGTCTGGTTGCGTACCATGTCTCTTCTTGTTATTTCAACCACCTTCCTCAGATACCTCATTTCTGAGGTTTGGATCTGGCTTTTATGGGTTGTAGTCATTGCCCATGACTCGCATCCATATGTCAAGACTGGGACATAGGTGGAGCGGTATACAGTCATCTTCGTTTCCTTACCAACCTCTCTCTTGCTGAGGAATCCTGGATTTATGGCCTGAAAAAGTCTCCCAGCTGCTGCTTTTCGAGTGGCCAACTCTTCTTTGATGCCTCCCTTTCGGTCTATAATAGCTCCGAGGTATTTAAAGTGGTCGACCTGCTCCAGGACCTGTTCTCCCAGCTTAATCTGATGTCTTCTTTCTTCTCGTGATATCACCATGTATTTTGTTTTAGAGCTGCTTATGACCATCCCTCTCTTCTCCAGCTCTTCCTTCCAGACTTGCAGGTTGGATTGGAGATGTGCCTCTGATTTAGCAATCAGGGCAACATCATCAGCAAATGCCAGCTCTGAAATATAGACCTGTCTCATCTTCCAGTACCCTACTGAATACTTTCTTGTTCTCTCCTTACATGCCTTGATGACATCGTCCATAAGGAGTATGAAGAGGTAAGGTGATAGGATATCACCTTGTCTTACACCAGTGGTGGTCCTGAACTCTTCTGACTTATGGTTTGCTGTCCTCACATAATTTCTGCAAGACTTGTAGAAGCTCTGTATAGCATGAATCAGAGGTGCTGGAATATTCTTCCTTGCCAAACAGTCCCGAAGTTTGCTCCAAGGGACCCTGTCAAACGCCTTTTCTAGATCTATGAAACAAAGATGGATCTCACTCTTATACTCAAAGGCCTTTTCACTCAGCTGTCTGAGTGTGAAGATTAGGTCTTGAGTACTTCGGTTTGCTCGGAATCCGCACTGGACCTCATCCAATTGTGGCTCAGCTAGGCGTCGGAGTCTCTGCTCTAGGATTCTATAGTAGATTTTTCCAGGGACACTGAGAAGGGATATGCCTCTATGGTTTCCACACTGTCGATTGTCACCCTTTTTGAAAATTGGTGTTATGATGGCGATCTCCCAATCCTTTGGTATGGTCTTGTTGCACCATGCTGCCTGTAGGACCCTTAAGAGTAACAGGTCGCCTGATGCTCCCATGTACTTAACCATTTCTGGTGTTATACCATCATGCCCTGCTGCTTTGCCCATCTTGATTTTCTCCAGTGCTGCCTTCAGTTCTTCCATCTTTATGTCATCTTCATCACCATTGGTTTCCTCTTCTGTGCTAGTGGTTATCATTTCTGATGTTTGACCTTGCTCACCATCAAGGAGTTCTGAGAAATATTCTTTCCATCTTTTCATTACTTCCTTCGGGGCAGTAAGCAATTTGCCTTGCTTGTCCTTTATAAATTTGAGAGGGCATTGTTTTTCCTTCCTCGTGTTCTTTAGGGTCTTATAGAACAATTTCTGGTTTTCTTGTGCATCTTTTTCTAGCTTTTCTCCAAATTCTTCCCAGGACTTCTGTTTTGCTGCTAGCACTTTGTTCTTTACTTCTGTTCTGAGTGTCACATATTCTCTATATTTTTCCATTTGTCCTGTTGTGTTTTTAGCTCCTAAGTATTGTTTCCATGCCATTTTCTTCTCTCTTATTTTCTCTTTGACTTCCTCTGTCCACCAAGGTGTCCTCTTTCTCTGGTTCCCAAGTCGGACTTCACCACATGCTTCTGCAGCAGCTGTCTTTATGATATCCTTGAATTTAATCCAGAGGGTTTCCAAGTCATCAGGTTGTTCTTCTGTGTTGCTCACCGCTGCAGCAATAATCTGTAACTCTTGGACATTATATTGGCCATTTTATTATCCTCTGCACATTCTTCCTAGATATCTGAAGGTGTTGGCATATTTGAGCAAACTATTGTTTAACATTACTGGGTGTGGGATTCTGCTTAACTTCATTGCTGCTTTCTTGAATTTGCGCATCTCCACGTTGTATCCGTCACGTGTGTAATAGTGTGCACAAGTGAATGTAACGGCAATGTCTTTAAGTCACCCAATGCAGCAATGGACCTGAACAAACGTATGCTACGTCCTCCTGTTCGTACCATCAGCTCAAATGTCTTTCCAACGTCTTCTGCTTCGTTTTTATTTATGATCCGTGTTCTAGTCTCTGTGTGTTTTTCGCTTTATTTCCGCTTCTCTTACTCGTGGGATTTCAGAGCACAGTACTGCCTTGTAAAACTATCATCAGGTTTCCTCAATGTGCATCCACCGCTAGCGTCTTTTTCTCATTTCTTGTCCGGTTCTTGTCATCAGTTCCACACCCCGTGACCTTGTTGCACCATTTTAACCCTTCAGTTATACGCAAGCATCCATTTATGAAAGTCTCTAGCTTCTTGTTTGGTATTTTTTTGTGTTCTCCATGTTTCAGAGCCATACAATAAGACTGTCTTGACATCTGAGTTGAAGATTATTTGTGTTTTAAATTTGTCTGCAGCTGTTGATTTCGTTTATTTCCATACATTTCCCAAAGCAATGAAAGCTCAAGTTGCTTATGTATCCTTAATTTGATTTCATTGTCTGTCCATTCAACTCTGCCTATGTAGTTGTCAAGATATTTGCATGATTCTACATTTTGTAGGGGGTGTTGCTTCAAGTACAATTGTGTTATCTTTTGCTACATCTATTCTCATTATCTTTGCTCTTATTTGTATGTGTGTCTGTTTGGGCTCACTTTCTATGACCTCTGATTTTCATTTTGTCTTGAATATGTTTACTATTATTGAACTGAAGAGTAAGGTCGTCTGCAAAACCTAGATTGCCAAGCTGTTTAGTCAGAGTGCATTGAATTCAATGTATTTTGGCTCACGTCGATGTTTTCATTAACCACTATAGCCAGTAAAAGGAAAAATGGTGACAAGTGATAACCTTGTCGCACTCCAGTTCTTGTCTCGAATGGTTCTGTAAGTTGTCCTTCATGAAGAATTCTTCATGTCATGTCTTCATATGTTTTCTTTATTAAGTTTATGATCTTCAGGGTGGACTCAATTTTGCCTCAATTTGCGTCTTTTATCTTCAACCGCCAAATGTTTCATATATGCTGAAACACGTTTGTTTCAAGTACCGTAAAATCTCGCGTATAATACGCACTCGTGTATAATACGCATGCTTCATTTAGCCCAAAATTTTATGGTAAAATGGAAATTCGTGTATAATACGCACCATAATTTTTCAAGATTTTATTTTATGAAACATTTGTTAAAAAACTGAAAGAAGATGGAAGATGCTGCGCGATAGCAGTTCTTCGACGAACTGAAAGACCATGTCGCTTCATAAAACGAACTGCTCATCCATATGACGCTTTAAATGCTGTTGTGCCTGTACGAGATTTTTTAAGTTCCAGAGCTTTAAGTCGGATTTCAATGTATGAAACACCGATGCCTTGTTGCCTTCTATCCACTACCCACTCCAATCATTTTTTTTTCTAGGTCTAGAAGATCTTGTGGTGACCCACGTTTTGCCTTTTTCTTACTAGGCAACACTTGCAGCGCCTCTTTGTTTTTATCGCCATAATCGAATGTTCACTCAAAATAATTAAATCAACTATACACTTCTATATTTACAGATACAAAATTTAATACTCAATTATATTTAACAACGTAAAAAGGAAAATAACGTTTTGATGCAAAAAATGTTACTCTTTAAAGATACATATGTTAAACTCTGTTTAGTTGTTTACTCATACTGGCTACTAGTTGCTGAATCACGCTTTATTTGTTAAATGACGTGAATGTCCACCAGTTGATAAATGTAGATGTTGGGACTGGTGTAGTAAAGTGTAACGATTGTCAACTCATTAAACCCAGCACAGTTTTGGTCATACAGGTCATCTTGTCCTGGAACGTGATGAGGCTCCGACAAGAATGTGAGTGTAAACAATGAGTGTGTATGTGAATGTCAGAACGCGAATGGTAGAATGATTCGATAGAGTTGACAGGTTGGTAGTACATCACTCATACTCACACTGTTCGAATTCAAGAAGTACTGGAACTACGGTGGTCTTTTTATAACATTTAATGGGACGCACACTTGGACAGTACGTGTATGGTTACAGGAACAAATGTCGACATAGACAGCATAATGTTGATCACAGGAATATCATCTTAAGTTAGCATTCATGCTTGGCAAATATCATAATGGAGCATTCGTAAATAAGCATTCAGAGTTCCATCATGTAAATCATCTGGCTTTACTGACTGGGCACGTCAGACCATAACCAATATATAGGAAGGCTCCTAGACCTAACCTCGTCTAGCGAATATCCCTTCACGTAAAGTTCAATATATATATTTTCCATAAAGATATAGGAATCCCAGACATGGGTTCTCACATGTAGCAGTGATCTCTTGGTTCATCGAGCGATAGTACAGGCATCCCTTTTTCTCACTCGATAAATACAAAGTATATGAATTTCAACATGGCTGTTCTTCTCTCGTGAGTTTCACTCACTATAGGACCCAGACCAAAATTGGTCATTCGTTAAATGTCCTCATTTCTTCATAGCTTCTCTCATAGAGGTAATTGAATAATATCATATAATCTAGTGCTGATACATAGGAATGTCGTCTTCCTTTGAATAAATATTCTTTTCAAAAGTACCACTGTGCATCTGTTTATCGACAACGATGGCGAAGCCCAAGTTCATAATAAATTGTGGTTTTACCTTTCTATGCGAAATATAACTTTGCCATTCCTTGGCAAAAGAGAATAAACACTGGGGTAAAGTACATACAACATGTCTAAATGACTATCACTTTTCCCCATCTACTTATAGATCACTTTTTCGGCGATAGGCCGGCTACAACAAAATTCGACATCCCGACAGGATGACAGCCATGAATCACACCCCTTGCTAGCGATACTTCCGCTGCATAGCCTTTGACCTTTTCTAGCGACAACCAACATAGTTCGACTTAGAAATGTAAAGATATCCATATATAAGACAGACTCGTCCTACTCATACAAACCCTACGTATAAATTCAGGCCATAGATATACTGAAGCAAGAACAATCTATTCCTACCCAGCCAAAGAATAAATCGCAGTAGGCCTAGACTCGTCCGCGGAGTCCGATCGAAGATGACGGAACTACTTTCAAGGGAAGTAACTCAAAAATGACTTCTCCTTAAGCACTTAAAAAGGAAATACTTTGATTACAAAATATTTGCGAACATAATAAGTATATAAATGTATTATATTGCAAGATAGTAAAAATTGCCCTTTACAGTCTTACCACACCTCCCGGGAAAAAAAAAATAAAATTTTTTTTTTTAAATACATCTAGGAGCACGTAGAATAGGCTCACAACGCAAGAATACTGCGCAGATGAAAATATCAGGAATAACTATAATTCCTAATATGACCGGTGAGAATATATCTCAAAATCTGAGAGAAATTGTTTCTCTACGAATAAATGTTTCCAGGAAGGTGTGATGTACGTATAATACAATTCTGGTAATTATACAATGCATACCAAAAATTCACACTATAATCTTAAATTTATGATTTATGAAGAAACAATCATCAAAGAACAGCGGTGAATAAACATCAATAAACCGCTAAGTAGCGATACCATCATTCTATTATTAAATTACAAATGTGTATCTTAGTAAAGAAACAAAAAATAACTGTTGTAAAGTTATACATATTAAAAAGATCCAATATTTAACAGTTAAGTGGCATCATGTGGGCATCTGGACAGAATGTCCGCCATCACATTTTCTGAACCACGGATAGCTCGTACCGAAAAATGAAAAGGTTGAAGAGCGATTGCGTATCGAGTTGATCTCGAGCTCTTCAAGTTCTTACTTTGGATAGCCGTAAGAGCTTTTTGGTCAGTTTCCACTACGAAATGCGCGCCCAGAAGGAATCTTTGGAGTTTGAGAATTGACCAAACCATTGCCAATAATTCACGGTCTAAAACCGAGTAATTCCTTTCTGCAGCATTAAGTTTTCTGGATATATACATTACAGGATGCAGAGTTCCAGAGTACTCTTGCATTAGTGCCGCTCCAATCCCAGTGGATGAAGCGTCACTACGAAGAACAAATGTCTTATCTGTTGTAGGTAACACTAAAATAGGTGGTGATGAAAACATAGTTTTGATCTTCTCTAGTGAAGATTGGCATTCATGAGACCAGTGAACCATGTTAGGCGACCCTTTCTTTAATAGTGTAGAGAGAGGTGCCATGATAGAGGACAGATTCGGAATGAAACGTCCATAAAATTGTATGAGACCTAAAAGACTTCGCACTTGCTTTTTAGTCCTAGGGATAGAGATGTTAAGTATCTTAGTGATATTATGGTCTTCTGTCTTCAAGAAACCGTGACCTACTCGATGGCCTAAGAAAGCAATTTCGCTAAAGCCAATACAAGCTTTAGATGGTTTTGCTGTCAGGTTATACTCACGCAGAGTTGATAATAATTCAACTAACCCTGAATAGTGATCTTCCCAAGTATCGCTGAAAAGACAGATGTCGTCTAGATAAGCAATGACATCTGACCGATACGATAGGATTCGACGCATCATGCGTACAAATGTAGCTGGTGCGTTCATAAGGCCGAAAGGCATAAAATTCCATTGGAAAAGGCCTCTGGGAGTAGAGAAAGCGGTAAGAGGTTTGGCGCGTTCGGATAATGGAACTTGCCAATATCCTTTAGACAAATCAAGTTTAGTGAAAAAATGCGATTTAGAAAGACGAGTAAGTAGCTCTTCTAGTAAAGGCATAGGTTCAGCATCGAACTTCGTAACTTGATTCAATTTGCGATAGTCAACGCAAAGACGTATGTTATTGTCTTTTTTTCGAACAATAACCATCGGCGAAGAATATGCAGAAGTGGATGGTTCGATTATTTGTAAATCTATCATTTCATCCAACTCCTTTTCAACCTGTGTTTGGAAATGTATAGGGATAGGATAAGGTCTAACCCTAATTGGAGTATGTTCAGTTAGAACAATGTCATGCTCAATGACATGAGTTTGTCCAGGGATGTCAGTGAGGACATCCTGAAATGTTTGTAACATAGACGAAACTTGTCGCCGTTCTCCTAGAGACAAATCAGGAGAAACAGTAACGTCTTTCCATGATTCACTAGAATGAAGTGGGATCATTGGAAGCGGAAGATTAACATCCGAAAAACTTGTTTCCTCATCCTGTATTACAGACAGTGATGAGTAATGACCATGTTTGACATGAGAATCGTCCGTTGCCTGGAAAATAGGCTGTAGATAGTCAGGACGTTCATGGAACTCCGTAAGCATATTGATGTGGAAGGTTTTATGCTTCCCGTTAATATCGACGATGTAGTCAACATCTGAAATTTTCGATATTATATCGTACGGACCTTTCCAACTAATAAGGAGTCTATTTTCACGACAAGGTAGCAAAACAAATGCTTTGTCACCAGGACAAAGTTGTCGTAAAGTTCTCTTCTTATTAGCAAATTGTCTTGCCTTCTGCTTAGCAAATTCAGAAGAGGACGTTGCCAATTTGCATGCTTCGATAATCTTTTGTCTCAGCGCGATGACATACTCGTAAGAAGATTTTGTGTCATCGTCAATATTGTCAGCTGTTATAAGATCATGCAGCAAAGACATTGGGCCGCGCGGTCGCGCGCCAAAGACAAGTTCAAAGGGAGAAAACCCTGTATGTTCATTGGGGACCTCTCTGTACGCGAAGAGGGCCGCGGGTAAAACCCTATCCCAATCTTGAGGATGATCCTCAGTTATCTTCCCTAATAAGTTCTTAAGTGTTCTATTTAGTCGCTCGACCATCCCATTGGACATAGGATGATAGATGCTACTCAAAGATCTCTCTATCTGTAGAGTAGACATTACTTGAGACATGGTATCCGATATCAGTTGGGTGCCATGATCTGATAATATTTCTCCGGGGAATCCCAGCCGAGAAAATATAAGCCAAAGAGCATCTGCAATGTCAGCGGTAGTAATGCTCTTTAGAGGGATAGCCTCTGGCCAACGTGTGCACATGTCTACACACGTTAAGATAAACTGATGTCCTCTAGCAGATTTGATCTTGAATGGACCAATGATGTCTATCGCCATTTTCTGGAATGGACGAATAGGAATATCTGCAGCCTGAATAGGCGCAGCATGACGAGGACCTTTGGATTTGACTTCTTGACATACTTTACAGGATCGACAATAGATCCGTATGTCCTTGTTCACAAAAGGCCAAAAGAAAGCCGCAAGAACTCTTGACTTTGTACGGGAAAAACCCATGTGACCAGCACACTGAGAGTCGTGTGCATGTTGTAAGATCTTAACTCTCAAATTCTTGGGTACAAGAATCTGAGAATGACTTGACTTAGTGGAGTCTTGCACCATACGTACAAGTACGCCATTCTTCATTGTAATCCAAGATTTACAATTTGAATCTTTATTCGGATCACCTTTCGTTACAAGAGTGAAGAATTTCTTAAGAGTCGGATCTTCTTCTTGTTGTTTTATAAACGAGTCACGAGAAATTACCAAGGGATCATCTTGGTTATGCACTTCATTATCTTCAACAGATGAAGTTTCAGGCATATTGAGAGCTTGAGCTCTAGTGACTACCGCATTAGCAGATTGCATATTTTGATTTTCCCAAACGGAAATTTGCTCCGGAGTGCATTCTTTGACTCCGTGAATGCGACCGATGATAAGATCAGCGATCGGATTCGGCAAAAGACATGCGTGTACATCTCCTGTGAAGAAAGGAGTAGCAATCCTAATGATAGCGGTAGAGTATTTCTCTATGGTGCCGCCAAATGTTACGCATTTGACTACTTTGCCTGTAGAATGAGAAGGATCTATGAGTGACTGCCTAACCCCAATAGTTGTGCATCCAGAATCAAAAAGTACTGAGACTGGATTGTCATTTACTAAACCTTTGTGTAAGACAAGAGAACCTCTCCCATCATGCGCGATTGACGCAGGAAGAGCGGGAAGAGGATGCCCACAGCTTAAAGTAGACACTGTGGTTGGCTCAAATAATGTTTTGCATTGGGGGCACTGAGATGCTCTCCCAAAATCAAAAGCGGCACATGCCATATTATTAGAGTCATCATTATCTTTACTTTGTTTATAGGCTTCGTGGGACTCTTGCTGTGCAGAGTTCGCCTGGTAATGAGCTTTATGTTTTTTGAATTGTGCTCTACCTCTGTTATTATTGCCTCTGTACTTATCATTGTTTCCACTATTATAACCCCTACTCGGGTTTGAATCATAGCTCCTTTGGTTACTATCATCATATTCATTATAATGAGTATCTCGGTAATTATGATCTTGTTGTCTCCATGAAGGAAAACTTGGATAGTTTCTAGAATGACTTCCTTTGCGAAAGTTCCTGTAATTATGACCACCCCTGAATCGAGGGCTGTCAGCTCTTCTCCAGGTATTCGAAGAAGAACCCTGAAATGATTGGTTACCTTGGTTCTGATAACTGTAATAGTTACCTTTTTTATTAAACCTATTTTGAGGTCCTTGGAATTTGTGAGAGTGATTAGGGTTGTATGGTGTTGCAGAAGCAACTGGCATACCTTCTTTAACCTTACTGTTGCTAATAGCTACGTCCGGATGTGCAGTGACGTATTGGGTACAATACTGTTCCATTTCTTTTAGAGACTTAGGTTTACGCTCATGTAAGAATTCGAGGAAAGGTTTATTTATACTTGACATAATCTTGTCTCTGAGTATCAAGTCCATAAGGGCTTCATAAGTCTTTTCTGTTTTGGATAGCTCAATCCAACGATCAAATGTAAGACGTGTCCTTGCAATGAATTCTGAGAATTCTACACCTGCCTCAGGCACCATTGTCTTAAACAACTTCCGATAACCCTCTTCAGACAACTGATACTTCTTTAATAAGGCTGCCCTAATAACATCATAGTTATCTTTGTCAGCCTCTTCAACCAAACTTAAACTAGTCAGAGAATCACCTTTCAGATTTTCTGATAACTGGTTAGCATATTGTGATTTGTCCACATTATGGGCTCGACACGAGCGTTCAAATCTATTTAGCCAGAATGTTATGTCATCACTGGAAGGGTTGAACGCTGGTACCTTGACCTTGTAAGTAAAGGGTTTACCATTACCACCAGATGCTTGATTACCATCACTTATGTTTGTTAACTTTAACTTTTCTAACTCAAATGCTAAAAGTTCTTTTTGGTGTTCATGTTCTCTTATTGCTTTTTTCTCTTGAGCTTCAGCTTGTAATTTTCTCTCTTCTGCAGCAGCTTCATCTTTTCTTTTCTCTTTTTCCATTTCCATCTGGAATCTTTTTTCATCAGTCTGTATCTGCAATTTCTTTTGTTCATCCTCTCTTTGTAATTTTCTTTCCTCAGCTTCTAATTTTTTCTCCTCAGCTGCTAATTTCTTTTCTTCAATCAATGCTTTTCTTTCTTCAGCAGCTAATGCTTTGTCATATTGAGCAACTGCCCATTCTTCTAATTGCTGACCAGTCTTATCAAGAGCCTTGCCTTGTGTGATAAAATAATCTAATGTAGACATCTTGTCTAATAAGATCAGTAATTTGCAAAAGTAAATAAATTCACTTTCTTAGTCTTAATCAAAGACCTTGTATGATAACTTTGTAACCTGTGGAAAATAGTACTTAACTATCCCAATCACTGTGGGAAACAAGCCTTACAAAGGTCTTGTATAAATCCTTATATAATAACAGCTATAAGTTGCTGGTTCACTCTATAATATAAGTGCAGTGCACCAGAAATAGTGTTTTATATCATCAACTGTGTACCTTTAGTAATAGCAATTAACTATCAGTTGATTCTTGTACATCAATTTATATGATCAACTATATTTTAAATAGTGTATGTCGATCAGGCACAAAACAAAACAGTTATACAGAAGAACATGAAAACATTTGCGGAAATGAAATAAATCAAATGGGAAAAACAATAAAAGATAAACCGCAAGAGGATAACAAATACAAATAACGCCACAGTATATAAATATAAATTGAGAATAGAACTGAAAGATAGAATAGGGTAGACCAACAAATTACAAACAAATCAAAACAAACTAAAGAACAGAGGAATATTACAAAAACAACAATGAGTACAGTCTTCACAGCTAACACTAATAGCAACAGCTGTCGCAGCAAATTTTCAATCAAGAAAATTGCACCTATAGAAACGCACACATCAGACCCTCTATTACGTGGGATACTCTGTTGTGTGACACCGCCCAACCAAAACAACAACCCGCTGGATACAAACAAATATCACATATAAATATTTAAACATAAATACATAAATGCATAAATAGTATGGCAATATGATGTAAATAGAGTGTTGCAGAAAGAATGTGTTGTAAAGAAGGCTCAGTTACACTGCCTAATAGTACAGTACTGTGGTACTTTATTAAACAAATACTTCTGGTCTAATTATTTTAAATTCAACACAGAAATAGAAGCTCCATCGTTGATGTGAATGATAACAATCGATGTAGGACTTCTCAGTTCAATAACATTTCCTTTCGCAAACACTGTCAAATATTCTCCAGTCCTGATGTGTAATGTTCTATGTTTCAACCAAGCTTGCTGTGTAACACTGTCAGTTGTATGGCAAATGTCCAACGAACCAAATGTCAACAAACGCTGACCTAGTTACTGCATACTCTCGACAGGACAGGTCACGCTGACATCACTGTAGAGTTGTACTGCTGATGTATTTGTGTGTCGTAACAGACCCCAAGGAACGTCTGGTCTCAGTAGTTTACTTCTCAATATGGTCACTGTGCAGGTTGACCCAGGAAGCTGGCCACCAGTTGTTAAACTCTGTTTAGTTGTTTACTCATACTGGCTACTAGTTGCTGAATCACGCTTTATTTGTTAAATGACGTGAATGTCCACCAGTTGATAAATGTAGATGTTGGGACTGGTGTAGTAAAGTGTAACGATTGTCAACTCATTAAACCCAGCACAGTTTTGGTCATACAGGTCATCTTGTCCTGGAACGTGATGAGGCTCCGACAAGAATGTGAGTGTAAACAATGAGTGTGTATGTGAATGTCAGAACGCGAATGGTAGAATGATTCGATAGAGTTGACAGGTTGGTAGTACATCACTCATACTCACACTGTTCGAATTCAAGAAGTACTGGAACTACGGTGGTCTTTTTATAACATTTAATGGGACGCACACTTGGACAGTACGTGTATGGTTACAGGAACAAATGTCGACATAGACAGCATAATGTTGATCACAGGAATATCATCTTAAGTTAGCATTCATGCTTGGCAAATATCATAATGGAGCATTCGTAAATAAGCATTCAGAGTTCCATCATGTAAATCATCTGGCTTTACTGACTGGGCACGTCAGACCATAACCAATATATAGGAAGGCTCCTAGACCTAACCTCGTCTAGTGAATATCCCTTCACGTAAAGTTCAATATATATATTTTCCATAAAGATATAGGAATCCCAGACATGGGTTCTCACATGTAGCAGTGATCTCTTGGTTCATCGAGCGATAGTACAGGCATCCCTTTTTCTCACTCGATAAATACAAAGTATATGAATTTCAACATGGCTGTTCTTCTCTCGTGAGTTTCACTCACTATAGGACCCAGACCAAAATTGGTCATTCGTTAAATGTCCTCATTTCTTCATGACTTCTATCATAGAAGTAATTGAATAATATCATATAATCTAGTGCTGATACATAGGAATGTCGTCTTCCTTTGAATAAATATTCTTTTCAAAAGTACCACTGTGCATCTGTTTATCGACAACGATGGCGAAGCCCAAGTTCATAATAAATTGTGGTTTTACCTTTCTATGCGAAATATAACTTTGCCATTCCTTGGCAAAAGAGAATAAACACTGGGGTAAAGTACATACAACATGTCTAAATGACTATCACTTTTCCCCATCCACATATAGATCACTTTTTCGGCGATAGGCCGGCTACAACAAAATTCTGCATCCAGACAGGATGACAGCCATGAATCACACCCCTTGCTAGCGATACTTCCGCTGCATAGCCTTTGACCTTTTCTAGCGACAACCAACATAGTTCGACTTAGAAATGTAAAGATATCCATATATAAGACAGACTCGTCCTACTCATACAAACACTACGTATAAATTCAGGCCATAGATATACTGAAGCAAGAACAATCTATTCCTACCCAGCCAAAGAATAAATCGCAGTAGGCCTAGACTCGTCCGCGGAGTCCGATCGAAGATGACGGAACTACTTTCAAGGGAAGTAACTCAAAAATGACTTCTCCTTAAGCACTTAAAAAGGAAATACTTTGATTACCAAATATTTGCGAACATAAAGAGTATATAAATGTATTATATTGCAAGATAGTAAAAATTGCCCTTTACACATAACAGGTGATGGTCTGACTTAAAAAGCTCGTTATTAGAGTGTTCACTTGGCAGATTTAAGTGGTTACTTAGCTGCCAGTAAGACGTCGGTTGGTTTCTGCTCCACCCGATGTTGCTTCTTTGCAGGTTATAGACTGGTTCACTCTCGTCACTGGCCAAGTCTAGTGGCCGCAACATGTCTCTCGTAGTATTGTGGGGTAATTACGAAGATGGTTCAGCGTCTGATAAGACCCGTCTGATGTTGGTGTCTAGCTTTGACTGAAGGCCACTTATACCACACACTTGTTCCACAGTTTAGTACCACCTATTGGTACCACTGACTAATATCATGAAATAAGAGATAGACAAATACGCTCCTGAGCATTGGGTTTCATGACATGAAAATCAGGTGGTATCCCCTCCTCCCTTTTTTAAATTCCACCATCCAATCTGCCTCAGAACTTTACCATCTCTGAGCATTAATGTTAATCCCAGTAAGCAGAAAACACCCATTGCATTTATATAAAACATGTTTACATATACACTTGCACTTGTTGAAAAGGAGAATATAATAATTAAATACATTATTTCTGTTATCATCCACACCCTTCTTCATATGCAACTTGGGACTACCTCCGCGTTTGGTTCTCTGTGGAATACCCGCATGAGGCAGTCACCAGCTCTTGCAGTGGTGGTTGATGAAACCATCATTCTATATGATGAGGTTGCCAACCTCATATGGCTTGCACATCCACTAGCAATATTCACACATTAATAAATGCAAAACATAGAATGATAAAATGTACAACTTACCCCAAATAACATTTTGGGTATACAGAATTCTGGCTCAGAGAAATGAGTTCGGCAACTTGGTTAAGATGCCTCGTACACGTGGTCTGGGGTATTACTTTGCAAATAGAATCCCACTATGACTTAGAGTTCAGGTTCCTAGGATTCCGGGTTTTCCGTATTAATAAAGGTAGAGTTTTCTTGGGGTGTAAGTCCACAAGATGCTCAAACACGTGTCCGGTTCTTTAAAGTAGAATCCTGATTCTATTCCTTATTCTAGCTTGTCTGACTGTCTTTTTGAATTTATCAGTGCCGTAGACTCAAAAGGCGCTAGATTATAAGGTAACATTTTGCCCACGCATCCACTTTGCTACTATATGACAAGGCTCCAATCAGAAATGTTGTATTTTAACATCTGTCAGGAAGCTACTTATACTGTGGATTTTAACACATAATAATTATCTATTCTTTGGCTCATCATCTAAGGATACGACCACAGCATACAATAGCTGACAATAATTAAACGTAACACCTTTAACAGGTAAGTTCCCTTTTTATTAACCACTGCACACACGGAAGCCACACACGGCTAGCAATACATATGAAATACAATGCAACAGAAATGCCAATATAACTTGCAATAGCCAACAACTCAATCTATCAGTATCATACCACTGGTATGTTCCTACCGGGTGAACATCACAATGACTTTCGTTCACCGGCTAAATCATGTACTAAGATCAGGCAAATCTAAATCACAAATGACTCAACATCACCGGTCTAAGGAAATGCCACTAGATAATCCATTATCACTCTAGAATTATGCAATTTAATCCACATCGCACGAAGAAATAGCAAGTACTAAATCCGAACAATAATGGCAAACACTTCCCAGCAAAAATGCTGACAGGGAATGTCGTAATTTGAATCTGTATAAACAACACGGTCATATTTTCCGCGCTCAATCTAGGATAAAAAGTCCAAATGTAATGGCCAATCAGAACGCTCCTTTTCTAGTGTCTATAAAGATACCTTTTATATTAAGCAGAAAGGGCCTATTCTGTGTTTGTGGTGGGAAGGAGTTATTTTATTTCTTAAAGAATAGCGATAAATAAAAATAAATACATAGCTATTATAACACCTGATATATCACTTAAGAAATGGGTACCAAGCCGGCCTCATAAAAGTAAGTTATTTAAAGAGAAAAATTGGTTTTAGTGATATTTTTTCATCAGGGTGGTACCCGATTTAATTACTTAAAAATTACCTAGATTGAAATGCAAGGAAATAGCTAACGAAAATCCATATAGAACGATAGAGATCAATTGGCCGTTTAGTTATCACTTTAAATAATTAAAATCGGTCCAATAATAACTGTAATATAAAATATTAAAAATTAGTCACATTGTACGGGCAGGCTGGAAATCCCTTAGAGTAAGATTCTTTAAATATTTTTTTTACCCTGCTCCGATTGGTCGAATGCAGCTCTATATATAGAACGGGGAATTAGGAAGTCCGCCACTATTATTTAAAAAGATACCGAGCTGAATGAATCTAGCACACTGTAATTGCAAAGTCTTTTGCCGTTCTGACCTGTCAGCAGAACTAAATTCCCATTGAAGCCCGTCTCAGCTTGTGTATTATTGCCTGAGGGTTCTGTCTCGACATTACCACTTAAGCTGCATCCACTCTTGAGGAAGTCTGTTGGTGACGAGAGCTCTACATATACTAAGAGCTAGACCCAGCATTTCTCATCCAGGAGCTGCAAGTTGTGTGGTCCTGAATTGTTGAGTGAAGATCAGCAGCATCTACAGATAAGTGAACCATACGGTCCACTGAACAGCTAATCCAGATAATCACCAAAGTTAAAACATACAACAACTAATAACCCTTTTGTGATGATATCTAAAGGACATTGGTTATATTAAGTAAAAACTACAGTACAGTGATATTGGAAATTAACATCCAGAAGAACAGAAAGTGCAATTAGTTTATTCCTTTGAACAATATTCATTATGGAAGAAATTTTCCAGTTTATTTATTTTGAGCCGTAAATATCATTTCATTTCTTTTGAGTATTCCTGCCCGGAAAAAATATTACGGTGCAGGACAAATAAATTGTACATAATTTCATACAATCTTGCTTGATAATTTTATTAAAGTTTAAGTTCTGTATTGGAATTTACTACCTATTTGGGAGCCGCGCTAGCGTAGTGGTTACAACACCGCTCTGGCGACCGGGTGATACAGGATCAAACCCGGGCGACGGCATTTGAGGATTTTTCGTCGACCGGGATTTGGACTGGATTAGGACATTTGAAGGAGTGTCGTCGACCAGGGACTGCCGGCTCCTGAGCCGACCCAGCTGCAATGGGTACCTCCGAAATCGGCGAGTATTTGCCTGAATGGCGAGGGACACCTGTCTCTGTACAAGAAATAAAGGGATACTCACGTAAAATCAATGTCAGGTTAGACATAAATAATAACCTGAGATTTCGCCTCGAGTATTAGCGGGCGTACGAAAAAAAAAAAAAAAAAAACTACCTATTATTAAAATTTCAATTACCGTACCCCTAGATAATTAGCCAAATAAAACAAAACATTTAATTATTAAACTTTGTGGGATCATAAGAGGTAGCAGTTAGGAACTCAGAGTACTACATCATCATCATCTTCTCTGGGAACTTACATAGCTTGACATCACCTTGATGTCTATACACCCTTGCTCTTTTCAGAGAAGGGGTATTGCTTATAAGACCAGTCTCTTATCTGGCACTATCCTGGTATCATCTGATACACCTATTTGTCCAGGATACCTTTAACTCATAACATCCAAACCTCTCGCGACAGGAAACATAAAGGCGACCTACCCGGACGCTGGCCAGAACTCTACTGCTTTTTGCGCCAGAATTTGTGTCCACTTCCCTTCCGGTCAGCTGACCAAACGAGTTTATACATTATATCAATGTTGTCACTCTCAGCGTGACCAACTTGATATTTCGGCGAACAAATCGCTGTGACATCCACCCCCCCTTAAGAAAGAAAACGAAGTTTTCTTCCACCGGAGGAGCCACGCTCAACCCCCTTAGGAGTATGGACGAACAAAATGCCGAGACAACACCTCCTCATCTACATAAAGAGTGCCAAAGTTGTCCAACACCATTGTCGTTCATGCCTTCTCACCCTATACACCCGACACAATATGAGCATGAACTAATCCACCCCAGGTACTGGTAGTCGTGAAAAATAACAACGACTGTCCACAATTGGTCTATCAACCACAACATATGTTACATTTTAGTTATTCATATCTAAGCAACAACAATAGGAAACAATTTCATAGTATAAACCAATTATTTCTTCGCGCTATAAATATACATTATATAATAACATAGTCTACACATACGTTCCATATAATTTTATAACAAATTGTCTTTATGGCACCCTGATACAAAGATTTCACAATCCAACATATTATAGCATAAACATGCATTGCAAGGCATAACATGATATTTACAAGTTTCCAAAACACTCATATTCATATGAGAATAGTACTGGGGGCGTGGGTCAGACTCTAAGGTTCGGTTCGCGTCAACCGAAACACATTACTGAACACGAACCAGAAACCTAACCCTAGCTATTGCTGAACTATCAGCAGGTGGTTATGAAGCAGCGACATGTGCTTCAACCTTACTGCATCACGCGCACCCCACCTATTCGCATAAGTCACTCGTGCCATTTTGGTATTGTCGCGCAACGATAATACCTTTACAAATCTAACCGGCGCGACCTCATCAAACACACTTCTGAGTGTGCGCCAACTAGCACTCAGGGGAACGTTACGCACCCAAACTGTGCGATCATTGCTTTCGGACCCTCGTTTAAGTACCTACTGCTCCTAATCATGTCATTTGGTACTTGCCGCGAATCGCGTCTACGATGTACCTTCTGGTCACCCCCCTTGGGAATTTGGTGATGCTGAGCCTCTGTTCCAGCCGCACCCATGGCCTTGTGCACTCCCCGTACATTGCCGACGATTAAATCGGCAATCGGATCCTCAAAGACGAACGCGTTCACTCTACCCGAGAGGAACGGAGTGTCCACATTAATACTCGCCTGGGGGTAAGACTCCACTTTGCCCCCGAACGTTGTACACTTTACAGTTGTGCCTGTAAGGCAGGAGTCGTCGATACACGACCGACGCACCCCAATTGTGGTGCACCCAGTGTCCCTCAACACTCGGACTGGTCTTTTCTCCACCTTGCCTTCGTGGAGAATCACCTTGCCAGTCTCATAGTCTGCTTACAGACATGGTGCCGCATGCCCGCATTGAAGCACTAACCTCTCGTTCGCATGGAACAGAGGGCGACACCCCGCACAGTCTTCACTATTGACTGTGTCCAACACAAACGCGGAATTCACGTGTTCGATCGGGGTAGTGCATATGTCGGCATAATGACCCCTGCCACCACAATTGGTACAAGTGCGCTCCCATTTCGGGTCATCACGTGTAATCTTACTGGGGCTTTTAGACGACGACGACGACCCCGCATCAGAGTCTGAAGATCGACTCTCTGAGGAACCACTCCTCTGCTTGTGATGTTTGGTTTTATACCAAAACCGGTCTTCGTCCTGAGAGTCCTCGAAGCGTACCTGCTTACGCGCTTGACGCTCCCCTCCGTCGCTAAAACTTTTACATTGCCGGTTCTCACAACTCGGCCGACCATTCCGATGGGATCGGAAATTCCCATAATTTCCTCTACGTGGCTGATAGGGACTGGAGGGCTTCTCATACTTCTGCTCTTGGCCCCCGTCTACATTGCCTAACTGATTTCGCCAAGGATGGCGCTGAACTTTGCCGACACCGGCAACTAAGTCTTCTGGCAGACCTGACTTGTAGATGGGATTGCCCAGATGGGCCAAGATATAATGGTACCCAAATTGGGCCATGGACTCAATATCTTTTGACTGGCGCTCTTGAAAGAACGCCACCAAACACTTTGTCTCGTAGCATCAAGTCTAGCAAGCCATCATAGTCCTTATTAATTCCATCCATTTCGATCCATCTATTCAGCAGAAGTTTGATCTTCAAGATAAAGTCCTCGAAGTCCTGGTCTGCACCTGGCATCGCTTTTCTAAAACGCGTCCGGTAGCCGTCAGCAGTCAGACGGAACTTCCGGAGCAACCTTTCCTTTACTTTGTCGTAATCGGCCCTTTCATCAAGCGGGAGGCTATAAAAAGTCTCCATCGCAGGCCCCACTAGAAACGTCGATAGCAGAGATGGTCACTGATCTCTATCAGCCTTCCAGGCCACGCATTCGGCCTCGAACCTCTCGAGGAAAAAATCTAAACTATCGATTTTGTCATTAAAATTCGGCAGACGCAGCCTAAAGGGACGATGAGACCCCAAGGAGTCGAGTTCTGACCACTCGCACCCACTTCCAGTTTCTTTAATTGTATTTCTTTATCAATTCTATTCTTTCCTTCTCTAATTCTAACTCTCTTTCCATCTTCTTTTCTTGTAATTCTCGCTCTATCTTCTTTTCTTCCAATTCGAACTCTCTCTGTTTCCACTCGTTTTCTTCTTTCATCTTCCTTTCTTGTAACTCGAATTCTTTCCTTTTTATCTCTAGCTCTTCAGCTCGAGCATCTCTTAGAGCATTCTGTTTCTCAATCCTTTCGTTCTCTTCCTTCTCTTCCTTCTCTTTCTTTTCTTCCTTCTTTTTCTGCTCTAAGGCTTTTTGATTCTCCGCTGAGTAGTATTCTGCCTTGGCATAGTCATATAGTTCTTTGCCAATGTACCTACATTCTTTACCAATCTGAATGAAAGCCTGTAGGTCCATGGTGTACACTCAGAATACCCACTACTATCTTTTGCTATAGATTTTTCTGTACCACTACTCAGTCGTATATATTTCACTTATATACCAGATAACTCTCTGCTTACAAAATATTCAGTAATAATAGTAAACACTGATATCACTACTCCAATTTACATATATATATATATATATATATGCATGTAAGTATATATCACCTCACCTCTCACTGTATACACATCATCAACCTTTACCTCTTATAATATAAATATAGTCTTACTTTGCCACTTGGCTACTGTCTCATCACTCTGAAAACTTGGTCTTTCTGACCACTTAGTCTCTGTGATACACTCAAAGACCCTTACAATAGTCGATAGTTGAATAACAACAGCTGATGAAACTTTCTGGTGCTATGACACCACTATACCACCTTGACAATAAATCAGCTTTTACTCCAAAGTCTGTCACTGGCACCCACACTGGTGCTATACTCAGATAATACTTCACCTGTAACTAATCTTAATAATCTGTGTTATGCAAGTGTTTCCCTTGGCAAAATGAGCACTACACAGATGAAAAGAAACACCCACCCCACACTACGAAAACCAAATCCCAGTCACGAGGAATAAGATGACACACCAAGAAGATCAGGGGTAGATTAATATATACAATGCGTGACTGCACACGAACGAAAACAAGGGATACCTGTAAACGTATTTACAAGATAGAAAGATGGAACAAGAGAACACACCACTTAAACACAACAAAAGAATTACTGAATATACACGACAATGTAACTACAAACTACACGAATACACCTAACACCAACAGGGCTTGGAATGCTAAGTAGGGCAGTCGCAGGAAAACCCTCTGCCTTACTCCACCACTAAACATACACAGCCACACCCTATAAAGAAATCAGTCTAATTCAATCTTTTCCCACAAGTAGGCCAAGAATGAATTAAACTCACCACTCGTCCTCCCTTGAACACACAAATATACTATAATACAATAGACTAAACAATAACTACAGTCAACAATGAGGTGCTGAAATCTACCTCTTCCACTAGGCACTAACAAATCACTCCAGTCAAAATAAACTAAATAATCTACAAGCAAAATTAACCCTATAACATATCAAAATATATAATATAAATACTTCCAAGTACTAGGAAATACAGTGAAAGATCCGATCTAACTAACTACCCACATACATACATACAGATTAAGTTCTATCCAGAAAGTAGGGAAAAGGAACAGGACAAAAGGAAAGAAAAAAACAACAACAAACCAAGAAACAAGCTTCAAGAAGCAAATGAAAAAAATAAACCTATCCTCCTACACTAAAAGATCAGACTGTACGATAGATAGTATCAGAAAGAAAGACAGAAAAGAAAATGTAGAATTTAGAGGAAAAAAGAAGAAAAATCAATATAACACATTATACAAAAATTACAAACATAAACTTAACTGAAGGTCCAACGACGCTTGACCAAGAAGCTTCCTCAGCACTGGTGATGAATATGAGGACACCACGAACAAAACACCACAAAGTTCCCAAAATCCAGCCTACTGTAATGTTCCAGAAACTCTAAAACTACGGAAGTCTGTGTGTCAGCAAAACATCCTAATATCCTTTGGCACAGTACTGCAACTAATATCCAAGCAAATACACTGTCCTGCACGGAGCTATGAGAGCACAGTCTACGCTAGAACCATCATGTCAGGTAACCAGGCTTACACTCGTCTAGGTGCCGGAAGAATAAATGTATGTCACTTGGCACTCTGCTATGCTAGTGTCCACACAAAGTATGCCTAATTGTTGATCTTCACCCCTGGCTGGTCACATCAGTGTGGTAAGGTAACGTCACAGGCGTTGATCTTCACTTCTGGACGGGCACATCAGACAGTCACTCGGGATAACTTATCAACAACAACAATAGACCAACCGATCCCTCCTGACGACACACACAGTCAGTCACTCGGGCCAACCTATCAACAACAACAATAGACCAACCGATCCCTCCTGACGACACACAGAGTCAGTCACTCGGGCCAACCTATCACTAACCACCCCTGCTCCGACTGGATCGCCAACTTCCTAGCACTAAGCTACAAAGTATGTCTTGTACTATCTCAAACTGACACGCTCGATGCAAGCTATAACTTGAATTTATTACCTACACACAACAATTCTCCTCGCAACTACCACTAAATTACCACAGTACACTAGCAATACGTTGTCACACACTGTTCAACAAACTCTCAACCTGAAAATTACAACCGTTGCCTAACTAGGTCACTGCATTATCGAGGGCACTCGACCGTAAACAGTTCACGATTACAGACTGACCAAGATACTGACTTGACACTGGACGATCGAAAATAACTCACTATCGTGGCTTAAAAATAGCTATAAAGGCGCCAAAACACTACGGCTACAACCTTCAAACACTGTGTGCATAATTCGTTCTGGCCTGTATATCGTAATATAGGCACTACGGCCTTTTGGATACAGCTCTTAGCTGTCCACAAAACTCTATAGACTACTGTAAACACCGCTTACAGTAGTCAGGGCGCTGTATAGACGTAGCCCCCAGCTGTCAGGAAACTACTTATACTGTGGATTTTAACACATGATAATTATCTATTCTTTGGCTCATCATCTAAGGATACGACCACAGCATACAATAGCTGACAATAATTAAACATAACACCTGTAACAGGTAAGTTCCCTTTTATTAACCACTGCACACACGGAAGCCACACACGGCTAGCAATACATATGAAATGCAATGCAACAGAAATGCCAATATAACTTGCAATAACCAACACCTCAATCTATCAGCATCATACCCACTGGTATGTTCCTACCGGGTGAACATCACAATGACTTTCGTTCACCGGCTAAATCATGTACTAAGATCAGGCAAAACTAAATCACAAATGACTCAACATCACCGGTCTAAGGAAATGCCACTAGATAATCCATTATCACTCTAGAATTATGCAATTTAATCCACACCGCATGAAGAAATAGCAAGTACTAATTCCGAACAATAATGGCAAACACTTCCCAGCAAAAATGCTGACAGGGAACATAAAGGCGACCTACCCGGACGCTAACCAGAACTCTACTGCTTTTTGCGCCAGAATTTGTGTCCACTTCCCTTCCGGTCAGCTGACCAAACGGGTTTATACATTATATCAATGTTGTCACTCTGGGCGTGACCAACCTGATATTTCGGCGAACAAATCGCTGTGACAACATCTCTAATGCCAAACCAATAGCCGCGACTTGCGAATATTGGTAGGGGTATATTCTGACTACCCTGTCGTGGAAAATCCCTGCAAGACACACAAAATGTGATTTTTGCAAGTTACTACGCATTTAAGGTATTCTTTCTCCCGTTGGTTTCCATCATGTTTATACTCACGACTTTATAGATCTATCACAGATAATCTCTGTCAAGATGGATAACTTATCGTAACTATTGCCTACAACATGTCTGCCCGGAAATGATTATATCATTTACGTGGTCCAGCAAACAACTTTCATGATTACTATAACACTGACAACAACCAAAATGTATCCGAGACAAAAGTATCTATTTTTAACAAATTTGGATCACGAATATGAATTTAGAAATCGCGAATTAGCTCTAGTTTTTTTAAGGTCGGGAGGGGGGGTGGAGGGGGGGGGGGGAAGAGGGGGGTTCAGTAGGCTGGTGGCTTCACCTTCCCGATGCGAATGACCCAGTCCTACTCTTTTCTATAGCCTGGCGCGTGATTCCCCACGAGACGGATAGCCTTGAGCGCCAGTTGGTTGACGCAATCTGTAGCAGTCATTGCAACCACATTTCCCCCTTGTCATCATTTGTGTTGTGGATTCTGTTCAAGATGCCTCGTGAATGTGTGAACAGTGCGGATTATTTTTGCTATATTTGCGGACAAATACCTTTGCTATCACAAAGGCGACCCATTACACCGATGATAATGAAAGCCTACAGCCTTTGTTTTGGTTGTGAGTACGGTGACCAGGACCGGTATTGGGCCCCACACATGTGTTGTCAATAATGTGCAACGAATCTGCGCAGCTGGTTGAACCGATAAAGACGATCGATGCGTTTTGCAATTCCAATGGTGTGGAGGGAACCGACAAACCATCTTAATGATTGTTACTTTTGCATGACTCCTCCAATTGGACATGGTATTTCTAAGAAGAAAAAGCGGGCTGTGACCTATCCGAATATTCCCTCTGCTATGCAGCCAGTGCCTCACGGGGAGGGACTTCCTGTTCTGGACCCACCAGAATCTTATACTCTGGATGAAGAAGATAATAAGGCCAGTAGACATCCGTCACCTGTGAAAGCATCTACATCAAGAGATCCTGATTTCTTGCCTATTGAAGAGCCTGCACAGCCACATAAAATTACCCAGAGTGAACTGAATTGAATGATCTAGTGAGAGATCTGGAATTGCCAAAAAATAAAGCAGAGTTGTTGGGGTCCAGAGTGCAGCACTGGAATCTTCTAGAAGAGAATGTGTTTGTGTTTCGTGCTCGGCCAAAAGATCGGCTTCCATAGTTCAAAATGACAGATAACCTTATTGCTTGCGTTGATATGGTGGGTCAGATGGCAGCACTACACATCAACTACAAAGACGACGATTGGAGGCTGTACATTGATTCGTCCAAGTTGAGCTTAAAAGCTGTGCTGCTCCATAATGGTAACGTTTTACCATCTGTTCCACTCGGGTATGCAGTCCATATGAAAGAAACGTACAACAACAGGAAACAACTGTTACACACCATCAACTAGGACAAGTATAAGTGGCAGATTTGTGGTGACCTGAAGGTCATTTCCATCTTTATGGGGCTACAGCAGGGTTACACAAAGTTTTGCTGTTTCCTCTGTCTGTGGGATAGCCGTGCCATGACTTACCACTACAAGAAAAAGGATTGGCCCCAACGACAATCACTTGAACCGGGGGAAAAGAATGCACTTAACAAACCACTTGTGGAATCCCACAAGATCTTACTCCCTCCTCTCCACATCAAACTTGGACTAATGAAGAATTTTGTAAAGGCCGTGGATCGAAATGGGGCAGGATTTTCATACCTTCGTGATAAATTTCCAAGACTTAGTGAGGCCAAAATCAAGAAAGGTGTATTTGTCGGTCCACAGATACGTTAGCTCTTCCGAGATCAGCGTTTTAATGATATCCTCACAGGTGATGAAAAGTTAGCTTGGAATGCTTTCCAGCAAGTGGCCACAAACTTTCTAGGAAACAATAAGGCTGACAATTACCAGGAGCTTGTAGAAACCCTCTTGCAGCGCTAGGGTGCAACCTATCTTTGAAATTACACTTTTTACACTATCATCTGGATTCTTCCCTGCTAACTGCGGTGCTGTCAGTGACGAGCATGGGGAACGATTTCATCAGAACATTACTACCCTCGAAAAAGGTACAAAGGGAAATGGAATGCAGCAATGCTAGCAGACTATTGTTGGACCCTTGTGAGAGATGCTCCAGAAACTCGTTACAAGCGACAGGCAAAAAGGCGTCGCTGTGAATCATTTCCGCTATGAGCATTATTATCATTTGGTATGCAAATGCAAATGTGTAAAACTTGTTTTAGGGATATTTTAAAAACTAGAGCTAATCTGGTGTTTTAACTGCCATTTTCATATGCAGCATCACAAACAACATAAAGGTAACTTGGTTTAATCTCAGATACACATAAAAAGTCAAAATTTGTTGTCCAGTGTAATCAGTGAGGATGGTCGATGAAGCCCTGACATGAAAAGAATAGAAGGAAGGAAGTGAAAACAAAGAATCAAAAATGCCAAATACTGTCAGAGGTTGGAAAACAAGAAGTGAAGATCACAGAATGAATTACAGGATGGCACAGGAAAATGTGACGAGGTTATTTTGTTACAGATACCAAATTCCAGAAATGTTAGCCTTGTTGATTCATCGAACATGTCAGTACTTTTGTCTAAAGTGCTTATGATGAATCTTTCTCTTAGCCGTCCCAGGTCCATGTGGGCTCTACTTAGGTAGAGAGCCAGTTTCATGGACAATCATTACGAAGATATTACCATAGCGATTTTAGTTTAGGAGAGGTCCCAAAACAGAATAATTCATCCACATCGCCATCTGCTGTTTAGTAGTCTATGATATCAAATGCGTACGTTCATGAACTTTCAAACATCTTTCAGACATGCACACATATTTAAAGGTAGTTCCATAGCAATTACTGCCGCAAGAGGAGCAAAGTGTTAGAGGCTTCATTACACTAGGTCTCATCTCTGTGAGGTAAGGTGACCGGTTCCCTTCCTCGCTGCCTTTACCTTTCTTAACTCGAGAACAGAAGCAGGTACCAGTTTACATCTGGGTATATTGAGCTGTGGCATTACCAGGTTTCGAACCCAGAAACCCTGCATCGAGAATTAACCGCTCTAACCACTATACCATACAACGTTCTCAGTCGCAAAAGTTACCGAACTCATTTTATTAGCTCACTTAAAACACTCATCTGCAGACTGTGTTACTGGTTCAAACAAAACGCATTCTCCCTTTTATGTGTTCTTTAATCCACGTGGTGACTTTGTTAGAAGCAGGGTGTGAATACAATTTTTATAAGCAGGCTTAAGAAAAAAAAAAGTATATTTTATATTTTTTTAGTCGGGGACACGGTCACGGCCACAGCCAGAGAACGTGCTGGAATAATAAGATCATATCACGCAATTGAAAACTTGTTCATTAATTTTCTTCGTAATATTTCTTCAAATTTTTCTTGGCATCGAGTTTATTGAAACTCAAAATCCATTATTTTTGAAATCAAATATCTCATGGCTCCTTCCGTCTTGCAGCTATTGTCACGATATTAAGAGATGCGTTTAGTCACCAGTCTCATCCAGTTGCCTTGTCCTTGACTTCCGGCAGTTTCAGGATGTGCCGCCAGCGTGGGGGAGGGGGGGGGGGGGGGTTAAAAATTGTGGAAAATTGACAATTATTTGAATTCCTGCAACTGGTGTCCTTTTTTCCCATTTTCTTGGCTGCGTGTGTGCTTAAACACGTCAGCACACACACACACACGCGCACACACACACACGCACGCACACAAACGCAAACACACATACAGAGTTACGCACGCACATACACACACTCACACACACACTCTCACACTTACGCACGCGCACGCACACACACACACACACACATATATATATATATACAGTGTGTCCCTAACGTCTGGACACATGGGAAAAAATACATATTTTCAAGAAATGAAATTTATTAACAACATTTTATTCAATTGGAATATTAAATAACGTCTTCAATAGGATTTCCATCATTTGCGATGCAAAGGTTGATGCGCTTTGCAAAATTCACGTGAACTCGATGTAATAAATCCACATTGCCGTCAATTTTAGCACTTTCACTCTTTATGCGTTCAATCAAGTGTGTTACATCTGTTATTTTCATTGAGTACACCTTCTTCTTTAGCATACCCCAGAAAAAGAAGTCAAGGGGGCTAAGGTCAGGTGAACGAGGAGACCACTCCACATGACCACGTCTTCCAATCTAGTTAGGGAAATTGTCATTTAGCCAATCTCTTACCACCGTGGCGAAATGGGCAGGGGCGCCATCCTGTTGGAACCATTCAGGAAGTCCTTCACCTAAACTTTCAAGTTGGGGCATTAATTGATCTCTCAGCATGGCGAGATGTCTCACCAGTTACATGTTCATCGAAGAAGCATGGTCCCAACACATGAGCTTTCCACAAACCACACCACACCATAATTTTTTGCGCTCCTTGCTGTTTTGCATAATCCACAAAATGTGCATTGCTTTGCGACCAGTATCGAACATTCTGTCTGTTAACCTCACCATTCACATAAAACAAAGCTTCATCACTGAACAGCACAGAGTCTTCGGTGAAACGAATGTTTTCATCCAATTTATTGGAAAACCATTCACACATCTCAAGTATCAGGGTCATCCTCTGTTAAGTGATGCAAGATTTGTAACTTGTACGGATGAAATTTGTGCTCTTTTAAGATACGACTGATGGTTGTTTTGGGAACACCCAGCTCCATGGATGTCCTGCGAAGTGATTTTTTGGTGCTAGTATAAATTTTAGCCATAACAAATTCTTTCGTTTCGGCTGATACATTTGGTCATCCAGAACGGGGTTTGTCCATGATAGTGCCCGTTTCTATGAACTTTTTAACCACCTTCGCCACCGTGGAAAAGCCAAGTGGAATCCTCCTTGGATGATGTGCATTAAATTCATCTGCTTTCTTTCGATATGACCATCCTTCACGTCCACTGAGAAGTACCAGTTCAATTCTTTCTTCTTTCGACAAAGCCATATTTAATCTGTGGAGGAAAAAAAATATATATATATATATATAATTTTCTTTTCTGTATTCGTATGGAGCATGGACCCACTCGTCTAGCTGGTCCCCTTGCAGGAAGCCTGGGTCAAAAGTTGCTACTGTATTGATGGTTTCCGCAGCAACTTGCTTTAGTTGATGAGGTTGCCAGCCCTGTGCACAACCTCATAGTGGTTGCTTAGTACGATTATCTGACGGAGTAGTTGTCCTATTCTTCCTTTGTCGCATCAGAGACCCCCATCAGAACTACGCTGATATATATATATATATATATATATATATATATATATATATATATATATATATATATATATATATATATATATATATATATATATATATATATTGTGACGATACGTTTGTGCGTGTATTTTTCCGACCCTTTTTTCTCACACTCATCGTCCTATTATTTTGCATATTTAAGGCACCTACATTTTCCTCTTCCTTTTCATCAATGTGTATACACTTTCTCTGTCACTTCACGGCTATTAGACAAGCCGGCGGATTATAATTTTATCACCCCGTGTCGGTAAGGATACGTTAAACTTGGTAGGATTTGTCGACCGTCTATGTAATTCATCCGGTCAGACACGTATGCCCATCTTGAAGGTGGTGTTTATCGCACACAGGCCCAGACACACCGGCGGAGAAAACAAAAGAAACCATATTGGTTGTCTAAAACACTGGTTAAGTTTAAGATTAACCCCACCTGGAAATAGGGGGGAAGCGAGGCATAATCGCTTCCACTCAGGAGTGTTTGCCCTAATTACTACAAATAACATGTCTGGGGAGATAATATTGGCAGAAGTAATCAGTGAGGAATGAGTTCACAGATGTGTTCGCAAGTTTACACAAGTGCAATCGGGAGTAAGCATGCCATATTTGCAAGATAGGACACAGAGAAGAATGAGACCGGATTCCAAATTAAGTGACAGATCAGAGAATTGGGGCATCTTTGAAACTTAAAAGAAAGCCTGCATTTTCTAAATACAAAGACTGGAGACTTAAGGAATCAGAGCACTCGTCATAAGAGGGATTCTAAAACTACCCCAGATCAAGTGTTCGAAGCATCTAACCTAAGTTGCTGTATCCATTCATCTGTGCCCGCAGATTGTAGATCCCATTTGGGGTAAGTTGTGAACATATATTTTACAACGTGAATGTGACATCTTTTATTTGCTGAGTTGTTATACAAGTCATACGAGGCTGGCAACCTCAACATATGAAAATAGTATATTCATAAACCACTACAGCAAGCGCTAGTGATTGCTTCTTGCTCATCGTACAGAAAACCGACAGCAGAAGTAACCCTAGACTCCGAATGGAGCAGTGAGTAAGTGAGTGATGATTACGTCACATATGCATAGTGTGTACAGTACCATTTTGTGAAAAATATGTAACTTGATAATGTTAATTCATGCACAAGCCATTGCACTTGCGCTGCCCAGACGCATTTTTCACAGTAAAGTAGCCAGAAGAATAACGGTGATTTCTAATCATATACCCTGAATTATACTGTGTATACTCAGGGAGAGTAATTATTCAGAGAGGCTAAAATTGGTGGTGCACAGCGAGAAAAGGCGCCTGTTTAATATTCCGACCACAATGTACTTAGCAGAGGCATTTGTTCTTTTAAATCTAAAATTCGTGGTACGAGGCTATATTACTGTTCGTGATACGAGACCCGTTTGAAGTAAGAGTCTTTGCCACTATCTTGTGATTCAGGGGCTGGGTTCGACATTAACCACCTACATTGGTTGTGTCGAGATGTGCTCTCATCGCAAAAGACTTGACGAAATACCTGCTGCAGTACTCAAGCATTTAAAGAGCTAAGTTCTTATTAAAAGGCGAACGCAACGGACTTTTTAATAATTCCCCTATCAAGCCTCTATGAAGACAAAACTTCTAGTAAATTTCACAAAGCTTTTCATATTTATTTTAAACTGTTAAAGAATAATTGATTATTAAATTTGTTAGATTTTATTTTACAAATTCAAAGTTGATTCAGTTACTATAGATATGAGAGCAAGCGTATGACCAAGAATCTTTTATATATATATATATATATATATATATATATATATATATATATATATATATATATATAGATAGATATATATATATATATATATGTGTGTGTGTGTGTGTGTGTGTGTGTGTGTATTTGCGAAGAATAGAAGGATAGTAGTGGTGGACAAGATCCAGACATGTGCCAGTAGAACAAGAATTGAGAAGAAGATGTTGGACATGGATATGACACACAGTAAGGAAACCTGTTGATAGCTTTGCAAGGCAGCCCTTGTTTCGGAATCCCCTGGGTAAGAGAGATAGAGGGAGATCAAGAACACGCATGCTGCAGATAACTGGAGACAGACAAGAAGAAGATAACTGAAGACGGACATGAAGAAGATAACTGGAGACAGACATGAAGAAGATAACTGGAGACAGACATGAAGAAGATAACTGGAGACAGACATGAAGAAGATAACTGGAGACAGACATGAAGAAGATAACTGGAGACAGACATGAAGAAGATAACTGAAGACAGGCATGAAGAAGATAACTGGAGACATGCATGAAGAAGATAACTGGAGACAGGCATGAAGAAGACAACTGGAGACAGGCATGAAGAAGATAACTGGAGACAGGCATGAAGAAGATAACTGGAGACAGGCATGAAGAAGATAACTGGAGACAGGCATGAAGAAGATAACTGGAGACAGGCATGAAGAAGATAACTGGAGACAGGCATGAAGAAGATAACTGGAGACAGACGTCAAGAAGATAACTGGAGACAGGCATGAAGAAGATAACTGGAGACAGGCATGAAGAAGATAACTGGAGACAGGCATGAAGAAGATAACTGGAGACAGACATGAATAAGATAACTGGAGACAGACATGAAGAAGATAACTGGAGACAGACATGAAGAAGATAACTGGAGACAGACATGAAGAAGATAACTGGAGACAGACATGAAGAAGATAACTGGAGACAGGCATGAAGAAGATAACTGGAAACAGGCATGAAGAAGACAACTGGAGGCAGAAATTAAAGGAGTATACAGAAGACGTGGAAAGACCTTGAGCTGATGGCACGGGATAGGAAGACTTGGCACACGTTTGTTGAAGGCCTATGCTCTTTGGGGAGCTAAAGGATGATAGGACATATATATATATATATATATATATATATATATATATATATATATATATATATATATATATATATATATATATATATATATATGCAGGGTGTCTGTGTCTGTGTACGTCTGTGGTTTTGTAACACTTCTGTGTATTTTATTTTTAATGTAATTATGTGTATATCTATGTTTTTGTAGCAGATTTTTAGTGTGATTGTCACGGTATTTATTCACCTTGCTCTGCAGTGAAGGTCTAACAGAGGCCGAAATTCAGAGTGTCTACTGTGGGTCTTCAAAAGTGTCTACCTTTCGCCCAAGATTACTCTTGGCAGAGATGTGAATTGAAGAATGGTGCTTCAATTCTAGGGAGCCTCATAGGAATTTAAAGAAATCAAGTACTGCAGCTGATATTACCCAGGCCATAATAAGCTTTTTATCTTCCCATACCTTCTATGTGTTACGATTTAGCTCGTCTGGTGAGCCCCCAACTGATTTAGCTCAGTAAAATATTACTTAAAAAGCTCTGTTATAAGTATTTAAAACGACTGAGACAAACGGGTGCATTTCACTCAAAATGACTAAATCAACTATAAATTTGTATATTAACAGGTAACAAAATTAAATAGTCAATTATCGTTAACACGTGTAAAATAATTAAGGGTGAAGTGAATTTAGATAGAGTCTTTAAAATTTCATCACTGGGAATGATCTGGAAAGGGTGTTTTCTCTTTCGACTAAGTGAGTACTTAGCTGCCAGTACGATGTCGGTTGGTTACTGCTCCAGTCGTTGCTTGTTCTTTGCAGGTCATGTACTGGTTCACTCTCGTCACTGGTCAAGTCTGGTGGCTGCAACACGTTCCTCGTGGTATCGTGGAGTAATTGCAAAGATGGTCCAGCGTCTGTTAAGAACCGTCTGCTGTAGGTGTCTAGCTTTGTTCCAAAGATAGCACCACCAGTTGGTACCACCGACTAGTATCATGAAAGTAAGAGAAACAAATACCCTCCTGAGTATTGCGTTTCCGGGCACAAAATCAGGTCTCCCCCCCCCCCTAACTTTTCCATTCCACCATTCCATCTCCCTTAGAACTTTACCCTCTCGGAGCATTAATATTAATCCCAGAGAGCGGAAAACATCTATTGCATTTATATTGAACATGTTTACATTTACATTTGCACCGGTTGAAATGTTAATATAATAAGTATGTACAGGTGTCAATATAAGTTATATCATCATCCACATCCTAATCCATATGGATTTTGGGACTACCTCTGCGTTTGGTTCTCTATGACAAACCCGCATGAAGCAGTCACCAGCTCTTGCAGTGGTGGTTCATGAAATCGTCATTCTATATGCTGAGATTGCCAGCCTCGCATAACTTGGGCATCCACTAGCAATTTTCACATGTTAATAATGCAAAATAAAGAATTATAAAGTGTACAACTTACCCCAAAATCTCTTTTGGGAATACCGACTTCTGGTTCAGAGAAATAGTTAAGGCAACTTGTTTAAGATGCCTCTTACGCGTGATTTGGGGTATTACTTTGCAAATAGAATCCCACTATGACTTAGTGTTCAGATTCTTAGCATTCCGGTATTTCTGTATTAATGAAATTACCACGTTCCTTGGATACAAGTCCACAAGATGATCAAACACGTTCTCCAATCCTTTAAAGTGAAATTCTGATCTTATTCCTTACTCTGGCTTGTCTGGCTGTCTTCTTGACGAGTTGAATTTCAAAGTGCGGTGAGCTCACAAGACACTAAATTATAAGGCAACATTCGGCCCATATCCATATTGCTACTATATGACAAGGTGTTGAAAGACTTTCGTGTGGGGTTACTGGACATATGGCCGACGATGTTCTGAGTAGAACCGTGTCGCGGTCATGTCAACTAACTATTTGTCATAGTCATCTAACATTAATCATATTATATTATGCATATTATTATATCAACTAAATAAAATGTGTAATGTCAATAGTGAATGATAGAATTAAATTAAAGTAAGGTCTGTCGTATTAGTATGTCATATAGGAATTAATTTGACTAATTAAAATTAAATTAATTAATTAAACTAAGAGTTAAATTATTAAAATTCTAATGTAACACGATGTTATGAGAGAAGAAAAGACAAATAAGTGAGAAGAAATAGAAAGAAATTCGAATATAAGTTTAACTTAATTGTGTGTGTTAAGTGTTAGTGAATAATAACTATCTAATTTAACTAACTAAATAACGTATAGGTACATTTTAAAAAATATTAATCTAATACTTGTGTGAGATTTATTTTCTCTTTTCATAATTTCTTCTTTTTATATTTCGTTCTCTTTTTTGTTTTTTTTCATTTCATTTTTTTCTCACATTTCATTTTATTGATATTAATTCAATTAAGAAGTTAAGTTAACTAATTAATTAGTATAGGATATGATGATCCATCCGTAGTCCTGATCCTGATGAATTCTTTTAGACAAAGTGTTGAAGCATTTACGTCGGACAGAAATGTCAATTATCCTAGGATCCAAGAATTAAGTGCACATAGGATAATAAGTTCGACTTGTCGTCAGATATTGTTCCATGATTGTTGAACGAATATTCATATATTGTGTATGGACGTTAGACGAAGTTTCAATGTCAATATGTATACCTTGATTGTCTTTAGTTCAATTCTGTGATGCATATAGTGTTTATAATTATTAAATTGAAGTCAAGGTTAGTTCCCTTATAGTTGATACTTCGTTCTATCTAATGTAGTGATGATTGACGTAGTTTAGGAATGTCAGTGTTGATTATTCGTCGTCAATAGGATTACGTGACAACGCATCCGCCACAATGTTTTCAGTGCCAGGAATATGTTCAATGGAGAATTCAAATGGCTGCAGGATGATCGCGTATCTGGCGAGTTTTGGGCTTTTGTGGTTTGATCTACGCAAAGATGCTACAGCACGTTGGTCAGTCTGTATGGTGAAGGGAGCACCAAGCAAGAACTTTTCCAGTTTTGTGATTGCCCATATAACTGACAAAAGTTCCTTGTCCACTGTGGAATACTTTGTTTCTGCCGGCTTTAGCTTTCTTGAAATATATAATGTAGGATGTAGAACGCCATCATGGTTCTGGAGCAGGCATGCACCGATGCCGTAGTTACTAGCATCTGTTCGTAAGAAAAATCTTTTGGAAGCATCGGGAAGTCTTAAAATTGGTTCATGCGAAAACAAATTTATAATTTTGTTGAAAGTTTCATTGCATATACCAGTCCATGTCACCTTCACCGGCATGTCTTTTTTTAACAATGAAGACAATACAGCCGTGATGGATGACAAGTTTGGTATGAATCTACTGTAATATTGAACAAGTCCTAACAAACTCCTGACCTGTTTCTTCGTCTGAGGAACTGCTATGTTTAGAATTTTGGAGACCGTACTAGGTAACGTTCGGATATATCCCGCTCCAATGATATGTCCCAAAAAGGTTATCTCATTACACGCGATCTGCACCTTTGTAGGTTTAGCAGTTAGATGATAATTCCTTAGAGTGTCGAAAACATATCTAAGTCCCGAAACATGTTCCTCAAACGACGAACTAAACAAGCATATGTCGTCAATATATGTAATAACGTCTAATCTACCTGATAAAATTTGTCGCATCAGGCGAATGAAGGTAGCTGGCGCATTAACAAGCCCAAAAGGCATCACATTCCACTGGTATAGACCTTGTGGAGTGGAAAATGCGGTGTAGTACTTAGCCTTTTCGGTCAGTGGTATCTGCCAATAACCTTTAGTTAAGTCTATCTTACTAAATATAGTTGCGTTGGATAGACGTGGCAGTAAGTCGTCGATAAGTGGATGTGGTTCGCTGTCAACTATAGTCTTAGCATTTAATTTTCTATAGTCAACACATAGTCTGATGTTATTGTCCTTCTTCCGGACAATCACTAATGGAGAAGAGAATGGCGAATTACTAGTCTCAATGATTCCCAGAGACAACATCTGTTCAAGTTCCTTAGTAGTTTTAGCAAGGAAATGTAAAGGAACCGAATAGGGATGTACACGAATAGGTGTATCGTCATTGAGAGTAATGTCATGACTGATAGCCGATGTGCGACCCGGGACGTCGGTCAACACATCTGGATAAGATTGTAATAGATTAGCAATCTGTAGACGCTGTTGCGGTGTAACCGTTGAAGAGATGGTTACATCCCGCCAAGATTCAGTAGGTTGAACTACTGGTACCGGTAACGGTAACTGTACCTCAGGAAAAGAAGATTCTTCTTCCTGGATGACGGATAAGTTGGAATAATAACAAGTAGATACTGTGTTGTCATCTAGTTCATGAAAAATTGACTGTAAGTGTTCAGGACGTGTATGAAATTGCTTGAGCATGTTAATATGAAATATCTTTTTGTGTCCCTTGATATCTAAGACGTAATCAACGTCGGAAATTTTATCAATGACTTTGTAAGGACCATTCCAAGATATCAATAATTTATTGTTATTGTGAGGAAGTAACACATAAGCCTCATCGCCTGGGAATAATTGGCGTAATCGTCGAGACCTATTTTGTAGAGATCGAGCCTTAGCTTTTGCAGCCTCAGAAGAAGCTGTTGCCAACTGGCAAGACTCAATAATGTTCTTCCGAAGATTAATCACATACTCGTAAGATGACTGAGTGTCCTGAGTCATCTCCGCGTCAATTAATAAGTCTTTTATTAGTCCCATAGGACCTCTTGGGGGAGCACCAAAAACTAATTCAAAGGGAGAGAAGCCAGTTTGTTCATGCGGTACCTCCCGATAAGCAAATAGAACAGCTGGGAGTGCTCTGTCCCAGTCATGAGGGTGCTTAACAGTAACCTTATGTAGTAGTTGTTTAAGTGTACGGTTAAGTCTTTCAACTGCACCATTACTCATAGGATGATAAATACTACTTAAATTCCTATCAATGTTCCAGGTTTTCATGACTTCCTTCATGGTGTCAGATATGAACTGTGACCCATGGTCTGATAAAAGTTTTCTAGGAAACCCTATTCTAGAAAAGATGAGATGTAGTGCATCAGCTACATCTGTGGTAGTGGTGGTCTTTAATGGGATAGCTTCTGGCCATCGTGTGCACAAATCAATGCACGTAAGGACGAATCTATGTCCTCTGGCCGATGGTAGCAATGGACCAATAATATCTATGGCCATCTTGTCAAACGGTCTTACTGAGATATCGCAAGCCTGAATAGGCGCCGTGTGAAAAGCTCCACGTGCTTTCACTTCTTGGCATGTAGTACAGGAACGTACATACTGCGAAATATCTCTTGACACTCCTGGCCAAAAGAATGAAGACAGTACTCGAGATCGTGTTCGAGTATATCCCATATGTCCAGCACACTGTGAGTCATGCGCATGTTGAAGAATGTACCGTCTAAAAGTATACGGGACCATAACTTGTTGTTTCATTTGTGATTTGTCATTAAAACATCTAATCAATATGTCATTTTTAATAACAAACCAATGTTTGTTATTATTACCTGAGGATAGATTGTCAACTTTATCAACCAGCTTAAAAATTTTTTTTAAAGATTTATCCTCTTTTTGTTTGGTTGCAAATGTTTCCCTGTCAATAGGTGAATTGACTACAAATTCCTCTTGGTTGTCTGCATCCATTTTATTATCACCAACTTTCTCCATGAGTTGAGTCTGCGCTCTAGTCGTCACGGCGTTTCCAGTGCATAGGTTATGTTTCTCCCATTCTATGATCTCATCTGGAGTACAATCTTTACTGCCGTGTATACGACCAACCATCAGATCAGCAATAGGCTTTTTTAGCATACATACTTTTACATTCCCTGTGAAAAAGGGTGTTCTAATATGAACAATAGCTGTGGGGTAAAACTCAATAGTTCCACCAAATGTCATGCAGCGGACATATTCTCCTGTCGCACAGCTAGGATGTACCAGCGACTGACGTACACCAATCGTCGTGGATCCTGAATCTCTCAGCACTGAGACGACGGATCCATTAACGATTCCCCTGTTAAAAATTAGTAAGCCTGTTCCATCGTTGACTGCAAGACCTACCTCTGGTGTAATATGTCCGCAGTTAAGCACTGTTTCTTTCGCCTTCTGAAAAATAAGATTGCATTGTTGGCAACTATTTGCCACATTATAATTAATAGCAAAACATGCAGCAGAAGACTGTGTTGTATTATTGTCAAGTGGGACCTGAGCTATAGGGGTAGTATTATTTGTAACTGCCGCCCCTGTATTATGGTTGTAATGAGATGATCCCCGAGAATGAGATCGATTCCGAGTATAATTGTTAGAATTATCTCGTCGTCCTCTATAGTAACTATTATCTCGATGTCTCGAGCCATGATTATTACCATTCCAGTTATTGTTATTTTTGGGGTATGTGATCGATTATAATTAGTGTTATGTTGACTATTGTGGTAGTTTGTTTGAGGTGAATAATTTCTATCTCGTGATCTACCTCTGTTGAACTCATTTTTATTGTTGAAATCATTATTATGTCCCTTCTGAAAGTTAACATTGTGATTTCTTTGGAACCTACTTCTGTCTACACTGTGATGTCTTTGTTTGTTATTATGATTGTAGGCCATATTAGACGCCACAGGTAGAGGTTCTCTTAATGAGGAGTTAGAAATGGTTGCATTCGGATGTGCCGAACAGTAGTTTAAAGAAATTTTTTCCAACTCGTCAATAGTACCTGGTTTACGCTCCTGCAAATATGCAAAGAATGGCTGGCTAACCGAAGATAATACCTTATCCCGTAGTAGCAAATCAACTAATTTGTCGTACGATTTGTTGACTTCTGCCAGTTCAACCCATCTATTAAATGTATTGCGTATGTTCGCAATGAATCCTGCAAAATCTTTTGGAGATTCAGGTAAAATTCCCTTAAATTTCAACCTACAGTGTTCCTCGTCCAGGTGAAACCTTCGTAAAAGCAAGGACTTAATAGCACCGTAGTTATTTGCTATTGATGGGTCAGCATTTTGAGAAGCCGTCAATGGTTCTCCAACCAAGAATTCATTTAACTTGAGTACCCATGACTCTTCGGGCAAATGATTTGTTTTGCAAGTCTGTTCAAAACGTGACAGGAACGATGAAAGGTCGTCCACGTTTAAGTTGAAAGTGGGTAATTTAAAGTTGTAGAAATGTTTAGTTTGGCTGGATGACGATCCATTTTGTGCGTTATTATTCTGGTTTGCATCAGCACTTTGTGCTTGTAATCTTGCTGTCTCCAATTTAATACGCGCCAATTCCATTTCTTGTTGTAAAATAATTTCCTCTCGTTTCAATTTATTCTCTTCTTCCTGTTGAGCAATTTCTCTTAATCTATTTTCCTTGGCAATTTGCTTCATCTCACGTTCTGCTTCCTCTTTCTTTAATGCAGCCTTTTGTTCCTCCATTTCTGCTTTATGTTTTTCCAGTTCTGCCTCAGCAAACTGACGAAGTTCTTGAGATTTATAACCATATTCTTTACCAATTTTAACGAAATGGTCTATAGTAAGCATTTTGACTTTTATCTGTAAGTAATTATTGATAATTACTGATTAAAATAGTCAATAGTAGCTTCAGAGTAATTATTATACTTACTCAACTTAGGAATATTCAATATAAATAATCACAATAGTACTGAACTCTTATGTCTAAGTTCAACTAATAGACAATATTTTGTAACAATATTGTATCTAAGTACTAACTATATCATAAATAGTTATGATATCTGTTAACTATAATGTAATTACATCACACAATTAATCTTAATATCCAATAATGTTGGGTATGATTCCTAGTAATTATATTGTTCAATGTACTAAGTCACTCTCTTAGTACCAGAAAAGTATATTAAATAATATACAATGGGTCTGTCACCTCAAAGGTAGACTATAAGATTATTTTATTTGGTCAATATATATATAAATTATTATTATTATTATGCCCTAGGCATCTCTTATAAATTGTAGTGCTAATTTCTTGGACTATCACTGCATAATTATGCAATGTCCCATATTAACCTTAAATGTCAGAAAAAATTAATTAAATTAAATTACAAGTGTATTATTGAATATAATGTCATATTATTAATGTAGTAATTAATATATATCATGAGTACAAACAAAACAATGATGCAACTAAAGGGTACAAACAATGTCAAGACGCAAACAAGACATTTTCACAATTAAAAATGAATTTATGAACTAAATAAAACAAGCGGAAGTGTCACACGGAAAACGAAGGGTCAAAGATTGACCCGAGGTCAACTGAATATGCAAAGTACACAAAAAAAATGACTGCAAAAAATGATGACATCACAGGACTCATAACGGACGAACATTTAACAATCATCAAATAAATGATAGTAAGAGTAGACTGGACGAAATAGTTAACGAACATGATACAAAACTGAATAAAAATGTGAACTTAGTACAAATAAAATACACCAGTTATCTACGGAACGGTACAGCTAACACAATCGTCAAACGACAGCAGATTTGGACAGGCAGTCCATTCGGCAGAATCTTCGATGGAGCTCCCAAAAAGTGCGATCGTTTAACTACCCTAAGAAACGACCGAAATCAATTCAGGCATCGTGAGAGCCACAGAATCTAATTTCGGTTCATCCTCCCTACCGCCCACTAGTTAACAACACCTTAAAACAACAAAAAGTATATTAAACATAGGTAAAAACATGCCTATGTAGGCAGAAGGCATGGACTCAGTTAGCACTGTCACGTTAACGACAATAGTTATTGAGCTAAACTTATCTTTATTTGCTGCTTCACTTGATGCTCGTTGTCGTCGACGGCTAGGCCTGTGCCTTTGACTGTCTGCTCCTGATGGGCAGGCAACGGTAGTCCATCTTGTGCATCTTGATAAATTTGAAGCGAACTAGAAAGGCGTTGAAAAGATGTCTTCTTCACGGCGACAATGCAACAGTGACGTCATGTTGCTATTCATGATCACGTGCGTCACGTCAGCTTCGTAATGGTCATGTGATTTTCATTCAAACGTAAATATCGTGGAGGCGTGTGGAACACAGAAAAAAAATTTTCTCTTCTGTCGATCCCCGCAATCGGCCGCCTGTTTTGTTGAAAGACTTTCGTGTGGGGTTACTGGTTGTGTTGCCTGAATTCTGATCGTGCTAATGTTCTTACGCGAATGGGGTGAACCTCACTTTCGGTTTGTCGTAATGCCTGAACTTGGCATCAAGATGTAAACAACTGTTCATCTTATTAACTCAGCAACTTGACATAAAATACGTAATTCATAAGGTTGAATGGTGTAACGTGATTCAACGAATAATGCCTCCGGTTCGAGTCCTTCACAATTTAATATGGATTACACACATACATAAACAGTTCAATTCACACATGAGGTACATGCATCAATCAATAATAGCGTAGACTGCTGTTTTACGTGTCAATGTCCGTTTAAGGATACAATGCAGTAATTGTCGTCAGAACATCACAGCTATATGCACGCGCAGATAGAATGGCTACCTGCCGACAGTGAGACTGTGAGTCTAATTACTTCGTATAAAGTAGACGATTATCTTTCTCCTTCCAAGGATTTAGTTAATCACTAACCTCCATAAGTTTCCTCTCTCGTAGAGTTCTAGGACTGACCCTGGTCCTGCATAAATACACATATAAATGGCTATATCATGCCATTAATTTGGAAGGCTAGAAAAACGCAGCTATTCAGCTTGACGGTCAAAGTAACAAAGGGTAGCGTCTCCTAGTTACCAACTGTGACCCAAACAACGCTAGACACGTCATAATCGATCGTGTATGGAGCGTTCAATAATTGAAACATCTATCGCAATATATTAAATGTCTTAACCTTTACAATTGCACGTCTGCTAACCTTTAGCAGACGGCGTTAATAACATATACCGTAACACAAGGCCCCAATAAAAAATGTTGTGTTTTTACATTTCAAATGCCAAGCCAACTGCATGCGAAAGCGTATATTTCCCCTTCTCCACAACAAATTCCTACATAACAAACGCGAAAATAAAGGTGTTGATTACATGTCACCATATATGGTATGTCAGCTTCCTTCTATTATCGATCATGTTTACACCCATGATTTCAAAATTCATCACAAGTAAATCTCTTTCAAGATGGATAATTATCCTTCCGATAGTCTTGTCCGGAAACGATTTTGTCATTTACCCGGTCTAGCCAACAATTAACAAAGTGGTCAGACAGGACTATTACCAGTTGATATGATAATCGACTGCGGTCATCCCAAGGTTGTTTACTTATTCATCGGCCGCACCTACGCACAGTCTGGTAGAAAAATGTGTTACACGTTGGTAAACTACACTTCTCTCTACAGATACCAGGTGTCGATATGGGTTCAAACGAAAGGGATTGATTACCCTAATCAGCAAAAGATAATCGCTGAAGTTCCGACATAACAATAATTGAGGGAAGGGAGTGTAAACAATGAATCGGAAATACTAAATACTGCCAGAGGTGGGAAAAACTAAAGGGAAGAGCACATAATGAATTATAGAATGGAACAGGTAAATGTGACGTTCGAGGTTATTTTTGTCACAGTGACCCTGTGTAAGGTAAAGGATCCCGTTACACGCCCATTGAGGCATATAGGGAATATGGTGTTAGGCCCATATTTTCTTGACCATCGGCACACTAGGGGTGATGTGGTCAGCATCACGCCGGCCGCTTTAACCTTCCCAGAGTTGCTCTGGTACCCAATTGGGGCTGGGTTGACCCAGGAGCCGTTTGCGTTCTGAAAAAATCCCACCTCTTCTGGGGATCGAACCATAGACCACTGAGCTAGGAAGCCAGTGCACTAACCACTATGCTACCGCGGCTCCGTGTGTACATCTGTGTTTGTTTTACAGTTGTGTATTATTTTTTTAGTATGATTCCATGTACATCGTTGTGCGTGTATTTTTTATTTGAACGACTCGTTCTGCTGTAATTCTGCCTAATATTGCTGTGCAAGATGGTTGATAGCCTGAAGTCTTCATAAGTTTTAAATATTACATATTTGTGGAACAGATTGCTGTTATTGATCAACATGAATGTTACATTGATATAATTTTTGTTTTTGACATATACTGTGTCTGTTTTTGAATCTGTCTGTTGTTTCCACACGTAAGCAGACATAATGAGACTTTCAAACTTTTGCTGCGCCAAATATGTATTGGACATTTGTAATAATACAGAAAATTCAATTTCTCATCCTTATCTTCAAAAAAAAAGAATCAATGCATGTCTGTAATAAATTGAATTTTACTTTCCAACTTGGCCTGTCCTTTTCGATTACTGACAATTTTTTTCCACGTTTGAGAACTCTAGTTGCATGTCTTCTGGGATGTTAGCCGGAGCCTAGTGTTTATTTTACTTACTGGTTGTTGTAGACAAAGATTTAATAAAACTAAGGGCCAGGAGGTCACACATAAAGGTTCTAGTCTGGTTCGTGCGAAGAGATTAGGTAGCAAGACATTCTCCTTTTTCCCTACCTCCCCCGGTCTTTTTGTCCACGTATCGAACTTCGTAACTGTCGTTTCGCTTAGCTATAGCCAGATGTCTTGATTTGAAAATAATTGTGTGCTTGCTGGATATCGCTATTATTTATGTTGCTGAAGACTTCGAAGTCATGGGTATATTACTTCTTGTGCGCATAGAAATACAATACGTATGAGTGTACATAAACTAAAAAGCAAACACAATTAGAGCTTTAAATGAACTGGTGTTTCATATTGCATACATGATTAGGAAGCATGTAGTCAAATAAGCATGCTACTATATGGAAGCTAGACATGGGCAACCTATTTTAAACAAGAAAGAAGGCCCAACACCTTCCATCTACGGTGTCTACGTCACATCCTTGGTATTTCGTGGTAGGACAAAGTGACGAATGTCGATGTACTGTCACGCGATCGCCTTCAAAACATGTATACACTGCTTTAGACAGCGCAGACTGCGCTAACTTGGCCATGTCCGCCGCATGGAAAGTGGTCGTATCCCCAAAGCCGGGCGACTGCATCTCTTACAAAGAAGCTCTCACAACAAGGAGAGTAAAGAACACGCAGTAAGGAACACCAGGGAAAAAAGCAGCAGAGGCTATCACATCAGGGGCACATTCCAACAGTCAGTTATGACTGAAAGGGGGCTACTAGTGAGTAATCAGTAGGGCAGCTATTGAATATATCTTCTACAATTACGGACACAATTTATCCTAATTATTACCAATTAGCGTAAAAGCCCGTCATAAGACGGGAATTAAATTCAAAAGCAGCAATACCTAACGGCAATTTTACTTATTAAAATGTATTTTTTTTAAACCACTGGATATCACCACAGTACACGAACTACGTAGGAGCAGCGAGGATCCCAATGTGTGTATATTGGATCACACATTCTATAAATATTTTTGTGCACACCGTCATTTGGGCACTTTTCTTTGTCGAGTGTTACTATTTTCGGGAGAGTACATATAAGGGAAACAATACAATTAATGTATAACTTTCAACCAAAGTTGCATCCCTTAGCGTTAGTGACAGAAAAAAAAACTGGGATTTTATATATATTGATAATTATTACCGATCATAGACTGAGCAGAGTTTTTCTATTTAAGAAGTCACAACACACGAACGGCACGAGCGTGAACAATACAGTTTTTTTTTTCCTTTGCCACAATTTTTATGTACAGAACATTCACAACTTGAAATAATTCATAACAATCTATACCTCGCTTTCATTAATCGATCTTTGCACGCAAAAAAAAAAAAACGGACTGAAATGCTGTGACAAAATCCCCCATGTGGAATTGATGGGAAGAACCAATCAAATATTGTGGAACAAGATGTGAGGAGAAGAACGCTGACAATGGATAGTGCGTACAATGAGAAAATAAGTTGATAGCTTTAACAAGGCTTATCCATATTGTTTGTTAACGCTTTTGTAGTAAAATATGGGACCCAAAGATGCAGCAATAGAGAATGCAGTTAGCGACCCATAGCTTGACTGCTTGCGTCAGGGTCAGCGAGCCAGAGCTGACCAAGACCCTACTCCACCTCCAAGTAGTGGTCCTGGAAACAGGCTGCATCACTGCAGTCTGGCTGAGAGAGTAGGGATTGTCGTAAATTTATTTTGAGAGAAAGAGTCTTAGAAATAGTGGTCCGGTTTAGAGTGGAGAATGATGGTGAAAAGCTCAGTGATAGAAAATGTAGAGAGTAAATAGTTGCTTCACAGAGTGCTGGGGAGAGTAAAGACAGACTTATTTACGACAAATCGTTTCTCTCAATCTTCTCTTCAGACTCTCCTTGTCAAACAATTATTTGCCAGTTTCCAGACACACATCTGCGCTCACACCGATTTGGTGCTTCAAACACACAGACGCACGTTAATACAAGCTATATTACACAAATAGGGGAAATGTTGGGCTTTGGGTATTCCAACACAGTACTAAATAAGTTTATGATGTTTATTAACCTTAAAAAATCAAATCACAAACAAATATCAAGTGTTACATAAAATTATCATAAGTACAGAAAATGCAAATAACAAGGTGGAGGGAGGGGGGGGGGTGAAGAAGATTGGTATCGACTAAGCCCTTCCCGCTTGTATTAGACAAAGGTAAACCCAGTCCAAAGATAGATAATTATCAGGAACATAGGTAAGGTAACCTAACAGTGAAGTTAATTACTCTGAAAGAGGGGTTGCAATCTTAGGTATGGGTGGTAGAAAAAAATCCTGTTATTCCCAATTGTTCTTCCCTTTACTAAACAAATGAAAAGGGGGGGGGGGTAAACAGCGTTAACAAAATATCCCAATTAAAGGAACAATGCAGGGTATGCAGAAAATGTATTACCCGGTAGGCAAATTAACAAATGGTTTTTCAAACAAATTAAAATCTCCTGTCATTCATGCACGCGCGTGAGGATCCACACTCATATATTCACACACACTTACCGATTGCAGCATCAGACAATCCATAGAATTATATAAACAGAAATTACACTCTAGACATGTGAAACTGTCTAGTACTTCGATGTCCCGCCCCAGATGTTGCGAGGTTTGCTGATAGCAAATATTCCCACTTATCGCCAGACTTGAAGCCTAAGAGTTCTTGTGTTTTATTATATAAAAAGGAGTCTATGGGATGGCACTGACACAGTTCGACACAGGGGTGAAAATGAAGTGGTGGTAAAATTCCTTCAATGCGTGATGATAGCAACTGACCGGTAAAGTTTTTAATCCGGTGAGGAAAACTAGGCTCAGTCACAGTCAGGTAAATCGGTACTCTCTCACAGTAGAGCAGTAAATAAAATATCGCTACTGGCACTGTTCATCTTCCAGTTTATCTCACAGATTGAAATTTAATTTGATGATTTATTTAAATGTTCTTGGGTAGGCTTTCTTTCATGTAATTATGATAGCTAGGTCGCATCGGACCGCCACAAGATTAAATTTAAAAATGTTTCATCAATATGTCTGGAAGTTTAAGAACCGAGTCTGAAACTCTCTGTATGATTTCTTTATGCTGGGATTGCAAAGGTGATCATTCTATAGAAAAAGATAGAAAACCCATGACAACATAATCATACCTCAAAAATCAAATAATATTCTAACGCGCGATAAATTTACCGTTAAGGCTATTATATACACTCGCGTATTTAATTATGTATTTAAGAAAACACGTCACGAGTCTAATGGTTAAAATACACATCTATGTATATAGGACTTAACTAAATTTATTAATTATAAATTCCTTCGCGACTTTAAAAGTTACTTTAACATTAAAGCATCTATTATTTTTGGAAATATTATAATAGATATATCATTAACTTTACCACTGGAACTTTTGGGATGAGTTTAATTTAATAGATTTAAATAAACACAAAATCCAGTGAAATGAAATGAAAGCACTAGACCACTGATCACTTTAAAAAATATATTATACCGTGCACAGAAATAGAAATCACTCCAATGTAGCCACCAATTCAGACGGAAATCTAGCAGAATTTGTACTATAGCTAGTGAATCTTAAATCTCTGGCGACCGAATGATAACATGGCTTTCTACGTGGTCTGTATATATCTAACTGAAATGCAAGATTGGTGGGACATGAGAAAATTGACACCTTTTTAGATCTCAGGAGACTTTTGGGGATCTGACCGCCAGACTAAAGAGAGAAGTCGCCCCTGGTCTGACGTATCTCCGCTCGCTGCTTGCGCGTTGGCTTTCCCGTTCGCTCCCATTGCGATCGGTTTCGTGTTTAACACCGAGATGCGAAATTTCGGCAGGAAACTTGCGTCGCTCGTTTCAGGGACCACTACTGCCTTTGATAGCGCCGATAGTCTTTCCTGAGATCCCTCAGTCTGTTTGATCGTGTGCCGCTACTTTCTGTTTGATTCTGGCACCGCCCCCACTGGGCCAAGTTAATGAAAATACTGCATATGATTGCTCAAGAGATGTCCGTGGGCGTGATTTAATCTCTCCTTAAATCAATGCGATGACCAGAATGAACGGTAGATAAACTATCCACATATTAATCAGCAAACGTGTTGACCATCTGTGTGGAACGGTTGCATAGCTAATGAGTCCAGGTGGGGAAAAAAATCCCCAAGAAAGTATTCAGTGGGGTACTGGAAGATGAGACAGGTCTATATTTCGGAGCTGGCATTTGCTGATTATGTTGCCCTGATTGCTAAATCAGAGGCACATCTCCAATCCAACCTGCAAGTCTGGAAGGAAGAGCTGGAGAAGAGAGGGATGGTCATAAGCAGCTCTAAAACAAAATCCATGGTGATATCACGAGAAGAAAGAAAACGTCAGATTAAGCTGGGAGAGCAGGTCCTGGAGCAGGTCGACCACTTTGAATACCTCGGAGCTATTGTAGACCGAAAGGGAGGCATCAAGGAGGAGTTAGCCACTCGAAAAGCAGCAGCTGGGAGACTTTTTCGGGCCATAAATCGAGGATTCCTCAGCGGGAGAGAGGTTGGTAAGAAGGCGAGGATGGCTGTATGCCGCTCCACCTGTGTCCCAGTCTTGACATACGGATGCGAGTCATGGGCAATGACTACAACCCATAAAAGCCAGATCCAAACCTCAGAAATGAGGTATCTGAGGAAGGTGGTTGAAGTAACAAGAAGAGACATGGTACGCAACCAGACGATACGTCAAGGCCTTAAATCTTACCCCCTGCAGACCCAAGTAGAACAGTCCCAATTAAGATGGTTTGGCCATGTCTGCAGAATGGGAGAAGATCGGATACCACGACAAGCATGGGAAACGGAGAGCCAGGGATCCAGACCCCGAGGACGACCCAGAGTCCGCTGGGAGGACAACATCAGACGGTCTTTGAAGGATCGAGGACTAGGGTGGAACCAGGCCAGGAGGAAGACAGCCGATGGGATAGTCTGGCGCTCTCTCTTCCAAACCTCTACACCTCACGGTAGAAGGGGAACGACTAAGTAAGTAAGTAAGTAAGAAAAAAATCCCGTTTGACGAAGAGTTACCACAATATTCGGGGGCATTGATGCTATACGAAGGGGTCGTTACAAAGGGTCGTACCATATCATCCAACAATTCAGGGTCATTCAGGGTCAGCTGAGTTCGTCTGTCACAATGATCGAAGAGGGAAGGCAAACCCGGTCCCAAAAAAATGCCGTGCTGAAGTCGTATGTGTCGGCCGAAAGGCGCAGATATCGCAGCTCCGGTGTAAACAGACACAACGCAACCAACGTCCTTTTCAGGACGAACGAGGAAGAAGAAGAAGAAGAAGAAGTGGTAAAATATTGTTTGTACAGTATTGGATAACCAATCAAGTCAGTCCTATTGTATTGCTCTGAAGAATGAAGAACAACAAAAACAACAACCAAAAAGGAACAGACATTCATAAATGGGTGCTTGCGTAGAATAGAAGGATTGAAATGGTATGACAAGGTGACCAGTGTGGAACTGATGACAAGAACCAGACAAATGCCAGTGAAACAAGAGATGAAAAGAAGACGATGCCGATGGATAGAAGACACATTGAGGAAGCATGTTGATAGCATTACCAGGCAGTCGTGGTTCTGGAATCCCCTGGGTAAGAGAGGTAGAGGGAGAAAATATGGAAAAGAGAACTGGAGACAGACATGAAAGGGTTTTAGACCACGTGGAAAGAACTTGACCTGATGGCGCGGGACTGGAGGATTTGTCACGTGTTTGTTGAAAGCCTAAGCTCATTGGGGAGCTAAAGGCTATTGACTGATTGATTACAAGGCAGGCTTTGTTCTGGATTCTCCAGGGTAATACAAAAATATAGGGAAACCTTAACAAAGACACGGAGAAAGGAATTAGACACGGGCTTGGAGATAGTAAAGAAGGCATAAAAAGACATCAGACGGGTGGCACAAGATAGTAGGACGACATGTATTTTTTGAAGGCCTCTGCTCCGTGGGGAACTGAAGAGTAATGAATGAATAAATAAATAAATTAAGCAGCACTTCATTGTAGCCAGTAAATATAATTGCAGAGGTAATCGTATGCGGCACAGTATGCTTTCCTTATGTGTTCTCATTACTTTGTACATGCTTTTAGACCGAGTACTATAAATTAAAAACACAAAGCCTTATTTTGAAACCTCAGTGGTGGACACGAAAATATCAACGACAAAACTGACGAAAATAAAGTAACCATAAGTGCTTTTTTTTGTTGTCTGAGCCGTCACTTAGGCGTCATTCATTGCAGTTGAGCAGGAGTAATCAACGCAGGGCCTGCCAAGGGTTATTTGTGTGCCCGCGGATAATTTGCGGATAAAAGAATAAATATACAATTTTGCTTGATGGTCAGAAATTATAGCATACCATACATTAAAATTGTTAGGTAATTGCGGTTAGTGGTCTCACCTCTTTTCACCTTGTTAACAACAGAGCAGTTATGAAAGACTTTATTTTTTTTCTTTTATTTTTGTTGTTGTTTGTATTGTATTTTATTTCAATTGTTTTTTGTTTTGTTTTGTTTTGTTTTAAAAAGAGAGGGCCCAAACACATACATTCACATAATTTTATAATTGTGATTTACTATATTTGGACTGAGTTGAGGGGGAAGAAGATACTATATTTAGAAATCGGAAATCAGATTTTATTATCTTGAATTTACTACACTATATATCCTAATTATAACACATCAAGAGTTGAATGGGATACTTTGTCTTTAAAACAAAAATGAAAAACACTCTCAACAACATTTCACAAACGTTTCCGATAGACACTTCCAAATGTGAACAATTGACAAGTGTTGAAGATCACACTAATAATGCTTTTGACTCAAATAATTTTAAGATTTTTTTTTTTTTTAAATCATGAATATTTTCTGTATCTTTAAATGCGTTTATTCAGCCTTAGATAAGCATTTTGTATACTTTGATGTAACAATCAACTTTTTTTTAAAATATCTGAGTCGCGATATTTTCGTTGGTTCCCACTACACTCTTTATAAATCTAAAATGTGCCCGTGGTGTAACAAAGGTTGAAGACCCCTACTGTTGAGTCTTAGAAACTTGTTTTAAGAGTAGTGGTGCGTCATTCCTGCTTTGTGTGTTTATTCTGTTGTTTGATCTTGTAATCTCTGTGCCTTCACTTGCCTTCTTGGGCTACACTTATGTTTCGTTTCCTAATTACGTTCTGTATATATATATATATATATATATATATATATATATATATATATATATATATATATATATATATATATATTATATATATATATATATATATATATATATATATATATATATATATATATATATATATATATATATATATATATATATATATATATATAATCATCATGTAGAATGTTCATTTCTGCTAATTTGGAATCAATCAATAAAGGCAAAATCTGTAACGGCAGTCATGTCTCAAAACTTTCTTCCTAAAACGAGCTTGTAAGATTATATAATTTTAAAAAATGTGCTTATAATGCGTATTTTTTGGTAATATTTTAAATATCTTAAAATTTATAATAAAATTATAACTTTTTATACATGACTTTATCTGTTTCTCTTTGCATTCTGTTAAGTTTTACATGGGGGACGGTGAAATAGGGATGAAGGGGAAGGAATTTAGTTTCACAAGAACAACAATTCTAAATTGAACACTGATCAAACTCATTCCATCTTTTGTGACTCCCTTTAACCTTTTTCAGCCAAGGGACGCCCCTCATTCTCAGAATCTGTTAATTTATGGCTATATTCTTCTGAATCACAAGTATCAATGCTAGGATATGCCATTTCTTTTGTCTGTTGAACTGCCTTTGAGTCTTTTAATGAGGCATCATACACCCTGCCAAGACTTTTAACATATTCCTCAATGACAGTAGGGATTCTTTGGTTTGAAACCATAAATGTGACCTCAGATGTCTTCCCCTTCCTGACTGATAGGCTTCTAGACTTCTTAGGTTTGAAGCTCATTCTGCACTAGCTGACTAGTCCATCCAGGCGTGCTAACATTCTCCGGGCCTGGTGTTCATCTGATGTCAGAATCGTTGTGTCATCCATGAATGCTTTAAGCTGTGGCATATGACACCTTCCATTGAGCTTTGGACCTGTTGCAGATCCTTAGCCGCTTTGAGGATTACCTGCATAGCCAACAGGAATAGTATCGGAGAGATGGTACATCCCATCGCAATTCCAACTTGTAGGTCAATCCCCTTCGTTGTGTACTCTGTGGTTGATAATCTAACAGAGAACCCTGATAAATACAGCTTCAGCATTGCTGCGATTTCTTGTGGGACATGGTACATTTCCAAGGGCCTGCCACAACATCTGGTGTGGAATGGATCCATACGCATTAGCTAGATCCAATCAGATTACGTGAAGATGTGTTCTGTCAGACTTAGCCTTTTGAACTGCTTCCCAGATCATTGTGACATGCTCTAGACACCCTGGTGTATCTGGGATACCTCCTTTCTGGATGACAGTGTCAATATATCCATTCTCCAGGAGGTATGTGGTGAGCCTTTTAGCCATCACTGAGAAGAATATTTTCCCTTCCACATTTAGTAGTGCAACTGGCCTGAACTGACTGATGTCTGTGAATTTTGTTCCTTCAGGATGTAGACTCCATTCGCCTTTCTCCATTCTTTGCTTACATGCTGGTTTTTCCAAGCATTTTTCAGCAAACGGAGCAGCCGTTTCAGAACTTTAGGACATCTCTTATACACAACATATGGGACACCATTAGGACCTGGAGCTGACTTGCACCGCGCTTTCTTGACAATGCTTTCTATTTCTTGCATTGTTGGAGGCTTGGTGTTAAATTCAGCTCCTAGCTTGCTAGGCCATATAAGGCCTGCGATGCTGCTGAGCGGCTCATCTTTGCGACCTTCTGAAAAGGTCATTCTAAGATGTTCTTCCAGAACTTCTTTCCCGATGTTTAGTGTTCCCGACTATGGCTGTTCAAACAGTTCTTTTGGCAAACTTGAAGGGCTTCCTGAAGAATCTTTCCCTATCTCTCCGTGTTTTCCTTTTCCTGCACAACCTTTATGCTCCACAAAGAGCATTATGTTGGCCTTTCATGTGCTATCAAACCTGTCGTAATCCTTCCTTCTCTGTGGCCACTGCATTCTTGAACTGTTTTCGTGCATACTTCTTCTGTTTCTTGATCTCTTATATTCTGATTTGTCTTCTACTTTTTTGTGGTCGGTTACTTTCCAATGCCTCTCTGACTCCAAACACTTTGCGACAGTGAAGATATATTATGTCGCCGAAGAGTTCTAGCTTTTCCTCCAAGTTTATCTGCTTCAGGTTATTATCCAACTCTTTTGACAAGGCTTTGTCCAGCTGTTTCCAAAGCCCATTTGCATTGGAAGGTGGAAACTTGATTGCATCTCTTTTCCCGTCCAAGAAGTGTGTGAGATCATTATCAGGCAAATCAACTCGAATATTTTCCGCGCTGTGGATTGACTCCTGGCTGGGGTCTTCTAACGTCTTACCCGTCGTAACAGAGCGCTGTTGATCTCCCACTGATGAGCTCCCACACCCCTTTTTCGTTCTGTGGATTTTCATGCCTCTCTGAGTAGAGAATTTCCTATCACAGGCACATGGAAACTCCAGCCGCTGTTCAGAACTCAGGTCCGTGTAACTTGTCTGGTCGATTCCAATAAGGCACATGTGGATTCATCATTCTCTCCCCCCCCCCCTTTCGGTGAATCCTGGGAGCATCTATCATTTTTGGGTCCTGTAGCAATTGTATACAGCTTACGGGGTGCCAACCCGGTTAGCTGGCTCCTAGTCTTTTTCAGTGTCATCTGTCTTTCCAGAAGTCCATCGGTCTTGTCCCGATTGTCAATGGTCTGACCATGTAATTATGATAGGAAACTCTATACAGAGCGATACAAGCAATCTGATCATCAGAATGGTTCCCCATCGATCAAGTGTTTCAGCCCCTAATCTCCTTAACACTCTAAGGGGGGTGTTGCTGTCATCTTTGACGGAGTTTCAAACGTCGATTTATTGGTTGTATGTTTTCACCCTGGTCAAGGTTAGGGAACTATGTCTTAACTTTGCTGTGTCAGGTTGATTAGGGGTTATCTCCCTTTTTGGTTCATTCATTGTGTTTGACCTTTAGGGTCAAAGGTAAACAGTTCTAGGCTATGTGCCATGCGCAGTTGGAGAGCGCAAAATTAGACTTCCGTGAGGTAGAGTGGCGAACTGGCTTCTGTAGGACGTAAATGTCCGTTGTTTCCTGGGGAAGGAAAATCTTCAAAGTGACTGCGTTGGCAGTTTTCCCCAGTGATTTACTGTACGTCAGGAATGACGACAGTGTTGTTTCTTATGTTCTGAGGATTCGTTTCAAGGTAACACCGACTTTATCATTACTATGCATTCGTTTGCAGAATTTGTTAAAGGATTACCTAGCCTGTGAGAACAGCTCACAGTTCCTGTAATGCAGAACTTATATTTTGTGCTCAAGGTAGCTATTTAAGACTATTCGTCTTCATATGATCAGAAGTCCAGTGACGAAGTTATATATGGTGGAAACCGCAGGTTGGCGGTATATTTATACAAACATTATAGCATGGTTTATGCAACTTGCTTATGAAGAATACACAGCTGACGTCATATCGAGGCCTGTGTAATGGCCACTATTCTACCGCATGAAAAGAGGTAACTGGCATGTTATGCCAGGTTGAAGCAGAGGAAAGAAAACTTCAAGCTGCTGCTGAGGAAAGAAAACTTCAAGCTGCTGCAGAGGAAAGAAAACTTCAAGCTGCTGCAGAGGAAAGAAAACTTCAGACAGAGGCGGAAAATAGAAGATTGGATAGGGAAGCCGAGGAAAGGAAAGAGAAACATAAAATGGAACATGAGGAAAGACTCGCAACTTTGGAATTAGAGAAATTGAAAGTGACAAATATGGGTGCTCATCAAGCAACTTCGGGTACGACAAAGGAGTTTGCTAATAAGATCAAATTACCTCATTTCAATCCTTTAAAGGACGACATAGCGGATTATCTGGATAGATTCCAATTTTTATGCGATACGCATAAGATAAAAAAGGAAAAATATGTCGAACAATTGATGGAATTTTTTACAGGTGAAACAGTGACTACTCTTATGACAATAGAAGAACATAACAGAACTAATTATGATGTTGTCAGAGCAGCATTACTAAAAAAATATCAACTAAAAGAAGATTATCGTCTTCGTTTTAGGACAATGTTGCCAGAAAATGGAGTAGATTTCTCTGATTTTATTACAAAGATACGTCGTACATTTACACGATGGATTGAGTTGTCTCAAACTGAGAAAACATATGAAGGCCTAATGGACTTATTACTTCGAGACAAAGTTTTGTCGTCTGTTAATGATTCTTTCCTTGCATTTCTTCATGAGCGTAAGCCCAAAAACTTAAAAGACATGGAGGAATACTGTTGCCAGTATGCCACCGTGCATCCCCATGCTACAGTTAGCAATTCTAAAGTGAAAGAAGGGTTGCCAGTTGCTTCGGCAGCACCATATGACCCTAATTTCAATAAAAAATTTCAGGGTGCTCAACAAAACTGGAATAGGAAAAGTAATCAGAATTACACTCATAAGCAGAGTAATCCAACATATGAAGGTTCTTCTTCTAAGAACTGGAGACGAGATGGTAGTTCTCGTAATTTTGGTGGTAATAATTTTAGACACTGTCGCAAAGGTTATCACAATAAAAACTATCCGAGCTTTTCTTCTCGGGATAACCATTCTCGACGTCAAGAATATGACGATGGTGAATATACAAACCGGGATTCAAACCGGAATGATAATTACAATAGGCAATATGATAACAATTACAGGGGAAATGATAATCGCGGTAGACCTAGATATAACAAAAGAAAAGCTTACCAACAGACAAACTCTGCACAACAAGAGTTTAATGGAGCCTGTAATAAAGTAAATGATAGTGGGAACTCTAATGCTATCACTGGTTGTGCTTTCGATTTTGGGAGAGCAACTGAATGCCCCCAATGCTCAACATTGTTCGAGCCATCGTCTGTATCTATCTTAATTTGTGGTCACCCTCTTCCCGCTCTTCCTGCTACAGTTGCGCATGATGGGAGAAGATCTCTCATCTTGCATAAAGGTCTAGTGAATGCTAGTCCAGTCTCAGTTCTTTTTTATTCTGGATGTACTACTGTCGGGGTTAGACAGTCTCTAATAGATAAACGCTGTTACACGGGAAAGGTGGTCAAATGTGTTACATTTGGGGGTACCATGGAAAAATATCCTACTGCTGTCATTAGCATTGATACTCCCTTCTTTACAGGAGATGTCCACGCATGTCTTCTTCCTAATCCTATTTCGGATCTTATAATCGGTCGTATTCATGGGGTTAAGGAATGCACCCCGCAACAAATTTCTATTTGGGAGGAACAAAATATCCAAACGGTCAATGCAGTGGTAACAAGAACCCAAGCTCTTATCCCTCCAACTTCATCTGATGATAGTAATGGAGTTGATAGCCAAGACGATCACTTGGTGATTTCGCATGACTCGTTTGTTAAACGACAAGAAGAAGATCCTTCTTTAAAGAAATTCTTCCTTCTCGCAAAGAAAGGTGATCCTAATCAGAATACGAATCACAGATCGTATATCACTATGAAGAATGGTATATTGGTACGAATGGTACAACACTCGGACAAGTTTATGCATTCGCAAATTCTTGTACCTAAGTGTATGAGAGCCTTAATTCTTCAACAAGCACACGATTCTCGGTGTGCTGGACATATGGGTTTTTCCAGAACCAAGACTAGAGTCCTTGCGTCTTTCTTTTGGCCATTTGTGAACAAAGACATACGAATTTATTACCGATCTTGCAAAATTTGTCAAGAGGTCAAGTCTAGAGGTCCAAGACATGCTGCACCTATTCAGGCTGCAGATATTCCTATTCGGCCGTTTCAGAAAATGGCAATAGACATTATTGGCCCGTTTAAGATTAAGTCAGCCAGAGGCCATCAATTTATTCTTACTTGCGTTGACGTGTGCACGCGTTGGCCAGATGCTATTCCTCTTAAAAGCGTATCAACTGTCGATATCGCAGATGCTCTTTGGCTCATATTTTCTCGTCTGGGATTCCCCGGAGAAATACTATCAGACCACGGCACTCAATTAATATCGGACACTATGTCTCAGGTAATGGCTACTCTGGACATTAAAAGATCTCTCAGTAGTATTTATCATCCAATGTCAAATGGATTGGTTGAACGTCTTAATAGGACACTAAAGAACTTACTTGGCAAGATAACGGAGGATCATCCTGATGATTGGGACAGGGTCCTACCTGCTGCTCTCTTTACTTATAGAGAGGTTCCCAACGAGCATACAGGATTTTCTCCTTTTGAACTTGTCTTTGGCGCGCAACCGCGCGGTCCTATGTCCTTGCTACACGATTTGATCACTGCCGATAATATTGACGATGATACACAATCGTCATATGAATATGTCATTGCTCTTAGGGAAAAAATTATCGAATCATGCAGGTTAGCTACTTCATCATCAGAATTTGCTGAAGAAAAGGCTAGGCGATTCGCTAATAAGAAAAGACGCCTACGTCAACTTTGTCCTGGAGACAAAGCGTTTGTCTTACTTCCCACGAGGGAAAACAGACTTCTCATTTCTTGGAAAGGTCCATACACTATAGTCTCGAAAATTTCCGATGTTGACTATATTGTCGATGTTGATGGAAGGCATAAAACCTTTCATATAAATATGCTTACGGAATTTATTGAACGACCAGACTATTTACAGCCTATTTTCCAGGCGACGGACGATTTTCCAGTCCAACATGGTCATATCTCATCCCTGTCCGTTATACAGGATGAGGAAACTACTTTTTCTGATGTTAACTTACCTCTTCCCGTGATTCCACTTAATTCTACGGAATCATGGAAAAACGTTACCGTCTCTTCGAACTTGTCTTTTGAGGAACAGCGTCAAGTATCTTCTACGCTACAATCATTTCAGGATGTCCTTACCGACATTCCTGGACACACACCTGTCATTGAACATGACATCATACTTACTGATCGTAATCCGATCAGAGTAAGACCATACCCTATACCTATTAAGCATATTGCTACAGAGAAATATAAAAGCAACTTTACTAAGAGAAATAACCGTGATTGTGGACAATACCAAACACGTCCATCACGTAACGGTTCTTCTTCAAAGAACTGGAAGCAATTTAATTGTCCTCAACATGTTGGTCCCAGTAACTATAGGAACTTTGATAAAAGTTACCAACCTTATAATAGTTTTTTCTGGAAACAACAAAATCCACGTAATAGGAATTTTGATTATAAGGGAAATAATAATCACATTTATGGTAACTGGAGTTCAAACAAGAGCAATGGTCTCAACAGAGATAATAATTTTGATAGATCTCGTTGCGAAGGTAGATCTCAACATGAATCTACTTAGCTCTGGTGTCCTAGATTTCCTGATACACTTCCAGACTTATGTCTGTTCTTAATATCATAATATATATTAACACAATTGTTTCACTATTTGGATGATGTATATGACTTTAACAAATTTGGTTATGTCCATCCATGATATATATCCATTAGATATGTTGATGGTATAGTATTATAGTTCATGATATTTGTATATTGCTATAATTATAGTATTTGACAATTTTTGATATCTATGATTGGTATTGCCAGCAACTTAGATTTCTTTAATGGTACCTCCCGAGTTTGTTTTGCTTAGAGGAAATATTTTCTCTTATGATGGGGGATGATTTTTACTCTCTCCAGACGCTTTATTTATGCGTCTATTGTACCTGATATTAGGTTCATTCTTTCATGGGCACATAATTTATGCTTGTGCTATCTTGCTCATGGATATATTTTTAAAAAAAAATGTGTCTTTTTTTTACAGGGGGGTGCAGTAATATGTTGCTGTCATCTTTGACGGAGTTTCAAACGTCGATTTATTGGTTGTATGTTTTCACCCTGGTCAAGGTTAGGGAACTATGTCTTAACTTTGCTGTGTCAGGTTGATTAGGGGTTATCTCCCTTTTTGGTTCATTCATTGTGTTTGACCTTTAGGATCAAAGGTAAACAGTTCTGGGCTATGTGCCATGCGCAGTTGGAGAGCGCAAAATTAGACTTCCGTGAGGTAGAGTGGCGAACTGGCTTCTGTAGGTCGTGAATGTCCGTTGTTTCCTGGGGAAGGAAAATCTTCGAAGTGACTGCGTTGGCAGTTTTCCCCAGTGATTTACTGTACGTCAGGAATGACGACAGTGTTGTTTCTTATGTTCTGAGGATTCGTTTCAAGGTAACACCGACTTTATCATTACTATGCATTCGGTTGCAGAATTTGTTAAAGGATTACCTAGCCTGTGAGAACAGCTCACAGTTCCTGTAATGCAGAACTTATATTTTGTGCTCAAGGTAGCTATTTAAGACTATTCGTCTTCATATGATCAGAAGTCCAGTGACGAAGTTATATATGGTGGAAACGGCAGGTTGGCGGTATATTTATACAAACATTATAGCAGGGTTTATGCAACCTGCTTATGAAGAGTACACAGCTGACGTCATATCGAGGCCTGTGTAATGGCCACTATTCTACCGCATGAGAAGAGGTAACTGGCGTGTTATGCCAGGTTGAACGATGGCCCTGGTAATAGGATTACATGAGTTAAGGGCTCGTCCTTTGTATGACGGAGTTATTAAGGTATCTGACGCGTTCAGTCAGGGATACCAAAGCGGCATTATGAACTGTACATTAAAGAACATACCACTATTGACCATGCCCACATATTTGAAAGTTCACCAGCCTTAGAATGCCTGATATGTACCAAGTGATTTCAATTAACATGATGTACATGAACCTGTTTACATTGACTGTTCCTGTGTGATTCTACTGTTAGTCCTGTGAATAAATGTATGAACTGTCACCAGTAGTTTCAACCATCATTGGCTTCAGTACGAGTGTGACTGGGTGTATTGTGTAACTATATATGAGCCTAAACGCATTCGCGACTACACACCCATGTCTCATCATCATCATCATCGTACAAGGACCATGTATGCTGTCAGCGTGAGTGACCCAGATCTTCACCGCACCAGTACACTGTTCAGGTGACATCGACACGCATACCTGGCCAACTACACATCGACATTTACATCACGTATAAAAAAAACCCCAACTAACAGGGGGCAGGCCCACTTTAGTCAGCACTCCCAAGTGTCAGCCTCCTGTTGTCTTGTTCGGTGAATTGAACCCACTCCACCTTAGTTGCAGCTTTCAAATTTCTATTTTCTACCAGCTGGTGGCAATTGTGAAAGTAACCCCTATATTGAAACCAAGCCCAGAAAATGCTCAAATACGTTGACCGGTCCTTTAAATTAGAATCATGTTTCTATTCTTTATCCTGGCTTGTCTGTCTTCTTAACGAGTTGAATTAGCTAGCTGTGCCGTAATCTTAACATTGTATAGATTTTAAGTAACACTCGGCCACGCATCCACATTGCTACGTGGAGGTGAAATCCAATCAGAGATGTTGTGTTTTAGCCAAACCAATAGCAAACAACTAACGTATTTTGGTAGGGGTAGTCCCCAATACCCTCTCATGGAAAATTCCTGCGTGACACATAAGATGTGATTTTTCAAAAGTCTTTCGTATATAATGTTGTTGCGAACAAAGATTAATAGGATAGAGTATCTCCATTAATGTCGCGGGGTTCTTTACTAAATTCTAATGTTGAGAAGGTGGTCTGAATCATCCCGTGTTGTGTTAGTGTGTGACCTGTAGGGTTGCTTGTCGTTTGGTGATGGCTTCTCTTGACTTAATGGTGTGTTAGGAGGTGTTCTGTGAAACTAGGCACTGCCTACGATACTACAGACTGCACAACACATCTGGAACACCACACTTAGATAATATATTATCGGACGCCTAGCATTGACGACTTCTACAATTTATTGACGTAACACATGATGTTTCATCATACGACACATTACAGTTCCAAAACAGTTTACAATATATATTCGTCAATATTAGCCAATATGAACGCTTGGTACTTCAGAAATCCTGCTAGTTTTGTTGTTGTTGTTGTTTTTTTTTTTTTTTGCGTACGCCCGCTATTACTCGAGGCGAAATCTCGGGTTAGTATGTCTAAACTGAGACTGATTTTTACGTGAGTATCCCTTTTTTTCTTGTACAGAGACAGGTGTCCCTCGCTATTCAGGCAGGTACTCGTCTATTTCGGAAGTACCCATTAGAGCTGGGTCGGCTCAGGTGCCGCCAGTTCCTGGTCGACAACACTACTTCAAATGTTATCGCCAGGGCTCGAGTTAATCCAGTCCAAATCCTGGTAGACGAAAAATCTTCAAATGTCCTCGCCCGGGTTTGATCCTGGGTCACCCGGTCGCCAGCGCAGTTTGGTAACCACTACACTAGCGCGGCTTCCAACTTCAGAAATCCTGCTAGTGATTTCTAGTAACATAGGTAATGAACTTTGTGGGGATAGCACACGTAAGGCTGTCATCTACTTGTACATAACGACTTGGCTGCCTTGAACCTCTGTTCACGGGCGAATACGCTCTCGTAGTTTATAGGACTGTCGCCAGACAGGTCCCAAGCCATTAGAAACCGTAGTTTCTATGAAAATAATGTACTTCGTTTTTTGTATAACTGTTCTCTAACGAACGTACATGCTGCAATCATCCATCACTGAGTGAATTACACAGCTCCTACCTTGAGCTTACATGAATCTATCACACTCCAATAGAATTCTTCCATTGAGATATACATAATCAATAATTATTCCACATACATGAAAAGAATGGCATGGGCCACACACACACACACCTCCAGAGGGCAGAACGCTTCTAGTTCGCTCAAAAGCGAATATCACACTGACTGTCCTGTCGCGAGAGGTTCAGATGTTATTAAAATTAGGAAGATATCCTGGATATAAAGGTGTATCAGATGATACCAGGATAGTGCCAGATAAGAGTCTGGTCTTATCAGTAATACCCCCTTCTCTGAAGAGAGTAAGGGTGTATAGACACACAGGTAGGGTCAAGCTATGTACTTGTAAGTTCCCAGAGAAGATGGTGATGTAGTACTCTGAGTCCCTAACTGCTACCTCTCCTGATCCGCCCCTGTGATTATGGTATTTAATATTGTTTCTGACTCTGCTAGGGGTAATTTATATAACTAAATTCACCAACAAGAACTGTAATTCAACTTAAAGAATTTAAGAAAGTCTTCTGGTGAATATTTACAATTTAATTAAACAGTTATTTTTTTCTGTTTGAAAAGTTTTAAACTCAAAGATTTTACAACAGTAAATAAATAAAACAGTTCAACAAATGTTTTTCACTTGGGTCAAAATGTCTATCATCTTGTAGACAAAATTAGCTTGCTTGATCATTCACTTGAAGCATTATTATTAGTATTATTATAAGTTTATAGAAACTCTACACTATTATGGTCATCACAAACTGGATGCGTATATGTCTTTGGTGAGTATGGATTAGCTGCACAGTTGCCTTAAGCAATTTATCTGAGTCACTGCAGATGGCTCCCTTAAATGCTGGATAGAATCTGCAGATGAAATCTGCAGCAATTACATACATTATGACTAGCCTGCTATCACAGACTGGCACTGCATTCGTTGCAACGTTAGTAAGAGAAGCCTCTTCTTATTTGGAGACTTTTGGTTAAAGGATTAAACCTGCAATGAATTCAAACGCAATCCCTGTATTTGTCTGTACATATCCTTCTATGACACAGATGGGGACGATAGACAGTTTCAGATTAGCGTGCTAGCAGATGCACAAGGTATAGTATAGTAGCATCAATCATTTTAATTCAATGTGATCATAATTTTCTAACTTATTAATTATCAATAGTTTCCCATGATTCGCTTTCATACAATAATTTGGTTGTGGGTAAAACTATTTAGTAATATGTCAAACGATACTGTAAATCAATCCCTTTCATCCTTCTTTATGATCCTGGTAAGTGTCTCATTCCTTTCAAGAAATACTTCTTTAAATACCTTTCCCAACTTACAGACACAGTTGACCATCTTTCTCAATACAGTAGACATTCAAAAATCCGGCAACCTCCGGACCTGAGGAGTGCCGGATTTTTGAAAATGCCGGATTTTTTATGGTTATATATTCTGTATATATTTAACAGAAAATGACTACCTGTACACTTTATCTGCGATCGACAATGCACGATGTTTACGTTTTACACCACTTCTTTTATTTGCTGAATCCATAATGGGGCTATACAGCAGCAAATAAATGATAAAATGAGAAGGAATGAGCAGGAATGCCTGTAAACACGTGCAAGTGTGGTGAAATTACCGTGATACAACGTTAAAATATCTCCAATTATAAAGATAACGGGTAAAATAACACGTAGGGATAAAAATATAGGCAAGATAGACCGAGGCTTCTTCACCTACGCCAGCGCTTTCTACCGCCATTGAAACTAACTTGTTGGAACATGCAGACTAAACGGTTTACACTTTTAGACGGGAGGGAAACGGAGATAAAAGAAAAAAATTATGACGGTCTGAACACGTGTTTGAATCTAAAAAGGCAAAAAGACGCAATTTGTAGTTAAAAGGAAAAAATCACGCCACTAGTTGACACAATGTAAGGAATTGGTAGAAAAACGACCTTAGCTCTTGTTAGAAACAGTCGTATCTTGGACGTTTTACGGTAATTGATTGTTTTATTTGAATACAGCGGCAAACGCCGTGGACGAAGGTTCAAAAACAAAATTTCAAAACTAACCTTGAGAAAAGTAGGTTTTTCTTTAATAATAAAGTTATGAAAATAAAACCTAGCTAGTTTGATAGCCCATCTTGAGCAGGGAAATAATATACTTTTAATTATACAGACGGACAGATAACACGGAAGATATTGACGAAAGACCGTATTATTCCATACAGACTAGCGAACAGTTTTTTGTGCATATTTTCACTAAAGTTACATTTTGGCGTCCTTGAGCCTAAAAATGCAAAAATCAAACTGCAGTGAACTAGGGGGCAAAGACGGAGGATAGTAGCTAAAAATAACTTAGCATAGGATCTTAGAAGTAGGGGAGAGCAAAAATTTATGTAGTTTTTTCATGTAGTTAGTCCAAAAAACAAGTGTAATTTGGGGAAAAATACTACATACTAGACTGAGACTGGACTGAAATTGGACTTTTAGTTTGAATATTTGAAAAAGTTAGAGGGGAAGTCCGTTGATTGGACAGAAGCATTTATATTATTGAATGAGAGACGCACGCTTGTGCCATTGTATAGAAGACTGTCCATTGACACAGTACGTTACTGCTAGAGGTGATTTCCAGGAATTATTAAATAAAAATCAGTGGGACGCCCTAATCTAGCCAGCAGCTCAGCTGAGTTTTGCTAGTACTAAGTAACTGTGTTCTCAATTCTGAATTGTGGTAAGGGAAAAAGCATTTATCTTGTTTATTTTAATATTTTGAGTGATTGATACTGCCATATCATGAAAAATGATTACGACAAGTGAGTGCTTGCTCTAGGTCCCCAGCAGCAGTCCAGGGCCTAGAGACAACCAAATAATATATGAAAACCTATCTAAGACTATGGAAGGCGGATCTATAATTGAGATCAGTGGGAACATATCACCCACCTTATTGAATGGAAGAGGAAACTATTGAACATATTTCGGATGCAATGCAGTCTTGGGAAACTGGTACTATTTGATAACAACTGGGTGAGATGTGCTAAGTTGGTCAGAGAGATCTGACCCAATCTGTGTAATGTTGTTTTGCTGTGTTGTGTGTAAGAGTGGCGCAGTAAACAGAGTGTTGACACATGGCACAAATTTTGTTTTCAGAGTTTCTGATCTGGCACTACGATTGTGCCAGATGCTTTTGTAGAAGTACAAGAGCGGATGTCTATGCAGCCTAACATTTTACTCCAGCTACTGAGAGGAGTGGGCCACAAGAATTCTGTACTACATCGTCACAGGCCAGTTAAGTGCAAACCTGGCCTGCTGTTGATTCATCAACTGTGTCCACCATCAATAAAGAAATAAAATCTTGTTATATAAACATTAACATCAGTCCATATGTCAAGGACACTGAACTTTGTAGCCATAGATTGGGCATGATGACGCCACCCCAACTAAACATCCAGTGCTAGTTTTTCCCAAGACATTGTAGATATTATTAATATTAACCATTGTAATAATATACCTATGTACAAAAATTTCATTTGATTATGCAATATATATATATGCATTTTATTGATAAATACATATTATTTCATATGTTCTGACCAAAAGAAACAATTGGTTCAGGACTAATAAATTTAAAAAATTTTCAAACTTAAATTCTAAAATCCAGTGTTAGCTCAATTTATCATAGAAATTATTATTATTATTAGACTTATTATTTACATGTGTGTGTCTGTGTATTTTATTACCTACACATTACATTTCAGTACCCTAGACTTTTAACGTAGCTAACATTCATTATAGTAGAATAGGTCGTAAGTGGTAGCAGAAAGGCCTTCTGTAACTCATATAAACTTTTATCTCAGGAGCCTTCACAGCTGACCTCATCCATTATACTAGGTAACATAACAACCATACAATAACATCAAAAACCACTACAAATATTGGGGTCTTGTCCGCGGATTAAGTTTATCAAAGATATTAGGGTCTCCTGGTCCGGGAATTAAACTATTGGGGGCATAAGGGAATAAATTTAAAAGTGTTCCTTAAAATAAAAAGTGGAAAGTAAAAGTTGATGAATCTTCACAGCCAGTGGTGATTAATTAATTAATATATTACCTTAGTAATTATATACTTGGAATTTACCTTAGTCATTGTTAATTTGTGTGTTAGAGTATGGCAGATCTAGCAAAATTTAGATCGGCTGCTGTGCTGACGGCGAAGGAGATGAACATGGAGGGTCAAGTTTTAATTCAGTATGTAACTTCAGAATGTGACAAGTATATTTAAAGGGAAGATAGGAGGTTAGCTGAAGAGAAGAGGTTACAAATTGAGGCTGATAAAGAACTTAAGAGGCTGCAGATTGAGGCTGACAAAGAGGCTAAGGCATTGGAGGCACATAGGGAGATTAAAAGGCTCCAATTATAGGCAGAAGAAAAAGGACATCAAAGGGAGGCAGAAGATAAGAGATTGACTGCCGAAAGGGAAGCAGAAGATAGGAGATTACAAAGGGAGCACGAATTACGACTAAGGGAGCTGGAATTACAAGGCCATGCTCCTGAAAATGGTGCCAGCCCTTTTCCCTCAGATGCCACGCCTAGTCAGGGAGCCTCAACCTCAGCTATGGGGTTTCATTTAGACCATTTTGTTGAGAAAGACGATGACATCGAGGGGTACCTCAGTAGATTCGAACTATTAGCTACTACGTATGGGTTAGAGAGAGAGAGGTGGAGTCTTAAGTTATCCCAAGGGCTTAGAGGTACTTCTTATGAAGTTTTTGCTAAGATGCATAGAGACGACCAAGACAATTATGACATGCTAAAGCAGGCTTTGTTATTGAGATATGAAAAGAATGGTGAATTTTATCGTAAGAAGTTTAGAAATGCCAAACTGTTGTCTGGGGAGACATACCACCAATTCTCTGCCAGACTGGAAACCTATTTGGAGAAATGGACTGCTCTGGGGAAGACCCAAGATCTTAAAGAGATGATCATGATAGAGCAATTAAGAGAGTCCATGGCTCCAGACCTGAGAAAATTTCTCATGGAACAAGGTGCAGAGAGGTTGGGGGAGGTTTTAAATGTCGCTGAGAGGTATCAGGCAGCCCAGGCAGAGGTAAGTGGCACTAAAAAGAAGCACATAGAAAATTTTAAAGCTCCACAGCAATTTAGTAAATTTGATACCAGAGAACAAGGTAATAAAGGCAGGACAAACTTTGATAGGCCACGAAATGATTATCGTGATAGAAACTCACAGTTCAATGACTAAAAATATAATGAAAGAAAACCGTTTAACCAAGAAAAGAGATGGTGCAAATGGTGTAAGAAAGACAACCATAACACCGAATTTTGTAAAAGGAAACCTTCAAACATTGCTGCAATGAAATCGGGGAACCAAAGATTAAAGGTTAATCCTAATGGACAGCAGGAACCTTATCACCCCCCAGTTTGTGAGGATGTTATTTGTAATGGGGTCACCATAAGGTGCCTATATGATACAGGTTTGGATTATGATTCAGTTGTGAAGTCTAGCCTAGTGGACCCAAGTCAGTATACCACAGAAACAGTGGAAATACAAGGGGCGACTAAGGACATACCACTCATGACACTTCCCATCGCAAGGATAACGGTGAAAACTCGCTATGTGGAAGGAGAAATCAGAGCAGCAGTGATAGATGAACCAATCTACCCTCTGATATTGGGGTGTAGATACGTCTTCTTGGGGAATCCCGAGAGACCTGTGATCATGGCGACAGTGCAGACCAGGTCACAGAAAAAGGAGGAAGAAGGTGAACCTATAAATGCTCATCCAGAAGAGATGAGGAAGGCGCAGGCTGAGGATAGGACACTCAAGCCATGTTTTAAAAAATTGCCCAAATGCCACACACCTCCAAGCAAGGGAGAGTACTTTATGAAGAACAAATTGATATACAGGAAGGCCGGAACTGGAACAAATGGTCACAACCAGCTGGTTCTTCCCACTTCATATAGGGATAAAGTGATGGAACTAGGGCATGCGATTCCCTTCAGTGGTCACATGGGGATCAGCGCCACAGGACAGCGTATAGCTTGTCATTACTTCTGGCCAGGGATAACGGAGGATATAAAAAGATATGTCAAATCCTGTCCAGAATGTCAAAGGGTAGCTCCAAAGCATTGGACTGCTCCTGCAACTCTAGGGGAAATGCCCATAGTGGGAACACCTTTTGAGAGGGTTGCAGTGGATATTGTGGGACCTCTCACTCGGACCAAGAGGAGGAACAGTTACATCCTTACTCTGGTGGACACTTGTTCTATGTGGGGAGAGGCGGTAGCCCTGCCATCAATTGATTCAAAACATGTAGCAGAGGCACTACTTACAATATTCACAAGATTAGGATTCCCGCATCAAATCTTGACTGATAATGGCTCACAGTTCAAGGGGAAACTAACGGAAGAAGTTTTTAAGCTATTTCAAGCCAGACACTTTCATTGTAGTCCGTACCATCCACAAGGGAACGGCCAGGTAGAGAGGTTCAATGGGACTCTCATTTCTATCCTGAGGAAGCTGGCACATGAAAAACCTGATATGTGGGATCAATTTCTGCCCGCCGCGTTGTTTGCGTATCGGGAGGTACCACATAGTTCAACCGGGATGGCTCCCGCAACCCTGCTATTTGGGAGGCCAATAAAAGGTCCATTAGAAGCTTTATTAAGGACCTGGACAGATGAGAAAGCAGAAGAGACTGTTACCTCATCATATCAATATGTGAACGAGCTGACCACTCGTCTGAAAGCTGGATGGAAACTGGCAAATGATAATTTGAGACAAGCCAGGAAGAAACATGCAGCGTATTTTAATAGGAAAGCAAAGGACAGAGAATTAGCTGTGGGAGAGAAGGTGCTTCTTCTACTACCCGGCAGCCAGAATAAGTTACAAATTGGATGGCAAGGTCCATATACGGTTCTAGAGAAGGTGTCTAGAACAAACTATAAAATTGACAAAAAGGGGAAGGAGAAGGTATATCATGTAAACCTTTTAAAGAAGTATCTGGACAGACCACTCCAGGAAAGCACCCCCTTACTGACCTTGGCTATCGCAACTAAAATGAAAAAGGAACCACTCACCTCACATGAATACCCATTACATCCCTGTGAGACAGCCGCACAAGTAAAAGTCAGTAAGCACCTGACTAAAAATCAGAGGGAGAGAGTTCAACAGGTTCTGGAGGAACATACAGATGTATTAACAGATAAACCAGGACATACAAATTTGCTACAGTATGACATGAAGCTGGTAGACTCAAACCCAATCTGTATGAGAGCCTATTCTGTTCCGTTCGCGAAGGAGAAGGCATTGAAAGAGGAAATAGATTATTTGTTGAAAGAAGGGATTATTTCACACAGTGAATCTTCTTTTAGCTCCAGTGTAGTTTTGTTGAGGAAACCGTCTGGGGAACATAGACTGTGCATAGATTACAGGAAACTGAATGCTGTCACAGAAGGACAAGTGGATCCATTACCAGACACAAAACAGTTATTTGCCAGATTGAACAAGGCAAAATACTTTTCGAAGGTGGATCTTAGCAAAGGCTATTACCAGATTCCAGTGAAGCCTGAAGTTAGACCTTATTTAGCTTTTAGCACCTCGGAAGGACATTATGAATTCAACATGCTACCATTCGGATTGAAAAATGCTCCGAGTGTATTTTCTAGGATGATGCGCAAATTGTTGGATCCCCTGAATAATCCATGTATCACGAATTTCATGGATGATATTCTCGTCGCCACAGAGACATTTGAAGAACACATTAACTCTCTGAAAATGTTATTTGATAGGCTCAGAGAAGCGAACTTAACTGCTAGACCAACAAAATGTTGTATTGGATGCAAAGAGTTGGAATTCTTGGGACATACTGTATATCAGGGTAACATGACCCCTGACCCCAAGAACTTGGAAAAACTGCAGAGAGCACCTAGACCACAAACAAAAAAAGACGTGCGATCATTCGTGTCGTTATGTGGGTTTTACCAAAAATATATCAAAAATTTTAACTCTATATGGGCTCCTCTGACTGATCTGACTCGCAAGGGAAATCCAGATAAAACTGTTTGGTCTGCGCAATGTGAATTGGCATTTCAAGAGTTAAAGGAAAAACTTACTAGCAAGCCTATTCTCAAATTGCCTGATTTGACTCAGGACTTTGTGGTGAGAACAGATGCAAGTAATGTAGGCCTGGGGGCGGCTCTGTTGCAAAGGTTCTCTTTACCCAATGGGGAACTGAACCCAGTCGCTTATGCAAGCCGCAAGTTGAATAAAGCGGAGCAAGGATATTCCACAAGTGAAAAAGAATGTTTAGCGTTAATCTGGGCAATAAAAAAGTTCCAAATCTATCTGTATGGTAGGACTTTTGAGGTCCAGACGGATCACCAGCCACTTGTGTTCTTATCTCAGGTCAAGCATGAAAATGCAAGATTGTTAAGATGGTCTTTATTGTTGCAACCTTATCAGTTTAATATTGAATATATCCCGGGGTCACAGAATGTCGGTGCAGATTTCCTCAGTAGGCACCCCTGTGATCAAAATTAGAGTAGTTGGCAGGCGTGAGGTTAATTTTATCTATGTGTATCACTGGTTTTGGAACTTGCATTAGTGCAAGTTCTCAGGTGGGGTGATTTGTGGTGAAATTACCGTGATACAACGTTAAAATATCTCCAAATATAAAGATAACGGGTAAAATAACACGTAGGGATAAAAATATAGGCAAGATAGGCCGAGGCTTCTTCACCTACGCCAGCGCTTTCTACCGCCATTGAAACTAACTAGTTGGAACATGCAGACTAAACGGTTTACCCTTTTAGACGGGAGGGAAACGGAGATAAAAGAAAAAAAATTATGACGGTCTGAACACGTGTTTGAATCTAAAAAGGCAAAAAGACGCAATTTGTAGTTTAAAGGAAAAAATCACGCCACTAGTTGACACAATGTAAGGAATTGGTAGAAAAACGACCTTAGCTCTTGTTAGAAACAGTCGTATCTTGGACGTTTTACGGTAATTGGTTGTTTTATTTGAATACAGCGGCAAACGCCGTGGACGAAGGTTCAAAAACAAAATTTCAAAACTAACCTTGAGAAAAGTAGGTTTTTCTTTAATAATAAAGTTATGAAAATAAAACCTAGCTAGTTTGATAGCCCATCTTGAGCAGAGAAATAATATACTTTTAATTATACAGACGGACAGATAACACGGAAGATATTGACGAAAGACCATATTGTTCCATACAGACTAGCGAACAGTTTTTTGTGCATATTTTCACTAAAGTTACATTTTGGCGTCCTTGAGCCTAAAAATGCAAAAATCAAACTGCAGTGAACTAGGGGGCAAAGACGGAGGATAGTAGCTAAAAATAACTTAGCATAGGATCTTAGAAGTAGGGGAGAGCAAAAATTTATGTAGTTTTTTTCATGTAGTTAGTCCAAAACACAAGTGTAATTTTAGGAAAAATACTACATACTAGACTGAGACTGGACTGAAATTGGACTTTTAGTTTGAATATTTGAAAAAGTTAGAGGGGAAGTCCGTTGATTGGACAGAAGCATTTATATTATTGAATGAGAGACGCACGCTTGTGCCATTGTATAGAAGACTGTCCATTGACACAGTACGTTACTGCTAGAGGTGATTTCCAGGAATTATTAAATAAAAATCAGTGGGACGCCCTAATCTAGCCAGCAGCTCAGCTGAGTTTTGCTAGTACTAAGTAACTGTGTTCTCAATTCTGAATTGTGGTAAGGGAAAAAGCATTTATCTTGTTTATTTTAATATTTTGAGTGATTGATACTGCCATATCATGAAAAATGATTACGACAAGTGAGTGCTTGCTCTAGGTCCCCAGCAGCAGTCCAGGGCCTAGAGACAACCAAATTATATGTGAAAACCTATCTAAGACTATGGAAGGCGGATCTATAATTGAGATCAGTGGGAACATATCACCCACCTTATTGAATGGAAGAGGAAACTATTGAACATATTTCGGATGCAATGCAGTCTTGGGAAACTGGTACTATTTGATAACAGCTGGGTGAGATGTGCTAAGTTGGTTAGAGAGATCTGACCCAATCTGTATAATGTTGTTTTGCTGTGTTGTGTGTAAGAGTGGCGCAGTAAACAGAGTGTTGACACATGGCACAAATTTTGGTTTCAGAGTTTCTGATCTGGCACTACGATTGTGCCAGATGCTTTTGTAGAAGTACAAGAGCGGATGTCTATGCAGCCTAACATTTTACTCCAGCTACTGAGAGGAGTGGGCCACAAGAATTCTGTACTACATCGTCACAGGCCAGTTAAGTGCAAACCTGGCCTGCTGTTGATTCATCAACTGTGTCCACCATCAATAAAGAAATAAAATCTTGTTATATAAACATTAACATCAGTCCATATGTCAAGGACACTGAACTTTGTAGCCATAGATTGGGCATGATGACGCCACCCCAACTAAACATCCAGTGCTAGTTTTTCCCAAGACATTGTAGATATTATTAATATTAACCATTGTAATAATATACCTATGTACAAAAATTTCATTTGATTATGCAATATATATATGCATTTTATTGATAAATACATATTATTTCATATGTTCTGACCAAAAGAAACAATTGATTCAGGACTAATAAATTAAAAAAATTTTCAAACTTAAATTCTAAAAGCCAGTGTTAGTTCAATTTATCATAGAAATTATTATTATTATTAGACTTATTATTTACATGTGTGTGTCTGTGTATTTTATTACCTACATATTACATTTCACTACCCTAGACTTTTAACGTAGCTAACATTCATTATAGTAGAATAGGTCGTAAGTGGTAGCAGAAAGGCCTTCTGTAACTCACATAAACTTTTATCTCAGGAGCCTTCACAGCTGACTTCATCCAGTACACTAGGTAACATAACAACCATACAATAACATCAAAAACCACTACAGCAAGCAAGACCCAACAGCTGCATCAAAATATAAACGGCTCCAGAAAACAGTGGCGCGCCAACGCGGTAAATTTAAAAATGCGCTCCGAAATCCATGCCGGAAATCTGAAGGAACCAGATTATCGATGGCCGGATTTTTGAATGTCAACTGTATATTAATATTTCCGGGGAGCCGCGCTAGCGTAGTGGTTGCAACACCGCTCTGGCGACCGGGTGATACAGGATCAAACCCGGGCGACGGCATTTGAGGATTTTTCGTCGACCGGGATTTGGTCTGGATTAACTCGAGACCTGGCGAGCACATTTGAAGGAGTGTCGTCGACCAGGGACTGGCGGCTCCTGAGCCGACCCAGCTGCAATGGGTACCTCCGAAATCGGCGAGTATTTGCCTGAATGGCGAGGGACATCTGTCTCTGTACAAGAAATAAAGGGATACTCACGTAAAATCAATGTCAGGTTAGACATAAAATAATAACCTGAGATTTCGCCTCGAGTATTAGCGGGCGTACGAAAAAAAAAAAAAAAAAAAAAAAATATTTCCGAAGGCGGACTTTGCCTATCGAATTACACATGAGTCTGTAAGTTTCATCAGTACACACTGCCCATTCCTAACACATCTTATACACGTCATATCGCACAGTTGGATTAATCAATATAATTACACACAATTATATATATATATATATATATATATATATATATATATATATATATATATATATATATATATATATATATATATAGATTCGTTCTTACACTCAGGCACACACAGACAAGCCCTCAATGGTTGATTAAGGTCTGCTAACAAGTGCAGAAGGAAAACGCTGGCATTAACATATGCTCTGCTTTCCCCGCTCTCTGTGTTTTTTTCAAATTGTGACTGACCGGAGTTTGTTAGGCAAGTCTATTTATAGTCTGACCTCGGACGTACGAGATGGAACCCCCGAGGAATGCAATAACTATCCGAAAAGATGGGTACCGTTTGGCCTTTTGTATAATGTAGGAAAACTACTTTTTTAATTATCTTCGTTATTCCTGATGCGATTTTAGTCATTTAAAGCTTACATTATACTTGGAATTAGGCTTTACATATCTATGTAATACTCTTTTTGGTTACTACTTGCATTTTCTGTTATGCATAGTTTAAACTGCTAAATTTAGGCCAACCTGAAGCTTCGAATGCATTTAACCTAAGATTTCTCCCGTCCTATATTAGTATTAGTAAAAGTATTATTACTTGCGGGTAGAGTAATATCCCTAATATTGTGTTGGTACCCTCTTTCAAGTGGTACTTCTTCCTAAATGCTGTAGTAAAATTCCGAAGTTAATCAGGTTACACAGATAGGGCCTTGCTATCTTTAATTTTCCAGCGATAGTAAACACAGGACCAAGAAAGCGTTTTCATTGGTCAGTGTATTTTATCTTTCTACAATGTATGGTGCGCGGTATGGTCAGAATATTTAGAATTCGTGATGTGAGACAGACGTCATTTCACGACATGTCTCTTTGTTCTATCAACGTCGTTAAAATAGATACACGATCGTTGTGAACAGTCGTTAACCAGCGACTTTGTGAGCCGTTATTTCGTGACGGTTTATGAACACTAATATGAGCCCTTCTCATTTGTGTTAAACATCATCAATAGTATGAGAACATGTACTCATAGTTGAGCGGTTGTTCCGCGGTGCAAAAACTTCGATACCAACATAAACAAAATATCCAAGCTACTTCATACCGCGAAACAGTCCTCAACAAAGGTAATGCCTCTTCCGTTGATTTTTATCATGTTTACACTCATGACTTTTTAGATCTAGCACTTATAATATTTTTTCATGATTTCATTTTCTTTTAGTAATCCATCACCATAAAATCTGGCTGGGGACGATTGCATCGCCTTCGTCATCCAAAAATCACAAATATTATCTTCAGTGCGTGTCTTAAATATTTCACTAGATTTGTATTTTCCGACACGTTCATTTGCAAACGAACAACCATTAGACAACCACGTGGGTTTCTTGTACCATCTCAGACAGATAATCAGAGGTAACAGTAACCGTATTAGCGATGCTCCTATTCACTATCGTTATCTTCCTATTAACCTCTGATATCCTACACGGAATTGATCATCATGACTTAAGGCCAATATTAGCCCAACGGTGTCTAATCTCATAAAGGTTGTTCAATTGGGCCCAGACATGACATGAATTAAAGGAAGAAAGTATAAACACTGAATGGGAGAGAGAGAGAGAGAGAGAGAGAGAGAGAGAGAGAGAGAGCGAGAGAGAGATATGTAAAAAAATGTAAGCCCCACACTGAAGAGAAGATATTAGACAGAACTAGAAAAAATACATTTGCATTTACTCCTACTTCAACTCTAACATCTCTTCATTACTCAACTTTATAATTGATAATAGACAAAGAACAACAGCAACCAAATAGCTACAGATTCTAATAACAGGGTGCATGCGTAGAATAGAAGGATTAAAATGGTACGACAAGTTTCCCAGTGTAAAACTGATGACAAGAACCAGACAATTGCCAGTGGAACAAGAGATGAGAAGATGACGCTGGCGGCACATGTTAAGGAAACCTGTTAAAAGCATTACAAGACAGTCCTGGTTCTGGAATCCCCACAGCAAAAGAGGCAGAGGTAGACAAAGAAAAACACACTTAGGGAAGTGAAGTGGAGGCAGATATAGACCAAGAAAAATACACTTAGGGAAGTGAAGTGGAGGCAGAGGTAGACCACGAAAAACACACTTAAGGAAGTGAAGTGGAGGCAGAGGTAGACCAAGAAAAACACACTTAGGGAAGTGAAGTGGAGGCAGAGGTAGACCAAGAAAAACACACTTAGGGAAGTGAAGTGGAAGCAGAGGTAGACCAAGAAAAACACACTTAGGGAAGTGAAGTGGAGGCAGAGGTAAACCAAGAAAAACACACTTAGGGAAGTGAAGTGGAGGCAGAAGGGAAAATGACGATAAAGACATGGAAGGAACTTGAGTTGATAACACGTGACAGGAGGACTTAGTCAAGTGTTTGTTGAATGTCTATGCTCCTTGGGGAGCTAAAGGATATTGATTGATTGAAATAAAGAACAGTCTATAAATAGAGAGAAATAAAAACAAATCAAAGTATATAGCAATAAAAGACATTTGCAGTAAAGAAGTTTTAAAAGCTTAAAAAAGATAAACACTTAGAAGTAACAGATGAAGAAAAGAAAGAAGAAAATATGCTTTAACAAAAAGGAGGCGACTGCTTTTTATTCCATCTATGCTACCAGAAATTCATTTAGCAACCGGTGTCTGTGGAAGACAATGGAAGATAAGTGAATGATCGTTGTAAAGAGGAGAGAGAAAAAGGGCAGATAACGTGAGGCAATACGGATGGTTCACTTAACCCCAATGAAAGTTATAAGTTATAGAATGAGAGTAGACAAGCCAGATTCAGTGAGTCTTCTGTTCCAAGATATATGAAGAAGGCATGAGGGCGCCCATAGAAGATGGGTTTGATGGAGTAGCTGAAACTTAAGGAAAATAGCGTGACGCTTACCCAGGTTACTTGAGTTTCCCAGGGGACTGCGATGAATTTCTATCGGACTTTTTTTTCCTTTACATAGATGGCTTAGAACAAAATGGATAAGACAGTTCAAGTGTTGCTTATAATGTGGAAATACAAGAGATACTCTATGATTTTCCAGCAGTCCTCATGGAATTACAAACGTTCCGAATGTCACGCTACCGCATTTTGATATCAATTGATGAGACCCAAAAAAAAAACCAAAGTAATCAATGAACTTCATCTAAATTATGAGAGAGAGAGAAAAAAAAACCAAAGCAACCAATGAACTTCATCTAAGTTATGAGAGAGAGAGAGAGAGAGAGAGAGAGAGAGAGAGAGAGAGAGAGAGAGAGAGAGAGAGAGAGAGAGAGAGAGAGAGAGAAAGAGAGAGAAAGAGAGAGAAAGAGAGAGAGAGAGAATTAAATAACAAAGACCACAAAATTCCCATCATGAAGAGTTACTATAATATGTCCTGCAGAGGGAAGTAAGATGTGGAGAAAAATGAGGATATATACAAGTATACTGTTCAAAAAAAGAAACGCATAACTATCCGAGGGCGCGTTTTTAAGTGTTTGTAAGTAAAATTTGGTGCATATATATATCTACTGTTCAAAAAAGAAACGCATAGCTACTGAAGGCATACACATAGCCATAATTTTGACATTCAATAACTTTTTTAATTTAATGAGTTAATTGTTCAAATTGCACACAAGAATACATTAGGTTTCAACCAATCAATTGACCGTTGTTTTGCATCTGGGTCACGAGAGTTTTTTGGCGTACGGGCTTTCCCGTTAGTATGGTGTGTGGCCTCCTCTTGCATCGATCAGCGACTGGCATCTCCTGAGCATGGATGCGATCAGACGTCTGATGTGGGCCTGTGGGATGGCTGCCCACTCTTCCTGGAGTGCCTGGAACAGATCACGACGATTGGCTGAAGCAACGTCACGGCAACAAACACGTCTATGCAGCTCATCCCACAGGTGCTCAATCGGACTCATGTCTGGAGACAGGGATGGCCAGGGAAGGGTGAGAATGTTGTTGGCAGTCAGGAACTGCGTGGTCAAGGTCAACCGTGCACAATGGGGTCTGGCGTTGTCCTGTTGAAACACAGACCTTTGGGCAGCCAAAAGTGGAAGGACATGGGATCGACGAATTTCATTGACGTATCGTTGTGCATTCAAGCCTCCTTCAATGTGCACCAATTGACTCCTTCCGTTGTAACTGATCATTCCCCACACCATTGCACCTCCACCACCGTGCGACGGAGCTTCATCAACGCAATTTTGGGCAAAACGTTCATTTCGCCTACGGTAGACCCTACGCCGTCTATCATGACGCTGCAACAAAAAGAAAGATTCGTCACTAAACCATTCACGTCTCCATTGATTGTCAGCTGCCCAGGGACGATGCTGGTTGGCCCAAAGAAGTCGATTTTGGCGATGGCGGCGCGTAAGGACAGGTCCTCCGTGAGGTCGTTGTGCCCAAAGTCCAGCGTCATGCAGTCTATTCCGGACAGTTTGATCAGACACATGACGTCCTGCAAGCAATGACTGGGCAGTTGAGGAAGCTGTTGTAAACCTGTCTCTGAGGTGACGAAGCCGAATAAAGTGATCCTCCGCTGCTGTTGTCACTCTGGGTCGTCCACTGCGATGCCGGTCTTCAACTGAGCCAGTGGCTTGGAACCGGTGCCAAAGTCGACTGATGGTACTCTGATGCACGTTTAGATGCCTGGCAACCTGACTTTGACTTTCGCCTGCATGCAGTCGGCCAATAGCAATGATCCTTAAATTTATCGATAGAGACGCCATAAATGTCTGCTTGAAAATGAACTGAATTTTGTGTGTGTAGCGTTATCCTTTTATAGGGTTTCAGTTGCGTAGTCAGTGAATAGTGTTCACCCAAAATTTTGTTGCTTTCACGTGCGCGCAACATGAGCTGTGGTCAAAAATTGCGTCATAAACACTATTGACGATTATTGTAACGATTACAAAAACGAACGCAATTCAGGTCAACACGTGCATTTGACACTGTAAAGAACATTTGAGGCTGGTTTTTATATACCCTAGCACCAAATTTTACTTACAAACTCATAAAAACGCGCCCTCGGATAGCTATGCGATTCTTTTTTTGAACAGTATATATATATATATTCTCATTCTGAGAATGAGGTGCGTCCCTTGGGTGAAAAAGGTGAAAGGGAGAGACAAAAGATGGAATGAGCTTGAACCCGGGCGACGGCATTTGAGGATTTTTCGTCGACCGGGATATGGACTGGACTAACTCGAGACCTGGCGAGGACATTTGAAGGAGTGTCGTCGACCAGGGATTGGAGGCTCCTGAGCCGACCCAGCTCTAATGGGTACCTCCGAAATCAACGAGTATCTGCCTGAATGGCGAGGGACACCTGTCTCTGTACAAGAAAAGAGATACTCACGTAAAATCAATGTCAGGTTAGACATTAATAATAACCTGAGATTTCGCCTCGAGTATTAGCGGGCGTACGAAAAAAAAAATTTTTTTTTTAATTAAAAAATAAATAAAAATAATAAACTTTCATCACAACATATAAAATTACATCAAACATATACAAATAGTCATAAAGTCACTGAATTGCTACAAGAATGATAGACCCATTGGTATGATCTTTTCCCTCGATGTATAGCCCACAGTCCTGTTAGAAGAAAAGTGATAGCCCCAAAGAGTCACGGATACATATACTGAAGTCTTAGATTTCCCTTTAAAGGTATGGACCGACTATGATACTCTAATCTATCCTAAGGACAATATTGTTAGCAACAAAACTTGCATAAAGAAATTACAAAAGTGGGTGCATATATTAAAAAAACCATCACTCAGTTTACTCTCACTCTGGTCTTTCAGCAGGGAACCCTGTCTCACTTTCTTACCTGATGTCTGGATGGTGTTCGCCGTCTGGCGCACTTTATGACACACTCAACGTAAATCTGCCTTTCGTTTGATGAAGCGGATACCCAGCACTGCAGATCTTGGTTTCATCCAATGGGTCCGGGGAGCGTCCTCTTCATGCGATATTTTGTTCAGATTTAGTTATTGTCAATTTACTCAGTTCAGGTAAGAATTAGTTTAAGCGGGCCCACAAATGTCAGAATCACGAGGTTTCCCGTATTTAGGAAAATGACCGGTTGGTAACTTCTCTCAAAAAATTATTATTCTTCACACCACCTTTGGTCAAAAAGTTGTCGGAAAGTTAATGCTGGTAATATTTTTCGCCACAGAGGCTGCATGTACTTGATGGTTTATCAGGAAGAATTTAATCTGGCTCGGTAGGCGCAGTTATTCAATTTGAATTAAAGTTTGTGAAAATGGGTACTCTGTCGTTCTGGATGCAAACCCAATGCCAGACACGTTTTAATTTGTACACCCACACGTCTTTAATTAAAAGAATGTTTAGTTCTTCACAGATATTTCTCATCGGTACTTAAACGCTGGTAGAGTTGGGTCCCCCCAGTTTTCACTGAATAAAGAAAAACAAACATATAAAATACTTATACATACTATTCATCGGTTATAACTCACATTATAAACTGCAAGCGTAGAGCTTGTTTTATCGTTTAAAATTCCCGTGAAATAAGTTATATACATAAAATCAATCATCATGAATTAGAAATACCTACGTATTTCGTCAATACACAATGATGAATCAGTGCAGTAATAAGTTAGTTTAAAATATACTCGACTAATTACTAGCTATTTAATCAAATTTATTTATAGCTGCATGAGTTTAAGCTAGAAATTATAATTTATTCTGCTTTCCACTGTAACATGTCGACTAGCGAATATAACAGACTTATAAATTAATTTCTTCTGCACAGAAATCTTACTTACTTACTTACTTAGTCGTTCCCCTTCTACCGTGAGGTGTAGAGGTTTGGAAGAGAGAGCGCCAGACCATTCTATCAGCTGTCTTCTTCCTGGCCTGGTTCCATTCTAGTCCTCGGTCCTTCAAAGATTGTCTAATGTTGTCCTCCCAGCGGACTCTGGGTCGTCCTGGAGGTCTGGATCCCTGGCTCTTTGTTTCCCATGCTTGTCGTGGTAGCCGATCTTCTCCCATTCTGCAGACATGGCCAAACCATCTTAGTTGGGACTGTTCTATTTGGGTCTGCAGCGGATGGGATTTTTGGCCTTGACGGATCGTCTGGTTGCGGACCATGTCTCTTCTTGTTACTTCAACCACTTTCCTCAGATACCTCATTTCTGAGGTTTGGATCTGGCTTTTGTGGGTTGTAGTCATTGCCCACGACTCGCATCCATATGTCAAGACTGGGACATAGGTGGAGCGGTATACAGCCATCTTCGTTTTCTTACCAACCTCTTTCTTGCTGAGGAATCCACGATTTATGGCCTGAAAAAGTCTCCCAGCCGCTGCTTTTCGAGTGGCCAACTCTTCTTTGATGCCTCCCTTTCGGTCTATAATAGCTCCGAGATATTTAAAGTGGTCGACCTGCTCCAGGACCTGTTCTCCCAACTTAATCTGATGTTTTCTTTCTTCTCGTGATATCACCATGGATTTTGTTTTAGAGCTGCTTATGACCATCCCTCTCTTCTCCAGCTCTTCCTTCCAGACTTGCAGGTTGGATTGGAGATGTGCCTCTGATTTAGCAATCAGGGCAACATCATCAGCAAATGCCAGCTCCGAAATATAGACCTGTCTCATCTTCCAGTACCCCACTGAATACTTTCTTGTTCTCTCCTTACATGCCTTGATGACATCGTCCATAAGGAGTATGAAGAGGTAAGGTGATAGGATATCACCTTGTCTTACACCAGTGGTGGTCCTGAACTCTTCTGACTTATGGTTTGCTGTCCTCACATAATTTCTGCAAGACTTGTAGAAGCTCTGTATAGCATGAATCAGAGGTGCTGGAATATTCTTCCTTGCCAAACAGTCCCAAAGTTTGCTCCAGGGGACCCTGTCAAACGCCTTTTCCAGATCTATGAAACAAAGATGGATCTCACTCTTATACTCAAGGGCCTTTTCACTCAGCTGTCTGAGTGTGAAGATTAGGTCTTGAGTACTTCGGTTTGCTCGGAATCCGCACTGGACCTCATCCAATTGTGGCTCAGCTAGGCGTCGGAGTCTCTGCTCTAGGATTCTAGAGTAGATTTTACCAGGGACACTGAGAAGGGATATGCCTCTATGGTTTCCACATTGTCGATTGTCACCCTTTTTGAAAATTGGTGTTATGATGGCAATCTCCCAATCCTTTGGTATGGTCTTGTTGCACCATGCTGCCTGTAGGACCTTTAAGAGTAATAGGTCGCCTGATGCTCCCATGTACTTAACCATTTCTGGTGTTATACCATCATGCCCTGCTGCTTTGCCCATCTTGATTTTCTCTAGTGCTGCCCTCAGTTCTTCCATCTTTATGTCATCTTCACCATCATTGGTTTCCTCTTCTGTGTCAGTGGTTATCATTTCTGATGCTTCATCATGCTCACCATCCAGGAGTTCTGAGAAATATTCTTTCCATCTTTCCATTACTTCCTTCGGGGCAGTAAGCAATTTGCCTTGCTTGTCCTTTATAAATTTGAGAGGGCATTGTTTTTCTTTCCTCATGTTCTTTAGGGTCTTATAGAACAATTTCTGGTTTTCTTGTGCATCTTTTTCTAGCTTTTCTCCAAATTCTTCCCAGGACTTCTGTTTTGCTGCTAGCACTTTGTTCTTTGCTTCTGTTCTGAGTGTCACATATTCTCTATATTTTTCCATTTGTCCTGTTGTGTTTTTAGCTCCTAAGTATTGTTTCCATGCCATTTTCTTCTCTCTTATTTTCTCTTTGACTTCCTCTGTCCACCAAGGTGTCCTCTTTCTCTGGTTCCCAAGTCGGACTTCACCGCATGCTTCTGCAGCAGCTGTCTTTATGATATCCTTGAATTTATTCCAGAGGGTTTCCAAGTCATCAGGTCGTTCTTCTGTGTTGCTCACTGCTGTAGCAATAAGCCCCTGATATCTGGTCTTAATTTCTGGCTCTCTCAGCTTGTAGGCCTAATGCTCATTTCTCCTGCTCGTTTACTTGGTTTCTTGCGTGATGTTGGGCAGTTCCTAGGCTGAGCAACTCTTTCAGTTGTTCGTTTGATTGTTAGCAGGTAGTGATCACTTCCAATCTCTGACCCCCTCCAGACTCTTGCATCTCGGACATATCTGAATGAGCTTCTCCGAACAATGGCATAGTCGATCACTGACTTCTCATTCTTGGTTGGTGTTACGGTATATGATATTAACGCCGTCTGCTAAAGGTTACCAGACGTGCAATTGTAAAAGGTTAAGGCATTTAATATATTGCGATAGAGGTTTCAATTTTGAACGCTTTAGACACGATCGATTATGACGTGTATAGAGTTGTTTAGGACACAGTCGGTAACTAAGAAACGCTACCCTTTTCACATTGACCGTCAAGCTGTTAAGACGCGTATGACTTTCCTTCCAATGTTGGGCATGGTATTGCCATACAGATATATTTTATGCAAGTACGGACATGGGTCAGTCCATTGCTATTACGAAGATTTGAAATGATTAAAGGTCAGTACGAAGTGAAAAATTAAGGAAGGATGAATTACAGTCCATAGTATTTGATTTTGCCAGACTCATAGACTCACTGTCGGCCGTTGGAAACCCCAACCGCGCGTGCATACAGCTATGACAATCTGCATACAGTAATTTGATTATTGGACAAGGACTGATAGGATATCTACATATCTATGCCATATATTTTCAAGTTATAATATGTACCTTTGTGATCAACATGCATGAATCGTCTTGACGTGTAATCTGTATTAAATAATTGTGGACTCAATGGAACCGACTTGTCACATCAATCGTATTCCAAGGTTCAATTATTGTTCAGAATCTTCCACCCCTGCATTCGCGTAATCTTACATAGAAGGCACGATACACGATCACTCAAGAATATCAAGAAGATAAAACAATGGCCAGAATTTATAACTACTTTATTGACATTATATGGAACATTGTTCAGAGCTAACCAAACCACTACTTGCAACAGACCACTTGCAACAGTGGTGTCCGGTGTCTGGGGATCGACAAAAAAATTTCTGAATGACTTTCGAATGAAATGTTTACGATCAAGTTACGATCACATGATGTGCTGAATTATGACCTATGACGCAGTACTCAGTCTAATGCCTAACAACGCGACGTCACTGAAATTCGTGTAGGTGAAACTATCGGAGAAAAACTGAAGTCGTTCTTTTAAGCCTAACCAAGGGAAAAATAAGTCATTTGAAGCAGACACAAGAAATGGACTACAGGAGCAGGCAGTCAAGGGCATTAGCCTAGCTGTTGACGACCTATAGCACTGACCGAAGCAACGGGAAAGATAAGTCTAGCTGTTTAAATTGTCGTCATTGCAAAACCGTAATACTGAGTCCATTTCGCTTTGATTAGGCATGTCTATGTATTTTCATGTATATATGTTAAATTTGTTTTCCATCGTATGTATTTGTTGTTAATTCGTGGGCCGGTTGGAGAGGGAACTGAAATCTCTGGGAATGTCGCGAACAGCTGACCACCTAGATTTCAGTCGTTCTTAGGGAACTTAAACGATCGCACTTTTGGAAGCCCATTGAGGTTGCCATTGGACAGTCTGTCCAAATTTGCTACCGTTTGACAATTTGCGTTAGCTGTACTGTCCCGTAGATAATTGGTGTATTTTATTCGTATTCAGTTAATAATTTTATTCAGTTCTGTACCATGTTCGTCACTATTTCGTCCATTCTCCTCTGACTATCATTTATTTTATGATTGTTAATTTTCGTCCGTTATGAGTCCTGTGACGTCATCATTTTTCGCAGTCATTTTTATTTTTTGTGTACTTTGAATATTAAGTTGACCTCGGGTCAGACCATGACCTTTCATTTGGTCTGTGACATTTCCGCTTATTTTATTTAGTTCATAAATTCATTTTTAATTGTGAAAATGTCTTGTTTGCGTCTTGACATTGTTTGTACCCTTTAGTTGCATCATTGCTTGTCTGTCCTCATGATATATATTTATATTACATTAATAATATGCTATTATATGCAATAATACACTTGTAATCTAATTTAATTAATTTTTTCTGAAATTTAAGGGTAATATGGGACATTGCATAATTATGCAGTGATAGTCCAAGAAAGTAGCACTACAATTTATCATAGATGCCTAGGGCATAATAATATAATATATATATTGACAAAATAAATAATCTTATAGCTACCTTTGAGGTAATAGACCCATTGTATATTATTTAATATACTTTTCTGGTACTAAGAGAGTGACTTAGTACATTGAACAATATCATTACTAGGAATTATACCCAACATTATTGGACATTGAAATTAATTGTGTGATATAATTACATTATATTTAACAGATATCATAACTATTTATGATATAGTATTATTTAGATACAATATTGTTACAAAATATTGTCTATTAGTTGAACTTAGACATTAAGTTCAGTACTATTGTGATTATCTATATTGAATATTCCTAAGTTGAGTAAGTATAATAATTACTCTGAAGCTACTATTGACTAATTTAATCAGTAATTATCAATAATTACTTACAGATAAAAGTCAAAATGCTTACTATAGACCATTTCGTTAAGATTGGTCGTGAATATGGTTATAAATCTCAAGAACTTCGTCAGTTTGCTGAATCAGAACTCGAAAAATATGAAAGAAAGGAAGAAGAGAAAAAGGCTGCATTAAAGAAAGAGGAAGAGGAACAAAAGGCAGCATTAAAGAAAGAGGAAGAGGAACAAAAGGCAGCATTAAAGAAAGAGGAAGCAGAACTTGAGATGAAGCAAATTGCCAAGGAAAATAGGTTGAGAGAGATTGCTCAACGTGAAAGAGAAGAGCAAAGAGCAATCTCCAGGCAGGAAGAAGAGAATAAATTGAAACGAGAGGAAATTATTTTACAACAAGAAATGGAATTGGCGCGTATTAAATTGGAGACAGCAAGATTACAAGCACAAAATGCTGATGCAAACCAGAATAATAACGCACAAAATGGATCATCATCCAGCCAGCCTAAACACTTCTACAACTTTAAACTACCCATTTTCAACTTGAACGTCGACGACCTTTCATCGTTCCTGGCACGTTTTGAACAGACTTGCAAAACAAACCATTTGCCTGAAGAGTCATGGGTACTCAAGTTAAATGAATTCTTGGTTGGAGAACCACTGACAGCTTCTCAAAATGCTGACCCATCAATAGCTAATAACTACGGTGCTATTAAGTCCTTGCTTCTACGAAGATTTCACCTGGACGAGGAACACTGTAGGTTGAAATTTAAGGGAATTTTACCTGAATCTCCAAGGGATTTTGCAGGATTCATTGCGAATATACGCAATACATTTAACAGATGGGTTGAACTGGCAGAAGTCAACAAATCATACGACAAATTAGTTGATTTACTACTACGAGATAAGGTATTATCTTCGGTTAGCCAGCCATTTTTTGCATATTTGCAGGAGCGTAAACCAGGTACTATGGATGAGTTAGAAAAAATTTCTTTAAACTACTGTTCGGCACACCCGAATGCAACCATTTCTAACTCCTCATTAAGAGAACCTCTACCTGTGGCGTCTAATATGGCCTACAATCACAATAACAAACAAAGACATCACAGTGTAGACAGAAGCAGGTTCCAAAGAAATCACAATGTTAACTTTCAGAAGGGACATAATAATGATTTCAACAATAAAAATGAGTTCAACAGAGGTAGATCACGAGATAGAAATTATTCACCTCAAACAAACTACCACAATGGTCAACATAACACTCATTATAATCGATCACATACTCCCAATGATAATAGTAACTGGAAGGGTAATAATCATGGCTCGAGACATCGAGATAATAGTTACTATAGAGGACGACGAGATAATTCTAACAATTATACTCGGAATCGATCTCATTCTCGGGGATCATCTCATTACAACCATAATACAGGGGCGGCAGTTACAAATAATACTACCCCTATAGCTCAGGTTCCACTTGACAATAATACAACACAGTCTTCTGCTGCATGTTTTGCTATTAATTATAATGTGGCAAATAGTTGCCAGCAATGCAATCTTATTTTTCAGAAGGCGAAAGAAACAGTGCTTAACTGCGGACATATTATACCACAGGTAGGTCTTGCAGTCAACGATGGAACAGGCCTACTAATTTTTAACAGGGGATTAGTTAATGGATCCGTCGTCTCAGTATTGAGGGATTCGGGATCCACAACGATTGGTGTACGACAGTCGCTGGTACATCCCAGCTGTGCAACGGGGGAATATGTTCGTTGCATGACGTTTGGTGGAACAATAGAGTTTTACCCCACAGCTATTATTCATGTCAACACTCCTTTCTTCACAGGAAACGTAAAAGTATGTATGCTAAAAAAGCCTATAGCTGATTTGATGGTTGGTCGTATACACGGCAGTAAAGATTGTACTCCAGATGAGATTATAGAATGGGAGAAACATAACCTATGCACTGGAAACGCCGTGACGACTAGAGCACAGACTCAACTCATGGAGAAAGTTGATGATAATAAAATGGATGCAGACAACCAAGAGGAATTTGTAGTCAATTCACCTATTGACAGGGAAACATTTGCAACCAAACAAAAAGAGGATAAATCTTTAAAAAAATTTTTTACGTTGGTTGATAAAGTTGACAATCTATCCTCAGGTAATAATAACAAACATTGTTTTGTTATTAAAAATGGCATATTGATTAGATGTTTTCATGACAAATCACAAATGAAACAACAAGTTATGGTCCCATATACTTTTAGACGGTACATTCTTCAACATGCACATGACTCACATTGTGCTGGACATATGGGATATACTCGAACACGATCTCGAGTACTGTCTTCATTCTTTTGGCCAGGGGTGTCAAGAGATATTTCGCAGTATGTACGTTCCTGTACTACATGCCAAGAAGTGAAAGCACGTGGAGCTTTTCACACGGCGCCTATTCAGGCTTGCGATATCTCAGTGAGACCTTTTGACAAGATGGCAATAGACATTATTGGTCCATTGCTACCATCGGCCAGAGGACATAGATTCGTCCTTACGTGCATTGATTTGTGCACACGATGGCCAGAAGCTATCCCATTAAAGACCACCACTACCACAGATGTAGCTGATGCACTACATCTCATCTTTTCTAGAATAGGGTTTCCTAGAAAACTTTTATCAGACCATGGGTCACAGTTTATATCTGACACCATGAAGGAAGTCATGAAAACTTGGGACATTGATAGGAATTTAAGTAGTATTTATCATCCGATGAGTAATGGTGCGGTTGAAAGACTTAACCGTACACTTAAACAACTACTACATAAGGTTACTGCTAAGCACCCTCATGACTGGGACAGAGCACTCCCAGCTGTTCTATTTGCTTATCGGGAGGTACCGCATGAACAAACTGGCTTCTCTCCCTTTGAATTAGTTTTTGGTGCTCCCCCAAGAGGTCCTATGGGACTAATAAAAGACTTATTAATTGACGACGAGATGACTCAGGACACTCAGTCATCTTACGAGTACGTGATTAATCTTCGGAAGAACATTATTGAGTCTTGCCAGTTGGCAACAGCTTCTTCTGAGGCTGCAAAAGCTAAGGCTCGATCTCTACAAAATATGTCTCGACGATTACGCCAATTATTCCCAGGCGACGAGGCTTATGTGTTACTTCCTCACAATAACAATAAATTATTGATATCTTGGAATGGTCCTTACAAAGTCATTGATAAAATTTCCGACGTTGATTACGTCTTAGATATCAAGGGACACAAAAAGATATTTCATATTAACATGCTCAAGCAATTTCATACACGTCCTGAACACTTACAGTCAATTTTTCATGAACTAGATGACAACACAGTATCCACTTGTCATTATACTAACTTATCTGTCATCCAGGAAGAAGAATCTTCTTTTCCTGAGGTACAGTTACCGTTACCTGTACCAGTAGTTCAACCTACTGAATCTTGGCGGGATGTAACCATCTCTTCAACGGTTACACCGCAACAGCGTCTACAGATTGCTAATCTATTACAATCTTATCCAGATGTGTTGACCGACGTTCCGGGTCGCACATCGGCTATCAGTCATGACATTACTCTCAATGACGATACACCTATTCGTGTACATCCCTATTCTGTTCCTTTACATTTCCTTGCTAAAACTACTAAGGAACTTGAACAGATGTTGTCTCTGGGAATCATTGAGACTAGTAATTCGCCATTCTCTTCTCCATTAGTGATTGTCCGGAAGAAGGACAATAACATTAGACTATGTGTTGATTATAGAAAATTAAATGCTAAGACTATAGTTGACAGCGAACCACATCCACTTATCGACGACTTACTACCACGTCTATCCAACGCAACTATATTTAGTAAGATAGACTTAACTAAAGGTTATTGGCAGATACCACTGACCGAAAAGGCTAAGTACTACACCGCATTTTCCACGCCACAAGGTCTATACCAGTGGAATGTGATGCCTTTTGGGCTTGTTAATGCGCCAGCTACCTTCATTCGCCTGATGCGACAAATTTTATCAGGTAGACCAGACGTTATTACATATATTGACGACATATGCTTGTTTAGTTCGTCGTTTGAGGAACATGTTTCGGGACTTAGATATGTTTTTGACACTCTAAGGAATTATCATCTAACTGCTAAACCTACAAAGGTGCAAATCGCGTGTAATGAGATAACCTTTTTGGGACATATCATTGGATCGGGATATATCCGAACGTTACCTAGTACAGTCTCAAAAATTCTAAACATAGCAGTTCCTCAGACGAAGAAACAGGTCAGGAGTTTGTTAGGACTTGTTCAATATTACAGTAGATTCATACCAAACTTGTCATCCATCACGGCTGTATTGTCTTCATTGTTAAAAAAAGATATGCCGGTGAAGGTGACATGGACTGGTACATGCAATGAAACTTTCAACAAAATTATAAATTTGTTCTCACATGAACCAATTTTAAGACTTCCCGATGCTTCCAAAAGATTTTTCTTACGAACAGATGCTAGTAACTACGGCATTGGTGCATGCCTGCTCCAGAACCATGACGGCATTCTACATCCTACCTTATATATATCAAGAAAGCTGAAGCCGGCTGAAACAAAGTATTCCACAGTCGACAAGGAACTTTTGTCTGTGATCTGGGCAATAACGAAGCTGGAGAAATTCTTACTCGGTGCCCCCTTTACCATACAGACGGACCAACGTGCGGTCGCATCCTTGCGTCGATCCAACCACAAAAGCCAAAAACTTGCCAGATATTCAATCATCCTACAGCCATTCGAGTTCTCCATTGAACACATACCTGGCACTGAAAATTGTGTGGCAGATGCGTTGTCACGTAATCCTATTGACGACGAATAATCAACATTGACACTCTTAAACTACATCAATCAGAACTACATTGGATTGAACGAAGTATCAACTATAAAGGAACTAACCTTGCCTTCAATTCAAACTTTATAAACACTATATGCATCACAGAATTGAACGACAAGACAATCAAGGTATATATACTTACATTCGAACTTCGTATAATATCCATACACGATATACGAATATCATTGAACAATCATGGAATAATATCTGACGACAAGTCGAACTTATTATCCTATGGACTCTTAATTCTTCGATGCAGTTATAAATGACATTTCTTTCCGACGTGGACATTTGAACACTTTTGCCTAAAAGAATTCATCAGGATCAAGACTACGGATGGATCATCATATCCTATACTAATTAATTAGTTAACTTAACTTCTTAATTGAATTATTATCAATAAAATGAAAGGTGAGAAAAAAATTAAATGAAAAAAAAAAGAGAACGAAATACTAAAAAGAAGAAATTATGAAAAGAGAAAATAAATCTCACACAAGTATTAGATTAATAATTTTTTTTTAATGTACCTATACATTATTTAGTTAGTTAAATTAGATAGTTATTATTCACTAACACTTAACACACACAATTAAGTTAAAACTTATATTCGAATTTCTTTCTATTTCTTCTCACTTAGTTTGTCTTTTCTTCTCTCATAACATCGCGTTACATTAGAACCTTAATAATTTAACTCTTAGTTTAATTAATTAATTTAATTTTAATTAGTCAAATTAATTCCTATATGACATACTAATACGACAGACCTTACTTTAATTTAATTTTATCATTCACTATTAACATTGGACATTTATTTAGTTGATATAATGACATGTATAATATTGATATATAATGTGATTTATGATTAGATGACTATGACAAATAGTTAGTTGACACGACCGCAACACGGTTCTACTCAGAACATCGTCGGCCATATGTCACAATTGTGTTAAATTTTTTTGAAAAATTGTTAAGTCGGATAGATATTGAAAAAAAATCTATCGATTTTTTTTTCCCCGGTGTACAGGGAATTGTTACGGTATATGATATTAACGCCGTCTGCTAAAGGTTACCAGACGTGCAATTGTAAAGGTTAAGGCATTTAATATATTGCGATAGATGTTTCAATTAATGAACGCTTTATACACGATCGATTATGACGTGTATAGAGTTGTTTAGGACACAGTCGGTAACTAAGAAACGCTACCCTTTTCACATTGACCGTCAAGCTGTTAAGACGCGTATGACTTTCCTTCCAATGTTGGGCATGGTATTGCCATACAGATATATTTTATGCAAGTACGGACATGGGTCAGTCCATTGCTATTACGAAGATTTGAAATGATTAAAGGTCAGTACGAAGTGAAAAATTAAGGAAGGATGAATTACAGTCCATAGTATTTGATTTTGCCAGACTCATAGACTCACTGTCGGCCGTTGGAAACCCCAACCGCGCGTGCATACAGCTATGACAATCTGCATACAGTAATTTGATTATTGGACAAGGACTGATAGGATATCTACATATCTATGCCATATATTTTCAAGTTATAATATGTACCTTTGTGATCAACATGCATGAATCGTCTTGACGTGTAATCTGTATTAAATAATTGTGGACTCAATGGAACCGACTTGTCACATCAATCGTATTCCAAGGTTCAATTATTGTTCAGAATCTTCCACCCCTGCATTCGCGTAATCTTACATAGAAGGCACGATACACGATCACTCAAGAATATCAAGAAGATAAAACAATGGCCAGAATTTATAACTACTTTATTGACATTATATGGAACATTGTTCAGAGCTAACCAAACCACTACTTGCAACAGACCACTTGCAACAGTTGGTTCACATCTAGTGTATGCATGTATGCGCTTATGGGGGAACTTTGTGTTTGTAATGATCAGATTCTGCTCACTGCAGAATCTAAGGAGTCGCTTTCCATTGTCATTTAGAGTATCTTCTCCATATCTTCCGATAACTCCACCCCATCTAGCATGGTCATTTCCAACTCTGGCATTAAAATCTCCGAGCATAATAACTTCATCTAGGCAGTCATCCACTGTCCTTTGAAGCAGCTCGAAGAATTCCTCCTTGACCTCTGCTCTCTCATCCTCATTTGGCCCATACACTATGACCAGGTTGACTATGGTTTCTCCTTCTTTTAGTTTTACAACCATAATGCGCTCCGAGACAAAGTTCCATCCCTTGATACTATCTTTTTGATTTTGGGCCACAATGCAACCCACGCCCCCTTTAGCTCTTTCAGATATGGGTACACCACTGTAGAGCAACGTGTTGCCATCGAGATCCATGACTCCTTGTCCTTTTTTCTTCGTTTCCGTTATAGCCAGGATTTCTAGTTTTGCGTTCCTCATCTCTTCCACCAGCTCCTCTTCCTTCCCATTTATACTTCTTGTGTTCCAAGTTCCATAAGTCGTAGTCCGTAGTCCGTTCCAGTTCGTCGCCTTTAGAATCAGTCCGGCTTTCTCTCTTGTAGTTCGCGTAATCATGATTTAAAGCAAACAGGTGATTGGCCTGTTGTGCCTTTGCATGGTGGAGGGGCTGCCTCCTTACGGCCTCCATGCAGGCCGCCCTCCTCCTTTTTCATCCGGGCTTGGGACCGGCATTGGCGGAGTTGCACAGAAATCTAACTAGTAAAATGAAGTAAGCGGTTATCACTGAATCCCTCAATTTTACTAGATATATATATTTACCTCCACACAGAACTACAGATTAATACCACGAACTAGAATCCTTCAATATAATGGTAGTCTAGAACTCGGCAAAATGTTGCCAAGAAACTCAGAACTTTGCAATATACAAGATATTTCCTAGCACGAGTGATCTGTCTACTGCAGATTTTGGAGGACTGGATGACTAGTCTAAAACTCTCTCGGGTAGATATATCTTAAACAGACAAAGGATCCCACGTTATTTCGCAAACCCCCGTCTCCCCCTCTCCACTCTTGACACTTAACTAAGACGCAGGCCATAACTGCCACAACGCGTCTTCGACACCTCCGACTACTCTCATTTCTGAGCGCAGCGGATTTGGCGCCTACTCACACCTAACACCGAGAAACTTAACCGTAGAGCGCCGTGTCAGATGAAAATGTTAGACGATATGTCTGCCATCCCATGTCTATCGAGACGAATTTCACAGTATTTCTTGTCCCGGGACTGACACGATTATGCAATACAATGCGTTACCGTATGAGAAAAGAAACGGCAAAATCAGAATGGGAAAATAATATTTGTCGCAAACGAACGAATGCGAAAAACAGGAAAAGGATAAGAGAGCGATAATAAAGTAGAGGACACGAGTAGAAAAGAAAAGAATATAGAAAATTTATTGATCATAAATCTCTATGCGACATTGAGAAAAGAAAATATGCGAAAGTTAAGTAAAGAGGAAATGTGAAAGTTGAGTAAAGAGAAAATGTGAAAGTTGAGAAAAGAAAATATATGAAAGTTGAGAAAAGAAAAAATGTGAAAGTTGAGTAAATAAAAAAATGTGGAAATTGAGTAAACAGACAATGTGAAAGTTGAGTAAAGAAATAATGTGAAAGTTAGATAAAGAGAAAATGTGAAAGTTGAGTAAAGAGAAGATGTGAACATTAAAGCAAACAAGAAGCTGTCAAAGGTGAAGAAAGAAAAGATGTATTAATTCAGTACAGGAAAGATGTACAAGTTTTCTGCAAATGGATTTTAAATTGGAGGGATGAATTCAAGTTCGTAGTTCAGTTTAACACTACGCGTGAAAGTGTTTTACTTTTTTTTTTTTTTTTTTTTTTTTTTTTTTTTTTTTCTTAACCAGCGGCACTTGGGCTTTCAGCCCTTCGGCCCAATGATATGTCATTGCGAGGCTGGGGAACCTGAGGACTTTCCTTCCAACCCGGTCAGGAGCTTCGCTCCTTCCCATCCACAGAGGGTTTATCACAGGAGCCGTTCAGGCTATTCAGTCAAATTTCCGGCCGTAAACATTTCTTCAAACGCCGACGCCCGGGTTTGAACCATGAACACCTGGTTGCCAGTACAACGCCGAAGCCATTACACCAGCGCGGCTCCCAAAAAGTGTTTTACGAAAATGAAATTAGTTTTTTTTTATGACACTATTGTAAGCTCACCCTCGTGACATGAACGATTTGTGACAAGATATTGTTCGATCATCAAGTTTAAACACAACAAAGTAAAACAGAAGCTGTGAAACCGCGTGAAGCTGTCATGACTGTCGTATTTCGGTGTTATTTTTGTGTTTTCTTAATTAAATAAATATTTAAAAAACCAAACGCACGGGGAAAGCTGTTTAATTATTCATTTACTGCAAATGGAAAACCGCACCGAAGCAGTGTTAAGTCATGTTTTTGAGTAGGAATTAAGTGTTCGGGATTCTTACGTACGAGTCTGATTTTTTATAGACACGCTAGTAAGCACGTTTAAAGTTATGAGATGATTTTTTACTTGGGTGCTTTGTACGCTATATTTTTTGAACACAGCTCAACTGAGTATGTGTTAGTTTTTTTTTAAATTAAAGAAAGTGTTCAAATGTTCTTAGTAGTAGTTGGGGGAGAGATACGGGTGAGCTGGCATCACATGTCAAGCAGTTAGTTCGCGCTTGAGCGAAGATTTACTGAGTTGTACTGAGAAACTATAATCTCGGTCAGTAGGTATCTGGGAGAGCTTCGAGACGGTTTATAGTCTCGCTAGTGTGTCCAGAGTGTTATTTAAGGGAAGAGATTCAATAGATTATTCTAATGCCATGGATTATATCGGCTAAGTCTATTTATAACGAATTGCTATTTACGCAATCAATTCCCTGTGGATTATTTCTGCTAATTCAATGTATGATGAATCGCTGTTTATGCGATCAAATTCATTCTGGATTATTAGCACTTGTTTGCCATTATAACTTTTGCAACGATTGACTGTTCATCGATTCGCTGTTCATGCGATCAAAGTCATTATGGATTATTAACACATGTTTGCCATTATAACTTTTGCAACGATTGGCTGTTCATCGATTCGCTGTTCATGCGATCAAAGTCATTATGGATTATTAATGGATGGGTTTGAAAAAAAAAAATCGAAAAAAGGTGATTCGTCTTACGAGGACAAAAGACAAAGAAAATAGTCTATGTTACGGCCACAAGGCCTTCGTCAGGAAAGGAAAGAAAGTGAAGGCTAGATAGAACACATAAGAACTTAAATAAATATAAAAATAAAACCTAGGTACTTCCCTAATTCAGGTGTCAATATGAGTTCAAACGACGGAATGATTACCATAATCCTCAAGGATGGGCGATGAAGGCCCGACATGACAAAAAGTGAGGGAAGGGAAGCAAACAATCAATCGAAAATACCAAATATTGCCAGAAGTGGGAAAAAAAGAAAGTGAAGAGCACAGAAATAATTACAGGATGGCACAGGTAAATGTGACGATCGAGGTTATTTCGTCACAGTCACTTCTGTTATGTGTCTGTTGTTTAGTTTTCTACGTCTGTGGAGCGCAATGTTGTAACACATTTCTGAGAAGACAGTGTGTAGGAGTGACCGGATTAGTGAATTAACAACCTTGGGATGACCACAGTCGGTTATCTTATCACTGACTATAGTTTCTGTCTGACCACGTTGTTGATAGTGTAGGCTGGACCGGGTAAATGATATAACTATTTCCGGACAGACTTGGGGTAGGCGATGGTTACGATAAGTATCCATCTTGAAAGAGATTACCTGGGATAGATTATGAAGTAATGAGTGCAAACATGATCGAAAATAGGCGGAAGATGAAATACCTTATATGGGAAGTGACTTGTAAACATCATATTTTTGGGCGTCACGCAGGAATTTTACATGAGGGTAGTGGGAATATAACCCTACAAAAATATACGCAAATAGCATGCTATTGGTTTGGCATTTGAGATGTTTAAAAACAATGTTTCTGACTGGAGCCTTGTCATATAGTAGCAATCTGGATACGTGGGCCGAATGTTGCTTTAAAATATAGTGCCTGTTGAGTTTACACGAACAATGTTGCGTTGTGCTGAATAATTGTTACCGCATTATATCTGGTCCGTCGCCTGTTGTGAAGGATTTAAGCAATGGTTTAGCCCATTCAAGCCCCCCCATTGGTGTAATCCAACGAAATTCCTCTTATAAGTAATAGCTCTGTTTAGAGGTAAATATATGTCTCGGTATTATATATATATATGTATGTATGTATGTATGTATGTATGTATGTATGTATGTATGTATGTATGTCTGTCTGTCTGTCTGTCTGTCTGTCTGTCTGTCTGTCTGTGTGAGCGCGCGCGCGTGCGTGCGTGTATGCGTGTGTATATATATATATATATATATATATATATATATATATATATATATATATATGAAGGAAGTTTTTAGTAACAATGGGTGCAATATCTTCCTCTGGCAGTCCTCTATGCACGTTAAGCATAAAAACAACTCACCGACAACCATGGTGATCACGTGCAATTTGGTTTGCTGACCATAAATTCACATTTTTAATCTGTTTTTTCAAACTTCCGTACAACCAAACAGGTGAAGTAATCGTGCTGATTGACATTCCACGTGCAATGGCGACTTTTCGTGAACAGAGTTCACTCTTAATTTGTTTACAATCAGCAGACTTAAGGTAGTTTCATCACTTGCAAAAACCGTGCCACCGAGAAGAAGTCTTGGCACCTTACAAAGAATGAGGGCTATAGCGTGGGTTGAAAGTGGTTTATCTGTCCGTGCGGTTGCTAGACGGCTTGCAGTGTCACACTCTACTATCCAAAGAATTTTGGAGAGATTTCAGGCCACAGGAAGTGTGGAGGATCGCCACCGGCCAGGTCGCCCTAGATGCACCAATAGACATGACGACCGGTACCTCTTGTTGTTAGCCCTGCGCCATCGAACAGTGACTTGTTCCACTCTAAGATGTCAGCTGAGACTAACTGTAAACGTTAATGTCAGTCAAAGTACCATTCGCAGACGTTTACATGAATTTGGACTGGCTGCTCGACGTCCTGCAGTCAGAATCCCTCTTACTCCTGCTCATCGCAGAGCCCGTGTTGCTTGGTGTCGGGAGCACATCCGATGGACAAGGCAACAATGGAGTCAAGTTCTCTTCACTGATGAATCTCGCTTCACTGTGTCATTTAATGATGGCAGGATTCGAGTTTGGAGACGACCAGGAGAGCGATTTACTGATGACACAATTCGAGAGGTGGATCGTTATGGTAGGGGTTCTGTCATGGACTGGGGAGGCTTCTACAGACACGGCAGGACCCCACTCTACATCTTTCAATGGAACTTGACCGGCCCAAGATACCAGAACAAAATCTTGAGACCAATTGTTCAGCCTGCTCTGGAGGCCATAGGTGGTAATGCCATCCTCCAAGATGATAACGATCGACCCCATCGAGCTCGTATGGGGAATGAGTTTATTCAGCAACATGGAATCATCAGGATGGCGTGGCCAGCTCATTCACTTGACCTTTCTCCGATTGAGCACCTCTGGGATGTCCTTGGTCGAAGATTGTCAACAAATCACTCCCTGCCAATGGATGTTGCACGGCTGACTGCATTTCTGCTGCAGGAATGGCAAGCTGTTCCCCATGATACTCTTCGGACCCTTGTGGACTCGATGCGTCTACGCTGTCTTGAATGCCTTGCTGCAAACGGTGGTCATACTCGAGTTTGAAATGTCTATTTGTCCAATATCTATTGTGTGACTTTTGAAAAGGTGGGTGACACACTTCACAGCTTCATTGCGTTTGAATGTGTGTTTCCATTTCTTTACGTGACATGTCAATTTGGTATTCAATAAATGCCGTTTTGACTGATACCAATTACGTTTATATCAGATTTGTTTTATGGTTTCAACCAAGGTTTTTCTAAGTGGCCCTTGACTTTTGACGAGTAGTGTGTATATATATATATATATATATATATATATATATATATATATATATATATATATATATATATATATAGATATATATATATATATATATTCTGGCTCATACGTTTGCTTTCATACATATAAAACTGGAGCAACTATGATTGTTTAGATTTAAAACAACAAGTAACAATTTTAAAAACATATTAGTCTTTAACAGTTAAAATAAATATGGAAAGATTGGTGAAATTTTGCTGTAAATACTAGTTTTCATCACTGAGACGTAGGTGAGGATTTATCAAAGTCCATTGCTTTCGCCTTTTCTACAAGAAAAATTAACTATTGGTGAGTCCTGTCGCCGTGGTTTTCGTCATTTCTTGGTGATGAGTGTACTTCTCTCACACGAGTGGCGTAGTAACTTCAGTACTTCGAACCGTCTGATAACTTGTACCACGAACTTTTAGAAAAAATAGAAAGACAAATGCCTCTGCTAAGTGCACAGAGTTGTAAGCTTAACAGGTGCATTCTCTAGCTGTCCACCCACCAATGTTAATCTCTCAGAAGAATTAAATTCTTGAGTACACAGCGTAGCTCAAGAAAGATGATTAAAAATCACCATTACTCTTCTGGGAATTAAACTGGGAAAATATGTCTGAACAGCGCGAATAATGCTTTGTGCCTGAACTAACATTAGCAAGCCACATATATTTCACAAAATAATATGATACTGTGACAAAACGTCAGAACATGCTCTTTTGTGTGATTTCTCACACCTTCAGCCCTCCGGCAGTATCCTTTCTTTTTCTTCATTTTTCTCGCTCATCGCTTTTATTTGGCATAACTCATGCCTTTTCATTTGTATTTTCACTATTTTGCTCTATGATGGACATAGCATAGTGAAGTCTCTAATACTGTCGCATGAAAATATAATTAATAGTAGGTAAAGCTTGACAGCTGTATAGGCGTGATGGACAATAGTGCACACGGACGTGTGATAGTGGTGCGCAAGAGAGATAGGCAGAAGGCACAGGCTGAGTCAGTGAGTTCTTCACTAAGAAAACCACACACACACAGCTCTTCTTGTTTTCTCTGGCGACAATATTACTCTTTTGCACACACTGTGTCACTCACAAATAGTAGGGTAAAGAAGTAAAGTTAGATTGAGGATTTGGTAGTCTGAACTGAACGAACAATCCTATCGAGGTTAACTCAATTTATTTCAATTTAGAAATGTAAATAAATCAATAAGGATTTTACAGCACATAATAATAAAGATTATCACGAGAAAACAAACTCACAACAATTTGATGATTTTAAAGAAGAAAAAATTATTACACAAATAGTGAAAACAAGGATTATGAATGAATTGTGTTAGTAAAGTTCCCGGCAGGCCTGATAAGCTTTTGCTGGAAAATATGTGAAATACTGTTTGTGTGTAAATGAATGTTTGTTCCTTTGGTGTGAATGTTGGAAACAACTTATATCCTGGTGTTCTCTTGGAAAAATATCACGTAATCCAATACTTTGAAATTAACTTCACTGTTCGAATAAGGTATCCACAATGGGCACAGAATCTGAACACGATTTTATAAATCCAAGATTGGTGTAACGACTTCACTGTTCGAATAAGGTATCCACAAAGGGCACAGAATCTGAACACGATTTTTATAAATCCAAGAAAGGTGTAACGTATCCACAGTTGATGCGATATCCACAGATAACAAATTTGATTCCAAAGGTGGGATGGAGGGTCAAAATGGGTGGAGTATGGTAGGGTGAGGTTTGGTGTTGAGAATGTTTGAAATACTTGAAATAATTGAAATAATTGAAGGGAATTATTGTGACTGGTGGACGAGGACTATATGGCCACTGGCCAAATGTAACCTCTTTTCAGCAATACGAGACAAGACTTGCACTGCATAATCTGTTAGACAAAACAAAAATACATGTGTAACTACTCTTCTGCTGCAACATGCAGATTACAACAGAAACAATTTAAGCAGTGTCCAGCGTCGGCATGTTGATATCAATGTATGCGTCTCGTTCCTAAATTAGGTCAGTCCATTCTTAAACATTCCTGTCTGCTGTGAATGAATTAGCTGGCCAGTCCAGGTACATACACAATAACAAGACTGTTGCTTCCTCCCCTGTCAGACAAAGTTACACGAGGGTCCGCTAGAGAATCCTCATGTGCTTTCCACCGTTCATTCCTTCCCGCATTCATAATAATATGCTCATACATTAATGTTACAAACATTGAAAAGTAAAATGATCATTGAAATTATGAATGATACAAACATTGTAACATAACATCGTTTTAAAATACAAGCAGTGAAAATAAATGAATTTTCGTAAGCATTTATGATACATACATGATAAAGGAAACCCGTTTATATAATACACTTAGACTTTCACCATGATAGTAATATATTTCATTAGACTTTCACCATGATAGTAATATATTTCATTAGACTTTCACCCTGATAGTAATATATTTCATATCTATATATTTGAGCTAATTTCCTATATACTGGACAAGCGAATACATACCCGCTCCGGAATTTTAGTCTGTTAAGTTAAACTAGAGGGCACTTTGTGTGTTTAACTCAAGTCTCCCTATGCACAGTTTTACTTTACAAGACTAAGAAATGCGTCTTTCTCTTACAGTATGCTTAACACCAAGTGAAGTCTAAAAAACTAGTTTCTTAAAGAAAGAATGAAAGAATTATTTTCGATTTACCCGCTACATTTTTTAAAGTTCTCACGATAGCCAAAAGTATTGCCGCAAATTAGTTTGCATATTGAATGTCACTTGTACGTGCTGTGGTTCCATTAACAATGGGGAAGAAGACAGGCCATAAATCTAGAAAGCCGAGTCTGGAAAATCTTAACGAACGGGTTGACCGAAGCTTCACCTGAGTTAAGGTGCGTGAGAAACAGTTTTTTTTTTCAGAAACTTAGGGTAGACAGAAAATAAAGCAATATACAGGATGGACAGAAAATTTCAAATAGGCAAATTATCTTCACTCTGCGACAAACACGCCACTCCCCTATGGCAGTAATTGCTACTGGAGTAATGCGTATCTTATTGTTTACCACTCCTCAGACGTATTTACGCTTCGCCAGGTTTGGTGATCGATGCCTGCGATAATATTTTATCACAATATCGGTCTGACCACCCTTTCAAGCGGCGGGTCTTGGTTATCCAAGGAGGTTGAATAGAACCAGATTTGTTTGTCTGGCGAAACACATGATAACCCGTGCACGTGGTCAGACAAATGTGATATAATCGCTTCCGGTCCTCTGTTAAAAAGTAATCATAGATTTATTTCATTTTAGATAATATGAGTCTACAAATGTGTTGGTGAGAGTGTATGCAAGACATCAGATGTCCATATATGGTAATACGTGACCTTTGCAGGCACGCACCTTACTTCACGTGTGACTATTTTGAAATATCACAACCTATCTGCATGATTTGAAATGATTGGATCTTTCTGATTAGATTCATAACATCACTGGAGGGAATATAGGCTGACAATTTCACACTTTTATTTCTCTATGATTTGCACGCTCGCCAAGACAAAATCAGACCTCGCCACAGTGAAAACTAGATTCATAATTCCTAATTGTTATCCGGACCTTTAAATTATGAATGAAAAGGCAACAGATTGCCAAATAATAAGCGATCGGAGAGAAAAATGAATAGGAAGAAATGATACTGTCGGAGGGCTGAAGGTGTGAGAGATCACACAAAAGAGCATGTTCAGACGTTCTGTGACAAAGACACGGATAGACTTCTTGCTAATGGCTGTGGTGGGTTAGATGGTATGAATGTTGGTGTTGTATTTAATTTGTAACTGAGTGAGGTCAAGCTGTGAAGGACCCTGAGTCTAACAATTGATGGGGTGTGTTCTCAGGGAACCTTTCTGCTACCACCCTAAGATCTCATTTAGAGCTATATTTTACACTTAGAATAAATGGTGACTACGTCTAAATGTCTAGGGTAATGTAAGTGTGGTGTGATGGTAACCCAATACACAAACACACACACACAGATATTAAATTCTATGATCAATTCAACTAACACAATGGTTTAAATTTGGTATTTATCAAATCTTTTTACAATTTATTTAGTCCTGAACCTAATATTATTTTGGTCAGGACTATCAAAATCAAATGAAATCAATATATATATATATATATATATATATATATATATATATATATATATATATATATATATATATATATATATATATATATATATATATATATATATATATATATATATATATACAAGTTCAATTAAACAAAAGGGACAATCTGTCCAAGCACATAATTTAAATTCTAATAATGGTGTTAATCCAGAGACACAATTGAATGTTCCTGAGGCTGAAAACGATCTAGATGTAAATACAGACATTCCACGAAAAGAAGAAATCATCACAGCAACCAAAGGGTTAAAGAACGGTAAAGCTCCGGGCCATGATAACTTAAATGCAGAGCTATTTAAGACAGACCCTGAGCTAGCAGCAGAACTATTAGAACCACTATTTGCACAAGTGTGGAAAACGGGGACAACACCATCAGAGTGGAACAAAGGAATAATTGTCAAATTGCCCAAGAAGGGAGATCTTTCAGACTGCAATAATTGGAGAGGAATCACTCTTCTCTCAGTTCCCAGCAAAATACTAGGCAGGATAATTATACAGAGAATTTCAAAGGCAGTAGACTACAAACTGAGGAAAGAACAAGCAGGATTTAGAAAGAACAGAAGATGTGTAGACCATATATTCACTCTCAGGAACATTATAGAGCAGTGCTCAGAATGGCAAAGACAGCTTTACATAAATTTTGTTGATTTTGAAAAGGCTTTTGACAGCATACATAGGGACAGTTTATGGAAAATACTGAGGGCTTATGGAATTCCAAGCTGCATAGTGTCAATCATAAAAAGCCTCTATGCCAACTTTACGTGTAGTGTTGGGCAGAGCAACCTAACCTTCGAGGTGAAGACAGGAGTACGACAGGGATGCCCCTTATCAACCACTCTATTTTTAACAGTCATAGACTGGGTGATGCGCCAGACAACAGAGGGCAGTCCAAGAGGAATAAGATGGACTACATTTTCTACATTGGAAGATCTGGAATATGCAGATGACATTGCACTGCTGGCACATTCCCATCAACACATCCAGGAAAAAACGGATAGACTTAATAAATTTAGCCAGCAGGTGGGCTTGAACATCAATTTAAAGAAGTCTGAGGTCATGACGCTCAATGTGAGCAACCCTGAGCCCATATCAGTAAGGAATCAGCAACTGGTACAGACAGATACCTTCACATACCTAGGAAGCATAGTAACACCAGACGGTGGGGCAGGCAAAGACATCAACATCAGAATGAATAAGGCAAGAACAGCCTTCTTTAGCCTAAATAACATCTGGAAGTCCTCCCAATACAGCACAAGCACAAAATTAAGATTATACCAGAGTTGCGTGCTTTCTGTGCTTCTCTATGGTGCGGAATGCTGGAGAGTCACAGAGAAGGAAATGTCAAAATTGTCCTCTTTTCACACAACATGCCTAAGAAAAATTCACCGAATCTTTTGGCCGAATACCATCACCAACCAAGATCTGCTTACTCGTAGCAAGCAAGAGGACATGCACACCATCATAGCTGGCAGACGCTGGAGCTGGGTTGGTCATGTCCTCAGAAGAGACCCCGATGCCATCACAAGAACAGCTATGCTTTGGACCCCTGAAGGAAAGCGAAAGAGAGGCCGACCAAAAACAACTTGGCGGAGGACTGTGGAGGCTGAGATGCAAAGAATGAACCAGAGTTGGGGCACTGTACGAAGGATGGCCACCGACCGTGCAAATTGGAATCAATTTGTTGTTGCCCTACAAGACGCCACTAGGCGTGATGGCCACTGACTGCTTTGACGGTCGGCGGTTAAGGATCGAAGAAGAAGAATGGTGTTAATATATCTCTACTATTGTTTATCTGGTACTAGATGGCGAGTTGGGGGTTTTACATCATCCCCTGTCTTTATTCACAAATATTCTGTTCACTTTATTTGGTGGAAATAGATTTTAGTTTATATAGTTATATTATTGTATGGTGGATAGTTGATGAATAGTTCCGTGCCAGGTCTTATGCACTTATCTGGCACGTGAAGTTAGATGACAGTTGTCTTTACGGCCAACGGCCACTGTCTCACTTGTCCTGAGGTAATATGGTAGAGAGCTTGTACCGATATTACTGCTCCAGTGGTAGAGAGATTGTACCACTAGAGAAACCTCCACAATCATACAGATTCTTCCCTCAGGAAAACTGGCACTTGACTAGTGCCAGTAAGAAACCCTGCAATATGAAATTTATGTTTCCTTCTTTACATAGTATTTATGCTACCATTTCCACAAACAACACATTCAAAATAAAAGAACAGGGTCAGATCTCTCTAACCAACCAAGCTCATCCAATCTAGATTGATGGAACAACTTGTACCAGTTTTCTTTTTCCTCTCCCCTAATGGTTGCAACACCCCTGCCATTATCCTTGATCTTTTTCCATAAAATATGATGGGTGATATGATCCTTGATGACAACCTATATAATCTTTTGGATCTACCTCTCTGGTAGTTTGTTATATGATGGATCAACATCTAGGCCCTGCATAAGTCTGCTAGGGACCTATGTACTTACAGTCGTAAAATATTTTTCATATGGCAGTATCTCACACTCAAATTTTTAAATAAAATATTAATAATTTCGTTCTTACCACAACTTCAATGAAATACACACAAGTACGATGATTTTGGCCCAAATTTAGCTGTGCCGCTGCTAGACTATGACTGCTTTTCTTTAGTTATATCTTCATTATATGGTGAAGCAAGTCAAACTTCTGGTCTATCAATCGACCTGTTTAAGGGAACGTTTCTATTCAAATGACGTCCAGCCTTCCAATTTTTTTCTCAATATCCCCTACGCTGGCCAATAGAAATCGAAGTCTATCAATTTTGAATTCAAAGAAAAAAAACCCACTGCAAAAATACTGTGTGTTTTTCAGTACGTTGGTTAGTCTGCCTTAGGCTTTACTTTGCCAAAATATATTTTTAGTTTCGGGCCAACCAATAATACCTCTCCCTCTTCCTAACTCTACCCAATCGGATTACATGTACCCTCTTCTGCCTCATTTCAAACTCGCGTTCAAAAAATGTTATGGCTAAAAATAAGCAGGCATGAGTGTTCGTCAGCCTGTCCTAGAATATATAGTATTATTGCAATATCTTGGTTATTTAGTGGACGATTTTGTAAATTAAAATATATTATTGATCAGGAGATCCTATTCCACAAAACTATCCAAATTTTATGGCCTTAAGTATTATAATTCGTATTTCCATAATTTTTCCATGTTTAGTCGTCAATATTATTTGAATCTAGAAATCCACCATCTTTTTCCCTTCTCTCTATCGTTTTATTTCAAACTAAAACGACAATGTCTGTGTTTCGTCAGAATTTACGCTACAATGCAGTAAATGAGAGCGGTGTGTGTGTTTATACATTTCCACTGCGTGAATATAAGGCGATGCAAGTATTGGCCTTGTGTCGTATTTTCAAATCTGCCAAAAGCCATCTCGCGCGTTCGTTACAATTTTTGATTCTAAACAACGCGTGCTGATGGTAGCATTCTTCTGTCTCTCCTTTCCCCTCCTTTCGTGTCTCTCACTCCGTCTTGGAACAAATACGCGTTGACCTTTTAAAAATGTTATATTTAATTCTCAAGGACGAATTAGAAGCTAGTACTATTCACTCCACGCTAAGGCTTATCAAAACCGACACGATTGCGGGCGCGGGTGAAGAAACTGATCGCAACTCCACTATTTTATCTCTACCTTATTTTGAGTTTATACTCTATGTTATTAATTTTTATCGATTGTATTGAGGATATCACTACACAGGCAAAGGACAGGACTTGGCGTGTGTTCTTGGCATAAACGTCTTCGGGAACTGAAAGTATTAACTGACTGATTACTTGAATGATTGATTGATTGATTTGTATTTGATTCGTACATTAAAACAAAAGTCTCATGACCACCTGAACCTGGAAACTTCTTTGGGGGAAAAAATTAATTTTTTGGGGTAAAAACAAGTATTGAATTTGATATGAGCGTTGTTTGGATATTTCAAATCTTTGAGTCTTTTGTTCGTTAGGTTTCATATGGCTAAGGAAACTGAAATTATGCACACGACCCTCAAATCGTGTTATATTTTAAGCAATCAATATTTGAAGAAACCTAGAGGGACTTCTCCGTCGCCAACCAAACAAAATGTTAAGGCTGAAAAAGTCTCAAAGTTTATACACGACTACAGCTGTGAAAGGATCACATACTTTGTGTCGTTGTACACAAACTTGTGAACAAGATCACAGAACTTGGTGACGTGCACAAAATTGTGAACAAGATCAGAAGCTTTTTGTTTTATATTTTAAAACAATTAAAACGTGTTTTTCCTCTACTTGTTTTGATGGGAATTTCTTCAGGTTTTAGCATGAGGATTTTTTTTTTTTTTTTTTTTTTTTGCTGTCGGAAGCCCGTTTTTGTGCGACATGTTTGCATATAATATCACTTGCTGATATTGAAATAATTCAAAAACACCGGGGTACAAACTTGTATGAGATCCGGTTATCCGATGAAATGATCAATAATTAATAGTTAGCAACTTCACTTGTTGCATGGAAACCTCCTTCTCATCAAAATATTTAATATTTTCTCCTCATTAATTGAAATGAAATTTCTGGCGATTTTACCGCTCACATGGTTGTGCATAGAACCGAACAAAACCCATGTGGAAAGCGTTGAGAAGAGACGCTGTCATTAGATGTAATGCACTTTGACAAAACTAGTTCCAGCTTTATACATGCCGATGGTACCACCATGGGAACTTGTTACACCTCTTTTTGCGCACCGCAAGGTGTTCGTGATTTTGAAACATCACGGTGCTAATATAAAACGGTGCGGTACTCTAATGTAGAGCCGCTTGGTCAAATGATGTCAGGTTAAATGATGACGTAGAAGCGCGTGCAAAGCAGAAGTAGTTGACTTTTGGAAAAGGTCTTTGGACCGAAGACGCAGCAAAAGTGATGAATGCAGTTAGCGACCCATAGCTTGACTGCTTGCGTCAGGGTCAGCGAACCAGAGCTGACCAAGACCATACTCCACCTCCAAGTGGTGGTCCTGGAAACAGGCTGCATCACTGCAGTCTGGCTGAGAGAATAGGGATCGAAGAGGGAAGACAAACCCGGTCCCAAAAAATGCCGTGCTGAAGTCGGATGTGTCGGCCAAAATGCGCAAATATCGCAGCTTCGATGTAAACGGACACGACGCAACCAACGTTCTTTTTAGGACGAACGAGGAAGAAGAAGAAGGATAGGGTCTTTTCGCTGTGTTCTTTGAACCGTCAAGACGTGTATGTGTGAGCTCCTGCTCATGTATTGAGTGTACGCTGATTTACTTACAGTTTCATATGATGTCTACATTTCATTGAATGCCAGAGATGTGTGGCGAATGACAGGAAAGTATTTTGATTACTTCAGCTTAATATTTGACGACAGTGTTCATAAAAATCGAGTCGCGGACATTTGACTTTACAGACGTTGTAGTGCCTACATCTCATATTGCTAATGCCCCAGGGTCATTGGCCAGTTCACAATGATCATTATTCACCAACGTTTATTTGTGGAGCTGTATACTGTGAATAAATATTGAAACTGTTGCCTGGCGTGAGATGCATTATTTCTGCACGTTATCAGTTACTGTTGTGGTTCAAAATTAAATGGTTGAAGCGTTAATCATTCTAGACGCATCGTATACTACACTGCCACCAACTTTATATATCATTAATCAAAATGGATCGCAACAGTAGAAAATGGGGGTCAAACCGGGATCTGAAAAGTGATATGGTACTGCCTCAAAAGAATTTTTTCATCCCAAAGAATTTTTCAAAGTACGAAACTATGAACTTTTCCAGCGGCCGGCAGTCATTTGCATAAATGACATCACCATACAGGGTCAAGGTTGTCATGTCGAGTTCTGCTAACTTCACCTCATAACAAATTTGCCGATGAACGTGTACGAATTTTACGTTATTAAAGCGTCTTTGATGGTCTTTTCAAGCCACGAATGATCCTGAAATAAGTACTTGTTTACGTGTGAGGACGATACACTTGTCAAGCCAGACATATTCTATATATTCAACGCTGCCTGCTACATGCAAGTTCGACTCAAGTTTCTTCTTCAAGCAGACGATCAAAATGGCGTTCGGGTAACAGATCTGCGTATAGGGGTCCACTCTGCCACGGTCTTTATTGTGCTATCAGGAGGCACCGATTCCCTTCTACATCGATGCATCTGTGCCTATAGTGGAGGAACTCAGCCTGCTAAGTGGTTTAATGTCTCTGGCCTGAGTCCACTTTAATTACGATTTTACGCGGTAGAGCGTCCTATTTCATTGTTTATGTGTTTCTATGTGATTTATTTTGTGGGCGGCAGGTGAGACCTCGGTTTTGGGGAACATACCTCTTTCGGACGGTCCCAAAATGCGATCTTTTCAGAGGGAAGTACGGCGAATATTGCTGAGTGGTATAACGCTTCCTCTGAATTTATCATATTCATTATCTGTTTAGTTGTCATGTCATGTTTCTTATTGTAGTTAGTGGTTGTTGACTGTTTTTCTCTTTGGTTTTTTCAGCATTACTGTTTGTATCTTGTCGGTCTAACCTTACTGTCATTTATTTGATACATATTTTCATGTTGTACTGCGTCATTGTCTTGTCATTTCTGTAGTGATAAGCATTTATTTTATTTGTCACAACATTCATTATTTTTTTCCCTTCATTATCTTTTCTTTGCTTACACTATTGCCCTATATTGTCTCAGTTTGTATTGTTCTGCTTCACATTCTTTTTCAATGATTTTATGGTGATTGTACTTGATTGATTGATCTTGGTGATCCAAAGAATTTGGATTTTTCAGTGCTGTTCATTAATCAGCATTAAACATATTTAAATATTTATACTTGAAAATTAAGATACTGACTAAGTCAAGTATACTATAAGAAGACAACATGGCTTCTCTAGAATATTTCATTAAACTAGGCAAAGAGCTGGGGAAGCAGGACACAGCTCTTGAAGAATTTGCCATGACACAATTACAAAAAAAAGAAGAGAAGAAGCCTCCTGTTGTTTGTGTAGAAAATTGAACCCACTCCACCTTGCAGCTTTAAAATCCACACTTTTCCGCCAGCCGGAAACTATGTGGCAAATGATGGAAGGATATAGTATAACAGATAATACATCTGTTTTCAAGGCAGAGATGGTTGCAATTCTGGAAGCTCTGGAAATCTTCTCTAGCAACCATCCTCATAAATTGACAATATTAACAGACTCACTGTCTGCTATTTAAGCTGTAACAAACTTACGAGAATGCACTAAACCTGGTTTGGCAGAAGAGATATTACTGGCAAATACTTACCTATGCTCCAGAGGATGTCCTGTTCTAATAGCTTGGATACCTTCACATGTTAGCATAAAAGGAAATGAACAGACGGATAAAGAAGCTAAGAAAAGTAGAAATAATAGAAGCCAAATAAATGTGGGGATGAATAAAACAGAGATCAAAAGCTTAATTAAAAGAATAATAACTGAGGAATGGACAGTAGAGTGGGATGGAAGTCTGAAGGGCAGACATGCATATAAATTGTTCTGGGCTCCAACAAGTACGTGTTAGGTATATAGAGAACTAAACATTCCTAGCAATAAGAAACTTCTTAGACTGCAACTAGGAATGAGCTATTTTAGAATAGAAGAACCTTACTGTGCAGAGTGTCTAGAGGAAAATAATGTAGAGCATTTCCTATTAAAATGTATGAAGTTTGAACAACAGAGAAAACCAATATTAGATTATTTACAGGCATGCAATTCATCCATAACTGTGGAAAAGGAGTTGATAATAGACAGACCTAGAGAACTGCACAATATAGTAAAACAGTTTATAACAAGAACTAAAATTAATGTATAAGGATAAATGTGAGGAAAAGGGGTAGACTGATGGGGTACTTGTGTGGCTGGTGGCAGATAGTTGGTGGATTTGATGTAATCTCGGACACCCTCGGGCTTTCGCACCTTTTCACCTTGTTAACAACATGGCAATTATGAGAGACTTCATTTTAGTATTTTTTTTTTATATGTTCATTTGTTTTTTTTATTTTTAATGTTTGTTTGTTTCTTGGAAAGGGGAGGTCACACACAATAACATTCACACAAATTAGGTTTTGATTCACTCTATTTGGACTGGGTGGAAGAAGGTAATATATTTGGAAATTGGAAATCTGACTTTGTTTACTTGAATTAGTACATAGTATGTCCTAATTATAACCCATCGAGGGTTGAACGGGATACTTTATTTTAAAAAAAGCTTTAAAGGACAGTATGTTAGTTGGAATCCCCAGGTATAGAGGCAGCTGAAACGACACAGGGATAAGGGTTTCAACATAGACATGAAGGGGATTAAGGAGGCATGGAAAGATCTTGACGGATGGTACAGGACACGAACGTTTTTTTTTTTGTGGCTTTGTTGAAGGCCGGTACTCTATGGGGAGTTAAAAGGCAGATATGAAGAAGAATGGTTTTTGCGAAGGTGAATATGCTGAGTCATGAACAATTCGTAAACAAGTACGAATGTACTAGAGGTGACTGTCACGTGATTTACTCCGCTGGCTCTGCATTGATTGTCCAGCAGTGGCCAAAATTCAGAGTATCTACTGACGGTCTTCAAAGGTGTCTACCTTTCGCTCAAGATTACTCTTGCCAGAGATGAGATTTGAAGAATGGTGCTTCAACCATAGGGAGCCTCATAGGAATTTAAGAAATCAAGTACTACGACTGATAGGATCCAGGCCATGTAAACTTTATATCTTCCCAGACCTTCTATGAGTAAGGATTTTGCTCATTCAGATGAGCCACCAACTTATTTAACTCAGTAAAATATTACTTTAATAGCTCTGTTTTGGGTATTTAAAATGACTGAGACATACGGGCGCAGTTCACTCAAAAAATGATTAAATCAACTACAAATTTCTATATTTACAGATAACAAATTTAATAATTAATTGTTGTTAACAAATGTAAAATAAATAACGGTGGGTCGAATCTTTACAATTTCATTACAGGGGATGATGTTGATAGTATAAGGATATTTTTATTAGAGTTCACTTGGCAGCTATAAGTGGGTACTAAGCTGCCAGTAAGATGTCAGTTAGTGTCTGCTCCAGCCGATGCATGTTCTTTGCAGGTTATGGACTGGTTCACTCTTGTCACTGGTCAAGTCTGGTGGCCGCAACACGTGCAGTCCCCTCGTAGTATGGTGGGGTAATTGCGAAGATAGTCCAGCGTCTGTTAAGACCCGTCTGCTGTTGATGTCTAACTTTCATTGAAGGCCACTTATACCACTCACTTGTTCCAGAGATAGCACCACCAATTGATACCACCGACTAGTATCATGAAATCAGAGAGAAACAAATACCCTCCTGAGTATTGGGTTTCCTGACACGAAAATCAGGTGTCCTCCCCCCTTTTCATTCCACCATCCCATCTGCCTCAGAACTTTACCCTCTCAGACGTTAATATTAATCCCAGTGAGCGGAAAACATTCATTGCATTTATTTTGAACATGTTTACATTTACATATACACTGGTTAAAAAATGTTAATATAATAATTATGTACATCAATTATGTCATCATCCACCCCTGCTCCATATGGAACTTCTGCTTTTGGTTCTCTATGACAAACCCGCATAAAGCAGTCACCAGCTATTGTAGTGATGGTTCATGAAATCATCATCCTATATGCTGAGGTTGCCAGTCTCGTATGACTTGGACATCCACTAACAGTTTTACATGTTAATAGATGCAAAATATAGAATTATAAAAATGTACAACTTACCCTAAAATCTCTTTTGGGAATACCGACTTCTGGCTCAGAGAAATGTTACGGCAACTTGATTACGATGCCTCTTAAATCGTAATCGTCTGGGGTATTACTTTACAATAGACTCCCACTATGACTTAGTGCTCAGGTTCCTAGGATTCCCGAGCTTTCCGTATTAATGAAATTAGAGTTTTCCTGGGATTCAAGTCCACAAGATGCTCAAACACATTGTCCTGTCCTTTAAAGTAGAATCCTGGGTCTATTCCTTACTCTGGCCTGTCTTGCTGTCTTCTTGACGAGTTGAATTTTACAGTGCCCCAGACCAGCGAAAGTGCCAGATTATATTGCGACTTTCGGCCCCCTCACATTGTTGTTACTATTTGACACGGTTCCAGTCAGGAGTGTTGTAATTTTACATGTCGAATGCCAGCTAATAGCATTCAACCCTTCGTGTTATGATAGGGTTATCCCAACACTTCCTCGTGGAAAAATCATGTGTGACACATAAGATGTGAATTTCAAAAGTCACTTTATATATAAGGTAGTGTGGTTTCCTCTAGTATTATCACATTTACAAGTTCACTCTTCAAGTGTCTCGCCAGATTGATATTATCTGCAATTATAATCACAGGTAACTTCAATGGAAGTTATTGTGTCATTAATCAGACACTCCTAGTTGTTTGTGGGAACACTGAAGCGACAATCCCCGATTGACCTATCAGGCGGAAGTGTTTACGTAACCGTAAACAAACAATTCGTGCCTGAAGTCAATCTGGTGCAATCACTTAAGCGGTTACAATTAAGCCTTAAGGATGGTCAATGACGCCTTGACCTGACACGAATTGAAGTGTGAAAATGTAAACAGTGACTGGGGCACAGATTTAATTAGAAATAATAAGATTATGGCAGACAGAGAGAAAATACGCAAAAGAGAACGACCAATTATGTGACAAACATACAGAGTGAGATAGGTGAGGTGAACATACAAAATGAGATAGGTGAGGTGGACATACAGACCAAGATAGATGAGATTAACATACAGAGTGAGATAAGCGAGGTGAACATAGAGTGAAATAGGCAAGATGAACTAACAGAATAAGATAGACGAGGTGAACATACAGAGATAGATGAGATGAACATACAGAGTGAGATATTTGAGATGAACATACAGAGAAAGATAGATGATTTGAACATACAGAGTGAGATAAGCGATGTGAACATACAGAGTGAAAAAGGCGAGGTGAACATGCAGAGTGAAATAGGCGAGGTGAACACACAGAGTGAAATAGGCGAGATGAACATACAGAGTGAGATAGGCGAGTTGAACATACATACTGAGATAAGTGAGGTGAACATACAGATTGAGATAAGCGAGGTGAACATACAGAGTGAGATAGGCGAGGTGGACATACAGAGTAAGATAGATGAGATTAACATTCACAGTGAGATAAGCGAAGTGAACATACAGAATGAAATAGCCTAGATGAACACACAGAGTGAGATAGGTGAGTTGAACATACAGAATGAGATAGAGGAGGTGAACATTGTCGTAGATTTTCGATAGGGGAATTAAGACGTGGGTTGGTCCCTTCTGAATAGATTAGAATGAGTGATAGCCACAGTGAGAGATGATAGTAGAAATAAATTTCCACGAGTGAGATGGTAGAAATCAATAGAGGCTGTCTCTGAAATCGAGAATCTTTTCTCTCTTTTAGCCTATCTTCTACAACAGATCTAGAGGAGTCAGACAGTCTATTGACTACATATATTAATATATATATTACCACTCACGTGCACACACACACACAATTGACGACATGTAGACGCACATACGTGGGAAAAACTATAACAATGATTATATAGATATTTTGGAACGAGCTGACCCGACACAATGATTAAGTTTTAGTGGATTTAATTTATCAGAAAAATTCATCACAACACGTAAAAATTACATCGAGCATATACAAATAGTCATAATATCAAAAAAATGCGACAGGAATGATAGACCCACAGTATGATCCTTTCCCTCGATGTTTAGCCCACAGTCCTGTTAAAAGAAAAGATGATAGCCCCAAAGAGTCACGGATACATCTGCTGTAGTCTAATAATTTTCCCTTTTTAAAAGGTATGAACAGACTGTGATAGTAGTATGATCTATCCTAAGGCAAATATTGTTAGCAACAAAAACTTGCATAAAGGAAATTAAGACAGCAAAATGGGTACCAAAATACAACAATAAAGGAATCACTCAGTCCTGCATTCACTCTATTCATTCAGCCGTGATCACGGTCTCTCATGCGTACTTACAGCTTTGGTAGCAACTTCTGGAAACACAATTTTTGGACATGCACATACAGACTCTCAGATGGAAGACTTGGCCAAGAGAACCCCAGTTCCAAAAAGACAGGTTGGATTCACTTCTTCAGGGAACGTTTTCTTGGTTATTCTTATTTTTGGATCTCTGTTTAAGTCTCATTAAAATTGTCCAGGCACGTACGTTAACAGCGAGCACAGTGTCAATAGCTTAGGTTTCTAGAAATGAGGAATGTCAGGTCGATGTCTATTTTCAGGATAGGACTGTATTTGGTCACCACACCACTAGTCAAAACTCCGTCGGAATGTCACTGATAGGAATATGTTACTTGCCGCAAGGGCTGAAATGTACTTGAGGGTTTGCTCTGGAAGAATTAAATCAGGCTCGATGGGCCCGTTACTTCATTAAAATCTTAAAGTTCTTGTAAAGGTTATTGTCACGAAGTGGATTTAGGTTTATAGAGTTTGCCTGAATGAAAACAAGACCCTAGTATGAGAAAGTCTGAGAAGATAGAATTTAGATGGAAAATGACATGCCTGTGGACAGATGAGACTATTTGCTCAAGGGATAGAACCAGGTTTTGACTCGCCCTTGCCGCTTCGTGACGTCAAACTGGCTATAATCTCACCCTCCTCTGACTTCCTTTAAATACAAGGCGATAAGGTGTATAACACGAGCACAGACACCACTATACAGACCACATGTAGGTATAGTATAGAATAGAAGCTGATCCAGTAAATAATATATGTATATATTTATTTACATACAAGAAAAACAAAAAAATGGCATCATACGTCATCAAGTCAGTCGATAGCGTGCACTGTTGCACGGCCTGAAAACAAGTAACGATTAAATTGTAAGACCCTCAAAAAAAAACCTCAATCACATTCACTCTTCCTGTCACCCTGCTGATGAACAATAAAAATGGTTAGTGCTTTAAAGTACTCTGATCTGGTGGGGCTGTCAACTTTAGCCTCCACTCTCTAATACCTCTAAGATTGCTACTGTCTCAGTCCTGTTGACTCTTCCTCAACGAACCGTCTACACCGCTCTCCGCTTGTTAGGCGATATGCGCCGCTAACTAACACCACTGGAAATGCTACAAATAATAGACTTGGGAGTAACACAATGGCTCAGTATCTATCCGTCAAGTGGATACTGAACAGACCCTACTGGTCCTGTCTATTTTCTCCCTCCTCCTCCTCTCTCTCTCTCTATCTCTCTCTCTTGGTCTCAGTGTCTTTCTAACACTCGACGACTGATGATGCGGCGTCTCCGTTACACTCTTCTCTCGTTACTTTCAGGACCTAGGTATGGTAACCCTGTCACCTGTTCCTGAATTCTGCGATGATGATGATGAAGTTCTGGCGTCAAGCATGAGGTACTTGATAAACTGTCGACAAACTTCTCTGCTGCTGAATAGCTTCTATGATTTTCTCCTCTAACCCGCTCCAGATTTAGAGGCAAACACAGCCTTGATTTCTGGCTGTATACGATTCAACCCAGTCTCACGGCCACCTGCCGTTGCTAGAGACTATAATAGCGATGCTCTCGGCTGTATGATAAATAAACCACAGTCCAGCTGAAGCATAGGGACTTCACTGCCAGAGACCATAGGTCTGACCCTTAAGATAGGTCCTGTTGCCGTGGGTAATTTTGCACATGGGCAAATTTACGCTCCCCACTGTTCTTGCCGCGACTCGCTGAAATTAAAAGAAGATGCGTCTATTGTATAACAATTCCAACCTAACGCATCTCTAACCTAACTCCCCTTCACTCGTCATTTACAACAATACATAAAATAATATTGCCCACGTGGCTCACTCGTCATGTACAACAATACAAAAATTAATATTACCCACGTGGCACTTAAATCTCTCTCCTCCCTCTCCCCTTCTCTCGTTCTGAAAACTATACATAAATTATTCCGACTCACGTGTCTCTTCATTCTCACTCCTTCCCCCTCTCTCTCTCTCTCATCTATAATCTGCCAGGTAAGTAAACAGAACCTCCCGACCTGTCTGCCTCTTATCTATTTGTGACGCGTGGCTACCCACGTGTCAACATTTTCAACTCGGGAACTTCTTTTGTCCGAAATTCCGGGGTCTCCTTTTTTAACATTACCCATTGAGGTTTCCCGGCTTAAGCCCCAATTTAATTGAAATCTCGCTATAGGAATAGTTTTCTCCTCTAAGCAGTATAATTCACTGAAACATACATCTTTACTCTCCGACTGCATTTCTTACATTTAAGGCATAATAAAATTAACGTACACACAATCGATTCCCCCTAAAATTACAGTTGTAAATACCCAGGAATAAATGGTGGTTTTACCCAACATTCTACAACTATGAACACCCGTGTAGCTTATAACACGTTCCCATCTACTGCCAAAATCACAGAAAGAATAAGCACACTGTTACATTTACATCGTTCTTCAAAGCTGATAATGGATGGCACTATCGTTTTTCTTAAAACTGAAAAGTTAATGGCCCCTCGAAGAATTAACTACGGGCGAAATCTCAAAACCCCACTAATAAGCAAAGCGATTAATAAAATAGCTACATACCTATTATCGCTGGTTTTTCCCACAGTGGAGAACGATAAATCGACGTCGACCGGCGGCAATATTTCTTACGATAGAGAACTAGGCCGTCGTTTAACTGGCTATTTATACACACCGGGGCCACTCCTACGCATCGTCGCGAAACCCGCGTGGCTTAAAATTGCGTCACGTTACCTGACGGCCGCGTGCTTCCGGACTCGTCATATCGCGTGCGGGAAATGGCGATTATTTCGTAAACAATGAAATCTACGGGAATCGCGAAAAATCATAAGAAAGTAAAATTGGCCGAGTGAAAAATAAATCTACCCTCGTAAAACGAACCCATTAAAATTACTACTCAAAAATACCAACCACGATATATTCACATGAGAATAACCAAGGCAAACCCCATATAATTACAAAAGAGAAGAGAAATGGTGAAACTCAAAACAGAATCGGGCCTGTTGAAAGTCAGAATTACAGTGTAGCATCACATAAGCCCCCCCTTTCAAGTACGGGAATCCGTGCTAAATCACTGAAATCTCTGGGTTTCATGCTGGCCCTTCCTTATTCCTGTCTACAGAGCTGTCTGTGAGCACTCCTTCTTCATCCTTCTCTTCCGGAGCTAGGTGCCGGCTTAAGAAATCGGCTCCTACATTATCCTTTCCTGGGATGTATTGCACCGAAAACGAGTACATGCCCAACAATAAAGCCCATCTCATGATTTTAGCATTATTGTGCTTGTTGGCTCCCAAAAATGCCAAAGGAGCGTGGTCACTTTGCACTACAAACGTGACCCCGTATAGGTATTCGTGGTATTTGCGAATCCCAGCCACTAATGCAAGGCACTCTCGTTCTATTGTTGAGTAGTTTCTTTCGGCCGCATTAAGTTTCCTACTGGCATAGGAGACTGGGAACAATAGACCTTGTTGGGATTCGTCGGCTTGTAAAAGAGTGGATCCAATTCCGATGGCGCTGGCGTCCACCCTTAAAACAAAAGGTTTTGTTAGATCCGGGAGCTGAAGTATTGGCGAACTGGTCAGTAGCTCCTTAAGAGTGGTGTACGCTCCTTCACATTCTGCCGTCCACCGAATTTTTTCCGGTTGACCTTTCCGAGTGAGGTCGGTCAACGGCCCTGTTAAGCTATTAAAATTCGGAATGAATTTTTGATAATATGCGCACAAGGAGATAAAGGATCTCGTGTCCTTTTTCGTGATGGGGCGAACTGTTTTCCTTATTTTCTCCACGTTTTTGTCCAGCGGCCACATGCATCCGTGAGCGATAGTGTGACCTAGGAAGTCTAGGGTGTCAAAACCGAGTAAACATTTGCTCGGGCGGGCGGTAAGCCCTGCCTCCTTCAATCGCCCGAGGAGCGAGGCGACAGTAGCTATGTGTTTCTCCTCCGTTTCCGTTGCGATGAAGATATCATCCATAAAGTTATGAATGTGGGGGTTTTGCAACGGCCCTAATAGCTTCCTCATCATTTGTGTGAAGGCACCCGGGGCATTATGTAACCCAAATGGCATGACGTTAAACGTATAGTGCCCTTCACTAGTGCTAAAGGCCAGCATCGGCCTGACGTCCTCTTTCACCGGAATTCGATAATAGCCTTTGCTGAGGTCTATTTTCGAGAAGATTTTCGCCTGGCTTAATTTGGAAAACAGTTCCGCAGGGCTGGGGAGGGCTTCCGGTTGAAATTCCGTCACAGTGTTGAGCAATCGGTAATCTATGCACAGTCTGGTCTCACCGTTAGGTTTTTGTAATAGGACTACGCTCGAACTGTATGGGGATGTGGTTTCAGAAATGATGTTGGCCGCCAGCAGTTTTTCAATTTCCTCCCGTAGCGCAGCAGCTTTGGCGTACGGGACCGGATATATCTTAGTCCGTACCGGGGTGTCGTCTTTCAGTTTCATCTCAAATTCCGAGAGGTGGGTGAGTCCAGGTTTATCCGTTAAAACGTCGGTGTATTGTTGTAATACAGTCCTGAGTTCACGCGCCGCTCCTTCTGAAAGATTATCCCCAAATTTCACATCTCGGTACGACTCAGTTTGGTGTAAGGGGTACTCCCCGTAATTCTCTTGGTCGTCCTCTTCCTCAATAGCTACCGCCAATGCTAACAGGTGGTCTTGAGATGGTGGGGCTCGTTCTAAAAATTTCTTAAGGAGATTTACGTGGTATATCTTCCTTTTTCCCCTGATAGCGATCCTATAGTTGGTGTTAGAGATTTTCTCTAACACCTCAAAAGGCCCCTGCCATCCAATGCGCAGTTTGTTTTCCCCGGTGGGAAGTAACAACAAGACCTTCTCCCCTACCTGGAGCTCTCTTTCCTTGGCCGTCTTGTTGTATCTCTGCGCCTGTTTTGCGCGAGCCTTACGAAGGTTGTCTGAGGCCACTTTCCAACCTAACTGTAGTCGCTCCTTCAGCTCTGCAACATATTTGGAGGCCGACACCGTTGTCTCATCTGCCTTCCGATCTGTCAAAGACCAGAACAGAGCCTCCAATGGGCCCTTGATCGGTCGCCCAAACAATAGGGTGGCTGGCGGGTAGCCTGTAGAAGCCTGGGGGACTTCGCGATAAGCAAACAGGGCGGCGGGAATAAAAAGGTCCCAATCCTCTGGCCGCTCCTGCCCTAATTTGCGCAACATCGTCATCAAGCTGCCGTTGAACCTCTCCACGAGACCATTTCCTGCCGGGTTATACGGACTGGTATGTATGTGTTGGGTCCTAAGAATGTTGAAGATCTCCTCCATCAGCAAGCTGCGAAATTGGGACCCATTATCTGTCAGCACTTGCTGAGGAAACCCCAGTCTTGTAAAGATTTGCAGCAAGGCTTCTGCAACATGCTTCGAGTCGTGACCGCCAGGGGGATGGCCTCTGCCCACATGGTGCACACGTCGACTAATGTCAGGATGAACCTGTTCCGACGCTTTGTTCTTTCTAATGGGCCTACTATGTCAACCGCCACTCGTTCAAAGGGGGTACCGACGATGGGCATCTCTCCTAACGGGACTGGGGGTGTCCAGTGTTTAGGTGCCACTCTCTGACACTGAGCACAAGATTTCACAAATCTTATGATGTCCGGCGTCATTCCCGGCCAGAAATAATGGGCCGATATTCTGTGTATGGTGGCCCCCTGCCCCATATGTCCACTAAATGGAAGCGCATGCCCCATTTCTAAAATCTGTGGCCTATACTTGGCTGGCACTACCAATTGGTTATGCCCCTGCTCTTCTCCCCCTTCTCTGCGATAAATCAGCCCGTCCTTCTTGAAGAAAGTCCCCTTTTGTTTGGGGTCCTTCGACGTGGGTAATTTCTGAAAACAGGCCTCCAGTGTCGGATCCTGTTGTTGTGCCTCCTGCAATTCCTTGGGTAATGGATTAGTGGGGGCCTCCTTTTCCCGCTCCTTCTTGGCTTGCTCCCTAGTAACCACTGCAGCTACTACTTCCGGTTCCTTTGGGTCTCCTAGGTACACATACCTACATCCCAAAATGACCTCAAAAAGGGGTCCCTCCATTACGGCCGCCTTGATCGTGCCCCTGACAAATTTGGACTCTATCTCGATCTGCGCTACTGGGAGGCGCATTGGAGCATCTCCCTTCAACACCCCACATATCTCCACAAATTCTCCAGTCATCTGTTCGGGCTTCACTAGATGATGACCCACAAGACATTCGAAACTTAAGCCTGTATCATACAAACACTCGGTTTCGATCCCGTTAACCGTTACCCTTCCCCTCGTGGAAGGTCGGTCACTTGTAGGTTGAGAATCCTGCTCCTTCTCCAAGTCTGGTATAGAAGTTTGTAAACAGGCCACTCTCTTCGGGGGGTTTTCCCGGCTTCCCCCTGCTCTCCACTGTGAGTTATAATTATTTCTGCCGCCCCACGGCCGACCAGATGCGTGGTTCCGGGCAGGGTCCCTCCTTGGCTCATCTCGTTTATTAGGCGGGTTGGGGCCGCTTGCGGAGTTCAAAGCAGGTGGAGGGGGCTCTCGGGTGTTCGGCCCGTTAGTTGGCTTGTCGGGAGAGGTGTTATGTCCTCGGGTGGGCGGGTCAGGGTTCTTCCGTTTTTGTCCCAGTACTTCGGCTTGTGCTGTCTGGAACCTTTCCGCGAACATGATAATTTGATCGAGTTGCTGGGCTCCCTGCTCCGCCAGATACCGCCTCAAGTCGGGGGACATGTTTGCTTTTACCTGTTCACACAGAACTAACTCCTCCAATCCTTCGAAAGTTTTCGCCAGTCCTGACAGTTCCCTCCACCGGGTTAAGTAATTTCTCACCCGCTCTGCAAACTGTGCGAAACTCTCTCCCTTCTCCGGCCTGCTCTCCCTGAACATGGTTTGGCATTTCCGTGGAGTCCACTGAAATCTTTGCAATAAAGCGTTTCGCAGTGCCTCAAAGTTGTTCTGATCATCTATGAGCAGCTTGTTGTAAACTTCATACGCATGACCTTTGAGTGATTGCGATAATTTCAGACACCAAAGACTCTCGTCCAACCCGTATGCCTTTGCCATTCTTTGAAATTTTTCCAAGAACACGTCAATCTTTTCATTCCCGTTAGGGAACGAGTCAAATGGGAAGCTCATGGCTGCCATTCGGGGCCCTCCGTTTCCTAAGGTTCTCTCGCTCCTGCTCCAGGAGAATCTCCATTAGCTGAACTGCCTTCCGAAGATCGATACTGCAGTTCCAGAGAACGCAGGGCAAGTTCATGCTGTCTCTCTGCAGCCTTCACCTCTTTCGCTGCTTCGGCGGCGGCTATCCTTTCCTCTTTTGCTGCTTCCAATTTCCGAAGTTCCATCTCTGCGGCGGCTGCCCTCTCTTCTTTCGCTGCTTCTGCGGCGGCTGCCCTCTCCTCTTTCGCTGCTTCGGCGGCGGCTATCCTTTGCCTTTCCTCAAGTTCCCGTTGATTATGCCTATCATTTTCTCTGATCATGTAGGCTTTCGTCTCCTCTTTATCCCTTCCCATGTCTTGAGCAGCGTCACGCCATGCAGCTCGCAACTTGGCCATATCCGCCATCTTGCCTGTAAACTGCTGTAAGTTCACAACTGACAGAAAATGACAGAAAAGAGAACAAAAGGAAGGAACTTCCTGTTACGTAATAGGAAGTATTCCTCCTATAACCGATGTCCCAAAAACCCAAATCAGACTAGCGTCAAGTCTGAATAATAACTATCTGAAAAAATTTCGTTAAGAAGCTACCAAAAACTAAATTACCTTCCTGTTATAGAAAAATATGTCGGTATGCCATCAATTACCACTAAGTCATATAAATCAAAAATACCACAAAAATCTACTAGACTGCAACCTGTGGAAAAACCTATAACTGGATCAGTTCTAATAGCTCAAGTCTAGGGGATATTTAACGAAATTCTATTCTCAGAAAACCAACGGGCTGATCACCCGTTTGCCAGTCACTTCGATTACGGAAACAACAGCAAATGGATTGATTTGCCGTTGCCCTAAAGACGCCAATAGGCGTGATGGGAAACAATGGCAAAGAAAACCTATCTGCTGTTGCCCTAAGAAGCCACTAGGCGTAATGGCCACTGACTGCTTTGACGGTCGGTGGCTAAGGACGGAAGAAGAAGAATTCTCAGAAAACTTCCTAGAGACAATCTATGAATCTAGATCACAGAATTGATCTCCACAGAATGATCCACCGGACGATTGCCGCCCACTTGTCACGAAGTGGATTTAGGTTTATAGAGTTTGCCTGAATGAAAACAAGACCCTAGTATGAGAAAGTCTGAGAAGATAGAATTTAGATGGAAAATGACATGCCTGTGTACAGATGAGACTATTTGCTCAAGGGATAGAACCAGGTTTTGACTCGCCCTTGCCGCTTCGTGACGTCAAACTGGCTATAATCTCACCCTCCTCTGATTTCCTTTAAATACAAGGCGATAAGGTGTATAACACGACCACAGACACCACTATACAGACCACATGTAGGTATAGTATAGAATAGAAGCTGATCCAGTAAATAATATATGTATATATTTATTTACATACAAGAAAAACAAAAAAATGGCATCATACGTCATCAAGTCAGTCGATAGCGTGCACTGTTGCACGGCCTGAAAACAAGTAACGATTAAATTGTAAGACCCTCAAAAAAAAAACCTCAATCACATTCACTCTTCCTGTCACCCTGCTGAGGAACAATAAAAATGGTTAGTGCTTTAAAGTACTCTGATCTGGTGGGGCTGTCAACTTTAGCCTCCACTCTCTAATACCTCTAAGATTGCTACTGTCTCAGTCCTGTTGACTCTTCCTCAACGAACCGTCTACACCGCTCTCCGCTTGTTAGGCGATATGCGCCGCTAACTAACACCACTGGAAATGCTACAAATAATAGACTTGGGAGTAACACAATGGCTCAGTATCTATCCGTCAAGTGGATACTGAACAGACCCTACTGGTCCTGTCTATTTCTCCCTCCTCCTCTCTCTCTCTCTCTATCTCTCTCTCTCTCTTGGTCTCAGTGTCTCTCTAACACTCGACGACTAATGATGCGGCGTCTCCGTTACACTCTTCTCTCATTACTTTCAGGACCTAGGTATGGTAACCCTGTCACCTGTTCCTGAATTCTGCGATGATGATGATGAAGTTCTGGCGTCAAGCATGAGGTACTTGATAAACTGTCGACAAACTTCTCTGCTGCTGAATAGCTTCTATGATTTTCTCCTCTAACCCGCTCCAGATTTAGAGGCAAACACAGCCTTGATTTCTGGCTGTATACGATTCAACCCAGTCTCACGGCCACCTGCCGTTGCTAGAGACTATAATAGCGATGCTCTCGGCTGTATGATAAATAAACCACAGTCCAGCTGAAGCATAGGGACTTCACTGCCAGAGACCATAGGTCTGACCCTTAAGATAGGTCCTGTTGCCGTGGGTAATTTTGCACATGGGCAAATTTACGCTCCCCACTGTTCTTGCCGCGACTCGCTGAAATTAAAAGAAGATGCGTCTATTGTATAACAATTCCAACCTAACGCATCTCTAACCTAACTCCCCTTCACTCGTCATTTACAACAATACATAAAATAATATTGCCCACGTGGCTCACTCGTCATGTACAACAATACAAAAATTAATATTACCCACGTGGCACTTAAATCTCTCTCCTCCCTCTCCCCTTCTCTCGTTCTGAAAACGATACATAAATTATTCCGACTCACGTGTCTCTTCATTCTCACTCCTTCCCCCCCCCTCTCTCTCTCATCTATAATCTGCCAGGTAAGTAAACAGAACCTCCCGACCTGTCTGCCTCTTATCTATTTGTGACGCGTGGCTACCCACGTGTCAACATTTTCAACTCGGGAACTTCTTTTGTCCGAAATTCCGGGGTCTCCTTTTTTAACATTACCCATTGAGGTTTCCCGGCTTAAGCCCCAATTTAATTGAAATCTCGCTATAGGAATAGTTTACTCCTCTAAGCAGTATAATTCACTGAAACATACATCTTTACTCTCCGACTGCATTTCTTACATTTAAGGCATAATAAAATTAACGTACACACAATCGATTCCCCCTAAAATTACAGTTGTAAATACCCAGGAATAAATGGTGGTTTTACCCAACATTCTACAACTATGAACACCCGTGTAGCTTATAACACGTTCCCATCTACTGCCAAAATCACAGAAAGAATAAGCACACTGTTACATTTACATCGTTCTTCAAAGCTGATAATGGATGGCACTATCGTTTTTCTTAAAACTGAAAAGTTAATGGCCCCTCGAAGAATTAACTACGGGCAAAATCTCAAAACCCCACTAATAAGCAAAACGATTAATAAAATAGCTACATACCTATTATCGCTGGTTTTTCCCACAGTGGAGAACGATAAATCGACGTCGACCGGCGGCAATATTTCTTACGATAGAGAACTAGGCCGTCGTTTAACTGGCTATTTATACACACCGGGGCCACTCCTACGCATCGTCGCGAAACCCGCGTGGCTTAAAATTGCGTCACGTTACCTGACGGCCGCGTGCTTCCGGACTCGTCATATCGCGTGCCGGAAATGGCGATTATTTCGTAAACAATGAAATCTACAGGAATCGCGAAAAATCATAAGAAAGTAAAACTGGCCGAGTGAAAAATAAATCTACCCTCGTAAAACGAACCCATTAAAATTACTACTCAAAAATACCAACCACGATATATTCACATGAGAAGAACCAAGGCAAACCCCATATAATTACAAAAGAGAAGAGAAATGGTGAAACTCAAAACAGAATCGGGCCTGTTGAAAGTCAGAATTACAGTGTAGCATCACAGTTATACATCAAGTCTTTAAGGAAAATGTTTTAGTTCTTCACAGATATTTCTCGTGTACTCAAACGCTGGCAAAGTTGGGTTACCCCAGTTTTCACTGAATAAAGAAACAACATATGAAATATTTATTCCTACTATGTACTTTGGTTATAACTTACATTATCAACTGCAAGCGGAGGCTTGACTTATCGTTTAAAACCTTCCCGTGAAATAAGTTATATTCATAAAATCAACCATCCTGAATTAGAAATACATACGTATTTCGTCAATACTCAGTGATGGATCTGTGCAGTTATAAGTTTAGTTTTTAAAAAAATATTCTCGTCTGATTATTTAGCAATTAAATTTATTTTAGCTACATGATTTTTAAGCTAGAAATATAATTTATTCGCTTTCCACTGAAATACGTCAGCTAGAGAATATACCAGACTTATAAATTATTAACTCTGCACAAAAGAAACTAGGGAAATAAAATAGGCAATTTAACACTTAATCACTCACAAAATACTAGATATATTATATTACCTCAACACAGAACTACAGGCGATCGCACAACTTAGAATTATACGCTGATATATATATTTGAAGTCTAGAAGCTCGGCAAATTGTCGAAACAAACTGAGAAACTTCGCTATACAGCTTATTCTTTACACGAGCGACCTGTCTACTGCGAATCTTGAGGACTGAATGAAATAAAGTTTAAAACTCTCGTTAATATCTTAAAACCCTGACAAAGGATGCACGCTATTTCCAAAACCCCGCAATAGCGCCGGTCTCTCCCCTTCTCTTAACACTTCCCATAAACTCAGGCGACTGGCCATCACGTGCCAAGAGTGCGTCTTCACACCTACTGCTAAGAAACTGTTCGTAGCGCTACGTGTCAGATGGAAATGTAGACACATGTCTGCTACCCCATGTCTGACAGAATGCATTCTCACACGTTTACGTCGAGAATCTAGCTCAAGAGCGCCGTGTCATGAGAAAAGTATAGACACATGTCTGCTTTCTGTGTCTGACGGAATGCATTCTAACGCTCTTCGTCTCGTGCAGGGACTGACACGTTATGTAATAAATGCGTGTCTAACATGAGCCAAAAAAAAACGGTAAAGTCAGAATGGGAAAGTAAATTTTGTCGCAACCGAACGAATGCGAACAAAACAGGAAAAGGATATAAGAGCGATAATAAAGTAGAGGACACGGGTATAAAAAGAAAAGAATATAGAAAATTTATTGATCATAAATCTCTATGCGACAAACATACAGAGTGAAATAGACGAGGTGAACATACAGAGTGAAATAGATTAGATGAACATAGAGATATGCGAGGTGAACATATAGAGTGAAATAGGCTAGATGAACATACAGAGTGAGATAGGCGAGGTGAACATACAAAATGAGATAGGCGAGGTGAACAGACAGAGTGAGATAGGCGAGATGAACAGAGAGATTGAAATAGGCGAGATGAACATACAGAGTGAAATAGACGAACTAACCTACAAAATGTGATGGGTGAATTGAACATACAGATTGAGATAGGCAAGGTGAACATACAAACTTTAACAGGCGAAGTGAACATAGAGACTGAGAAGGTGCGGTGAACATATGAAATGTGTGGTAAGCGAGGTGAACATATCAAATTGTGGTAGAACATAAGGGTGAGATGAGTGAGAGGAACATACGAAGTGAGATTGCCGAGGTAAATATACAAAGTAAACGTAATGAGATTGTTGAAAGCAAAGTTAAGAGAAGGAAGCATCATAACTGTGGATTTCCTATCCACGCCGAGTAGCAGCCAGAAATGCGCTGTCCCAGCACCAGGGAAGATAAGAGTTTGGTGGGGGAGGGGGTGGTTCTTCATCTCCTCGGGATACGTAGCCAAGATTCGACGGAGGAATCGACATTTCGCGACACTGTTTAGAAACCTTGCTTAGGAAAACGCTGTCACCGTGAGATCACTGACCCCGGAGTGGGGGTGGAGGGATAATTGGGATTAGAAACCATAAAGTTAAATTCCAGATTTTGTGGCGGTCACTGGGTTAATTTTTTAATGGACAGCTTTTACAACGTTAGCCCTTAGCAGGGCATGTCTTCTATCTCTGTCCCTTTATGGGGCGAGCTGGCAGGGATCTGAGCCACCGGGCAAGAAGGGTTATTAGCCCTACCACCCATATAGTTGATTAAGCTAGATGGAGGCTAGGGGAAAGTGGGTCCCCTACTTTTCTGGGCGTTCGGGCACTGCTCGATTGCCCGACCGTTCAGTCTGCCTCTCTCTCTCACTCTCTCTCTCTCTTTCTCTCTTTCTCTCTCTCTCTCTCTCTCTCTCTCTCATATATATATATATATATATATATATATATATATATATATATATATATATATATCCATCTCTCTCTCTCTCTCTCTCAAAGTTTGTTCGTTCATTCTCCCATTAAGTTTATTTGTTCGTTCTCTCTCTCTCTCTCTCTCTCTCTCTCTCTCTCTCTCTCTCTCTCTCTCTCTCTCTCAGTCAACGCTTTAACAAAATACAAGTGCCCAAGCCTAGGCTTGACTTATTCAAGAAAAGCTTAGCTTACTCTGCTGCTCATCTTTGGAAGAATCTTCCACACGATCTAAAAAAACAACCCCAGTCCCTATTTATACAGTCGTAGACTTACTTTTTGAATACGTTATGAGTTCTGATTAAATACCTCCTTAATCTGATTATGTTTTCAGATTCAAATATACGATCGAATGTATGTTCTAATGATGATTGTTGTACTTTTCAGCAAATTATATTTTATGATTATAATTAGATACTGTGAATGTGAGTATGCTATTATTTTACTTTCACAACGTTGAATTCCAATAAATTGATATGTAAAACGCGTGTGACAATAAATGAACTCAGTATAAAAGATGAGAGAAAGGAAGGGCAGATGTTAGATTCTCAACACTTTGAAAATAAAGTTCGTTCTCTCTCTCTCTCTCTTTCTCTCTCTCTCTCTCTCTCTCTCTCTCTCTCTCTCTATATATATATATATATATATATATATATATATATATATATATATATATATATATATATATATATATATATATATATACAGTAGAACTCCATTTATCCGAACCCCAATTATCCGAACATCCAATTATCCGAACACTTTTTCCAGAAAAAAAAAAAATCAGGCGCCACCAGTCACGTTAGACTACAGTTCTGAATCTTTTGATGCGGCAAGCTTAAAATGTGTGCGAACAATTTGTAGACAATGAGATGGGCTAATGGACGGTCGCTTACGTAAAGGAAGTCAGTTAGACCATAAAGTCAGTTAATATCTTGTTTACCAATCCAGTGTACGTGTGCATTCTAAGCAGAACACTGGCTAAACAGACAGTTCAACTTAAAATAATTGTGTCTGCTACTACAGCAGAATAATTTTGGTGTATACGTATTTCTCTGTGCGATCTGGCATCTTCCAGTAGGCCTAAAGCATATAAAAGGAATCGCAATGTTTTGTCAATTGAAACGAAAACAGAAATTATCAAGAGACTAGGAAAAGGTGAAACTGTGTCTTCATTTGCGAGGATTTTCAATGTTGGGAAAGCTACCGTCTCTGACATCAAAAGTAACAAGGATAAAATTATGAGTTTTGCATCGAAATTGGATAGTGAAAATGGGTCGAAGAAACATAAAACCATGAGAAATGCGAAAGATTTGAAATTGGAAGAGGCTTTGTATATATGGTTTGTGCAAAGAAGAAGCAAAGGGGAACCTATCTCTGGCTCTCTATTGTGTGAAAAGGCACTTCAGTTCAACAATCAACTTGACGGTCCTCCTGACTTTAAGGCTAGCCAGGGATGGTTAAGAAACTTTAAATCTCGTCATGGCATACGAGAATTGGAGATTCAAGGGGAATCTTTATCTAGCGATGCAACTGCCGCTGAAAATTTTAAAGAAACATTCTTGGCTTTTTTGGAAGAAGAAGGTTATTTACTCGATGATGTGTATAATGCCGATGAGACTGGCTTATACTGGAAATCATTGCCTCAAAAATCACTTGCATCTCAGCGCGAAGCAGCTGCCCCTGGGTTTAAAAAGTGCAAAGAGAGAGTAACAATTTTGGTAGCCGCGAATGCCAGTGGAAGTCATCGTTTACCTGTGCTAATGATCGGCAAAGCCAAAAAAACCACGTTGTTTAAAGAATGTGACATGTCTCCCATTGTGCTACAAAGCACAGAAGAGTGCTTGGATGAATAGTGAAATATTTCTTGATTGGTATACAAATCAGTTCATCCCAAATGTGAAGAGGTTGAAAGAACAAGAAAAGAAAACTGGAAAAGTAATTCTTCTACTGGACAATGCACCATCTCATCCAGAGACGGATACATTGAATGCAGTTGATGCAAATTTTAAAGTAATTTTTCTGCCTCCCAATGTAACAGCACTGATTCAACCAATGGATCAGGGTGTTATAGCAAAGCTTAAAAAGATGTACAAGAAGGAAGTCATGCGTTGTTTATTGTTGGCTGAAGATGAAGAAAGTGTGGTGGCGTTTTCCAAAAAGCTTAATCTCAAAGACTGCTGCTATATGTTAGCTGATGCTTGGACCACCCTGTCACAAGATAATCTCAACAAGGCTTGGAGTAGATTGCTTGGGAAAAAAGGAGGAAATGAAACTACTGCAGTGGACACAAATGATGATTGTATAAATGAAGTTGTGGAACTGTTTCACGCAATGCCCGGATTTTCGGACTGTGACAAAGATGATGCACACATGTGGCTAGAAGATGATAATGATTCTGGTTTTCAGTTTTTGAATGACGAAGAAATTTTGTCTTTTGTGCAAGAAGAAAACCAAATACATGTAGTGACCGATGATGAAGACTCCTCAGAAGTACATGATGTACTTGTAGATTATGAAGAAAACCCAAAACGTCGACCAAGTCCTGAAGAGGCCTTTATAGCACTAGAAACAGCGATGGCTTGGTACGAGCAAGAAGATGACAGCTGTCCTACACAGCTTCTGCTGTTGAAGAGAATGCGGGACTTAGCAGCCAAAAGGAGACTATCCAGTTTGGTGCAAAAGAGGATTCCTCATTATTTTAAATAGTGGGCTACATCTGTGCAAGTACATGTATACGTAAGTTGCGCCTGGTTTTGAATCGTTTGTAATGTTATTTTGAAAACATTTCTCTTTCTTAACAAAAATAATTAATACAAGTAGTACATGCACTGCAGTGTAATGAAAGATTTTGGTGATACAGTGATCTAATACAGTGTGGGTATTATTATTACAGTACAAGTAAATATGTTTTATAGTGTATTTTCCTTGTGATTGTTAATTATTTTTAGAAATATGTGTACATGTACTCGATACATCATGTAATCCAATTATCCGAACATTTGATTATCCGAACGATGCTCGGTCCCATGGGGTTCGGATAAATGGAGTTCTACTATATATATATATATATATATATATATATATATATATATATATATATATATATATATATATATATATATATATATATATATATCCATCTCTCTCTCTCTCTCTCAAAGTTTGTTCGTTCATTCTCCCATTAAGTTTATTTGTTCGTTCTCTCTCTCTCTCATAAAGGTTGTTCGTTCGTTCTCTCTCTCATAAGCCATTTTCTTTGTTCTCTGTCTCTATCTCTGTCTCTCTCTCATAAGGTTTGTTCGCTCGTTCTCCCATAAAGTTTGTTGGTTCGTTCTCTCTCTCATTAAGGTTGTTCGTTCTCTCTCTCTCTCTCTCTCTCAAGCCTTTTTCTTCGTTCTCTCTCTCTCATAAAGTTTAGTTTGTTCGTTCTCCCATAAAGTTTGTTTATTCGTTCTCTCTCTCATAAAGGTTGTTCATTCGTTCTCTCTCTCATAAGCCTTTTTCTTCATTCTCTCTCTCTTTCTTTCTCTCTCTTTTTCGCATAAAATTTGTTCATTCGCTTTCCCATTAAGTTCGTTCGTTCTCTCTCTCTCTCTCTCTCATAAAGGTTGTTTATTCGTTCTCTCTCTCATAAAGGATGTTCGTTCGTTCTCCCATAAAGTTTATTCGTTCGTGCTCTCTCTTATAAAGGTTGTTAGTTCGTTCTCCCATAAAGTTTATTCGTTCATTCGCTCTCTCATAAAGGATGTTCGTTCGTTCTCCCATAAATATTCGTCCGTTCTCTCTCTCATAAAGAATGTTCGTTCGTTCGTTCTCCCATAAAGTTTATTTGTTCGTTCTCTCTCTATCTCGTATATGTTGTTCGTTCATTCTCTCTCTCATAAAGCTTTTTCCTTCGTTCTCTTTCCCTTTCTCTCTCTCTCATAAAGTTCATTCACTCGTTCGTTCATTCGTTCGTTCTCTCTCCCTGCCTCGATACGAACATTTGTTAAACTATTCTTGCACAGAGCAAGACAAATAACACAATCATTGACCTTGAAATTGACCAGAGATAAGGAACACCTGATGGTTCTAAGTGGGGCAAAACCCACAAAAGCAGTAACATGTTCAATTACCCAGTTCTTAATTTTGTTTTAACCCCCTGAAGTGAAGGACAGATGTGCGCGCGCTATGAACTGCCAGACAGGAAACTGACTTAAACATTATTTTACTCTTAGTTCCAGATGATGAGGCCAGCAGTTATATTCACACTTTGAAGTCGTAGTCTATGAACCAGTGTATTTTCAGACCCAAATTTCTGAGACTTCTGAGTCAATCTTTTCTAATACTAACTTTTTTTTTAATTTTTTAATTCTAACTTGTCTAGTTATTATTATTATTATTATTAAAAATTATTATTATTGTTATTCTTCTTTTTGTTCTTCTTGTTCTTGATCTTCTTGCTCTTCTTGTTGTTGTTCTTCTTCTTGTTCTTGTTCTTCTTCTTGTTGTTGTTCTTCTTCTTCTTGTTCTTGTCCTTGTTCTTGTCCTTCTTCTGTTTCTTCTGCTGTTTCTTGCTCTTCTTGTTCTTGTCCTTGTTGTTCTTCTTCTCCTTGTACTTCTTGTTCTTCTTTTCTTGTTCATCTTGTTCTTCTTGTTCTTATTCTTTTTTCTTCTTGCTCTTGTTGTTGTTGTTCTTCTTCTTCTTGTTCTTGTTGTTATTGTTGTTGTTCTTCTTCTTCTTGTTCTTGTCCTTGTTCTTGTCCTTCTTCTTCTTCTTCTTCTTCTTCTTCTTCTTGTCCTTCTTCTGTTTCTTCTGCTGTTTCTTGCTCTTCTTGGTCTTGTCCTTGTTGTTCTTCTTCTCCTTGTACTTCTTGTTCTTGGTCTTCTTTTCTTGTTCATGTTCTTCTTCTTGTTCTTCTTGTTCTTGTTGTTGTTCTTTTTTCTTCTTCATCTTCTTGTTCTTATTCTTCTTTGTCTTCGTGTTCTTGTTCTTTTCTTTTTGCTCTTCTTGTTCTTCTTCTTCTTGTTCTTGTTGTTATTCTTTTTTCTTCTTCATGTTCTTCTTCTTATTCTTCTTTGTCTTCATGTTCTTGTTCTTCTCTTCTTCTTGTTGCTCTTCTTGTTGTTCTTCTTCTTGTTCTTGTTGTTATTCTTGTTTCTTCTTCATGTTCTTCTTCTTATTCTTCTTTGTCTTCGTGTTCTTGTTCTTTTCTTCTTCTTTTTGCTCTTCTTGTTCTTGTTCTTCTTGTTCTTGTTGTTGTTCTTTTTTCTTGTTCATTTTCTTCTTATTCTTCTTTGTCTTCGTGTTCTTGTTCTTTTCTTCTTCTTCGTGCTCTTCTTGCTCTTCTTGTTCTTCTTCTTCTTATTCTTCTGTTTGTTTTTCTTCTTGTTCTTCTGTTCTTCATCTTATTCTTGTTCATTTTCTTCATATTCTTCTTGTTATTCTTTTTCTAGTTGTTCTTCTTCTTCTTCATCTTCTTCTTCATGTTCTTCGTGTTCTTTTTTTTCTTCTTCTTGTTCATGTTCTTCTTCTTGTTGTTCATGTTCTTCTTCTTGTTGTTCTTCTTCATTATTCGTTCTCATAAAACCACATCCGTGTGTCTCCTATCATTAAGTGTCTGCCTTAGGCTTCTCTCATCGCCATATATTTTTCCCGTCCACTGAGTTGGTGGAAACCACGCTGACGATCTGCCCCTCCAATAGAGTCGATGTTCTTGAAAGGCATTTTCTACCACTTCCCCACATGGACACATGTCTGTCCTGCTAGACTTTTAAACTTTTTTTAGACTGTTGAACAGCTGATCTTTGAGTCTGCCTGAAAATTATCATCTGATCAAAGGCTTCTGATATACGTATATATCTGGCTCTGGGCGTTCTGTCTGCCACTTTTCTTTGGCGTATGTTATATCTGGCTCTGGCAGTTCTGTGTGCCAGTTTTTTGTGGCGTATGTTATATCTGGCTCTGGCAGTTCTGTGTGCCAGTTTTTTTTTGGCGTATGTTATATTTGGCTCTGGGAGTTCTGTGTGCCAGTTTTCTTTGGCGTATGTTATATCTGGCTGTGGGCGTTCTGTATGCCAGATTTCTTTAGCGTATGTTATATCTGGCTGTGGGCGTTCTGTATGCCAGATTTCTTTGGCGTATGTTATATCTGGCTGTGGGCGTTCTGTGTGCCAGATTTTTTTGGCGTATGTTATATCTGGCCCAGGCAGTTCTGTGTGCCAGTTTTATTTGAAATCATTTTTTTTTTTTGTTGCTTTTATCTCCATATGGGAAACCAAAAGCCAGGGATTCCGAAATCCAGGACGACCCAGAGTTCGCTGGTAGGACAACATTAAAATATTGGAATCGGGCCAGGAGGAAGACAGCCGATATGATAATATGGCGCTCTCTCTTGCAAACCTCTACACCCCAGGGTAGAAGAGTAACGGCTAAGTAAGTAAGTAAGCCTTTATCCCTTCTTATAATGTTCCGTCCTCAGTTTGAATTTCACTTCCTTCTTCTATGGCAAGTCTATCTCCCTTTTCAGTTCTATATATGTATATATATTGCAGTGGGCAGGAATCTACTCTGCATTCAAGTTGCTGAATTTATTGCTGGTTTCCATTAGTGCTTCTGGGAGGCTGTCTAATATACATCGTGTATATGGTTATGACTGTCAAGGAATCTGTGAGTAAACACTGTAAGCATTTCTCCTGTTTTCCACGGGGCTTATTGGAGCTGATCTTAATGCTTCTGCCTCAGCTTGAAAGTTGTTTTAAAATTTTGCAGCGACCACTGTGAAATGCATTTCCTTTCCATTCTTTAGTTTAGCGAATGCGCAGTCATTCATTTTTCATAGCCCTTGTTGTCATGTACATACACACATGTATATACATATATATATATATATATATATATATATATATATATATATATATATATATATATATATGTATATACATATATATATATATATATATATATATATATATATATGTGTGTGTGTGTGTACGTAAGTGTGTATGCGTGTATGTGTACGTCTAGTCTGTGGTTGGTTATATCTCTTACATATCTTTTTTTCTGATTCTAGACCAGTGTTTCCCAACGAGTTCCGCAGAACCTTGGGGTTCCACAATTCATCCTCAGGGGTTCCGTGATAGAATATGCAATAAATTTTTACAAATGTTTAAACGGTTATACGCCTATGATATTTATTTATAACATACGAAACTAATATACAATATAGACAACTAAATATAATTCTTAAACATAAACAAATAATGATAAACACCAACTGACAGTAAACTTTATATTGACTTCGGGTATGAATTTTTATTTTAATATTTAAGTAAACTTTACTTTGATCCTATAATTTGAAACTTTATTTTGATTTGTACATCTTTTTAGTTCACAGAAAAGACGGGAAAAACATTTCGGTATCGTTTCGTATAGTGTCACACTCACACACACACGCGCACACGCACACACACGCACACAAACGCACTGTCGTAGATTTCTGATAGGTGAATTAAGACTTGGCTTGGTCCCTTCTGAATAGCAATAGAAACAAGTGATAGCTCAATGGGAGATGATAAAATAGAAATAGATTTCACGAGTGAGATGGAGGAAATATATTAGAGTCGGTCTCTGACCCTCGAGATGATTTCTCTCAGTCAGCCTATCATCTACAACAGATTAAGATTTCTCAGACCGTCTAGTATAATATATATTTAGATATATATCCCTCACATACACACACACACATAAGTGACTACAATAGACACACAGACGTGAAACTATGACAGTGGAAATATAGATAATTGGGAACGAACTGACCGACACACTGGAATAAGTTTATGTGAATTTTAATTATCATAATAAAATTCCATCCCCACACATAAAAGTACATCAAACATATACACATAGTCATAAAGTCAATGAATTGCTACAAGAATGATAGACCCATTGGTATGATCCTTTCCCTCGATGTATAGCCCACAGTCCTGTTAGAAGAAAAGTGATCGCCCCAAAGAGTCACGGATACATCTGCTGTAGTCTAAAGATTTCCCTTTAAAGGTATGAACAGACTTTGATACTCTAATCTATCCTAAGGAAAATATTGTTAGCAACAAAAAACTTGCATAAAGAAATACAACGTGGGTGAAATTGGGTATACCATAAAAGAGTCACTCGTTCCTGCTTTCTCTCTGTTCATTCATCAGGGCCCTGACATACATTCTTACCTACAATCGTGCTGTTGTTCGCCGTCTGGCGCAAACTTTAGGACACCCACACACTTTAATCTGTCTTTCTTTTAATGAAGCGGATCCCAGCTCTGCAGATTTTGGGTTCATCCAAAGTTCCGGGGAGCGTCCTCTTCATGCGAATATTTTTCAGACTAAGGTTAGTGTCACTTGAATCACGAGGTAAGATTTAGTTTTAAGCGGGCTCACAATGTCAGAATCACGAGATTTCCACTACTTAGGAAAAAATGTCAGGTTTGTAACTTCGATCAAAGGTAAAATTCTTGGTCACACCACACTTTGTCAACAATGTCGGAAAGGTTATTGATTGTAATATTTTACTTGCCACACGGGCTGAAATGTACCTGAGGTTTTTCTCAGGAAGAATTAAGTCTGGCTCGATAGGCCCGTTACTTCATTTAATCTTAAAGTTCATGAAATGGGTACTCTGTCGTTCTGGATGCCAACGCAATGCCAGACAGGTTTTACTTTATACACCCAAGTCTTTAAGAAAAAAAAATGTTTTAGTTCTTCACAGATATTTCTCAGTACTTAAACGCTGGTAGAGTTGGGCTACCCCAGTTTCACTGAATAAAGAGAAAACAACATATAAAATACTTATACATACTATTCCTCGGTTATAACTTACATTATAAACTGCAAGCGTAGAGCTTGTCTTATCGTTTAAATCTCCCGTGAAATAAGTTATCTTCATTAAAAAAATCAATCATCATGAATTAGAAATACATACGTATTTCGTCAATACTCAATGATGAATCAGTGCAGTTATAAGTTAGTTTAAAATATTCTCGACTGATTACTAGCAATTTAATAAAATTTATTTATAGCTGCATGAGTTTAAGCTAGAAGTTATAATTTATTTTGCTTTCCACTGAAACACGTCAACTAGAGAATATAACCGACTTGCACATTAATTACTTCTGCACAGAAATCTAACTAGTAAAATGAAATAAGCAGTTATCACTGAATCACTCAATACCTCTAGATATATGCATATTACCTCCACACAGAACTACAGGCGATCGCACAAACTTAGAATTATACGCTGATATATATTTGAAGTCTAGAAGCTCGGCAAATTGTCGAAACAAAATGAGAAACTTCGCTATACAGCTTATTCTTTTACACGAGCGACCTGTCTACTGCGAATCTGGAGAACTGAATGAAGTAAAGTTTGAACTCCGGGTAAGATATCTGAAAACCCGACAAAGGATCCCACGTTATTTTCAGAACCCCCGTCTCCCCCTCTACTCTTAACACTTCACATTCCCTTAGACGCTGGCCATAACTGCCAAAACGCGTCTTCACACCTCACTACTACATGTCTCATTTCTGAGCTATGCATGAGGGCGCCGTTCACACCTTACGCCGAGAACTCCGAAGACAAACTCGTGTCAGCTTGAAAATGTAGACAAATGTCTGCTCTCTATGTCTGACGAGGCGGTTTCTCACAGTATTTCGTTCAGACAGGGACTGACATATTACGCAATAAAATGCGTTACTAGTATGAGAAAAGAAACAGGCGAAAGTCAGAATGGGAAAATATATTTTGTCGCAAACGAACGAATGCGAAAAACAGGAAAAAGATAAAAGAGCGATAATAAAGTAGAGGACACGGGTAGAAAAGAAAAGAATACAGAAAATTTATTGATCATAAATCTCTATGCGACACGCACGCACACGTGCACACACACACGCGCACACACACACACGCACTCACACACACACGCACTCACACACACACACGTACTTTTATATATATACAAGGGGATTGACATAAGTCTTTGGCCTGACCATGAAGGACATGTCACAGAGAGCTGAAATTTTGTATAGTGTTTATTCCTTTTCAACATAGCCACCGTCTGAATTGACACACTTCTGCCATCTCTGCTTGACCTTGAAAAGACCTTGGGAGTAGAACACCCTATTTTTCAGACTAAACCAGTCATCACATGCCAGTATAACCTCTTCATCGCTATCAAAATGATTTCTTTTAGCTGTTTTTTAAGATTTGGGAATAGAAAAAATTCTGATGGAGCCAAATCTGGAGAATACGGTGGGTGTGGAAGCATTTCAATATTCAAATCGTTGGCTGCTAGCTGCACAAGCCGTGCTTTGTGAGAGGGCGCGTTGTCTTGAAGCGCCCTCGGCTTGACAGGTGTTGGGGAGCCCGGGGTTTTCCATTGCATGCTGGTAATTTTGGATTCGGGGTCATAATGGTGTACCCAAGTCTCATCTACTGTCACCATGGTCTCCAAAATTTTTTTCACTGACACGTTTTGAGCAACTGTTGACAGCAATTTACCCTCGTTTGCTTCTGTTCACGTGTCAAGTCGCGGAACCCAGCGTGCACACACTTTTCTCATGTTCAGTCTGTTGTGTAAAATTCTATAAACTGTTCTTTCATTTAGTTTTACTCTACTAGCTATCTCCACAATTGCCATTTTTCGATCCTGGTCAATGATTTTCTTCACTCTTGTTGCATTTTCATTGTTGCACTCTGAGGCTGGTCTACCAGATCTTGGCAGATCAGCAACATTTGAGCGGCTGCACTTAAACTGTTGACACCAGTTTTTTATCGAAGTATATGAAGGACAAGAATCACGAAACACTAGTTCCATCTCCCTGTGTATTTCTGTAGGTGTTTTTCCCTGAAGCATCAGAAATTTTATCACAGCTCTGGCCCCCTTCTTTTCCATTGTTTTGTCAAATCTTTGGAGCAGCAGATCCGGTCAATAGGGTACATTGCGCCGTGCACCGTAGCGGGAAAACCCATTGAAGAAACAAACGCGTACTTTACACATTCAGTGCAAATATGATGAACTTTAAATGTGCCAAGTTTCATCTTCCTCCTGTGACTCCTTCATGGTCAGCCCCAAGACTTACGTCAATCCCCTTGTATTCTCTTCACTAATGAGTTGTGGCAATAATTAAGAAATAAAAGAATTGAGTCTAAAATTTTCCACTGACTGCGGAAAATCATTTGAGGGGTTCCAGTGTGGTTAAAAGGTTGAGAAACACTGTATCTTGACAATGAAACAGTAAACCTTCGTCAGCTTAGCAGGAAACGATAACAAGAGATTATGACAAAAGTGAAGAATCATATGCTGAAAAACACTAAATGACCATGGAAAAAAAAACAATTTAAAAAACAAGACCCAAAAACAAAAACTAAAAAACAACTGAAGACTTGCTACATGTTTCTTGTAAATGGTAAGCTTGAAGTATTAGGAAAAAACATTATTTTAAACCATTCTTTAGTGTTTCTTTTCATTAGCTGGTATTTTATATGCTGCCCACTTCTGCTATTTTCGTGTCACTTCAACATTTACATTATTTTCGTCTTTTATCGTTATCTTTGTCATAATTATTTTTATTTTGAGACCATTTCCTCAATTCTGTTTACTGGCTCCTCTATACATTCAACTTCTGACCTGTATTTTCTTAAATATGTCAGATGAAAAAGTTTTACTGTAAAGGTTAGATAGATAACGGTGTTTTGCATTCTCCATCTCTTCTATTTTCGTCTCTTCTCTTTGCTTCTCTTTTTTTTAAATCTTCTCTTTTGTTTCGTGTTCATTTCTTCTCTTTTCCTCAATTCTCTTCTCTTTTTTTACTTTTGTCTTCTCATCTCTTTTCTATCTTTTCTTTCGTTGCCACGTCTTGTCTTTTATTTTCTTCTCTTTTCCTCACTTCTCTTCTCTATTTTTACTTTTGTCTTCTCGTCTCTTTTCTATCTTTTCTTTTGTTGCCACATCTTGTCTGTTATTTTCTTCTCTTTTTCTATCTATTCTTTCGTTGTCTTGTCTTGTCTTGTCTGTTATTGTCTTTTCTGCTCTTGTCATTTCATCTCTTTTCTTCTGATTTTTTCTACTCTTTCATTTCCTGTCTTCTCATTTCCTCTATTCTATTTTTGTATTCTCTTCCTTTTTCTGTCTCTCAATTTTTCATTTCATTTCTTCTCTTTTCTTTTCTTATCTTGTCTTCTCTTCTCTTTTCTGGCTTTAGAATTCTTCTCTTCTCTATTCTTCAATGCTCTTTTCTTATTTGTTTTTTCTATTGTCATCTTTTTCTCTTGTTATAGCTGTTCTTTTTTTTTCTCTTCTCTCTACTTTTTTCCCTGCTCTTCTCTTTCCTACTGTTCTCTTCACATTCTCTTTTGTATATTCTGTTATCCTGTCTTTTTTGTCCTTGTCTTCTCTTTGCTATCTTCACTTTTCTTAAGGATTCATTTCTTCTCTTTTCCTCTATTGTTTTCTGGTCTCATTTTTTTTTAAATATGTAAAATCTCTTCTAACTGATATTCTGTTCTTTTCTTGTGTTCTCTTCTCATTTCCTCTCTTCTCTTTGTTCTAATCTCTTTTGTTTTTTTTTGTTCTCAATTCTTCGCTCCTCTTCTATTTTCTTCTCTTCACTCACCCTTGCATTTTAATTAATGAAACACGACAACAGACAACGAAGAAATCCAGTGCTTCTCCCTGTTTGATTGGTACGGTTAGTTCTTGCTACACGAGAGACACTCGAGTTCGCTGAAAATTAGAAAAGCATTTCAAGGATAATTTGGCTTGAAGATCGGCACAAGGGCTGATTTACACTGATTCTGGCTCTGGGCAGTCCCAGATTTTTGCCAGTCCTGTGACAATTAGGCTGTATAGGGAGGCCCTTGAGACATGCGGCTTTTTTCGAGATTTTTCCTAGACTGCCAATTTTTGGCCGCGATAAATATTAATAATTGTATGTGAAACGTTACTTGTGCTGAATGTTATTCTGTTTGATCATGTATGTTTATGGCATTGACTGCTTGTTAATGTGCTTTTTCTTATTAGGGATATACACACAATTATACTGTTGCCATTTACAACATGCATAAATTATGCTTTTAAATTATATTTATAGTGGGCTTCTGTCATGTGTACATCCAAAGTTCTACTTCTTCTTGGATCCTGAGCCCCCTGACTGATAAAGCAGTCAGTGGCCATCACGCCTAGTGGTGTCTTGTAGGGTAGCAACAAGCTATCCTCATTTTTGCTCGGTCGGTGGCCATTCTTCGTGCCGTGCCCCAACTCTGGTTCATGCTTTGCATCTCAGCCTCCACAGTTCTCCGCCAGGTTGTCTTTGATCTGCCTCTCTTTCGCAATTCTTCTGGGATCCATAGCATAGCAGTTCTGGTGATGGTGTTCTGAGGACATGGCCAACCCAGTTCCAAGCATCTGCCTGCAATGATGGCATGCAGGCCTTTTTGACTGCACCATGTAAACAGTTCCTGGATGGAGACGGTATTCGGCCAAAAAAAATCGAAAAATTTTCCTTAGGCAGGTTTTGTACAATGAGGATAATTTGGACATTTCCTTTTCTGTTACTCTCCAGTACTCCGCGCCATACAAAAGGACAGAAAATACGCAGCTCTCGTACAATCTTAATTTGGTGTTTGTACTGTACTGAGAAGATTTCCAAATGTTGTTTAGATTTGCAAAGGCTGTTCTTTTTTTATTCATTCTGTTACTGATGTCTTTGCTTGTTCCACCGTCTGGTGTTACTGTGCTTCTTAGATATGCAAATGTATCTGTTTGTTCCAGCTTTTGGTTCCTTATTTTAATGGGCTCAGGATTTATTACACTGAGTGTCATGACCTCTGTCTTCTTCAGGTTGAAGTTCAGTCCCACTTATTGGCTATATTTATTCAGTCTGTCTGTTTTTTCTTGGATGTGCTGATTTGAATGTGAGAGTATTGCAATATTGTCTGCGTATTCTAGATCACTGATTCCCAGCAGACCACTTATGGTCCGCGGCGCATTATCAGGTGGTCCGCGGCTGCATTATCTATTTGGTATTAAGTGCTTTGGTTTTGTTCTGATCCTCCCTACGTTTTTAGTGCTATAAAAACAAAACACAGAAACCTTTTGCAAGTAGAACCAGCTTTGAGACTGTCTTTAACTTCTTTGAAGCCTAATATTGAAAATCTAGTAAGAAAAATGCAAGCACAAGGCTCCCATTGAATATTTTGTAATTTTAACCATTAAATTCAATGAATATGTAGTATTTAACCAGTATGTATGTAACCAGTATGTATGTAACCAATAAATGGTATGTAAAATTTATTATTCATTACTATTACCTTACAATGTCCTTGTCATTTGGCATATAATTAACAACTTGTGTTATTGACTATAGGCCTATTCATCTATTGAATAAAAACAATTTAGTGTTTATGGCATTGATATTACATATAATCTGGTGGTCCGCAACTTATATGTAGTGGAAAAGTGATCCTGAGATGTAAAAAGGTTGGGAACCACTGTTCTAGATCTTCTAGTGTGGTGAAACATCTAAAGTTATTTAAGTTTATATTTGTACAAGGACTGTAGAGACACCCTGAATAACCTGTATAACACCCTAATTTACTTAAATAGGTAAATAGCTTATTAAGTATAGGTCATTAACAGGCACTTGTTTGACAGAAAAATAGGTTTCCTTCAATCAATCAATACATTTTAGCTCCCCAAGGAGCATAGGCCTTCAACAAACATATGCCAAGTTCTCCTGTCACGTGCCATCAGCTCGAGTTATTTCCATGTCTTCCTCATCACTTTCACTTCTGTATCTAGTTTTCTTCTCCGTATGTTTTTGGTCTACCTCTGCCTCTCTGTCACGAGTGGTGTACAGAACTGTCTGAGACAAGACAAAACATCTGAGTGACGTCTGAGACAAGACAAAAGTCTGAGAGAGGACTGAGAAGTGTAGTGGGTTTGGTGGTATTGTATGGTGGTGATGGTACTACGTGTGATGCATGAGGTCAGCTGTGAAGGCTCCTGAGATAAAATGTAACTGAGAGTTGTCAGAAGGCCCTTCTCGCTACCACTACGACCTCACACTTATCTTTTTTTTTTTTTTTTAATGAATGTGGCTACGTTAAATGTCTAGGGTAATGATATGTAATGTGGTGTGATAGTTTATAGACACACACACAGATATTTACTAAGTCTAATAATATTAACAAATGTTATAATACACTGAACTAACTCAAGTGTGTAAAATTTTTGATAGAAATTTTTTTACATTTATTTTGTTCTGGATCAAGTTTTATTTTGACCAGAACTTATAAAAGATTTAGAAATTATGAAAGAAATGCATGGAATATTACATAATAAATGCAAGAGTGTACATATGTAAGTACTAGACTATTTAGTTTTATTAATGTTTATACTAGTCATCTAATTGGGAGGATAGTTAATGGGTGTGCTGTTGGGGTGGCCTCATCACTCCAGTCTATATTGACTACACCCTGTCCAGAAATGGCAGGAATTTTATGGGATTGTTAGTAACTAAATGGAGTTGGTGAATTTCCAGCAGACCAGAGGCTCACTCAACTCTGAAGATGTAGCTCTGGTGCTGAGATCTGGTGGCCCCACCTCTCCGTGCTTGGGGCAATAATAGTCTGCTCTGACACAACGTTACTGCACGGATCCACTCTGGTAAAATCACCAACTTAGTTTACACCGCCTTGGTGACAACTGAAACTCACAGCTCTGCAATCAAAGTATTGGCTATGTGTCAAAATTCCATTCTCTAACCATGTCTGGACACAACACTACACAACAACAACACCATATAGACAGGTCAGATCTCTCTGACCATACAGCACATTTTACCATGGTGGTTTCACATCAGATAGGTCCTCCCATACTACAGATTCTGAAATATATTTATTAGTTTCCTGCCCTAACATAGGATAGGTAATATGTTTCATTGTTCTCAACACTTGATCTGTCCTTCCTAACCCTTGCTGGAGTTTATGTATATTGTTTGTCCATAGACCCTGAGCTAGGGCGGGGGGTCTAGAGCAAATCCCTACTTGTTTGTAAGGCTAGATTTCGATATGGCAGTATCAAATCACTCGAAACCTTAAACAATATTTGTTACGTGCAGTCTTTGATATCTTACAATATTATACATAGGTAATTTTTTTGTGCTTAAGGGAAAGTCATTATTGAGTTACTTCCCTTGAAAGTTGTGCCATCTCTTCGATCAAACTCCGCGGATAAATCCATTTTACTGCGATTTATTCGTTGTTTGGGTAATAATAGATTGTTCTTGCTTCAGAATATCTATGGCCTGAATTTATGTGTATTGTTTGTCTGAGTAGGACGAGTCTGTCTTATATCTGTATATCTTTACATATCTAAGTCGAACTATATGTTCTGTTGTCTCTAGAGAGGTCAAAGGCTATTCGGCGGATGTGTCGCTAGAGTGTGGTGTGATTTGGCTTCGTCCTGATAGGGACTGTGTGTTTCCTATGTCGGCCTGTCGCCGGGAAAAAAAGTGATCTCAGTATTTGTGGGGAAAGTGATAGTCGTCTAGACCTATCGTGTATGCTTTACCCCAGTGTTTATTCATATTGCCAAGGAATGGCAGTTCCATATTTCCTCTACCAAGGTAATCAAAGACACTCTTATGAACTCTCGATCGAAGCCACCATTTTCGATAGTTACGATTTGAATGTCTAAGAGAATATATTTGACTCGATGAAAACGACTTCGATTCCTAGCAGCACTATATTCTGTAGAATGCAGTCAATTGTTCATGATCAAATCTACAGAGCAATGCAATGTTTTATGAATGACTAACTTTAGGACAGATTCATTATCTGCATCCAAACGTGAGTGACAGTTCACGAGTGAAGCCATCTTGGAACCAAAACATGTAGCGACTTTCAAGAAGAGAAAAGGGGATGCCCGTATTATCGCTTGTTTAGTCCAGAGATCACTGCTACACATGAGAACCCGTTATTAGCGGTTCAATATTATTATATGAAAAAAATATGTGCTGAACATTATGTTGGAGAATCGTCGCTAGACGAGATTAGGTTTAGAAGCCATCTGAAATATTGTTTATAAGCTGACGTGCTCAGTCAGTGAAGTCAGATGATTTATATGTATGGGCGATGCTGAGGGCTTGGCTACTGACAGTCCATTATAATATTAATCTACATGAGTGCCCATGTAACATAACATTGCAAGACCATTTATCCACTGTACTATGATGTATTATGCCAACCTGTGATTTGTCACTATCTGTGCTGTCGAGTGTGTACGTCCAATTAAACTTTAGAAAAGGTACACAGTCGTTGGTGTCGATGACTTCCAGTCATACATGAGTGTGAGAAAAGAACATTTGTCAACAACACGAACCCTTATCATCATTCGCACATTGTACACTCAATCCATGTCTACACACCACTGCGTAGGTCAAGTTGACATTCCATACACTACAGTGGAGCAAACAACACCATAGAGATCTTATCAACTGATGATGATGATGATGTCTGCTTCCATCACTTATATCTATCTTTTGGTGGATATCATTAACGGGAATAAAAATCCAACATTATCAACCTTATCAACTGGTGGACCAGCTTTCTGGGTTTGACCTCGCAGAAGTTCAGAAGTCAACAGATTACCGATACCAGACCGTTTCCTGTGGCTGATACGACACACTTGCAGTATTGGTTTGCTCTTTGTCAACACTTCGTCACGTGACCTGTCAAGTGAATGCAGTATGTAGGCCAGCGTTGTTGACAGTTTTACATTAGACATTACAGAGTTTCACAGAACAGTTGGATCAATTCTTGTCAATGTTAACAGGAAGACAGTATTTGTGTACTAAGAAGTCCTATTTTCATCGATGGATCTTCTTGTTTTCCATATATGAACTTTAATATTTAAGGCCAGAATGTTTAATTGAATAAAGTGGCAGTTTGTTTATGTTCATAAAAATAACTTTGCCATTACTGTAAAACTGAGCCTATTTTGCAACACATACTATCATACACATAATTTATATATATTTATGTTTACATGTTATTTGTTTGTATAGTATGTTAGTTTCTATGTCAGCGGGTTGTGTTTAAGGTTGGGCGGCGTCCTCACAACAGAATATCCCACGTCATAGAGGGTCCGTTGTGGGCGTTTTCTATAGGTGCAATTTTCTTGATTGAAAATTTGCTGCGACAACTGTTGCTTTTGTGTTAGCTGTGAAGACTGTAATTATTGTTATTTTTGTAATATTTCTTTGTTCTTTAGTTTTGTTTTGAGTTGTTTGTAATTTGTTGGTCTACTCTTTTCTATCTTTCAGTTCTATTCACAATTTGTATTCATATATTGTGACGTCATTGGTGTTGTTATTCTTTGCAGATTCAGTGATTATTTTCATTGATTTCCCTATTTGATTTATTTTGATTTCTGCAAACGTTCTTGTATTGTCAGTCCTATTTGTACTTTATGTATTCTGTTGGTTGACATATGTTTTATATAGGTATATTTCATAAGACACAATTGCCTGTGCACTGCACTTGGATTATGGTAAAAACCAGTACCTGATTATTATTACTATTATACAAGACCTTATTAAAGGCTTGTGACCCACAGATATTGGGATAGTATACTGATTAATCAAGTCATTGAGAACTTGTGGTATTATTATTATTTCAGGTGATTAGTATTATTGTTAGACACCATGTCTACATTAGAATACTTCATTATACAAGGGAAAGCCCTTGATAAAACTGGTCAACAATTAGAACAATGGGCAGTTGCTCAATATGACAAAGCATTAGCTGCAGAAGAGAGAAGAGCTATGGCAGAAGAGAAAAGATTAGCTGCAGAAGAAAGAAAAGCTATGGCGGAAGAGAAAAGATTAGAAAGAGAAGCTGAGGCTGCTGCTGAACAAAAGAAATTGCAGATGCAGATGGAGGAAAGGAGATTTGAAGCTGAACAAAAAAAATTAGAAAGAGAAGCTGCGGCTGAACAAAAAAGATTAGACAGTGAAGCTGAACAAAAAAGATTAGACAGGGAAGCTGAACAAAAAAGATTAGACAGTGAAGCTGAACAAAAAAGATTGGACAGGGAAGCTGAACAATAAAGATTAGACAGGGAGGCTGAACAAAAAAGATTAGATGCTGAAGAGAAAAAAGCAATAAGAGAACATGAATTTGAGTTGGAGAAATTGAGATTGACAAGTATGAGTAATGTTAATCAGGCATCTAGTGGTAATGGTAAACCTTCTACTTACAAGGTTAAGGTTCCACCGTTCAATCAGTCCAGTGACGATATTACATTCTGGCTGGATAGATTTGAACGTTCTTGTCGTACACATAATGTGGATAAATCACAATACGCTAATCAATTATCAGAAAACTTGAAAGGTGAATCTTTGACTAGATTATGCCTTGTAGGAGAAGCAGATAAGGATAATTATGATGTCATTAGGGCGGCTTTGATAAAAAAATATCAGCTAAGTGAGGAAGGCTATCGCCTTTTATTTAAGACGATGGTACCTGAGACGGGTGTAGAATTCTCAGAATTCACTGCAAAGGCACGTCTCACAGTTGATCGTTGGATTGAGCTTTCCAAAACAGAAAAAACGTATGAAGGACTTATGGATTTGTTGCTCAGAGATAAGATTATGTCATGTGTGAACAAACCTTTCCTTGAATTTATACATGAGCGTAAACCCAAATCTCTAAAAGAAATGGAAGAATATTGTTCCCAATATGTCACTGCACACCCCGACGTGACTTTTGGCAACACTAAGATTAAGGAGAGTATGCCAGTTGCTTCAGCAACACCATACAATCCCAATTATTCACACAGATTTCAGGGACCTCAAAACAGATTTGAAAAAAAGGTAACCATAATAGTTATCAAAACCAAGGTAACCAATCATTTCAGGGTTCTTCTTCAAAGAACTGGAGACGACCTGATAGCTCTCGACACAGGGGTGGTCATAATTATAGGAATTTCCGTAGAGGAAGTAATTATAGAAACTATCAGGGTTATCCGTCTTGGAGTCAACAAGATCATAATTACAGAGATACTCATTATAATGAATATGATAATGGTAACCAAGGGAACTATGACTCAAACCCAAATAGGGGTTACAATAGAGGTAACAATAACTACAGAGGTGATAATAACCGAGGTAGATCTCAAAACAAAAGACATAAACCACATTTTCAGGCAAACTCTGTACAACAAGAGTCCCATGAAGCCTATAAACAGAGTAAAGATAATAATGATGCTAGTAATATGGCATGTGCCGCTTTTGATTTTGGGAGAGCATCTCAGTGCCCCCAATGCAAAACGTTATTTGAGCCAACCACAGTGTCTACTTTAAGCTGTGGCCATCCTCTTCCTGCTCTTCCGGCATCAGTCGCGCATGATGGAAGAGGTTCTCTTGTCTTACATAAGGGTTTAGTGAATAACAATCCAGTCTCTGTGCTATTTGATTCTGGATGCACCACAATTGGTGTTAGGCAGTCACTCGTAGATCCTTCCCGTGCCACTGGACAAGTAGTCAAATGTGTAACATTTGGCGGCACATTAGAGAAATACTCTACTGCTATCATTAGGATTGCTACTCCTTTCTTTACAGGAGATGTACACGCATGTCTTCTTCCGAATCCGATCGCTGACCTCATCATCGGTCGCATTCATGGAGTCAAGGAATGCACTCCGCAACAAATTTCCACGTGGGAAAGGCAAAACATGCAGATTGCTAACGCTGTAGTCACTAGAGCTCAGGCTCTTAATGTGCCTCAAACTTCATCTATTGAAGATAATGAAGTGCATAACCAAGATAATCCCTTGGTAATTTCTCGTGACTCGTTTATAAAACAGCAAGAAGATGATCCCACTCTGAAGAAATTCTTCATTCTTGCAACTAAAGGTGATCCGAATAAAGACACAAGTCGCAAATCGTGGATTACAAAGAAGAATGGCGTACTTGTACGTATGGTTCAAGACTCCATTACGTCAAGTCATTCTCAAATCCTGGTTCCCAAGAATTTGAGAGTTAAAATTTTGCAGCACGCTCACGACTCTCAGTGTGCTGGACACATGGGTTTTTCCCGTACTAAGTCAAGAGTCCTTGCGGCTTTCTTTTGGCCATTGGTAAACAAGGACATACGTATTTATTGTCGATCTTGTAAAGTATGTCAGGAAGTTAAATCCAAAGGTTCACGGCATGCTGCACCCATTCAGGCGGCGGACATTCCTATTCGGCCGTTCCAAAAAATGGCTGTAGACATTATTGGTCCATTTAAGATCAAGTCTGCCAGAGGACATCAGTTTATCTTGACGTGTGTTGATATGTGCACACGTTGGCCAGAGGCTATTCCTCTGAAGAGCATTACTACTGCTGATATTGCAGATGCTCTTTGGCTTATATTTTCTCGTCTGGGGTTCCCCGGAGAGATATTGTCAGACCATGGCACCCAACTAATATCAGATACCATGTCTCAAGTAATGTCTACCCTGCAGATAGATAGATCTTTAAGTAGTATCTACCATCCAATGTCTAATGGTATGGTCGAACGCCTTAATAAAACACTTAAAAACTTACTGGGGAAGATAACTGAGGATCATCCTCAAGACTGGGACAGAGTTTTACCTGCGGCCCTCTTCGCTTACAGAGAGGTACCCAATGAACATACGGGATTTTCTCCCTTTGAACTCGTCTTTGGCGCGCGTCCGCGTGGCCCTATGTCGTTGCTTCACGATCTCATAACATCTGACAATATTGACGATGACACAAAGTCATCCTACGAATATGTCATCGCGTTGAGACAAAAAATTATCGAAGCATGCAAATTAGCAACTTCTTCTTCTGAATTTGCGAAACAGAAGGCAAGGCAATTTGCCAATAAGAAGAGATGCTTACGACAACTTTGTCCTGGTGACAAAGCATTTGTATTACTACCTTGTAGGGAAAACAGATTACTTATTTCTTGGAAAGGTCCGTACGATATAATATCGAAAATTTCCGATGTCGACTATATTGTCGATATTGATGGGAAGCATAAAACCTTCCACATCAATATGCTTACTGAATTCCATGAACGTCCGGATTATTTGCAACCCATTTTCCAAGCAACGGACAATTCTCCAGTACAACATGGTCATTACTCATCACTGTCCGTGATACAGGATGAGGAAACAAGTTTTTCAGATGTAAATCTTCCTCTTCCAATGATCCCACTTCATTCCAGTGAATCATGGAAGAACGTTACTGTCTCTCCTGATTTGTCTCTAGGAGAACAGCGACAAGTTTCAACTATGTTGCAAACATTTCAGGATGTACTCACTGACATCCCTGGACAAACGAATGTCATTCAACATGACATTGTTCTAACTGACCATACTCCTATTAGGGTTAGACCTTATCCTATACCTATACATTTTCAAGCACAGGTCGAGAAAGAGTTGGATGAGATGATAGATTTGAAAATAATCGAACCATCCACCTCTGCATATTCTTCGCCGATGGTTATTGTGCGTAAAAAAGACAATAACATACGTCTTTGCGTTGACTATCGAAAATTGAATCAAGTAACGAAGTTCGATGCCGAACCTATGCCTTTACTGGAAGAGCTACTTACTCGACTCTCCAAATCTCATTTTTTCACTAAACTTGATTTGTCTAAAGGATATTGGCAAGTTCCTTTATCTGAACGCGCCAAACCTCTCACGGCTTTTTCAACACCTAGAGGTTTGTTCCAATGGAATTTTATGCCTTTCGGTCTTATGAACGCACCAGCTACGTTCGTACGCATGATGCGCCGAATCCTATCTTATCGGTCAGATGTCATTGCATATCTAGACGACATCTGTCTTTTCAGCGATACTTGGGAAGATCACTATTCAGGGTTAGATGAATTGCTGTCTACTTTGCGTGAGCACAACCTGACAGCGAAACCCTCTAAAGCCTATATTGGTTTTAGCGAAATTTCTTTCCTAGGCCACCGAGTTGGTCATGGTTTCCTAAAGACAGAGGACCATAATACTAGTAAGATACTTAACATCTCAATCCCTAAGACTAAAAAACAGGTGAGAAGTCTGTTAGGTCTTATTCAATTTTATGGCAGATTCATTCAGAATCTATCCTCTATCATGGCACCTCTCTCAACACTTCTAAAGAAAGGTTCGCCTAATGTGGTCCACTGGTCTCAGGAATGCCAATGCTCTCTGGATAAGATTAAAACATTGTTTTCAACACCACCTATTTTAGTGCTACCCACTAAAGATAAGACATTCGTTCTTCGTAGTGACGCTTCATCCACTGGGATTGGAGCGGCACTAATGCAAGAGTACTCTGGAACTCTGCATCCTGTAATGTATATTTCCAGAAAACTTAATGCGGCAGAAAGGAATTATTCGGTTTTAGACCGTGAGCTATTAGCTATGGTTTGGTCGATCCTCAAACTACAGAGATTCCTTCTAGGCGCACATTTCATAGTAGAAACCGACCAAAAAGCTCTTACTGCTATACAGAGTAAGAATTTGAAGAGCGCGAGGTCTACTCGATATGCAATTGCTCTTCAACCTTTTCATTTCTCTGTGCGAGCTATTCGTGGATCAGATAATGTGATGGCAGACATTCTGTCAAGATGCCCACATGATTCCACATAACTATTAGGGCTTAGACTTCTTGATATGTCTAGTTCTATAGTAGTTCCTTTTCTATATCATGATAGATACACATTTGTAATTTAATAATATAATGATTGTATCACTACATAGCGGTTCATGGATGTTTATTCACCGCTGTGCTTTGATGATTTTTTTCTTCATAAATTATAAATTTAAGATATCTAATACGAAATGATGATATGAATTTTTTAGGCATTGTGTAATTGCCAGAATTGTATTATACTTTGATGACACCTTCCTGGAAAAATATACTTGTAGAGAAATAATTTCTCTCAGTTTATGAGACACATTCTCACCAGTCGCTCCATAAGTCGACTTAGCCTCATATTAGGCGTTATAGGTATTCCTGATTTTTTCATCTGCGCATTATTCATGCGTTGTGAGCCTATTGTACGTTGCTCCTAGATGTATTTCAAAAAAAAAAAAAATGTTCCATTTTTTTTTTTCCCGGGAGGTGTGGTAAGACTGTTACGTGCAGTCTTTGATATCTTACAATATTATACATAGGTAATTTTTTTGTGCTTAAGGGAAAGTCATTATTGAGTTACTTCCCTTGAAAGTTGTGCCATCTCTTCGATCAAACTCCGCGGATAAATCCATTTTACTGCGATTTATTCGTTGTTTGGGTAATAATAGATTGTTCTTGCTTCAGAATATCTATGGCCTGAATTTATGTGTATTGTTTGTCTGAGTAGGACGAGTCTGTCTTATATCTGTATATCTTTACATATCTAAGTCGAACTATATGTTCTGTTGTCTCTAGAGAGGTCAAAGGCTATTCGGCGGATGTGTCGCTAGAGTGTGGTGTGATTTGGCTTCGTCCTGATAGGGACTGTGTGTTTCCTATGTCGGCCTGTCGCCGGGAAAAAGTGATCTCAGTATTTGTGGGGAAAGTGATAGTCGTCTAGACCTATCGTGTATGCTTTACCCCAGTGTTTATTCATATTGCCAAGGAATGGCAGTTCCATATTTCCTCTACCAAGGTAATCAAAGACACTCTTATGAACTCTCGATCGAAGCCACCATTTTCGATAGTTACGATTTGAATGTCTAAGAGAATATATTTGACTCGATGAAAACGACTTCGATTCCTAGCAGCACTATATTCTGTAGAATGCAGTCAATTGTTCATGATCAAATCTACAGAGCAATGCAATGTTTTATGAATGACTAACTTTAGGACAGATTCATTATCTGCATCCAAACGTGAGTGACAGTTCACGAGTGAAGCCATCTTGGAACCAAAACATGTAGCGACTTTCAAGAAGAGAAAGGGGATGCCCGTATTATCGCTTGTTTAGTCCAGAGATCACTGCTACACATGAGAACCCTTTATCAGCGGTTCAATATTATTATATGAAAAAAATATGTGCTGAACATTAAGTTGGAGAATCGTCGCTAGACGAGATTAGGTCTAGAAGCCATCTGAAATATTATTTATAAGCTGACGTGCTCAGTCAGTGAAGTCAGATGATTTATATGTATGGGCGATGCTGAGGGCTTGGCTACTGACAGTCCATTATAATATTAATCTACATGAGTGCCCATGTAACATAACATTGCAGGACCATTTATCCACTGTACTATGATGTATTATGCCAACCTGTGATTTGTCACTATCTGTGCTGTCGAGTGTGTACGTCCAATTAAACTTTAGAAAAGGTACACAGTCGTTGGTGTCGATGACTTCCAGTCATACATGAGTGTGAGAAAAGAACATTTGTCAACAACACGAACCCTTATCATCATTCGCACATTGTACACTCAATCCATGTCTACACACCACTGCGTAGGTCAAGTTGACATTCCATACACTACAGTGGAGCAAACAACACCATAGAGATCTTATCAACTGATGATGATGATGATGTCTGCTTCCATCCACTTATATCTATCTTTTGGTGGATATCATTAACGGGAATAAAAATCCAACATTATCAACTTTATCAATATTCAAAATATGCAAAGAAATAATTTCAATCTTACCAGATTATGAATAAAGAACACAGAAATGCTAGCAAAACTCAGCTGAGCTGCTGGCTATAGTATGGCGTCCCTGAACTTATTTCAATTTATTTCATTTGGAAATCACCACACTTGAAATTTACTGTGTCTATCACTGGACAACTATTGAGGAATGGCAAAAAAGCTCGTCTGAGCGCGGATAATATGATTGTCTGTGGCCAATCAATGCCTTGGTTTTTTTTTTTATTCAAATTTCCTACACTAAAGTCATTTCAGTCATGCTTCAGTCAAGTATGGATTTTTATCTGTTAGTCCGTCCGTCTCTACTTGCGTTTTCACAAAAACGTACTTGTTTTTTGAACCAACCTATTCGTCCCCTCTACACTTTTTGTCTGTAAAGTTATTTTTAGCCACAGCTCCCACCAATTCCCCTTCTCTTTCATTCTAACTAGATTTGGACACTTGAGTCTTCAAGGTCGCGATTTTTGTGCAAATAGTGACTTGTGTGATTCAATGCAGTCTTTCGCTGATGTGAACAACAGTCTTTTGTCATTATCTTCATTATTAGCTATCCGTCTGTATAAATAAAAGCATATTATTTCACTGCTCAGAATGGGCCATCCGGCCAGCTAATTTTTATATTCCTAACATTAATATTAAGAAAAAGTTACTTTTTGAATTTTGTAATATTTCAAGCATCTGCGTTTAGCCGCTGAATTCAAATAAAAGGCTTGGTATCGCAAAAGCGTCCAATAAATGACTGTGGCGTATCATATCCAAGGTCCCTTCTGTCGAATTCCTTACTTTATGTCAACTTGGGGGGGGGGGGGGGGGGAAACGTGACTTTTCCTCCTTGCCCCACCAATTTGCGTCCATTAACCTCGCTAGTTCAAGTACGCGTTCAGTCAGATTTTTGTCTTTTGATCCTCGTTCCGTTTTGCCTTCAAGTCTAACACCTGATGACCCGCGGCGCGGGCGATCATGTATTCCAGCAGCTTACGCATTGGTTTTTTATCCCTACGTTGTATCATTGGAGATATTTTGACGTTGTATCACTGTTAATTTTTACGACACATCTCCCCACCTGAAAACATGCCTACGGCAAGTTCTAAAACCAGTGATACACATAGACAAAATCTCTCCTTACGCCTGCCATTACTCTAATTTTGATCACAGGGGTGCCGACTGAGGAAATCTGCACCGACATTCAATTTACCTGGGATATATTGGATACTAAACTGATAAGGTTGAAGCAATAAAGACCACCTCAGCAATCTTGCGTTTTCATGCTTAGCCTGAGATAAGAATACGAGAGGCTGATGATCCGTCTCGACCACAAAAGTCCTACCATACAGATAGATTTGAAACTTCTGTATTGCCCAGACCAACGCTAAACATTCTTTTTCGCTTGTGGAGTATCCTTGTTCCGCCTTATTCAATTTGCGGCTTGCATAAGCGACTGGTTTCAGTTCCCCATCAGGTGAAGATGATCTTTGCAACAAAGCCGCCCCGAGTCCTACATTACTGGCATCGGTTCTCAAGACAAAGTCCTGTGTCAAATCAGGTAGTTTGAGAATAGGCTTGCTAGTGAGTTTTTCCTTTAAATCCTGGAACGCTAATTCACTTTGCGCAGTCCAATTAATTTTATCTGGAAGTCCCTTGCGAGTTAGATCAGTCAGAGGCGCACAAATAGAGTTAAAATCCTTGATATATTTTTGATAAAATCCGCATAACGACACAAATGATCGCACGTCCTTTTTTTGTTTGTGGTCTAGGTGCTCTCTGCAGTTTTTCCAAATTCTTAGGATCAGGGGTCATATTACCCTGATATACAGTGTGCCCCAAGAATTCCAACTCTTTGCATCCAATACAACATTTTGTTGGCCTAGCAGTTAAGTTCGCCTCCCGAAGCCTATTAAATAACATTTCTAGAGCTTCAATGTGTTCTTCAAATGTCTCTGTGGCGACGAGAATATCATCCATGAAATTCGTGATACATGGGTTATTCAGGGGATCCAACAATTTGCGCATCATCCTTGAAAACACACTCGGAGCATTTTTCAGTCCGAAGGGTAGCATATTGAATTCATAATGTCCATCCGAAGTGCTAAAAGCCAAATAAGGTCTCACTTCAGGCTTCACTGGGATCTGGTAATAGCCTTTACTAAGATCCACCTTTGAAAAGTATTTTGCCTTGTTCAGTCTGGCAAATAACTGTTTTGTGTCGGGTAATGGATCCACTTGTCCTTCTGTGACAGCATTCAGTTTCCTGTAATCTATGCACAGTCTGTGTTCCCCAGACGGTTTTCTCAACAAAACGACACTAGAACTAAAAGATGATTCACTGTGCGAAATAATCCCCTCCTTCAACAAATAATCTATTTCTTCCTTCAATGCCTTCTCCTTCGCGAACGGAATAGAATAGGCTCTCATACAGATTGGGTTTGAGTCTACCAGTTTCATGTCATACTGTAGCAAATTTGTATGGCCTGGTTTATCTGTTAAAACATCTGTATGTTCCTCCAGAACCTGTTGAACTCTCTCCCTCTGATTTTTAGTCAGGTGCTTACTGACTTTTACCTGTGCTGCTGTTTCACAAGGATGTAATGGGTATTCATGTGAGGTGAGTGGTTCCTTTTGCATCTGAGTTGCAATAGCCAAGGTCAATAAGGGGGTGCTTTCCTGGAGTGGTCTGTCCAGATACTTCTTTAACAAGTTTACATGATAAACTTTCTCCTTCCCCTTTTTGTCAATTTTATAGTTTGTTCTAGACACCTTCTCTAGAACCATATATGGACCTTGCCAACCAATTTGTAATTTATTCTGGCTACCGGGTAGTAGAAGAAGCACCTTCTCTCCCACAGCTAGTTCTCGGTCCTTTGCCTTCCTATTAAAATATGCTGCATGTTTCTTCCTGGCTTGTTTCAAATTATCATTTGCCAGTTTCCATCCAGCTTTCAGACGAGTGGTCAGTTCGTTCACGTATTGATAGGATGAGGTAACAGTCTCTTCCGCCTTCTCATCTGTCCAGGTCCTTAATAGAGCTTCTAATGGACCTTTTATTGGCCTCCCAAATAGCAGAGTTGCGGGAGCCATCCCGGTTGAACTATGTGGTACCTCCCGGTACGCAAACAATGCGGCGGGCAGGAATTGATCCCACAGATCCGGTTTTTCGTGTGCCAGCTTTCTCAGGATAGAAATGAGAGTCCCGTTGAACCTCTCTACCTGGCCGTTCCCTTGTGGATGGTACGGACTACAATGAAAGTGTCTGGCTTGAAATAGTTTAAAAAACCTCTTCCGTTAGTTTCCCCTTGAACTGAGATCCATTATCCGTCAAGATTTGATGCGGGAATCCTAATCGGGTAAATATTGTAAGTAGTGCCTCTGCTACATGTTTTGAATCAATTGATGGCAGGGCTACCGCCTCTCCCCACATAGAACAAGTGTCCACCAGAGTAAGGATGTAACTGTTCCTCCTCTTGGTCCGAGTGAGAGGTCCTACAATATCCACTGCAACCCTCTCAAAAGGTGTTCCCACTATGGGCATTTCCCCTAGAGTTGCAGGAGCAGTCCAGTGCTTTGGAGCTACCCTTTGACATTCTGGGCAGGATTTGACATATCTTTTTATATCCTCCGTTATCCCTGGCCAGAAGTAATGACAAGCTATACGCTGTCCTGTGGCGCTGATCCCCATGTGACCACTGAAGGGAATCGCATGCCCGAGTTCCATCACTTTATCTCTATATGAAGTGGGAAGAACCAGCTGGTTGTGACCATTTATTCCAGTTCCGGCCTTCCTGTATAATAGTTTGTTCTTCATGAAATATTCTCCCTTGCTCGGAGGTGTGTGGCATTTGGGCAATTTTTTAAAACATGGCTTGAGTGTCCTATCCTCAGCCTGCGCCTTCCTCATCTCCTCTGGATGAGCATTTATAGGTTCACCTTCTTCCTCCTTCTTCTGTGACCTGGTCTGCACTGTCGCCATGATCACAGGTTTCTCGGGATTCCCCAAGAAGACGTATCTACACCCCAATATCAGAGGGTAGATTGGTTCATCTATCACTGCTGCTCTGATTTCTCCTTTCACATAGCGAGTTTTCACCGTTATCCTTGCGATGGGAAGTGTCATGAGTGGTATGTCCTTAGTCGCCCCTTGTATTTCCACTGTTTCTGTGGTATACTGACTTGGGTCCACTAGGCTAGACTTCACAACTGAATCATAATCCAAACCTGTATCATAAAGGCACCTTATGGTGACCCCATTACAAATAACATCCTCACAAACTGGGGGGTGATAAGGTTCCTGTTGTCCATTAGGATTAACCTTTAATCTTTGCGTCCCCGACTTCATTGCAGCAATGTTTGAAGGTTTCCTTCTACAAAATTCGGTGTTATGGTTATCTTTCTTGCACCATTTACACCATCTTTTTCCTTGGTTCAACGGTTTTCTTTCATTGAACTTTTGGTCATTGAACTGTGAGTTTCTGTCGCGATAGTCATTTCTTGGCCGCTCAAAGTTTGTCCTACCTTTATTTCCCTGCTCTCTATTATCAAATTTATTAAATTGCTGTGGAGCTTTAAAAGTGTCTATGTGCTTCTTTTTAGCACCACTTACCTCTGCCTGGGCTGCCTGATACCTCTCAGCGACATTTAAAACCTCTCCCAACTTCTCTGCACCTTGTTCCATGAGAAATTTTCTCATGTCTGGAGCCATGGACTCTCTCAATTGCTCAATCATGATCATTTCTTTAAGATCTTGGGTCTTCCCCAGAGCAGTCCATTTCTCCAAATAGGTTTCCAGTCTAGCAGAGAATTGGTGGTATGTCTCCCCAGACAACAGTTTGGCATTTCTAAATTTCTTACGATAAAATTCACCATTCTTCTCGTACCTTAATAACAAAGCCTGCTTTAACATGTCATAATTGTCTTGGTCTTCCCTGTTCATTTTAGCAAAGACTTCATAAGAAGTACCTCTCAGTCCCTGTGATAGCTTTAAACTCCACCTCTCTCTCTCTAACCCATATGTAGTAGCTAATAACTCAAAACGTCCTAGGTACCCCTCTATGTCATCGTCTTTCTCAAAAAAATGGTCTAAATGAAACCCCATAGCTGAGTTTGAGGCTCCCAGACTAGGCGTAGCATCTGAGGCAAAAGGGCTGGCACCATTTTCAGGAGCCTGGCCTTGTAACTCCAGCTCCCTTAGTCGTAATTCGTGCTCCCTTTGCAACCTTCTATCTTCTGCCTCCCTTTCGGCCTTTTTATCTTCTGCCTCCCTTTCGGCCTTTTTATCTTCTGCCTCCCTTTCGGCCTTTTTATCTTCTGCCTCCCTTTGCTGTCGTTTTTCTTCGGCCTCCAATGCCTTTGCCTCTTTGTCAGCCTCAATCTGCAACCTCTTAGTCTCAGCCTCAATTTGTAACCTCTTCTCTTCAGCCAACCTTTCAGACTCTAATTTTCTTTCAGCCTCTTTTTCTAATCTCCTTTCTTCCCGTTCAATATATTTATCACATTCAGCCGTTACGTATTGAATTAAAATCTGACCATCCATTCCCATCTCCTTTGCGGTCAGCACAGCAGCTGATCTAAATTTTGCTAGCTCCGCCATACTTTTTAGACAATATAATAATATACAAGATAAATCTCTAACCTCTAAAGAACTTCTAATTACTATAGTCTAACTAATTCTAATTAATTAATTAACTAATTACTGGCTGTGAAGATTCACCAACTTTTATTTGCAGGGACACTTTTAATTTTAAGGGAATTTTACAATATTTCTCCCACCAGGAGATCCTAATATTACTTAATGGGCTAATTATCCCGGGACAAAGAGACCCCAATATATGTGATTAATTTAAATCCCGAGATCGAGCCACCCAATATATGTAGTGGGTTTGATGGTATTGTATGGTGGTGATGGTACTACGTGTGATGCATGAGGTCAGCTGTGAAGGCTCCTGAGATAAAATGTAACTGAGAGTTGTCAGAAGGCCCTTCTCGCTACCACTACGACCTCACACTTATCTTTTTTTTTTTTTTTAATGAATGTGGCTACGTTAAATGTCTAGGGTAATGATATGTAATGTGGTGTGATAGTTTATAGACACACACACAGATATTTACTAAGTCTAATAATATTAACAAATGTTATAATACACTGAACTAACTCAAGTGTGTAAAATTTTTGATAGAAATTTTTTACATTTATTTTGTTCTGGATCAAGTTTTATTTTGACCAGAACTTATAAAAGATTTAGAAATTATGAAAGAAATGCATGGAATATTACATAATAAATGCAAGAGTGTACATATGTAAGTACTAGACTATTTAGTTTTATTAATGTTTATACTAGTCATCTAATTGGGAGGATAGTTAATGGTTGTGCTGTTGGGGTGGCCTCATCACTCCAGTCTATATTGACTACACCCTGTCCAGAAATGGCAGGAATTTTATGGGATTGTTAGTAACTAAATGGAGTTGGTGAATTTCCAGCAGACCAGAGGCTCACTCAACTCTGAAGATGTAGCTCTGGTGCTGAGATCTGGTGGCCCCACCTCTCCGTGCTTGGGGGCAATAATAGTCTGCTCTGACACAACGTTACTGCACGGATCCACTCTGGTAAAATCACCAACTTAGTTTACACCGCCTTGGTGACAACTGAAACTCACAGCTCTGCAATCAAAGTATTGGCTATGTGTCAAAAATTCCATTCTCTAACCATGTCTGGACACAACACTACACAACAACAACACCATATAGACAGGTCAGATCTCTCTGACCATACAGCACATTTTACCATGGTGGTTTCACATCAGATAGGTCCTCCCAGACTACAGATTCTGAAATATATTTATTAGTTTCCTGCCCTAACATAGGATAGGTAATATGTTTCATTGTTCTCAACACTTGATCTGTCCTTCCTAACCCTTGCTGGAGTTTATGTATATTGTTTGTCCCTAGACCCTGAACTAGGGCGGGGGGTCTAGAGCAAATCCCTACTTGTTTGTAAGGCTAGATTTCGATATGGCAGTATCAAATCACTCGAAACCTTAAACAATATTCAAAATATGCAAAGAAATAATTTCAATCTTACCAGATTATGAATAAAGAACACAGAAATGCTAGCAAAACTCAGCTGAGCTGCTGGCTATAGTATGGCGTCCCTGAACTTATTTCAATTTATTTCATTTGGAAATCACCACACTTGAAATTTACTGTGTCTATCACTGGACAACTATTGAGGAATGGCAAAAAAGCTCGTCTGAGCGCGGATAATATGATTGTCTGTGGCCAATCAATGCCTTGGTTTTTTTTTTTAATTCAAATTTCCTACACTAAAGTCATTTCAGTCATGCTTCAGTCAAGTATGGATTTTTATCTGTTAGTCCGTCCGTCTCTACTTGCGTTTTCACAAAAACGTACTTGTTTTTTTTTGAACCAACCTATTCGTCCCCTCTACACTTTTTGTCTGTAAAGTTATTTTTAGCCACAGCTCCCACCAATTCCCCTTCTCTTTCATTCTAACTAGATTTGGACACTTGAGTCTTCAAGGTCGCGATTTTTGTGCAAATAGTGACTTGTGTGATTCAATGCAGTCTTTCGCTGATGTGAACAACAGTCTTTTGTCATTATCTTCATTATTAGCTATCCGTCTGTATAAATAAAAGCATATTATTTCACTGCTCAGAATGGGCCATCCGGCCAGCTAATTTTTATATTCCTAACATTAATATTAAGAAAAAGTTACTTTTTGAATTTTGTAATATTTCAAGCATCTGCGTTTAGCCGCTGAATTCAAATAAAAGGCTTGGTATCGCAAAAGCGTCCAATAAATGACTGTGGCGTATCATATCCAAGGTCCCTTCTGTCGAATTCCTTACTTTATGTCAACTTGGGGGTGGGGGGGGGGGGACGTGACTTTTCCTCCTTGCCCCACCAATTTGCGTCCATTAACCTCGCTAGTTCAAGTACGCGTTCAGTCAGATTTTTGTCTTTTGATCCTCGTTCCGTTTTGCCTTCAAGTCTAACACCTGATGACCCGCGGCGCGGGCGATCATGTATTCCAGCAGCTTACGCATTGGTTTTTTATCCCTACGTTGTATCATTGGAGATATTTTGACGTTGTATCACTGTTAATTTTTACGACAAGAAGATAGATGAGTTATGGTGTTGAATGTGGATGGAGTTAATTATAGCTATCAGGGGTAAAAGATCAGATAATGACTCTCCCCTCCTGCCACTCAGTGACTATGTTTCAAAACTACAGAAAAAACAAGAAAGCAAATTTAAACACAAACAAAACCAGAAGTTCCAAAGCCAAGGCTCAAGAAGTGTACATAGAAGCAAACAAAGAAGTAAAAGGAAGTATCAAAAGAGACAAGAGGAAGTATATTGAGGAGTTGGCAAGAGAGGCAGAAGATGCTGCAGCCAAAGGAAATATGAGAGAACTGTATAACAGCACAAAGAAGCTAACAGGGAAATACAAGCAAACAAGTTGCCTCATAAAAGACAAGAATGGAAAACTGCTCAGTAATATACAAGAGCAAATGAAGAGGTGACAGAATATTTTGAGGACCTTCTCAATAGACCAGCTCCACAAAACCCCCCAGACATCCAGCCAGCAGAAGAAGAGCAACAAATTAACTGTGAAAGACCAACGAAGGAAGAAATAAAGAAAGCCATAGAGCTTCTAAGAGACGGAAAAGCGGCTGGACCAGATGGCATTCCAGCAGAGGCCATCAAAGCAGATATCGACACGGCTACAGAGATGTTATATAAATTACTTGGTAAAGTCTGGGAAAAGGAAGAGATACCAGCAGAATGGAAGGAAGGATATCTGGTTAAGTTGCCTAAGAAGGGAAATTTACAAGAGTGCACAAATTATAAAGGAATAATGTTACTATCAATGCCAGGAAAAGTATTAAACAGGATTATCCTCGAGAGATTAAAAGAGTCCATAGACAAGAAACTGGGAGATGAACAAGCAGGTTTTCGACAAAACAGATCCTGTACAGACCAGATAGCCACTTTGAGAATAATAGTCGAACAAAGTCTGTATTGGAATTCACAACTAAATATTGTGTGTTGCAATAGACTGGGTTATGAGAACATCGACAACACACACAGAAAGGAATCCAGCGGACTCTGACTAAGCAGTTGGATGACCTGGATTTTGCTGATGACTTGGCTCTTCTGTCCCATAACCGTAATCAGATGCAGGACAAATTGAAAACACTCGATGAGAGGTCACAGCAATTGGGTCTGAAAATACACAGGGAAAAGATAACAATATTGAGAATAAATGCAGGTAATGATAACAGGGTTGAACTTGAAGATACACCACTACAAGATGTAGAATCATACACATATTATGACAGCAATATAGACAAAGTTGGAGGGACAGACAGCGATATCAAAATAAGAATACAAAAAGCAAGAGGAGCTTTCATTGCATTGGGAAATATATGGAGATGAAGTGAAATCGGATCCAACACGAAAATAAGAATCTTCAACTCAAATGTGAAGTCAGTACTATTATATGGCTCTGAAACATGGAGAACAACATAGACAACATCCAAAAAGCTACAAACTTTCATAAATGGGTGCTTGCATAGAATAGAAGGACTAAAATGGTATGACAAGGTTACCAACGTGGAACTGATGACAAGAACCAGACAAGTGCCATTGGAACAAGAGATGAGAAGAAGACGATGGCGATGGATAGGACACAAACTGAGGAAACCTGTTGATTGCATTACAAGGCAGTCCTTGTTCTGGAACCCCCAGGGCAAGAGAGGCAGAGGTAGACCAAGAAGCACATGGAGAAGAGAGCTGGAAACAGAGGTAAAAATGATGAGGAAAACGTGGAAAGAACTTGAGATGATGGCACGTGACAGGAGGACTTGGCATGTGTTTGTTCAAGGCCTATGCTCCTTTAGGAGTGGAGGGTTATGAATGAATAAATCAAGGAAAGTATAAATGAAAAATATCATCATTGTGTCGAGATGGATGGTAGATAGTTGAGTAGTGCTAATAAAATATAGAAGAGAACCGGGGAACTAGAGGTAGGGATGTCACAGGACAGATCAGGTAGTTAGCCGCACAGATCTAGATGGCAGCTGTAGAAGAGATCTGTGAAGTAAGTCACCTGCTCGTTAGACCTATACTTTGCTCCAAAGGTGTCTCTATTAAGCTCGTTAATTATTCAGACAAACAACAAAAGCTTAGAATTATAACTGGAATCATATCAATAACTGCAATTAATAAAATAAACCAATACAGTACACTTTAATAATTACTAAGTGTATATTTCGAAATTTAAAAATTGTTGATGGATATATATATATATATATAGATATATATATATATATATATATATATATATATATATATGTATATATATATATATATATATATATATATATATATATATATATATATATATATATACATATATATATATATATATGTATATATATAAGTGGTGGAACTGTGTCTGACACTGGCTTTACCCTTTTTCAGTCGTTTTGTCAGTGCTGGCCATGACGTCATTACCCTCCGATACGTCCACAATCCGACCAATGATTTTTTTTCAGGCTGACTTTCTACCAATGGCGTAAAAGTAGGATTTTCGTGATTTAGTTTTTATGGTTGAAAATGCATTGATAAGTTAATTTCCATTACGTAAAATCACTGTTTGAATCAGTATTTATGGTTAAATCATAAAGATACTTATCTTCCACGGCAAAAATTTCAGAGAGAATGATATTTATAATCAAAGTCTCAGATAAATTTATCATTTGCGGTACAATTTCCAGAGCGTTTTGTCCGCTACAATCATCATCATCATCTTCTCCTTTTTAACTCCTTATGGAGCCTGAAGCCACCACTGCAGGTGGCTCCCTTGAGGATGCTTACACCAAAGCCCAAACTCTTGCAGCGGTGGTATATGTAGCAATTTAGTTTTACATTACCAGATTTCCAGGCTCATGCACCACCACATATTAGTCGCCTTTTACGACATGCTTGAGGTAGCATCATCCTATTCTTTCTTTGTCTTATCAGACACTACCCTCCCCCCGGAACTACATGGGACAAATGAAAATCATGGCGGGGGGGGGGGGGGGAAGAGATATTAAATAGACAAGAAAGAGGCGAAACAAACTGTTGCCAGACCAAAGATTTAATTCAAGACCAAAGAACGTCAGCAGAAGTCCACTTATTCGATGAAGCTGTCAAACGTGACATGTCATAAGGTATATATTTAGATTTCATTAATCCGTCAAACGCAAACGCTTATGATGTTTTTAATTAATCATAGTCTGTTGACTCCTATTCTTAGACCCAAATAAAGACGTGCAGAAGAAAATTGGAAACAGAAGTGAAAGTGAGGAGGAAGACGTGGAAAAAAAAAAACTTGAGCTGATGACACGTGACAGGTGGACTTTGCATGTATTTGTTGGAGGCCTATGATCCTTGGGGAGCTAAACGATATTGACTGATTAAAATAACTCATATTTTTCGCGGTCATCATCATCATCATCAACGAAAGTAGCGATTTTATTGTCACGTGTAGTTCCCAGGTTCTCTGAGGAGATAAGCAAAGAAAGTGCCTACTTCTCTCTCATGCACATTGTTAAAGACTACTAATATTAGGATGTGTATGTGTCTGGAAACCCCATTGTGTAAAACATACTGCTACATAATCAACCGCTGCAAAAGCACTTGTATGCTTTGATGGAGGCTTATTGTACGAGAACCGCTGTAGTCGACGCCTCATGCTCCAAAAGGAGCGCAATAGGAAATGATGAGTGAAGTAAGTGCTGCTTCCATGACCCCCGAGACAAGCAAAAGCCAGTTATTAAAGAACAGACAGTTCTATTTGGCACAGTTTTGATTGTTTCGAAATTTGGATTTACATTTTTTTTAAAATCAATTTACTCTCGTTCTCAGTGTTTCATGTTCCCAAGTTGTACATTCATGCAGTTTGAAATGAACCCTGAAAAGCCAGACAAATGTGTTAATGAAAAGCCTCTTTTTGTATAAAGAAAAACTAGAAGAGGTTTATAATTCATTGATCGCTATGTGCGGGCATGAGAAATGTGTTGACATCGTGTTTCATTAAGCTCGTGTATGGCTTGTGGCATATAAGCTATGCCTTTTAAATCTGTGCAGCTACCCTGTGGTTTTCACATTATAGGACGCTTGCACCAAGCACGCTTTTGACATTATAAAACGTCCAATGTATTCAGAGGTTGGGGAACGCGATATAAACAATGTACGCCTATTATTATTTTTAAAATTAATGTCAACCTTTCATTACCCTACGGCTCCTAGTGTTTTCCGTCTCTTCTTTACCACTTTCCTACCTAATCCTTTTTTTTTTTTTTTGACCTTTACTATTTTCATATCTGCTGTCCACATCTTTGTTTGACATGGATACGGTGGGTACCCTAACCGGCAGAAATCTGAAGCTAAAACGGACAAACGAGAAATCAACAACAACAACGTTAACAACAATGTGGAAGAGTTAATTAAACAAGTAACACATTAATAAAGTTGGCAAAAATGCATTAAACGGTAATTAAACAACACTCGGTTCAGACTAGACCCAAGAAGACTATGGCCATGGAGAAGCCAAGATAATGGAACGCGTAATCAGATTGATTAAATACTGATCAATAAAAGACAGAAGTGAATTTATTATCAGCGGGAAAAAAAGGCCAGGAACTGCATGTAATAGTGGTCACGCACTAGCCTAGTTTTCGGAAAATTAAAAATAAATTTTAAAAAAACCAAAAGAAAAGTATGGAACAACAAAGTAGAAATAAAACTATTTAACTCCGAAACAGACCTACGAGACCAATATAGTGGTGCTTTAATTAATAAGTACGAGTAAATCGATAATGCTTTAGCAAAAATACAAAGTACAGACGAACACTGGCAAATGCTGAGACTCATTTCAACAAATAGGAAAAGAATTAATACCGAAGCATATTCACCCACGGAAGAGAAATAGATGAGATATATAGTGAAACAGACTGCAAGGTCTTTTCTCACGTAATATTTCTTAGACTTGAAGCAACCGTGTGTGGATTCTATGTGCCAAAAATAAGGAAACATCAAAGAGCTTAAGAAGAAATGATACAAATGCCCCCAGACCTTAAAATGTAGGTTAATGCTTAAAGAGCAGAGCGCAAAATCTGGTTTGGTACGTTACAGGAGTGTTTTCAAAAGAGTACCCAAGTTTAAGGGTCGCAGACAAATTGTATTTACGTGGAACGGTGTCGTTTTAAAATTCCTTATCAAAGATACATTAGGAAAATTATAGTATAAGTCATGTGCTTTTATTCATTCATTCACTCACTCACTCATTCACTCATTCATCTTCTGTTTACTACTAATGGAGCATAGAGCCACTTCTGTGGTGGACCCCCTTCCATGAAGCCTACTCCATATCTATTATATAAATTAAAAGCGTATTTTCCGTCTCTCCATCCACACAAAATTGTTTGACCACTTCTAGACTACCTAGAAGTCTAAAATTTGGCATGCTGATAGGTCTTACGATAAGATGCCCTAGAAAAATCCGAAAAAACAAAAAATTAAATACCGCTATGCCGTAATTAAGCCAGCAACATCGTGCGCTAAGGAAAATAAATGTATATAATTTTTCATTTTAAAGGGAAGTTAGCAGCTTATTATAAAATTAAAGATTGAATATTTTTTTATAATCTAACATTTTCTTACTTTTAATAACACGCAATATTTCTTTGACTTGAACCAGCTCTTGCAGTGATTGTTTAATGTGGCAAGCTATTGCATATGACGAGGTTGCCAGCCTCATACGCACTGTACATCAATAACAATTCATATATGTTAAATGCAAATATAAAATAAGAAATGTACATGCTACAACTTACCTCAATAGGGTTAAATTGTATCCATTCTTTTGATGCACAGAATGACCGTAGTAAATGCTGCAACTGTTAAAGTTGCAGTCTTGCCTCAGTTAGTTAAGGTTACTGCTTACGGTTTACTCATGACTATTGACGAGGATGTTTCCTCGACTTGTGGCTCTCAGTCGAATAAATGAAGTTTTACATTTTAAATTCTGTAAGTTACTTCTAATCACTTTGGCCTGTCCTATAATGGAATCCTTATTACGAGCTCCTATTCTGGCTGTCCGTGGTCTCTTTTGTCGAAGATGGAATTGCAGTGGGAAAATCTCAAAACACTCTAAATTTTAAAGTTGAAATTTTGCCCACGGATTCTGTGCACTGCGCTGAGATCCGCCTTGTGTGATCTAAGGGAGGAGATCACAGCTGTAGTGGAGTTGTCCATATGCAATGAATATGGTCCTTAAAAATAAAAAAAGCAAATTAAACCACGGAATACGTAATCTCGGGAGGTTCTCTTGGGTGAAACCCAATCACAGTTTAGTTTAGTTTATGTTCTTATTCTGAACCAAACCACAAGAAGAGGTATCTTATTGTAGTAAATGTTCCCCCTACCCATTACCGTGGAAATTATTGACTTGACCATGTACCGTTTGCAATTCAAATGTTACATGTACCGGAAACATTTTATGTCATACGACCTGCCCTAATTCCACAAACTAGTAATCACTTCTCCAAGATTGCACTCTCTTTTCTCATCACTGTTTATTATAACTGAACTTCTTGCCGAAATTTGATTATATCATCTCCTCGTGTCCTAATACTTCAAGATTGTGAAACGACCTGTTGGAAATCATTACGTGATATGTCTGGTGTCCAGACTGTTAAAACGAAGATAGGGCTAAGGATGGGCGATTTATGCTATCATGCTTACACATTTAGACCCAAGTTATCTTTAATCACCGTCTCTGGTTAATCCCCAACATTTGTTAGACATTTCTGCCGGGCCGGTCTGAACAAATAACTTGCTAATCTATCAATCGCCTGTCTGTCTAAACAATAAGGCTGGCGTCAAACCGTATACCCAAATGTTAGCTAAATCGTATTGTCCTACTAAATCGTATTGTCCTACCTAGTTAATCCATTACTAACCACAATCAAAGGATAAAATGTCATGGGCTTCAAGCCTAAAACACGTGGGTGTGTCGAGGTGTGTTCTCCGATGATACGGTAATATTGGTAGACTGAAGCGTAAAAGTAAGATAATTCACGGAGGAAAAGGAAAAAGGGATAATCGAATAAATACTGACAAAGTGGGGTGTAGAAAGAAAATTTAGGACGAACGAATATGACGTTTTTTCGTATCGCAGGTGTGTCTATTATTTTGGGCGCACAAGAATCTGAACTGCTTCCCAATGTTAAATGAGGTTGACAGTTTTATATGTCTTATCCGCATTCTTCTAATTCTTCAGGTACCATGACATGTGGCGTAGGCGGTCAAGTCTCCTCACAACTTTCTGTCTCTAGAACTGTTTATCAATTCTGTTTTTAACCTTTTTCCATGTCAACATGTTAAACTGCCCAGTACCTTTTTCTCTCTTTGCCGTTCTTTGTCTCTTTTCCCTTCAATTTTACCTGTTGTCACTATATATTCCGTCTTTCATCTTCTCATAACATACCCAAAGTAAGTCGCCTGCTTCCTTCTAACGGGATTAATAAGCTTTCTTTGCGAATTGGCCTTTTTCAGGACATCCTCATTACTCTTTTTAGCTTGTTCACATTGCTTCTTCTTTTTTGAACACTCTGCATAAGATTAAATATTATTCAAGAAAGTAGTGGTTATTTATATTTTGCTGGTGTCTTCACAGACCTTGCCCTGGACTGGTGTCAGCATATAAGCTGTCTCTGTTCTATATATATATATATATATATATATATATATATATATATATATATATATATATATATATATATATATATATATATATATATATATATGGAGCAGTCATGCAGCAGACGTTGGGCAGCCACGTATCATTCATCGGCAGTTCCTATCTTCAGCATATTGAACTGAATCATCTCAGCAGGGCGGAATGACAGTTATCTGGGACCCTGGGCAAAACGGGCTTGTTTACTTGACAACTAATTAAGCTGATGGAGGTTACGGTAGAGTGAGCCCCGTACTGCTGCGGGCTCTCGGGCACTGTCCCTTAGACCGCCCCTGCATCTCAATCTACTCTGGCATGCGAGGAGTCTGAAAGTTGTTATTCCCTTTATTTGTACTGGTGATGAAACACTTTTTATGGTGGCCTGGATACAGTCTCCCACATGCTCCTGCATATGTTCTTGATAAGTCACTTCACATCCTTTGCCAGTAGGTAAACCTCTTCCTTTCCCTGTGATAATGCGATCAGATGGATCCATGTTTTTTTTTGTAGTTTTTTTTAACTTTGTGTTGCCGACACAGTTTACAGAGTTGCTGTTAAGGTATTTCGTTTTGTGTGCCTCTGACTGCTGAGTGTTATGATTACTTACAATAAAAAATAGTCCCATAGCAAATACTGCCCTAGGGGAGTGATGTGTTAGACACTTCAACATACTAGGTCCAGCATCGAGAGGTGGGGTGACCGGTTCTCTTCCTCGCAGCCTTTTCCTTCCTTAACTTACAGTACATCTAGTTAAAAATACGTTATTGTCTCTTTGTTCTTTTCTCTGTCATTAGGACTTCTACTCCAGCTCTCTTTACATCGGTCTTCGATCTGAGCTGCTTAAATCTTCCTGTCACTACTGACATTGTTCTTTGTAATGTTGCTTAGTAGATGAAAGATTACCCAACTGCCGTTCCCAGCTGCATTAGCTGCTGATCCATCTGTGTATGCAAGGCAGGCTCTTGTTCGGTGCAGCCGCAATGGGCGCCGTCTATCGGTGGAAACGCCAAAAATGTATTTTAAACAAATAATAACAATATAATTTTAAAAGATCAAGAATGATACAAAAGAACAGTTCAAAGTAAACAATTATTTTGTTCATGAATCAAGAAAAATGAAAAAGAAAATTTCAAAGTATTTTATTTTATGAGACAGATTGTTTTCTATTATGTCTATATTATTCTTTCTTCTTTTTTATTTAACTTAAACATGGCACTGAACACCAACAGGCATGATGGTCACTAATTGTTTCGTTAGCCAGTGGCAAAGAACAGAAGATACAGAAGGATTGACTTGACTTTTCTGTAGGCTCAGCGGTCAGAAATGAACACAAAAATAATTTGAATTGGAAGGAAAAAACCTCATTAAAACTACATTTTAAGAAGCAGTTAAAGTATTTTTTTAAAGGCATGAGCAGAATGTCTCTGCTCGTGACACTTTCACTCCAGTTCTACCTTCCTATCCTTAACAAAAATCGTTAATATAGTCTGTTCATTTTTTTCTGCGTGAATGTCCACCGTTCTTGCATCTTTCATTTGCTTCAGGCACACTTTTTTCAGCTTCAGACGTGTCAAAGCTTTTAAATAATTTCAGCTCTAAACAGGCAGGATGAAAAGCACGAATTTTGCCGTCGTAAAGTTTCGCACGGTCAAGTAAGAATCGCCTTGGTGAATGTCAGAGCGGTATCGACAGCGAACGAACGAATTTAATCTTTATTTAGTCAATGACGCGAATATGCGTTTTAGCTTGTATGGATTTATGTGCTGGATAATAGAATTATTAGTAAATTATATGTGTGTGAGCAATAGGATTTAAGTTATCTTTTACAGTTGAGTAATTGTGCATGTAGAGATCGTCATCATCATCATCCTTCACCTACCCAAAGAGCATAGACCTTCAACAAACGTATGCCAAATCTCGCTGTCCCGTGCCATCAGCTCAAGGTATTTCAGTGTCTTCTTCACGCCCTTCTCATGTCTGTTTCCAGTTCTCTTCTCCATGTGTACCTTGGTCTCTCTCTTACCATGAGGATTCCAGAATATGGACTGCCAAGAAATGCTACAACAGGTTTCATCATCGCGTGTCCTAACCACATCCAGCATAATCTTCTCACCTCTTGTTCCACCGGCATTTCTATGGTTCTTGTCATCAGTTCCACATTTGTGTTATCAGAGCCTGACAGGGCAGCGAAAAAAATAGCAACACTGCAACCTACCATGTCGTAAGATGGGATTAAGGAGGGTTGGGCGTAGGGCCGGTCACGCCATGCTGTAGAAAATTCTTAAAACCACACAAACTTCAACCTGTAAAGATAACGGAACAAAATATTTCAAATGATATTGGAGTCAGTGTACAAATGAACAATACAGTGGCCACACTGAGCTTCTCGGGGTTCATGACTGTCGTAGATTTTTGATAGGTGATTAAGATAGATTCTGGTCTATAGAATAGAATAGAACTGGAAAAAAGGTGGTAACTCAGTGAGAGATAAGGTAAAGAAAATAGATTTCACGAGTGAATGATGAAAAGGTAGAGTCTGTCCCTGGATTTAGAAGATACTCTAGTCCAGCCTATCTTACGACTGAAATTTGTTTATCAGGCAGTTTACCTTCCTGTATATATTAACATATACGCTATAACTACTCACATACACACACAAGATAAGTGACGACAATCAGACGCACAAACGTGAAACTATAATAAATGGAGTAGGGATATTGGGCCGAGCTGACCAACACAGGTAATTAAGTTTTCTGTTAAGTTTATTTATCATAAAGAAAAAAATTTCCCAACATTCAGTATCAAATATCAAATAGAAAAATCATAGGTTACAGAAATCATAAAGAAATAAGCCCATAGGTGCAATTCCCTCTGCTGAGACAAGATCCCACAAGAAGAAGTTAAATAACCCCCAAAAGGTCAAAAGATTTGCGCTATGGTATAGAATTTGACTATACTGTAAAGGACAGAGTTCCTAATTAATCTATTCAGAAAAAATAACAGTATTAGCAAACAAAAGAAAGGCACAACAAAGTGAGTACAAAGATTATACAATAGAAGAATTATTCATTCCTTCTTTCTCTCGCTTCAGACAAACAGTGGCCACTTTCAATCGCGCTTACCTAATTGTTGATTAACAACATCTGGAACATATCTCCGTGGTACAAACAGCAAATCCAGTGTTGGGTTGTGTTTTGGCAAAATAAGCCCCAGCTCCTCAAAGTTTGATTAATCCTGTTATTTTTGGAACGCTTACTTCGTTGCTGTTAGTTGGATCTGTTTATGTCACATCAATTAGTCCAGGTAGGAAAATAATTACGAGATCTAGTGTTCACAGTGTCAGTAGCTTGTAATTCCAATAATTAAAGAGAATGTCAGGTATGTAAATCTCTCGGGATAAAAATCCTCGCCAGAATACACAGTGGTCGGTAGTTGGGAAATGTTAATTTTTGATAATTTCGCCACAGCGGGCTGAATGTACATGAAAATGGAAAAAGAATCTGGATAGTTATAGGTCCAGTTACAATTATTCTTATAGTCTTTTGTTGGTACTCTCTCTCTCTCTCTCTCTCTTTCTGGGTGAAACAAGAGGGCCAAACAGGTCAACCTCGAAGACCCGATATTTATATAAGAATGTTTTTTTGGTACTGTTTGACTTAGACCTGTTTTCTCAGATTCAGGCCGCTGGTAGGTTTTGATTTGTGATCCGTACTGGATTTTTAGGAAGAAAATACAGAACATTTAATCATAATATCAGTATCTATCCTAACCCGCGTAACGGTATAATTTATTATTCACTCGGTTATTAGATTTGATTAGAAAACACAAGTGTAAAGCTTATCTTATCGTTCTTATTAACCCGTGAAATAAATTCTAGTCATTTACAAAAATTACACATAATGGATTAGAGATAAATATATATTTCGTCAGTACGACATCGCCTAGTGCATTTACTAGTCAATTAAAATATCTCTTTCTGGTTAATAGCAATTAATCAAGTTACTAGCTAATAGGTCTGTTTGTAAACATTCCTAGTGCCTGTAAGACATAGAGAAACGAAAATAGGCGTGGCTAAATTATGGAAATCCATCAACAACAGACAGATAAGATTAAGATTGAGAGGTAGATTCACCAATACTACAATAATACAATGCTACGCACCAACGAATGACAGCGATGAAGAGGTCAAGGATGAATTCTATCAACAACTGCAGAAAGAAATGGAAGACACACCTAGATATGATCTTATTATAGTAATGGGAGACCTCAATGCGAAAGTTGGTACACACAATACATATAATGAAAGAGTAATGGGGAAATGCGGCAGGGAACAGCAAACGAAAATGGGGATAAATTAATAAGTTTCTGTAGTATTAACAACCTGGTCATTGGGGGGAACACTTTTCCCACATAAAGAAATTCACAAATTAACATGGGAATCACCAAATGGTCGGGACAGAAACCAGATAGACCACATCATGATTAACGGTAGATGGAGACATCCATTACAATATGTGAAGGTAAGAAGAGGTGAAGATGTGGGAAGTGATCACCATTTAGTAGTAGCAAAACTGAAAGTGAAACTAAGAAGGGCTAGACCAATTGTAACTACACAGAAAAGGTTTGACATCAGCAAATTGAAGGACCCCTGTAGCCCCTTCTTCTGTTCTTGGTTAGTGGTAGTTATGGAAGGGTACCAACATCTTCACGCGAATGTTCAATATTAGCAAATCGATGTAATGTTCAAATCAAAACTCCAACGAGTGGTAGGCAAATTGGCCAACATGATGATACTCAACTCGTTGTTGGAAATAGTTCATACAATTTATTCACGCTGTACAGTGGAAGATACGAAATAGTACTTCTGATGCATTAATGATCAACAAGAAAATGGGCCGGTGAAATCTGGCGTAATGTTCATAATGGCAATATATCTTTCCGGTTAGATCCTTACAAATATTCTACAATCAATTTATGATTGAGCATATTGAATTAATGAAGTACATTGTATGAGTAGGCAGTTAGATCAAACAGTAACTTTCATTTGTCCCTTTGACCTTGAGTATGATAACGAGATCCCCGTTATGTCTTCTCACATCTGAGGTCTCTCGAATGAGTAAGTTCCTAACTTTATAAGCCTCATGATTAAGCATCATAAAAATATTTCAACATATTGTCTATGGACGACATCCATTGGCGCATAGGCAGATAATATAATTAGATTTGATTCACCTCTGTAATACCGCCGATACTTTCAGTCCGGCTCCTTTGGATAGATACGTCATCTGCCTTTTGTTTGACAACAAGCGCGTTAATTTTCAAATCCCCAAAAATGTGCGTTCTCGTGCACAATAAATTTAATATACCAAACGTATTACTAATATCTCGATTGGTGCGTACACTTTTAACAAAGACAGGACCTGAGACTGTCTATATTGTTAAAGTCTGTTAGGACTTAAAAAAGAACGCAACAGTTACCTTACAAACCCTCCTGAAAAAAATTAATTCTATTAATTTTTTTCTTTTTAATAAACGCGGAAAGGTGAATCAAATTTACATATTCATGTACTAATAATACACCCCCCTAATATATACTAATGACAAATGGGATGTAGAATTAAATTCAACATCAACAAACAAAAGGTGTAATAAACAAAAATTCCAACCACAATCCATCAATTTGGAATAATTGTGGTACCAAGAAAAGAAATTAAAGTATGAAGGATGATGAACTAAAACAACGAGGATGTGAAACCATCAAACTAAAAAAAAATGAACAAGTGAATTATAAATGATGAAGATGAAATTACATCATAAATGAGAAGTGGATTAATAAACAACCAAAAAGAATGCAAATAAAACATGCAAAGTGATGAAAGCAATTAATAAACCACGCGAAGTGAACAAGACACTTAGCTGTTTCTAAAATTAATTAGTGACACTAATTAACTATGAGTGCTAAAATAATACACTAAAAGTGGTGGTTTCTAGTTCTAAGAACTATTATACAAACTATTATTGTTAACCACTGTGAAATATATAACTAATTAAGGGATTTTAATTGATAATATCTAATCAATATTGTTCATGTCTTACAATTTGTTACCAATCGCAGTTATTAAAATCTGTAATAACATTAAGAAGTTCCATTATCATTTCCGAAAACAGTCAATAATCCATTAAGTTCCGTTTTATTAAAATCTAATGACATAGAAATGTTATTTTCCGAGTAATCCTGAAAGTTAATAAACTCCACTTGGAAAAGTATGTATCTATCATCTTAGAAGGATGTTTATATATATATTCACAATGTAACGTTCAGAAGGAAATGTTGTCCATTTAAACACAAAAGTTAATTTTCTTTACGTCAATGTTATTGACACAACACTGTTATTGAGTTACAATACTAAAAGTCTGAATAATCCATTTCCATACGCAATACAGTGAAGATATAACTTGAGTAGACGTTAAATAAATCATCAAAGTTATTTGATCATTACGTTATAATTGCAAGACTTTCTGTGTAGAGGTTCCAATCTCTGTAGGGCGTATGTGCTCGCTTGGATCGCTTGGACACCTAGATAAACAGTCCGCTAACACATTTTGTGATCCTGGTATGGAACGTATGGTAAAACTGTATGGTTGCAAAGTTATTGCATATCTGGTGGATTTCGCTGACTTGACGTCCTTAGTGTTGAGAGCAGTGAGTGCTTTTTGATCAGAATCAACAATGAAATGAGATCCTAACAAATATCGCTCGAGTTTGTTAATTGACCAAACTAAAGCGAGAAGTTCCTTATCCAGAACCGAGTATTTCTGCTCCGTTGCTGTTAACTTTCTTGAAACATACATCACTGGATGCAAGGTGCCACAGTATTCTTGAAGTAGCACACTCCCTATTCCGTAATTAGACGCGTCACTGCGAAGTATGAAAGGAATGTGTGGATTAGGTAGCATCAAAACCGGAGGTTTGGAAAAAAAATTCTTGATAGAATCCAACGCGATTTGATGTTCATCCGACCACCGAATCACGTTAGCCGTGCCCTTCCTCAACAAAGAAGAGAAGGGAGCAGTAATGGTCGATAAATTAGGAATAAATTTACCGTAAAATTGTAATAGACCTACCAAAGGTCGTACTTGTTTCTTTGTTTTAGGAGCTGTAATGTTCAGGATTTTCGTGACGTTACTGTCCTCAGTATATAATTTGCCATGACTTAATACGGTGGCCTAAAAACGATATGTCGTGAAAACCCACGAATGCCTTGGATGGCTTAGCTGTTAGGTTAAATGACCGTAACGTGGACAGTAATGTGTTCAATCCCTGAACATGTTCATCCCATGAGTTGCTAAAGAGACAAATGTCATTGATGTATGCAATGACATCGGGACGTGAGACAGTATGCGACGCATCATACGCACGAAAGTGGCAGGAGCGTTCACCCCAAATGGCATAAAATTCCATTGGAATAGGCCCCGAGGTGTCGAGAAAGCAGTAAGTGGCTTTGCATTTTCTGTCAATGGGACTTGCCAATATCCTTTTGACAGGTCAAATTTTGAAAAGAAAATAGAGTCAGACAGTTTAACTAATAATTCATCTAACAAAGGTAATGGTTCTGCGTCAAATTGTGTAACTTTGTTTAATTTTCTATAGTCTACACAAAGACGAATATTGTTATCTTTTTTCTGATGATCACCATAGATGAAGAATATGGTGACGTTGAAGGTTCAATTATCTTTAATTGAAGCATTTCATCCAACTCCTTATCAACCTGAGCACGAAAGTGTAAAGGGATAGGGTATGGACGAACTCGAATAGGTGTGTCGTCAGTCAATAGAATGTCATGTTTAATAACTGACGTACGACCTGGGATGTCAGTGAGGACATCCTGATAAGATTTTAGAATTGAGGAAACTTGCTGGTTTTGATCAGCCGAAAGATCAGAAGAAATAGTAACATCACTCCAACTTTCAGTCGGATGGAGTGGTACCACCGGTATAGTTAATGGTACGTCTTGAAAAGAAGACTCTTCTTCTTGAATGACAGCTAAAGTGGTATAGTGATGAATAGGAGGTGTAGGATCGTCAGTTGACTGGAATACTGACTGAAGATAGTCAGGACGTGTATGGTTTTCCTTTAACATATTAATGTGAAAGGTTTTATGTTTGCCCTTTACATCGACAATGTAGTCGACATCCGAAATTCTAGATATTATTCTAAAAGGGCCACTCCGGGTAATGAGTAGACGATTATTTTTAGAAGGCAATAATACATATGCCTCATCACCCGGAATAAGCTGACGAAGACGTCTATACTTGTTTGCAAAAAGTCTAGCTTTTTCTTTTGCATGTTTAGATGCTGCGGTAGCTAACCTACATGCATCTATGATCCTTTTTCTCAAAGAGATCACATACTCATAAGAAGATTGAGTCTCCTCTTCGATATTCTCTTCAATGAGTAAGTCGTGGAGTAACGACATTGGTCCACGAGGTTGGATGCCGAAGACTAGTTGATACGAAGAGAAACCGGTTGCTTCGTTTTGCACCTCGCGATACGCAAAGAGGGCAGAAGGTAGGACTCTGTCCCAATCCTGAGGATGATCTTGCGTAATCTTACCCAGTAACTGTTTGAGTGTCCTCTTCTTACGCTCAATTAATCCATTGGACATTGCGTGGTAGATCGAACTAAGCGATATATCAATACCTAACAACTTCATGACTTGTAACATAGCTTCAGTTACAAACTGAACACCATGGTCAGATAAGATCTTACGCTGAAAACCTAAGCGCGAAAAGATCAACCATAATGCCTCTGCAACACTAGCAGATGATGTATTTTTCAGAGGTATGGCCTCAGGCCAACGAGTACACATATCAATACAAGTGAGAATATGTGTATGTCCTCTTGCAGAAGGTTGCATAGGACCAATGATATCAATAGCCATTTTCTCAAATGGTCGGATCGGAATGTCCGCAGCCTGAATTGGAGCTGCGTGGTATGGACCCCGAACTTTGACTTCCTGACATGTCGTACACGAACGGCAGTAGATATTCACATCTCTGTGAACGCCTGGCCAATAGAATGCAGATAGCACTCTAGATTTGGTTCGTGAAAAACCCATATGGCCTGCGCATTGAGAGTCGTGTGCGTGACGCAATATCCCAGCTCTCATAGAAAGAGGTACTAAAATCTGAGATCGTAATGAAGAATCAGTGTCATGTATAAGTCTAACCAATATCCCATTCTTGAGTACAAAATTATGTCTAGATTTTGCATTCGTTTTTGTAGTCTTGTTATTAGCTAGCTTAAAAAATCTGGTCAATGAAGCATCATTTTTTTGCAATGTTATAAACGACTCCCGTGAAATAGGAGTGTCAACATCAACATTAACATTGATCGCAGGTTCAGAAGGTGTATTAAGCAACATATCAGTAGCTTGCGCTCTGGTAACTACTGCATTTGCAGACTGAATATGTCGCTCTTCCCATTCAGCAATTTGCTGTGAGGTACACTCTTTTATACCGTGTATGCAACCCAGGATGACATCACTAATTGGATTCTGAAGAAGGCATGCGTGAATCTTCCCTGAAAAGAAAGGTGTATGTAAATTAATAATGGCTGTAGGAAAGGTTTCCACAGTGCCGCCGAAGGTGACGCATTTGACAGTATTGCCTGTAGCACAACAAGGGTCAATCAGCGAATTCCGTACACCGACTGTGCTGCAGCCTGAATCAAATAAAATAGTACAAGGAATTGAGTTAACATATCCTCTATTGAATTTAAGGCATCCTTTTCCCTGGTGAACTGACGCAGAAGTGGCCGTACAGACTGCTGGGAGACTTGGCAATATGTGTCCGCATCTCAGCGTCGTGATCGCCTTGGGCTGGAATAGCGTAGAGCATTCGTGACAAGCCTTTACCTGCTCAAGATCAATACAAGACATTGCATTATGTGGATTAACATTTTTGTCCTGATCTGTGTTAGTTTGTGCCTCAAGTAAAGCAACATTAGACTGATGGCGAGGTCTGCTCGAAGATCTATCTCTTCGCCGCGATCGATTCTGACTATTTTCCCTAAAATTGCTATAATTACTGTTACTGTTGGAGTTAAAATCTTGGTTAGAACGCCAATTATTGGTATTACTGTTATGTCTTTGACCAAATGATCTGTTCAGAGAACCATGTCGATTATGTGAATACTGCGATGTGGATCGCCAGTTTTGTTTATAATTGTTTCCTTGCTGATGACGTAACATAGTCACTTTAGGTTCTGCCTGTTTACTGTTAATATGGGGTGTAGTATTCATACAAATCCCAATTGATTTTTTACAGCCATGATTACTACTATTGTTTTGACGTGGTGGGTATTTTGTCATGGTGATATATTTATCATCAGCCTTACCCCATGACTCAACCTCAGCACAATTAGAACCCTTTCTAATGGAAAACCCTTCATTAGAAAGTTGGCGAGGAAAAGTATATTTCCCTCTGAAAGATTTTTTTATAAAACCCTGCTGCCTATCAGCATTGAATGTTTGTTGATGACTCATTGCTTTTGTAAAATGGTGATCAGCACCTTTAGGTCTAACACTATTAACCTTACCAGCAGCCACCCCTTTGCTGGTTAATACAATATCCAAGAGACCATCAACTCTGTTACGAAGTTTCATAATCGTAACATCACAAGTTTCTTTTTCTTTTGCAAGAGCTTTGCGTATTTTCTCTTGTGTGTCAGCTTGAAGTCTATCATAATCTATTTTTAAGTCACGTAACTGAGAAGTAAGGATATTCTCTCTAGCAATCCCATTCATAATATTTAAATCTTTAACTTCAAGTTCTGCAGCAGCAGTTTGAGTTAGATGTTCAACATCGATAGAGTGTTTCTTGACACATTCTTCATTAATGGTCTTTTCTTTTTCAAGTGCCTCAATGGCATCATGATAGCTATTAGTAAGCTCATCAACCTTTAATTTCAAAAGAGAAACCTCAGATGTCAGTTCTTGAATCTGAGCCAAATGAGCATGACAGTCTGTCTTTAAAGCCATATTTAACTTATCCAATTCTTCACTGACATTATTTTCCTTGTCAAGTAATTTTTCTAATGAGCGTACTTCATCCTCTAGCTTCCTTTTCTCAATCTCCAGTTTATATTGATTAATTTTATTCTCATGATGAAGCATCAGTAGTTCATGTTCCTTTGCTTTTGCGTATAGAGTAGTCGCGAATAGCATTAATTCATCAGGTTCCACACAAAGTTCTTTACCTTGTTCAATAAAGTAATCTAGTGAATACATTATGATCACCAAGTAGTTACTATACTTTTTCTTCGTAAATATTAATTAATGTCCAATAATTTTCTCTTATCACTCTAAGAAGTGTTACTCGTTCATGTTCAAGAACGGTATATAGTATCATATAATTATTAATATATTATTAATCAACAAAAATAATTTATGCAATGAAATGTTATGATAAGACAGAAGTAATAGACAATTAAGACACTAGTGACACGACAAGATAGTTAATGACAAATGAAAACAATCGCAGAAATCAAAAAAGTTAGAATGAAAAAATAAGAAATAATTTTGCAGAAAGTGCAACGATCACTGCGATGGACAAATAAACAAGACAATTAACAACACAGTGTATAAACATAGGTTTGTAAAAAACTAAACGATAGTAAGGTGAGACTGGACGGATGATACAAACAAAATACACCATAAAACTAAAGTACGGATAAAACTACGAAAACTACAGTGAAACTGGACGTCACAACTAAACAGTCAGGTGTCACAGACAACCAGACACAGTGGACCTAGAATCCTTCGACACACAGGTGTCGGAACATTCCACTATGGGAAGTCTGCAAATAAATCTATAGAACAATTATGAAGGCCCTGAGATGAACCTGGGATGTTCCCTTCATAATTCACCTACCCAACCTCACGCTATCAACATTGAACATAAAACATTTAATACAAAGAAAATTAGCTTGGACATATGAAAAGAAGAGCTCAGCCAACGAAAACGGTGGAATGAACAACAGCGTTATCAACTTATCTTTTTTTTTCGGTAACGACAAGTTTCCCGATCCTTGCAGGATTGCCAAATTTGGAACTCGGACGCTGTACTACTGAGCCTTAGTATTTTGACTGAAAGAAGAACTTGAATCCATTTTACTTTTGTCCTTGGAAGCTGAAGTTCCGTGATGACGGTTGAAGACTTTGAGTGACCTTGGCCTCCATGTTAGGTAATTTTGACTTGAAGTATTCTTTCGATTGAGGGCTTTCGTTCCCAAGAATCCGTTAAAATTCAGAGCACACTGTGCCGCCAAATTGTAGCCCCTACTTCTGTTCTTGGTTAGTGGTAGTTATGGAAGGGTACCAACATCTTCACGCGAATGTTCAATATTAGCAAATCGATGTAATGTTCAAATCAAAACTCCAACGAGTGGTAGGCAAATTGGCCAACATGATGATACTCAACTCGTTGTTGGAAATAGTTCATACAATTTATTCACGCTGTACAGTGGACGATACGAAATAGTACTTCTGATGCATTAATGATCAACAAGAAAATGGGCCGGTGAAATCTGGCGTAATGTTCATAATGGCAATATATCTTTCCGGTTAGATCCTTACAAATATTCCATAATCAATTTATGATTGAGCATATTGAATTAATGAAGTACATTGTATGAGTAGGCAGTTAGATCAAACAGTAACTTTCTTTTGTCCCTTTGACCTTGAGTATGATAACGAGATCCCCGTTATGTCTTCTCACATCTGAGGTCTCTCGAATGAGTAAGTTCCTAACTTTATAAGCCTCATGATTAAGCATCATAAAAATATTTCAACATATTGTCTATGGACGACATCCATTGGCGCATTCATTCATAACCCTCCACTCCCAAAGGAGCATAGGCCTTCAACAAACACATGCCAAGTCCTCCTGTCACGTGCCATCATCTCAAGTTCTTTCCATGTTCTCATCATTTTCACCTCTGTTTCCAACTCTCTTCTCCATGTACTTCTTGGTCTTCCTCTGCCTCTCTTGCCCTGGAAGTCCCAGAACAAGGACTGCCTTGTAATGCTATCAACAGGTTTCCTCAGTGTGTGTCCTATCCATCGCCATCGTCTTCTTCTCATTTCTTGTTCCACTGGCACTTGTCTAGTTCTTGTCATCAGTTCCACGTTGGTAACCTTGTCATACCATTTTAATCCCTCTATTCTACGCAAGCACCCATTTATGAAAGTCTGTAGCTTTTTGGTTGTTGTCTTTGTTGTTCTCCATGTCTCTGAGCCATACAATAAGACTGACTTCACATTTGAGTTGAAGATTCTTATTTTCGTGTTGGATCCTATTTCTCTTGATCTCCATATATTTCCCAATGCAATGAAAGCTCCTCTTGCCGTTTGTATTCTTATTTTGATATCGCTGTCTGTCCCTCCAACTTTGTCTATATTACTGCCAAGATATGTGTATGATTCTACATCTTGTATTGGTGTTTCTTCAAGTTCAACCCTGTTATCATTACCTGCATTTATTCGCATTATTTTTGTCTTTTCCCTGTGTATTTTCAGACCCAATTGCTGTGACCTCTCATCGAGTGTTTTCAATTTGTCCTGCATCTGATTACGGCTATGGGACAGAAGAGCCAAGTCATCAGCAAAATCCAGATCATCCAACTGCTTAGTCAGAGTCCACTGGATTCCATTTCTGTTGTGTGTTGCCGATGATCTCATAACCCAATCTATTTCCAGCAAGAAAAGAAATGGAGACAAGAGGCATCCCTGTCGCACTCCTGTTCTTATCCCAAACGGTTCTGTAAGCTGTCCTTCGTGAAGAACTCTGCATGTTATGTCTTCATATGTTTTCTTTATTAAATTAATGATCTTCAGGCGCATAGACAGATAATATAATTAGATTTGATTCACCTCTGTAATACCGCCAATACTTTCAGTCCGGCTCCTTTGGATATATAATAACGCAGAGACCATTCCATTTATACATAAGGTTTATCCCTTGAATACTTTCAAGACTTCCTAAATATTAACGTTGCGACTACGTTCCTTTCTGATACCAGGGTTGTACGAGTACCAGCTGGAGGTCACACGTAGGAAGACGAATAATAATTCATACGAAAATATCCTTGATTAATAAAATCCATTACCTGGCTTGGATGACCGAAGGGCTATGTCTTAAATGTAGTGAGCCAGTCATCAAGCAAGTACACTAAGTCCGAAATCAAGGACAAAGCCTCAGACTCACAGTCTGGTTATGGAACCCTGCTTCATTCTCCAAGCAGATACGTCATCTGCCTTTTGTTTGACAACAAGCGCGTTAATTTTTAAATCCCCAAAAATGTGCGTTCTCATGCACAATAAATTTAATATACCAAACGTATTACTAATATCTCGATTGGTGCGTACACTTTTAACAAAGACAGGACCTGAGACTGTCTATATTGTTAAAGTCTGTTAGGACTTAAAAAAGGACGCAACAACCCCCTTACCAGAAAAGCTTTTGCGGCTGACATAAAGAAACGATATCAATTTGCCAAACGTCAGGAAAAGACATTGACTGATGATATAGACCAGAAATTCAACACCATTTCAACAATATATAAGGAAAGCAGCAAATCATGCTTGGGATTCCAGGAAAGGAAGAAGCAAGACTGGATAACATCAGAAACATTAAACACCCTAACACTGAGAAAGGAAATGAAAAGAAAGAAAACAGAAGCGAAGTCCCCCAGGTTAAAGCAACTATATAGCGAACAGTACAGTCAGCTGGACAAGGCAGTTAAACGCCAAACCCGAGCCAACAAAAGGAAGTTTCTAGACGATCTTGCAAGACAGGGAGAAGAGGCAGCACTGAGAAATGAACAAAGCACAGTATACAAAATAACTAAATTCATCAGCGGAAAACGAGGTGCAAACAATATTACATTAGTAAGATATAAGCAAGGAAATCTCATCACGACAGCAGAGGGACAGGAGACAAGATGGGCAGAGCACTTCAGAGAAACTCGGAACAAGGAACCACCAGAGACACAATTGAATGTTCCTGAGGCTGAAAACGATCTAGATGTAAATACAGACATTCCACGAAAAGAAGAAATCATCACAGCAATCAAAGGGTTAAAGAACGGAAAAGCTCCTGGCCATGATAACTTAAATGCAGAGCTATTTAAGACAGACCCTGAGCTAGCAGCAGAACTATTAGAACCCCTAACCCCTATTTGCACAAGTCTGGAAAACGGGGACAACACCTTCAGAGTGGAACAAAGGAATAATTGTCAAATTGCCCAAGAAGGGAGATCTTGCAGACTGCAATAATTGGAGAGGAATCACTCTTCTCTCAATTCCCAGCAAAATACTAGGCAGGATAATTATACAGAGAATTTCAGAAGCAGTAGACCACAAACTGAGGAAAGAACAAGCAGGATTTAGAAAGAACTGAAGATGTGTAGATCATATATTCACTCTCAGGAACATTATAGAGCAGTGCTCAGAATGGCAAAGACAGCTGTACATTAATTTCGTTGATTTTGAAAAGGCAAGCTGCATAGTGTCAATCATAAAAAGCCTCTATGCCAACTTTACGTGCAGTGTTGGGCAGAGCAACTGTCGTGGAATATTCTAATCCACATATATAAATTAAAAGGTAAATGTAAAGCTTAACAAATAAATTCTAATAAAGAAAAGAGCAATGGTAAAATAACAGTGCTGTCACAAGGAATGTACTCGAAATCCCCTTTGTTTTATGCTTCGTCTGCAAATTGTAACGCTTTCACGTTGATAGTAAAAGCCTACTATATTATTACCCGCTTTCTTCAATGAAACGTGTGCTGTATTTCTTGGAAAAACATTGAGATACCAAGCTGATCAATGACCTAATTTAAATATTTCATTCATTCCATTTTATACACGGCGTAACTAAAGACAGATGGACTAAAGGATAGAGAGAAGGGAGAGGCATAAAGCCGAACTCGTGCAACACTAAACACGCGTCGCGCGATATACAATTACTACTATCACGCGTGTAAGGCCACATGCACTAACTTTTTCGGACGGACAGTGATAAATTCACTACCCTTCCCAGAGTTAGGTTTTTAAATCCTGAAAAACTCTTATTAGAAAAGATGACAATAGATGGGTTTACGTTTGAAAACATTACAGTACCCAGACAGCACATCTTCGAAACAGGAGGTAGAAGAAATTGCATATTTTGAACGCAGCCACTTAGCTCTTTTAAATTTGTATATTTGGGTTCCTTAGGGCTTGCTGACAAAGAATATGTAAAACGTTACGCAAATAGTCTAGGAATTAACAAGTTATAACCAAAATAAAATAGTGGGGATGCCTGACAGCATGAAATCATTTCTGCTCATAAAATTTTTTTATAACGTGTTTAAAAAAAAACCTTGCGTACGGAAATAGCCTACCATGTAAACTCCAAATTGATTGGAGCGCAACAAATATAAGACTAAACACGATTGGTCGGACTATAAATACTATCTTTGGTTGTTAGGGGGAGACGTAGGAAGGTAAAATTTTTTCAAACACTTGTCGAAACGTGGCTCCATTGGCCAGACTCGCTGATATAATCACTTAGGAGCGTTAGTTCGAGACCACTAGTTCAAATAAGCTTGATAAAGCAACAGTGCGGTGAAGCCAGCTCATATTTTTGCTAAATAAAAGCCTGGAACATAAGCAGATGGGAATTTGTGCCAGTATTTGTGCCAGAATTCATTGCTAGTCAACGTATCTGTGTTTATTCTATTATAAAGAGGGCGTTAGGAGGTTAATGACGTGAGAACAGGTAACGCTCTGAACTCAATGTTTGTGTGATGTATTGTGCTTCATTTCTTGTTTTCAGGGACCGTGGTCTTGATGGTATTGAGCAGCACCTGGTCAGAGCTTTGCTGAATCCAGAGTCGGACAGCATACTCCTTGGTCCATTTAGCTATCAGTGAGGTGTCTCCAGAGCACAGGGGAGAAATCGAGCAGAGGAGTCTATTCCTGCCGCCATCACGCAAGATAAGCTGATGTGGCCAGCTGAGCTCAAAATTATGTACCCCCATCTTAAAATAACATTGTAACATAAACTTAAGAGGGGAAGTAAATTGTTTTAATATCAGGAACTGAGAACATCTCCAATACTAGTTCCAATAAAGACAAACTATTGAAGTCATGATGACAAATACCAACAGAGCTTGAACAAAACAAAACCAGTATTACCTCATATTACTACTACACAACTGACACACATAGGATACTTTTAATAATATATGTCACTACAATATTCATATTGATAAATTCTGTACATATAACTTGTAAGTAAAATTGATTGTGATTCCTGGTTCCCTTTGTATTTGAATCAGGACACATATTCATTCATAACAGCAATGAATACATATTGTTATTTGAAAAGTTATCAGTGACTTCTTTAAGATATCCTTTAGAGTGTTATATGTATGTGAGTGTCACAGTGTTGTCAAGTGTGGTGGAATAAATTAAATTGTTTATCTGTCTGTTGTTATGACTTACACTTCATCATACACATACCCTAGACATACAACGTAGTCATCACACTATTCCAGAATAATTCTGACTGAGGTATACATATGTGGCAGCAAGTAAGGTTATATATAATACACTACACTTATTAGATATATATACCTTCACAGCTGATCTCAGTCAGTACACTAAGTCCCCTATACATATTTATAACATCCCACTTCACCACAGCAACCTAACCTTTGAGGTGAAGACAGGAGTACGACAGGGATGCCCCTTATCAACCACTCTATTTTTAAGTCATAGACTGGGTGATGAACCAGACAACAGAGGGCAGTCCAAGAGGAATAAGATGGACTACATTTTCTACATTGGAAGATCTGGAATATGCAGATGACATTGCACTACTAGCACATTCACATCAACACATCCAGGAAAAAACGGATAGACTTAATAAGTTTAGCCAGCAGGTGGGCTTGAACATCAATTTAAAGAAGTCAGAGGTCATGACGCTCAATGTGAGCAGCCCTGAGCCCATATCAGTAAGGAATCAGCAACTGGTACAGACAGACACCTTCACATACCTAGGATGCATAGTAACACCAGACGGCGGGGCAGGCAAAGACATCAACATCAGAATTAATAAGGAAGAAACAGCCTTTTTGAGCCTAAACAACATCTGGAAGTCCTCTCAATACAGCACAAGCACAAAATTAAGATTATATCAGAGTTGTGTGCTTTCTGTGCTTCTCTATGGTGCGGAATGCTGGAGAGTTACAGAGACGGAAATGTCGAAATTGTCCTCTTTTCACACAACATGCCTAAGAAAAATTCACCGAATCTTTTAGCCGAATACAATCACCAACCAAGATCTACTTACTCAGAGCAAGCAAGAGGACATGCACACCATCATAGCTGGCAGACGCTGGAGCTGGGTTGGCCATGTCCTCAGAAGAGACCCCGATGCCATCACAAGAGCAGCTATGCTTTGGACCCCTGAAGGAAAACAAAAGAGAGGCCGACCAAAAACAACCTGGCGGAGGACTGTGGAGGCTGAGATGCAAAGAATGAACCAGAGTTGGGGCACTATACGAAGGATGGCCACCGACCGAGCAAAGTGGAATAAATTTGTTGTTGCCCTACAAGACGCCACTAGGCGTGATGGCCACTGACTGCTTTGACGGTCGGCGGCTAAGAATCAAAGAAGAAGAAGAAGAAATTATGAGTTAGACAGATATCGAAGTGTAGGGGTTCTGCGTTTAACAAAACGTGCATACTAATAAGAAAGCAAAGGTGGGAGCCAGGTGGGAGCAAAACGTGAGGATACATGTAATATATTTATATAACTCTGTCACAATGACGTTTGGCAGTTCGTTCTATTTACATAAGGGATGAACTGACCATGCTCGGGCGAAAAGAGTCATTGTCTCTTTAGAAGAGAAAACATATCCAGCTATACTAGATGAGACAACCATCCAGGTGACCACAGATTGTCTTATTCGAGGAGAAAACCTGTCCCACTAACCATAGATTTCCTTACTAAATAAGAAAACTTGTCCAGCTAACTGTAGATTACCTTTCTAGATAAGAAGACGTACCCAGCTAACCATAGATTCACTTACTAAATAAGAAAACGTATCTAGCTAACCATAGATTCACTTACTAAATAAGAAGACGTATCCAGCTAACCATAGATTCACTTACTAAATAAGAAAACGTATACAGGTAACCATAAATTCCCTTACTAGATAAGAAAACGTATTCAGTTAACCATAGATTCACTTTTTAGATAAGAAAACTTACCCAGCTAACCATAGATTCACTTTTTAGATAAAACTTACCCTGCTAACCAAAGATTAATTACCCTACCTCGCTGACCATAGATTCCCTTTAAAGGTAGTCCGATGGCAAATACTGCCGCAGGAGAGTGAAATGTGATAGACTTATAGACTCACTATACTAGGTCCAGTATCGAGAGGTGGGGGTGACCACGTCCGTTCCTCGCTAACCATAGATTCTCTTATTAGATTATAAAACCTTCCCCGCTAACTATAGATTTTCTTTCTAGATGAGAAAACTTATTTGGCTAACCATAAATTCTCGTACTACAGGCTACGCCATATCTCGTGGTGCTTAGCTGGCAGGGAGGATAGTGTGATTCGCTTGCATAGCTAGGCGGGGGTGCCGCACGGAAGGTCCTGGGTTCGATTCCCTGGTAAGCCAGTCACGTCTGTTGTTTTTCTGTTGTCTAGTTTTCTACTTCTTTATTATTCACGAGTGCCTGAAAACATACCTTTATGTGTGTGTAATATTTATTTACTGTTTACAGGCCTCGGGTTTCCCTTCTTTATGTGTTTAAAACATATCTCGTAAAATTTGTCAACATAAAAACAGTAAGTGGGAAATATGCGAAGTCAGCCCTGGAAAGTACTCGTATTACTGGTGTTTTGGGAGCTACAAAATTACTGCAAGAATGGTCTAGCACAGGGGTCGGCAACCTGCGGCTCGCGAGACGCATGCGGCTCTTTGGGCCATCTCGTGCGGCTCTTGGCCCTCAGCTACTTAACACTTAGTGTCCGTGCACTAAAACCACCTTTTGACATACACTTTTCGTGGACTAAACTTTTGGGTGGACTAAACTTTTTTTTATTTTTTAAAGGGTGTGGGGGATTCATAACCGGGTCCGAAATTTAAAGAGACTTTTGTCATATTTTCCTGATGTACTTGTACTTGCTTGCCGGTATAAAAAATTTCTTCTTATAACGAATTACCGTGAAAATTGGATTTGTTGCTAAAAAGTAAGTTTTCAACACATTTTTCTCCTATAATTATGCTATCAAAGTGGTTTTTAAAGATATCAACGCATATTTTCATCCAATTTCCTATTTAAGTTATAAAAATTGACCAAATCTAGGTCAGGTCAAATTTATATATCAATACCCTTTAGCTCCCTGATAAAGTTGGATAAAGTTGGATTTTTATTCCCGTGGTGTTGACAAAAAATGTTCTTTTCTCACACTCATGTATGGCTGGAAGTCATCGACACCAACGACTGTGTACCTTTTCTAAAGTTTAATTGGACGTACACACTCGACAGCACAGATAGTGACAAATCACAGGTTGCCATAATACATCATAGTACAGTGGATAAATGGTCTTGCAATGTTATGTTACATGGGCACTCATGTAGATTAATATTATAATGGACTGTCAGTAGCCAAGCCCTCAGCATCGCCCATACATATAAATCATCTGACTTCACTGACTGAGCACGTCAGCTTATAAACAATATTTCAGATGGCTTCTAAACCTAATCTCGTCTAGCGACGATTCTTCAACATAATGTTCAGCACATATTTTTTTTCCATATAATAATATTGAACCGCTAGCAATGGGTTCTCATGTGTAGCAGTGATCTCTGGACTAAACAAGCGATAATACGGGCATCCCCTTTTCTCTTCTTGAAAGTCACTACATGTTTGGATCCAAGATGGCTTCACTCGTGAGCTGTCACTCACGTTTGGATACAGATAATGAATCTGTCCTAAAGTTAGTCATTCATAAAACATTGCATTGCTCTGTAGATTTGATCATGAACAATTGACTGCATTCTACAGAATATAGTGCTGCTAGGAATCGAAGTCGTTTTCATCGAGTCAAATATATTCTCTTAGACATTCAAATCGTAACTATCGAAAATGGTGGCTTCGATCGAGAGTTCATAAGAGTATCTTTGATTACCTTGGTATAGGAATTATGAAACTGCCATTCCTTGGCAATATGACTAAACACTGGGGTAAAGCATACACGATAGGTTTAGACAACTATCACCTTCCCCACAAATACTGAGATCACTTTTTCCCCGGCGACAGGCCGACATGGAAAATACACAGTCCCTATCAGGACGAAGCCAAATCACACCACACTCTAGCGACACATCCGCCGAATAGCCTTCGACCTCTCTAGAGACAACAGAACATATAGTTCGACTTAGATATGTAAAGATATACAGATATAAGACAGACTCGTCCTACTCAGACAAACAATACACATAAATTCAGGCCATAGATATTCTGAAGCAAGAACAATCTATTATTACCCAAACAACGAATAAATCGCAGTAAAATGGATTTATCCGCGGAGTTTGATCGAAAGAGCCGACACAACTTTCAAGGGAAGTAACACAATAATGACTTTCCCTTAAGCACTATTTTGCTTTCAAAATATTTGCGAAGATAACAAGAATACCAATGTATAATATTGTAAGTTATCAAAGACTGCACGTAACAGTCTTACCACACCTCCCGGGAAAAAAAAAATGGAACATTTTTTTTTTTTGAAATACATCTAGGAGCAGCGTACAATAGGCTCACAACGCATGAATAATGCGCAGATGAAAATATCAGGAATACCTATAACGCCTAATATGAGGCTAAGTCGACTTATGGAGCGACTGGTGAGAATGTGTCTCATAAACTGAGAGAAATTATTTCTCTACAAGTATATTTTTCCAGGAAGGTGTCATCAAGGTATAATACAATTCTGGCAATTACACAATGCCTAAAAAATTCATATCATCATTTCGTATTAGATATCTTAAATTTATGATTTATGAAGAAAAAATCATCAAAGCACAGCGGTGAATAAACATCAATGAACCGCTATGTAGTGATACAATCATTATATTATTAAATTACAAATGTGTATCTATCATGATATAGAAAAGGAACTACTATAGAACTAGACATATCAAGAAGTCTAAGCCCTAATAGTTATGTGGAATCATGTGGGCATCTTGACAGAATGTCTGCCATCACATTATCTGATCCACGAATAGCTCGCACAGAGAAATGAAAAGGTTGAAGAGCAATTGCATATCGAGTAGACCTCGAGCTCTTCAAATTCTTACTCTGTATAGCAGTAAGAGCTTTTTGGTCGGTTTCTACTATGAAATGTGCGCCTAGAAGGAATCTCTGTAGTTTGAGGATCGACCAAACCATAGCTAATAGCTCACGGTCTAAAACCGAATAATTCCTTTCTGCCGCATTAAGTTTTTCTGGAAATATACATTACAGGATGCAGAGTTCCAGAGTACTCTTGCATTAGTGCCGCTCCAATCCCAGTGGATGAAGCGTCACTACGAAGAACGAATGTCTTATCTTTAGTGGGTAGCACTAAAATAGGTGGTGTTGAAAACAGTGTTTTAATCTTATCCAGAGAGCATTGGCGTTCCTGAGACCAGTGGACCACATTAGGCGAACCTTTCTTTAGAAGTGTTGAGAGAGGTGCCATGATAGAGGATAGATTCTGAATGAATCTGCCATAAAATTGAATAAGACCTAACAGACTTCTCACCTGTTTTTTAGTCTTAGGGATTGAGATGTTAAGTATCTTACTAGTATTATGGTCCTCTGTCTTTAGGAAACCATGACCAACTCGGTGGCCTAGGAAAGAAATTTCGCTAAAACCAATATAGGCTTTAGAGGGTTTCGCTGTCAGGTTGTGCTCACGCAAAGTAGACAGCAATTCATCTAACCCTGAATAGTGATCTTCCCAAGTATCGCTGAAAAGACAGATGTCGTCTAGATATGCAATGACATCTGACCGATAAGATAGGATTCGGCGCATCATGCGTACGAACGTAGCTGGTGCGTTCATAAGACCGAAAGGCATAAAATTCCATTGGAACAAACCTCTAGGTGTTGAAAAAGCCGTGAGAGGTTTGGCGCGTTCAGATAAAGGAACTTGCCAATATCCTTTAGACAAATCAAGTTTAGTGAAAAAATGAGATTTGGAGAGTCGAGTAAGTAGCTCTTCCAGTAAAGGCATAGGTTCGGCATCGAACTTCGTTACTTGATTCAATTTTCGATAGTCAACGCAAAGACGTATGTTATTGTCTTTTTTACGCACAATAACCATCGGCGAAGAATATGCAGAGGTGGATGGTTCGATTATTTTCAAATCTATCATCTCATCCAACTCTTTCTCGACCTGTGCTTGAAAATGTATAGGTATAGGATAAGGTCTAACCCTAATAGGAGTATGGTCAGTTAGAACAATGTCATGTTGAATGACATTCGTTTGTCCAGGGATGTCAGTGAGTACATCCTGAAATGTTTGCAACATAGTTGAAACTTGTCGCTGTTCTCCTAGAGACAAATCAGGAGAGACAGTAACGTTCTTCCATGATTCACTGGAATGAAGTGGGATCATTGGAAGAGGAAGATTTACATCTGAAAAACTTGTTTCCTCATCCTGTATCACGGACAGTGATGAGTAATGACCATGTTGTACTGGAGAATTGTCCGTTGCTTGGAAAATGGGTTGCAAATAATCCGGACGTTCATGGAATTCAGTAAGCATATTGATGTGGAAGGTTTTATGCTTCCCATCAATATCGACAATATAGTCGACATCGGAAATTTTCGATATTATATCGTACGGACCTTTCCAAGAAATAAGTAATCTGTTTTCCCTACAAGGTAGTAATACAAATGCTTTGTCACCAGGACAAAGTTGTCGTAAGCATCTCTTCTTATTGGCAAATTGCCTTGCCTTCTGTTTCGCAAATTCAGAAGAAGAAGTTGCTAATTTGCATGCTTCGATAATTTTTTGTCTCAACGCGATGACATATTCGTAGGATGACTTTGTGTCATCGTCAATATTGTCAGATGTTATGAGATCGTGAAGCAACGACATAGGGCCACGCGGACGCGCGCCAAAGACGAGTTCAAAGGGAGAAAATCCCGTATGTTCATTGGGTACCTCTCTGTAAGCGAAGAGGGCCGCAGGTAAAACTCTGTCCCAGTCTTGAGGATGATCCTCAGTTATCTTCCCCAGTAAGTTTTTAAGTGTTCTATTAAGGCGTTCGACCATACCATTAGACATTGGATGGTAGATACTACTTAAAGATCTATCTATCTGCAGAGTAGACATTACTTGAGACATGGTATCTGATATTAGTTGGGTGCCATGGTCTGACAATATTTCTCCGGGGAACCCCAGACGAGAAAATATAAGCCAAAGAGCATCTGCAATATCAGCAGTAGTAATGCTCTTCAGAGGAATAGCCTCTGGCCAACGTGTGCACATATCAACACACGTCAAGATAAACTGATGTCCTCTGGCAGACTTGATCTTAAATGGACCAATAATGTCTATAGCCATTTTTTGGAACGGCCGAATAGGAATGTCCGCCGCCTGAATGGGTGCAGCATGCCGTGGACCTTTGGATTTAACTTCCTGACATACTTTACAAGATCGACAATAAATCCGTATGTCCTTGTTTACCAATGGCCAAAAGAAAGCCGCAAGGACTCTTGACTTAGTACGGGAAAAACCCATGTGTCCAGCACACTGAGAGTCGTGAGCGTGCTGCAAAATTTTAACTCTCAAATTCTTGGGAACCAGGATTTGAGAATGACTTGACGTAATGGAGTCTTGAACCATACGTACAAGTACGCCATTCTTCTTTGTAATCCACGATTTACGACTTGTGTCTTTATTCGGATCACCTTTAGTTGCAAGAATGAAGAATTTCTTCAGAGTGGGATCATCTTCTTGCTGTTTTATAAACGAGTCACGAGAAATTACCAAGGGATTATCTTGGTTATGCACTTCATTATCTTCAATAGATGAAGTTTGAGGCATATTAAGAGCCTGAGCTCTAGTGACTACAGCGTTAGCAATCTGCATGTTTTTGCCTTTCCCACGTGGAAATTTGTTGCGGAGTGCATTCCTTGACTCCATGAATGCGACCGATGATGAGGTCAGCGATCGGATTCGGAAGAAGACATGCGTGTACATCTCCTGTAAAGAAAGGAGTAGCAATCCTAATGATAGCAGTAGAGTATTTCTCTAATGTGCCGCCAAATGTTACACATTTGACTACTTGTCCAGTGGCACGGGAAGGATCTACGAGTGACTGCCTAACACCAATTGTGGTGCATCCAGAATCAAATAGCACAGAGACTGGATTGTTATTCACTAAACCCTTATGTAAGACAAGAGAACCTCTTCCATCATGCGCGACTGATGCTGGAAGAGCAGGAAGAGGATGGCCACAGCTTAAAGTAGACACTGTGGTTGGCTCAAATAACGTTTTGCATTGGGGGCACTGAGATGCTCTCCCAAAATCAAAAGCGGCACATGCCATATTACTAGCATCATTATTATCTTTACTCTGTTTATAGGCTTCATGGGACTCTTGTTGTGCAGAGTTTGCCTGAAAATGTGGTTTATGTCTTTTGTTTTGAGATCTACCTCGGTTATTATCACCTCTGTAGTTATTGTTACCTCTGTTGTAACCCCTATTTGGGTTTGAGTCATAGTTCCCTTGGTTACCATTATCATATTCATTATAATGAGTATCTCTGTAATTATGATCTTGTTGACTCCAAGACGGATAACCCTGATAGTTTCTATAATTACTTCCTCTACGGAAATTCCTATAATTATGACCACCCCTGTGTCGAGAGCTATCAGGTCGTCTCCAGTTCTTTGAAGAAGAACCCTGAAATGATTGGTTACCTTGGTTTTGATAACTATTATGGTTACCTTTTTTATCAAATCTGTTTTGAGGTCCCTGAAATCTGTGTGAATAATTGGGATTGTATGGTGTTGCTGAAGCAACTGGCATACTCTCCTTAATCTTAGTGTTGCCAAAAGTCACGTCGGGGTGTGCAGTGACATATTGGGAACAATATTCTTCCATTTCTTTTAGAGATTTGGGTTTACGCTCATGTATAAATTCAAGGAAAGGTTTGTTCACACATGACATAATCTTATCTCTGAGCAACAAATCCATAAGTCCTTCATACGTTTTTTTTCTGTTTTGGAAAGCTCAATCCAACGATCAACTGTGAGACGTGCCTTTGCAGTGAATTCTGAGAATTCTACACCCGTCTCAGGTACCATCGTTTTAAATAAAAGGCGATAGCCTTCCTCACTTAGCTGATATTTTTTTATCAAAGCCGCCCTAATGACATCATAATTATCCTTATCTGCTTCTCCTACAAGGCATAATCTAGTCAAAGATTCACCTTTCAAGTTTTCTGATAATTGATTAGCGTATTGTGATTTATCCACATTATGTGTACGACAAGAACGTTCAAATCTATCCAGCCAGAATGTAATATCGTCACTGGACTGATTGAACGGTGGAACCTTAACCTTGTAAGTAGAAGGTTTATCATTACCACTAGATGCCTGATTAACATTACTCATACTTGTCAATCTTAATTTCTCCAACTCAAATTCATGTTCTCTTATTGCTTTTTTTTCTTCAGCCTCTCTGTCTAATCTTTTTTGTTCAGCTTCCCTGTCTAATCTTTTTTGTTCAGCTTCCCTGTCTAATCTTTTTTGTTCAGCTTCACTGTCTAATCTTTTTGTTCAGCCGCAGCTTCTCTTTCCAATTTTTTTTGTTCAGCTTCAAATCTCCTTTCCTCTACCTGCATCTGCAATTTCTTTTGTTCAGCAGTGTGGTGAAGTGGGATGTTATAAATATTTATATGGGACTTAGTGTACTGACTGAGATCAGCTGTGAAGGTATCTATATCTATTAAGAGTAGTGTATTATAGATAACCTTACTTGCTACCACATATCTATATATCTCAGTCAGTACACTAAGTCCCAGTTATAAATATTTATATGGGACTTAGTGTACTGACTGAGATCAGCTGTGAAGGTATCTATATCTATTAAGAGTAGTGTATTATAGATAACCTTACTTGCTACCACATATCTATATATCTCAGTCAGAATTATTCTGGAATAGTGTGATGACTACGTTATGTGTCTAGGGTATGTGTAGGATGAAGTGTAAGTCAAAACAACAACAGACAGATAAACAATTTAATTTATTCCACTATACTTGACAACACTGGGACACTCACATACATATAACACTCTAAAGGATATCTTAAGGAGTCACTGATAACTTTTCAAATAACAATATGTATTCATTGCTGATATGAATGAATATGTGTCCTGATTCAATTACAAAGGAACCAGGAATCACAATCAATTTTCATTACAAGTTATGTACAGAATGGATTAATATGAATATTGTAGTGACATATATTATTAAAAATATCCTATGTGTGTCAGTTGTGTAGTAGTAAAATGAGGTAATACTGGTTTTATTTTGTTCAAGCTCTGTTGGTATTTGTCATCATGACTTCAATAGTTTGTCTTAAGGAAACTAGTATTGGAGATGTTCTCAGTTCCTGATATTAAGACAATTAAATCCCCCTCTGAATGTTATTTTTATAAAGTCATTTCAAGATGAGGGGACATAATGTTGAGCTCAGCTGGCCAAATCAGCTTATCTTGAGTGATGGCGGCAGGAAAGGACTCCTCTGCTCGAATTCTCCTCTGGGCTCTGGAGACACCTCACTGATAGCTAAATGGACCAAGGAGTATGCTGTCCGACTCTGGATTCAGCAAAGCTCTGACCAGGTGCAGCTCAATACCATCAAGACCACGGTCCCTGAAAACAAGAAGGATATACCTTCTACTTCATAACTAATTGATACTCTAGTTCTACACTGAACACAATACAACACAAACATTGAGTTCAGAGCGTTAGGCCAACTGTCAGCTTCATCTGAAATACTTTATACCAGTATTTACCTCCTTAATGGTTACCACGCCTCTGCACTTCCAGCATTATTTCTGTCTAATCAATCATCCAGGTGTCAGTGTACTATTTGGCCATTCCATGCCGTTTTACTTCCCTCCGACACCCTCTGTTCAGGCTGGAGCATTATAGGCTTTATCTCCTGTTTGCCACTGAACTACACATATATAAACAGGCATAAATTAACAATTTACATTCAATTTTCATTAAAAGATACTGAATGGTTCAAGCTTACCACAATTTCATGGAAATAAACACAGATACGTTGATTAGCAATGAATTCTGGCACAATTACTGGCACAAATTCCCATCTGCTTATGTTCCAGGCTTTTATTTTAGCAAAAATGTGAGCTGGCTTCAACGCACTGTCGCTTTATCAAGATTATTTGCACTAGTGGTCTCGAACTAACGCTCCTAAGTGAGTATATCAGCAAGTCTAGCCAATGAGGCCACGTTTCGACAAGTGTTTGAAAAAATGTTACCTTTCTACGTCTCCCTAACAACCAAGATAGTATTTATAGTCCGACCAATCGTGGTTCGTCTTTCATTTGTTGCGCTCCAATCAATTTGGAGTTTACATGGTAGGCTATTTCTGTAACGCAAGGTTTTTTCAAACATGTTATAAAAAAATTTTATGAGCAGAAATGATTTCATGCTGTCAGGCATCCCCAATATTTTATTTTGGTTATAACTTGTTAATTCCTAGACTATTTGCGTAACGTTTTACATATTCTTTGTCAGCAAACCCTAAGGAACCCAAATATCCAAATTTAAAAGAGCTACGTGGCTGCGTTCAAAATATGCAATTTCTACCTCCTGTTTCGAAGATGTGCTGTCTGGGAAGGGTAGTGTATTTTATCACTGTCCGTCTGAAAAAAAATTTTGTGCATGTAGTCTTACATGCGTGATGGTAGCATTTGTGTATCGCGCGACGCGTGTTGCCTGCGTTCCTGATTTTCAGCCCTCCCTCTCTCTTTATCCTTTTGTCCATCTGTTCGTTCGTTTTGGTAACGCAGTGTAGAAAAAAGACATGAATGGAATTTAAAATTTAGGTCAACTTGCATATCTCAAGGTTTTTCTTAGAAAGGCAGCACATTTTATTGTGTGTTTGGGAAACGCGTGTATGTTGCAGAAGGCCTATATTTAACGTGGAAACGTTACAATTTGCAGACGAAGCATAAAACAAAGGGGATTTCGAGTACTGTCATTGTGACAGCACTGTTCTTTACCATTCTTCTTCCTTTATTTATTATATGGATTTATTAGGCTTTATATTTACTAGATAATTTATATATGTGGATTAGAATATTCCACGACACCTCCCCTCTTAAAACAGACATTATATGTCAGTCCTTTATTCTATATACACATAGAGAAATTTATTATTATTTCTGGGGTTTACGGTGATTCTCATCACACGGATGGCGGCTTAAAAAATCCGCTCCCAAATTGGTTTTTCCAGATATATACTCAATGCTAAAATTATATGGAGCCAAAAGTAAAGACCATCGGAGTAACCTGGAGTTCTCATGCCTAGCCTGTGCTAGAAACGATAAAGGTTTGTGGTCTGTTTGCAACTTAAATGCCTTCCCATATAGATAAATATTGAATTTCTTTATCGCCCATATTACTGCAAGACATTCTTTTTCGCTAGTTGAGTAGTTGATTTCAGCTTTATTCAACTTTCTGCTAGCATATGCCACTGGGCTTAATTCCCCATCCAATGCATCAGATCTCTGTAGTAGAGTTGCACCTAACCCAATATTACTTGCATCCGTCCTTACTATGAATTCTTGACTTAAGTCAGGTAATTTCAAAATGGGTTTACTTGTGAGCTTTTCCTTCAATTCTTGGTAAGTCATTTCACATTGTGGTGTCCATGTAATGCGATCTGGATGTCCTTTACGTGTCAATTCAGTTAACGGTGCACATATGGAATTAAAGTTTTTGATATACTTCTGGTAGAAACCACATAATGAGACAAAGGATCTCACGTCCTTCTTGGTTTGTGGTCTCGGGGCTTTCTGTAGTTTCTCTAAATTCTTTGGGTCAGGGGTCATGTTTCCCTGATAAACTGTGTGTCCCAAAAATTCCAATTCTTTACATCCAACGCAACATTTGGTTGGTCGGGCTGTTAAATTTGCCTCCCTAAGTCGATCAAACAGCATGTTCAGAGAGTCAATGTGTTCCTCAAAGGTTTCTGTTGCTATAAGGATATCATCCATAAAATTGGTTATACAGGGATTATTCAGAGGATCCAATAATTTTCTCATCATTCTAGAGAAGACACTAGGCGCATTCTTCAATCCAAATGGCAATCTATTAAACTCATAGTGTCCTTCTGAGGTACTAAAGGCTAGGTATGGTCTAACCTCAGGCTTTACTGGAATCTGATAGTATCCTTTACTCAAATCCACTTTTGAGAAATATTTAGCTTTATTTAGTCTGGCAAACAGCTGATTTGTATCCGGCAATGGATCCACCTGTCCTTCTGTAATAGCATTCAGTCTCCTGTAATCTATACAGAGTCTATGTTCTCCAGAGGGCTTCCTTAAGAGTACAACACCGGAACTATACGAAGACTCACTGTGCGAAATAATTCCTTCCTTCAACAGATAGTCTATCTCTTCCTTCAAAGCTTTCTCCTTAGCAAACGGAATCGAATATGGTTTCATACAGACAGGTGTGGAGTCTATTAGTTTCATATCATATTCCAATAGGTTTGTATGCCCTGGTCGGTCTGTTAACACCTCTGTATGATTATTTAGAACCTGTTGCACTCTTTCTTTCTGAGTTTTCGTTAAATGTGTACTGATTTTCACCTGTGCTGCTGTCTCACAGGGGTGTAATGGATATTCAAATGATGAAAGTGGTTCCTTTTTCATCTCCATGGCGATGGACAAGGTCAACAAGTGTGTCTCTTCCTGATGTTCTCTTTCCAAATATTTCTTCAGGAGATTCACATGATAGATTTTTTCTTTCCCCTTCTTATCTATCTTATAATTTGTTCTAGACACCTTCTCTAAAACTGTATATGGACCCTGCCATCCAATTTGTAACTTATTCTGACTCCCGGGCAAAAGAAGCAGTACTTTCTCTCCCACAGCCAAATTTCTGTCTTTCGCCTTCCTGTTATAATAGGCAGCATGTTTCTTCCTGGCTTGTTTCAAATTTTCATTGGCAAGTTTCCAGCCAGTTTTTAACCGAGTGGTCAGCTCATTCACATATTGGTATGAAGATGTAATGTTTTCCTCTGCCTTTTCATCAGTCCACGTTCTTAACATAGCTACATATGGACCTTTAATTGTGTGGACCTATTTGTCCATGCACCGGTATGGTCTCTTCCACTCGAAGCTTTATAGTGATGATTTTTCCTCCCAGAATTATCATTCACAAAACGACCGCTACCAATTTTTCTTTTGGGGCTTTCTCCCCACTTAAAATTCTTGATGAGAGATTTCCTCTCTACATCCTCTTCCTCCAGTTTGTTTAAGTCCGATTGAGGGATTTTCGGCTTATCCTGGGGTAAGACATCTTTTTGCACTCTCCGCATAGTGGCCATTGTAAAACAGTTAAGTGAAGCTTGTCCGTGAAAAGGGGCTTCCCATTCCATTTGGTCCACTTTATCAAATCTATATTTCTTTTTATTATCAGGCCTAATTTTGCCCCGTGGCGTGTCCAGGTCCTGATCCATGTTCCCACTTGTGGGTGTTCCCTCATGTGCTATGCTACACCTTTCTACAAAATTCTCAATGTCCCATCTTGCTTTGGGCCAATAATAATTGTGAGCCACCTTTTGAATGATGGTACCTATCTTCTCATGGTCCCCATCTGGTTTCACATGTAGGCTCCTTATTAAGTCTGCCCTATATCTTTTTGGAAGAACCAGCTGTCCGTGACCTTTGGATCTAGCTCCAGTCTTCCTATACATCAACTTGTTTTTCATGTAAAAATCTCCCTTGCCTGGAGTTGTATGACAAGTTGACAATTTTCTGAAACAAGGCTTGAGTGTTTTATCCCCAGCCTGTGCCTTCCTCATCTCTTCTGGAGTGGTATCTAACATAATATCCTCCTCCTGTCTTGAGGTCGACCTGACCTGAAGGGTGGCCATATACACAGGTTTCCTTCTGCAACGGTCAGTGTCATGATTGTCCATCTGACAATTCTTACACCACCTTTTTCCTTGGTTGAAAGATTTTCTTTCATTATATTTCCTTTCATCGAATTGTGGGAATTTATTTTTATTGTCATACCGTGGCCTATCAAATTGGTGCTTACCTTTATTTTGATCCCTAGGATCAAATTGATTAAAGTTCTGTGGTGCCCTAAAGTTATCCACTTGTTTCTTTTTATTACCTGTTACCTCTGCTTGAGCTGCTTGATACCTTTCAGCAACATTTAGCAACTCACCCAGCCTCTCTGCACCTTGTTCCATGAGAAACTTTCTCAGGTCTGGAGCCATGGACTCTCTTAATTGCTCTATAAGGACCATTTCCTTAAGATCTTGGGTTTTCCCCAGAGAAGTCCATTTCTCCAAGTATGTCTCTATTCGTGCAGAGAACTGGTGATAGGTTTCACCTGATAGTAGTTTAGCATTCCTAAATTTTTTCCTATAAAATTCTGCATTCTTTTCATACCTTAACAAAAGAGCCTGCTTTAGCATGTCATAATTTTCCTGATCACCTCTGCTCATTTTTGCAAAAACTTCATAAGCTGCCCCACGAAGTCCCTGAGATAACTTTAAGCTCCACCTTTCTCTCTCTAACCCATACGTGGTAGCTAATAGTTCGTACCTATTTAGGTAGCTCTCTATATCATCGTCTTTCTCAACAAAATGATCTAAATGAAAATTCATAGCTGAGGTTGAGGCTCCCTGAGTAACCGTAGCATCAGAGGCAAAGGGACTGGCACCATTTTCAGGAGCATGGCCTGAAACTCAAACTCCCTTAGTCGTAACTCATGTTCCCTTTGTAATCTCTTCTCCTCCTTTTCTGCTTCCCTTTCTGCAGCTAATTTCTTCTCTTCCCTTTCTGCAGCTTGTCTTCTTTCTTCTGCAGCCTGTCTTCTTTCTTCGGCTTCCAATGCTTTAGCCTCTTTGTCAGCCTCAATCTGCAACCTCTTAGTCTCAGCCTCAGCTTGCAACCTCTTAGTCTCAGCCTCAGCTTCAAATTGTAACTTCTTAATTTCCCTGTCAGCCTCTAACTTTCTTTCGGCTTCAAACCTTCTTTCTTCGCGTTCAATAAATTTGTCACATTCCGTAGTAACATAGGCAACCATAACTTGCCCATCTAATCCTAACTCTTTTGCAGTCTGTACAGCAGCAGATCGAAACTTGGCCAGGTCCGCCATTGTCTATCAGGTAAATTTCTACAATGTCTAACCAACAATTTAATCTCTAAGTATATCTAATGGACAACACAGGCACCGTGAGCTCAACCTTATTTAATTCCACCCAAGGATACCTTTTAATTCTTATATTCCCTGAAGTGAATTACCCCCAATATTTTTAATAGGGAAAGATTCAAAATCCCAAGAGCGAGACCCCAATATATGTGGTGAAGTGGGATGTTATAAATATTTATAGGGGACTTAGTGTACTGACTGAGATCAGCTGTGAAGGTATCTATATCTATTAAGAGTAGTGTATTATAGATAACCTTACTTGCTACCACATATCTATATATCTCAGTCAGAATTATTCTGCAATAGTGTGATGACTACGTTATGTGTCTAGGGTATGTGTAGGATGAAGTGTAAGTCAAAACAACAACAGACAGATAAACAATTTAATTTATTCCACTATACTTGACAACACTGGGACACTCACATACATATAACACTCTAAAGGATATCTTAAGGAGTCACTGATAACTTTTCAAATAACAATATGTATTCATTGCTGATATGAATGAATATGTGTCCTGATTCAATTACAAAGGAACCAGGAATCACAATCAATTTTCATTACAAGTTATGTACAGAATGGATTAATATGAATATTGTAGTGACATATATTATTAAAAATATCCTATGTGTGTCAGTTGTGTAGTAGTAAAATGAGGTAATACTGGTTTTATTTTGTTCAAGCTCTGTTGGTATTTGTCATCATGACTTCAATAGTTTGTCTTAAGGAAACTAGTATTGGAGATGTTCTCAGTTCCTGATATTAAGACAATTAAATCCCCCTCTGAATGTTATTTTTATAAAGTCATTTCAAGATGAGGGGACATAATGTTGAGCTCAGCTGGCCAAATCAGCTTATCTTGAGTGATGGCGGCAGGAAAGGACTCCTCTGCTCGAATTCTCCTCTGGGCTCTGGAGACACCTCACTGATAGCTAAATGGACCAAGGAGTATGCTGTCCGACTCTGGATTCAGCAAAGCTCTGACCAGGTGCAGCTCAATACCATCAAGACCACGGTCCCTGAAAACAAGAAGGATATACCTTCTACTTCATAACTAATTGATACTCTAGTTCTACACTGAACACAATACAACACAAACATTGAGTTCAGAGCGTTAGGCCAACTGTCAGCTTCATCTGAAATACTTTATACCAGTATTTACCTCCTTAATGGTTACCACGCCTCTGCACTTCCAGCATTATTTCTGTCTAATCAATCATCCAGGTGTCAGTGTACTATTTGGCCATTCCATGCCGTTTTACTTCCCTCCGACACCCTCTGTTCAGGCTGGAGCATTATAGGCTTTATCTCCTGTTTGCCACTGAACTACACATATATATACAGGCATAAATTAACAATTTACATTCAATTTTCATTAAAAGATACTGAATGGTTCAAGCTTACCACAATTTCATGGAAATAAACACAGATACGTTGATTAGCAATGAATTCTGGCACAATTACTGGCACAAATTCCCATCTGCTTATGTTCCAGGCTTTTATTTTAGCAAAAATGTGAGCTGGCTTCAACGCACTGTCGCTTTATCAAGATTATTTGCACTAGTGGTCTCGAACTAACGCTCCTAAGTGAGTATATCAGCAAGTCTAGCCAATGAGGCCACGTTTCGACAAGTGTTTGAAAAAATGTTACCTTTCTACGTCTCCCTAACAACCAAGATAGTATTTATAGTCCGACCAATCGTGGTTCGTCTTTCATTTGTTGCGCTCCAATCAATTTGGAGTTTACATGGTAGGCTATTTCTGTAACGCAAGGTTTTTTCAAACATGTTATAAAAAAATTTTATGAGCAGAAATGATTTCATGCTGTCAGGCATCCCCAATATTTTATTTTGGTTATAACTTGTTAATTCCTAGACTATTTGCGTAACGTTTTACATATTCTTTGTCAGCAAACCCTAAGGAACCCAAATATCCAAATTTAAAAGAGCTACGTGGCTGCGTTCAAAATATGCAATTTCTACCTCCTGTTTCGAAGATGTGCTGTCTGGGAAGGGTAGTGTATTTTATCACTGTCCGTCTGAAAAAAAATTTAGTGCATGTAGTCTTACACGCGTGATGGTAGCATTTGTGTATCGCGCGACGCGTGTTGCATGCGTTCCTGATTTTCAGCCCTCCCTCCCTCTCTCTTTATCCTTTTGTCCATCTGTTCGTTCGTTTTGGTAACGCAGTGTAGAAAAAGACATGAATGGAATTTAAAATTTAGGTCAACTTGCATATCTCAAGGTTTTTCTTAGAAAGGCAGCACATTTTATTGTGTGTTTGGGAAACGCGTGTATGTTGCAGAAGGCCTATATTTAACGTGGAAACGTTACAATTTGCAGACGAAGCATAAAACAAAGGGGATTTCGAGTACTGTCATTGTGACAGCACTGTTCTTTACCATTCTTCTTCCTTTATTTATTATATGGATTTATTAGGCTTTATATTTACTAGATAATTTATATATGTGGATTAGAATATTCCACGACAAGCAGCAGCCTCAGCTGTTGTTGCAAAATAGGCTCAGTCTTACAGTAATGGCAAAGTTATTTTTATGAAAACAAACAAACTGCCACTTTATTCAATTAAACATTCTGGCCTTAAATATTAAAGTTCATATACAGAAAACAAGAAGATCCATCGATGAAAATAGGACTTCTTAGTTCACTCATACTGTCTTCCTGTTAACATTGACAAGAATTGATCCAACTGTTCTGTGAAACTCTATAATGTCTAATGTAAAAAATGTCAACAACGCTGACCTACATACTGCATTCACCTGACAGGTCACGTGACGAAGTGTTGACAAAGAGCAAACCAATACTGCAAGTGTGTCGTATCAGCCACAGGAAACGGTCTGGTATCGGTAATCTGTTGACTTCTTAACTTCTGCGAGGCCATCCCCAGAAAGCTGGTCCACCAGTTGATAAAGTTGGATAAAGTTGGATTTTTATTCCCGTTAATGATATCCACCAAAAGATAGATATAAGTGGATGGAAGCAGACATCATCATCATCATCAGTTGATAAGATCTCTATGGTGTTGTTTGCTCCACTGTAGTGTATGGAATGTCAACTTGACCTACGCAGTGGTGTGTAGACATGGATTGAGTGTATAATGTGCGAATGATGATAAAGGTTCGTGGTGTTGACAAAAAATGTTCTTTTCTCACACTCATGTATGGCTGGAAGTCATCGACACCAACGACTGTGTACCTTTTCTAAAGTTTAATTGGACGTACACACTCGACAGCACAGATAGTGACAAATCACAGGTTGCCATAATACATCATAGTACAGTGGATAAATGGTCTTGCAATGTTATGTTACATGGGCACTCATGTAGATTAATATTATAATGGACTGTCAGTAGCCAAGCCCTCAGCATCGCCCATACATATAAATCATCTGACTTCACTGACTGAGCACGTCAGCTTATAAACAATATTTCAGATGGCTTCTAAACCTAATCTCGTCTAGCGACGATTCTTCAACATAATGTTCAGCACATATTTTTCCATATAATAATATTGAACCGCTAGCAATGGGTTCTCATGTGTAGCAGTGATCTCTGGACTAAACAAGCGATAATACGGGCATCCCCTTTTCTCTTCTTGAAAGTCACTACATGTTTGGATCCAAGATGGCTTCACTCGTGAGCTGTCACTCACGTTTGGATACAGATAATGAATCTGTCCTAAAGTTAGTCATTCATAAAACATTGCATTGCTCTGTAGATTTGATCATGAACAATTGACTGCATTCTACAGAATATAGTGCTGCTAGGAATCGAAGTCGTTTTCATCGAGTCAAATATATTCTCTTTGACATTCAAATCGTAACTATCGAAAATGGTGGCTTCGATCGAGAGTTCATAAGAGTATCTTTGATTACCTTGGTATAGGAATTATGAAACTGCCATTCCTTGGCAATACGACTAAACACTGGGGTAAAGCATACACGATAGGTTTAGACAACTATCACCTTCCCCACAAATACTGAGATCACTTTTTCCCCGGCGACAGGCCGACATGGAAAATACACAGTCCCTATCAGGACGAAGCCAAATCACACCACACTCTAGCGACACATCCGCCGAATAGCCTTCGACCTCTCTAGAGACAACAGAACATATAGTTCGACTTAGATATGTAAAGATATACAGATATAAGACAGACTCGTCCTACTCAGACAAACAATACACATAAATTCAGGCCATAGATATTCTGAAGCAAGAACAATCTATTATTACCCAAACAACGAATAAATCGCAGTAAAATGGATTTATCCGCGGAGTTTGATCGAAAGAGCCGACACAACTTTCAAGGGAAGTAACACAATAATGACTTTCCCTTAAGCACTATTTTGCTTTCAAAATATTTGCGAAGATAACAAGAATACCAATGTATAATATTGTAAGTTATCAAAGACTGCACGTAACACTCCCCAAGGAGCATAGGCCTTCAACAAACACATGCCAAGTCTTCCTGTCCGGTGCCATGGCTCAAGTTCTTTCCACGTTTTCCTTATCATTTTCACCTCTGTATCCAGTTCTCTCCTCCATTTGTTTTTTGGTCTACCTATGCCTCTCTTTCCTTGTGGATTCCAGAACAAGGACTGCCTTGTAATGCTATCAACAGGTCTCCTCAATGTGTGTCCTATCCATCGCTAGCGTCGTCTTCTCAACTCTTGTTCCACTGGCACTTGTCTGGTACTTGTCATCATTTCAACATTTGTGACTTTTTCGTACTATTTCAGTTCTTCTATTCTAAGCCAACACCCGTTTATAAAAGTCTGTAGCTTTTTGGTTGTTAGTTTTGTTGCTCTCCATGTCTCAGAGCCTTACAATAAGACTGACTTAACATTTAAGTTGAAGATTCTTATTTTCGTATTGGACTTGATTTCTCTTGTTTTCCATGTGTTTCCCAATGAAATGAAAGCTTCTATTGCTTTTTTACAGGCTTTTCTTTAACTTGCAACGTATGTCTCATTCAAATCTTGCAATCGATTTTTCGATCACTTCCAGATGAGCAATAGCTCTGAAACTTGGCATAGTTGTGTATTCCCGATGACAATACAATAATCAGTCGTAAAAATAATAAAATTAATAACATTAAAATTAATATTACTTTTTTTTTAATTGTTTCATCAGTGAAATGGGCGATAACTGCAAATAATCTAGATGTATTCTTTCCAAAAAGATTTTCTTTCTTGAGAGAAATATTGAAACTTCTCCTCCCTCCCCCATCCACACACACACACACACTATCGCACGCAGACATACACGCAACTGACAACTACATTTTAAAAAATGTAATTTACAACTCTTATCCAAAAAAAATTTTAATTTAAAAAAAAAAACATTAACTTTCTGTGTAATATACTGAATAATGAAATCCGCCTCCTGTGCTCTGGAATCGTTTATCGCAAACTGATAATGCCATTAGCGGATCGATTACATTTGCCTTAAATTTAAAAAAAAAACACTGAAAAGAAGAAAATATTAAAATATAAAATAAAATATTTTAAACACAGGCACTAAAAAGCCACAAATAGTTTTTTCCGAGTTTATAGCTTGCAGTCAAAAAATGTAACATAAATTGACAAAAAGCCTGGGGCGCTGATTCTACATGAAATTAACTTCTGCTTTATACTTCATTAGACACATGGATCAAATATATGATAAGCGCTTAAGCGCCCCACGCTTTTTGTCAATTTGTTGTTACATTTATGTATTCTTATTTTGATACCATTGTCTGTCCTTCCATCTCTGTTTACCCGACAGCTATGTTCAGCTGAAGAGATTTGCATTTGCGCTTCTTTCAATTTTTTGGATCAACATATTTTTGTTAACAATTATTTTCCAACATGAATTATATCAAAAGAAAATTAAGAAGCCAATTGAATGACGTGAGTCTCCAGTCATGCCTGAAAATGAAAACAACAGATTAATCACCAAATATTGACCAACTTTGCTAGGAAATCCAACAGCAAAAGTCTCATTAAATTTCTTTACTTTTCATTTGTATATTTTATTGTATTATTATTGTTACTGAACAAAATTGTATTACTTATTGTGTAGTAAAATGGCATTTGAAAAATTATGTTTATTATATTTATATATATATATATATAATATATATATATATATATAAATATATATATATATATATATATATATATATATATATATATATATATATTATATATATATATATATATATATATATATATATATATATATATATATATATATATATATATATGTGATATTTTTTTTTTTGTCATGCAGCTCTTTAGTTTTATTTAATGGAGACAAAATTAAATATTTGGCTCTTTGTCATTGTGGTGGGTCACTCTCTCCACATCTTTAGTTCTTTTTATTATTAATATTTCCACGTCCACACTCGAAATCTATACCCATTATGTTAGTTTGTACTTGATTGCTCGTTCTGTTTGAAATATATAACTGCTCGTTGCTCTATTACGTCTAAGGTGAAATCCTCAAAACATTTATATGCGTTCTCACGAAATCCAACAACATAAATACGGGCTTTGTAACGGGCCCAACCAACGACAAGGAATTAAGGCCGTTTCCCTTTATAAACAAACTCATTTTTCTTTAATACACATATTAGTAGTATACATATCAGTTCGCATATATTGATCCATATTTTCCATAAATCATCATGACAGGATTAACCCTGTTTCAAGAGTATCCATTTATTATTTCATCCACATACTTTAAGAAAGGAAACACTTCGTAATGGGTTCCCATTGGAACGCAAGTTGAGACACAGCCAAAACACGGCAGCCACACTGTTCAAGGGTTTTCGTAAACACCTTGTTACTACACAAAACATTCATACTTCATTTCTCTGGTGCACCTCATTTTCAATATTCACAAAAGTGCCGCATTTATCAGCACTGACTCAAACTAAATAAATCTAACATGTGGTGTGCATGGGCAGACACCACAGTTATGGAAAGGTTGCCGACCACTGGTCTAGCAGATGGAGAACGACCATACTAAGATAGATAGATACATTGACCTTTATGGTTGGTAATACTGGCTGCGGTTACATAACGAGTCATAATTCAGTCGCTAATTCTCCCTGCCCTGTCTCATTCCTTTTCTTCCTTCTCATCTTTTCATTATCTTTTGTTTACGTAGCACCTATCGATATTATCTTCACCTTGCTGGGTTAATCCTAGATACTTTACCGGCCTGTCACCCGTCTCACCTGTTTATCCTTCTTTGTGGCCGTCGGCGCTTAACAAAAAGGGGAACAAAGCCACATCAAGTTGATTAATGAGGAGCCGCGCTGGTGTAATGGTTAAGACGTTGCGCTAGCGACCAGGTTTTCAAGGTTCAAGCCTGGCGCGAGCATTTGTAAGAGTGTCATCGACCGGGAATTTGACTGAATAACCTGAACGGCTCCTGCATATAAACCCTCTGTGGATGGGAAGGAGCAAAGCTCCTGACCGGGTTGGAAGGAAAGTCCACTGTCTCCCCAGCCTCGCAATGACATGTCATTGGGCCAAAAGGGCTGGAAAGCTCGAGTGCCGCTGGTTAGAAAATAAAAATAGAAGTTGATTAATGTTGATCGCCAGACTTATTTTGTAAGCCAGCCATGATAAACTGTCTATCCACACACTAGATTGCATAACTACTTCCGCTCATCTGGCGATACGTTTAATAGTGGTAAATCATATTGTCATTTAAAACATAACGTGGAAGCGACGTGCAAAAATATAGCCCATCCGTAAGCTTATCGTGATTTAACAATCATGACGACAGACATACCACGTAATGATTTCCGGCAGATGGCTTGTTGTAATAAACAAAGATGGAAGAGATTTTTTTAGATGTAATAATAAGGTCAGGTAGGTTATATAATGACTTTGGTAAAGGCGACACTTAAGGAGAAATACCTTATATAGTCAGGTAGTAATGTTCAGAATGAGTGAGGCGGGGGTGACGTTTACTAGAACATAAGACACCTTACCTCGCGGGTTGACTTTAGATTAAAAATTAAACTAAACAAAATTCTGATTGGGTCTCCCCCAATAGAACCTCACAAGGGGATATTTGTGCGTGGGCGAAAATTCAAACTTAAAACTTAGCACGGCTTAACATTAGTTGAGTTAATCAATTAGTGAATTTGATGTCTGCACCCGTAAGACTCATTTTGTTTAATACATATACATATACAGAGCTATTTAATTAATATTTTGCTGAATAACTTTCAGCTGGGGGCTCATAAAATCCGAGTCAAAACATATTTTCTCACAGAAGTGGGCGGAGAGTACTAAGTTTATGACAACTTAGATGACTCAGTTGTTATACTCGCCATTCTATAAATCCCTGGGAGACACCCTGAAGGAGAAGCATTATTTTTCTATTTATATCTCTGCCAAGAGTAATCTTGATCGAAGGCTGCCTTTGTAAAAACTCATTCATTTATTCAAATGTTGGCCTGCAGAGCAGGGGAGACAACCTGCCACAAGTTATTTTATTTTATCTTTTTCAAGTCTTTTCTCCATCTCAAAATAAGTCCTAAAGAGCTAATAAGAGTGTTTTTCACGCGCTTAAGACAGTGGCAGGTGTGGTAAAGTGGGATATTATAAATATTTATAGGGGACTTAGTGTACTGACTGAGATCAGCTGTGAAGGTATCTGTATCTAATAAGTGTAGTGTATTACAGATGACCTTACTTGCTACCACATATTTATACCTCAGTCAGAATTATTCTGGAATATTGTGATGACTACGTTGAATGTCTATGGTTTTGTAAATGATGAAGTGTAAGTCACAACAATAACAGACAGATAAACAATTTAATTTATTCCACCACACTTGACAACAGTTTGACACTCACATACATATAACACTCTATGAGACTATCTTAAATGAGTCACTGGTAAATTTTCAAATATCAATATGTATTAAGTACTTTTCATTAATATATATGTGTCCTGATTCAAATACAAAGTGAACCAGGAATCACAATCAATTTTAATTACAAGTTATATGTACAGAATTTATCAATATGAATCTTGTAGTGACATATTTTATTAATATTATCTTATGTGTGTCAGTTGTGTAGTGGTACTATGAGGTAATACTGGTTTTATTTTTTCAAGCTATGTTGGTATTTGTCATCATGACTTCAAGTGTTTGTTTCTGTTGGAACTAGTATTGGAGATGTTCTCAGTTCCTGGCATTAAAACAATTAATTTCCCCTCTTATTTTTATACAATGTCAGTTTAAGATGGGGTTACATAATGTTGAGCTCCGCTGGCCACATAGTCTTATCTTTCGTGATGTCGGCAGGAAAAGACTCCTCTGCTCGATTTCTCCCCTGTGTTCTGGAGACACCTCACTGTTTGCTATATGGACCAAGGAGTATGCTGTCCGCCTCTGGATTCAGCAAAGCTCTGACCAGGTGCTGCTTCAATAACTTTTGGACCACGGTCCCTGAAACAAGAAGGTTGTACCTCCTACTTCAGAACTAATTTATACTCTATTTCTACACTGAGCACAATACATAACAAACACTGAGTTCAGAGCGGTAGGCCAACTGCTATCTTCATCTGAAACAATTTTCACCAGTATATTCCTCCCTAATGGTTATTACGCCTCTGCAATTCCAGCATTATGTCTTTCTAGTCAATAATATAGGTGTCAGTGTACTGTTTGGCAATTCCATGTAGTTTTACTTTCCTCCGACACCTTCTGTTCAGGCTGGAGCATTATATAGGCTTTACCTCATGTTCGCTACTGAACCACACATATATACAGACATAAATTATCAATTTACATTCAATATTCATTAAAAGATATCAAATATTTCAAGCTTACCACAATTCATGGAAATAATACAGAATTACGTTGACTGGCACTGAATATAACACAATTTCGATCTGCCGATGTCCCAGGCTTTTATTTAGAAAAATATGCACTGGCGCTCAACGCACTGATTCTGTAGTAAGTTTATTTGCAAATGTGGTGTTGACCTGACGCCTCTAATTGACTATATTGGCAGGTCTAACCAATCATGCCATGTTTACACAGCTTTTCAAAAAAGTACTCCTACTCACGTTTCCCCTAACAACAAAGAAGTAGTATTTATATTCCGACTAATCGTGTTTAGCCTTACATTTATTTTCCGCCAATCAAATAGGAGGTAACATGTCAGCCTATTTCCCGTACAATGGTGGGGTGAAAATCTGCCACTGAGCGATTCTGATTTGGGTGTTGTCTGACATCCATCACTATTTCTTTTGGCTATAATTTGGTAATTCCTAGACTATTTGCGTAACGTTTAACATATTTTTTGTCAGCAAGTCCTAAGGAACCCAAATATACAAATTTAAAGGAGCTAAGTGGCTGCGTTCAAAATATGCACTTTCTTCTACCTCCTGTTTACTTCGAAAACGATGTGGTGTCTGTGTACTGTAATGTTTTCAAACGTAAACCAGTATAATGTCATATTTCCTAATAAGCGTTTTTCAGGATTTTAAAACCTAACTCTGGTATGGGTAGTGTTTTTTATCACTGTCGATTTGAAAAAAACTAGTGCATGTGGCCTTACACGCGTGATGGCAGCAATTGTGTATCGCGCGACTGTGGTAGTATTGCCTGCGTTCCTCCGATCAGCCCTCCCTTCTTTCTATCCTAAGTCCATCTTGTCGTGAAATATTCTAATCCACATATATAAATTATCAGGTAAATATAAAGCCTAACAAATAAATTCTAATAAAGAAAAGAGCAATGGTAAAATAACAGTGCTGTCACAAAGAATGTACTCGAAATCCCCCTTTGTTTTATGCTTCGTCTGCAAATTGTAACGCTTTCACGTTGATAGTAAAAGCCTACTGTATTATTACCCGCTTTCTTCAATGAAACGTGTGCTGTATTTCTTGGAAAAACAGTGAGATACGCAAGCTGAACAATGACCTAATTTTAATATTTCATTCATTCCATTTTATACACGGCGTAACTAAAGACAGATGGACTAAAGGATAGAGAGAAGGGAGAGGCATAAAGCCGAACACGTGCAACACTAAACACGCGTCGCGCGATACACAATTACTACTATCACGCGGGTAAGGCCACATGCACTAACTTTTTCGGACGGACAGTGATAAATTCACTACCCTTCCCAGAGTTAGGTTTTAAAACCTGAAAAACGCTTATTGGGGAAACCTGACATTCTACTGTTTTATGTCCGAAATCCTGACATTAGTCTGACAGTACAGCAGGACAGGTGGCGGTTCTCACATAAAAAAAAATAAAAATAAAAAAAAACAACTACACGACTATCCTAGAAATTGCATATTTTGAACGCAGCCACTTAGCTCTTTTAAATTTGTATATTTGGGTTCCTTAGGGCTTGCTGACAAAGAATATGTAAAACGTTACGCAAATAGTCTAGGAATTAACAAGTTATAAACAAAATAAAATAGTGGGGATGCCTGACAGCATGAAATCATTTCTGCTCATAAAATTTTTTTATAACGTGTTTGAAAAAAACCTTGCGTACGGAAATAGCCTACCATGTAAACTCCAAATTGATTGGAGCGCAACAAATATAAGACTAAACACGATTGGTCGGACTATAAATACTATCTTTGGTTGTTAGGGGAGACGTAGGAAGGTAACATTTTTTTCAAACACTTGTCGAAACGTGGCTCCATTGGCCAGACTCGCTGATATACTCACTTAGGAGCGTTAGTTCGAGACCACTAGTTCAAATAAGCTTGATAAAGCAACAGTGCGTTGAAGCCAGCTCATATTTTTGCTAAATAAAAGCCTGGAATATAAGCAGATGGGAATTTGTGCCAGTATTTGTGCCAGAATTCATTGCTAATCAACGTATCTGTGTTTGTTTCCATGAATTGTGGTAAGCTTGAAACATTCAGTATCTTTTAATGAAAATTGAATGTGAATTGTTAATTTATGCCTGTATATATGTGTAGTTCAGTAGCAAACATGATGTAAAGCCTATAATGCTCCAGCCTGAACAGAAGGTGTCGGAGGAAAGTAAAACTGCATGGAATGGCCAAACAGTACACTGACACCTAGATTATTGATTAGACAGAAATAATGCTGGAAGTGCAGAGGCGTAGTAACCATTAAGGAGGTTAATACTGGTATAAAGTATTTCAGATGAAGCTGACAGTTGGCCTAACGCTCTGAACTCAATGTTTGTGATGTATTGTGCTCAGTGTAAAAAGAGAGTATAACTAATTAGTTATGAAGTAGAAGGTACATCCTTCTTGTTTTCAGGGACTGTGGTCTTATGGTATTGAGCAGCACCTGGTCAGAGCTTTGCTGAATCCAGAGTCGGACAGCATACTCCTTGGTCCATTTAGCTATCAGTGAGGTGTCTCCAGAGCCCAGGGGAGAAATCGAGCAGAGGAGTCTTTTCCTGCCGCCATCACGCAAGATAAGCTGATGTGGCCAGCTGAGCTCAAAATTATGTACCCCCATCTTAAAATAACATTGTAACATAAACTTAAGAGGGGAAGTAAATTGTTTTAATATCAGGAACTGAGAACATCTCCAATACTAGTTCCAATAAAGACAAACTATTGAAGTCATGATGACAAATACCAACAGAGCTTGAACAAAACAAAACCAGTATTACCTCATATTACTACTACAAAACTAACACACATAGGATACTTTTAATAATATATGTCACTACAATATTCATATTGATAAATTCTGTACATATAACTTGTAAGTAAAATTGATTGTGATTCCTGGTTCCCTTTGTATTTGAATCAGGATACATATTCATTCATAACAGCAATGAATACATATTGTTATTTGAAAAGTTATCAGTGACTCCTTTAAGATATCCTTTAGAGTGTTATATGTATGTGAGTGTCACAGTGTTGTCAAGTGTGGTGGAATAAATTAAATTGTTTATCTGTCTGTTGTTGTTATGACTTACACTTCATCATACACATACCCTAGACATACAACGTAGTCATCACACTATTCCAGAATAATTCTGACTGAGGTATACATATGTGGCAGCAAGTAAGGTTATATATAATACACTACTCTTATTAGATATATATACCTTCACAGCTGATCTCAGTCAGTACACTAAGTCCCCTATACATATTTATAACATCCCACTTCACCACACATCTGTCCGTTCGTTTATGGTAACGTAGTGTAATTAATGCTAGTATTAATTTAGGTCATTAATCAGCTTGCGTATCTCAAGGTTTTTCTTAGAAAGGCAGTACACGTTTTATTGAAGCAAGCGTGTAATGATGCAGTAGGCCTTTACTATCAACGTAGTAAAAAAGCAAGCCCGTTTACACGTTGAAATTGGGATAAATGCAGTTTAGGCCCATTTACTTGATCACACGGGGTGAATCACGTTAACCTTCCCAGAAGTTGCTCTGGTACCCATTTGGGGCTAACTATCAACGTGAAACGTTACAATTTGCAGACGAAGTAGAAAACAAGGGGGATTTCGAGTACAGTCATTGTGACAGCACTGTTCTTTACCATTCTTCTTTCCTTTTATTGAAGTTATTTGTTAGGCTTTACATTTACGTTTTAATTTATATATGTGGATTAGAATATTTCACGACATCTCCCCTCTTAAAACAGACATCTTATGTCAGTCCTTTATTCTATATACACATAGATAAATGTAAGTCAACTTGACTTTACTCTGCTGTTGTGCTATCATGGTTTTATGTAGTTGGGTCCATTCAGAGTAAGCACTACTCATGAAATCTGCCTCAGACCTCTACAACCAATAATATTTTTTCGGTTATGTTACTGAACAGCCGCAAGTGTGACTGCTTGTCTTAATGCTGCTTCACAACCCGTATTCACCATTTCTCTTCTCTGAGTCTGCGCAATGACATGTCCAGAGAACATTAGATTTTCCTCAAAATGTACGTTATGAGGAGATAACATATACCTGGTGATAGCAGAGTTTTCATAGTGGATCCCATAATCTTCTTATTAGCCTGTATGAAACATTCGGAATATCCTCAATCAAAGAGGCAACTCAGGGATTCATTACGTTCCTCCGAATTGTTTACATCCAACAAGTTTGTCTGATCTCAGGTTTTACTGGAATCTGATAGTATCCTTTACTCAGATCCACCCTTGAGAAATATTTAGCTTTATTTAGCCTGGCAAACAGCTGATTTGTATCCGGCAATGGATCCACCTGTCCTTCTGTAATAGCATTCAGTCTCCTGTAATCTATACAGAGTCTATGTTCTCCAGAGGGCTTCCTTAAGAGTACAACTCCGGAACTATACGAAGATTCACTGTGTGAAATAATTCCTTCCTTCAACAAATAGTCTATCTCTTCCTTCAAAGCTTTCTCCTTAGCAAAAGGAATCGAATATGGTTTCATACAGACAGGTGTGAGGTCTATCAGTTTCATATCATATTCCAATAAGTTTGTATGCCCAGGTCGGTCTGTTAACACCTCTGTATGAGTATCTAGAACCTGTTGCACTCTCTCTTTCTGAGTTTTCGTTAAATGTGTACTGATTTTCACCTGTGCCGCTGTCTCACAGGGGTGTAATGGATATTCAAATGATGAAAGTGGTTCCTTTTTCATCTCCATGGCAATGGACAAGGTCAACAAGTGTGTCTCTTCCTGATGTTCTCTTTCCAAATATTTCTTCAGGAGAGTCACATGATAGATTTTTTCTTTCCCCTTCTTATCTATCTTATACTTGGTTCTAGACACCTTCTCTAGAACTGTATATGGACCTTGCCATCCAATTTGTAACTTATTCTGACTCCCGGGTAGAAGAAGCAGTACCTTCTCTCCCACAGCCAAATCTCTGTTTTTCGCCTTCCTGTTATAATAGGCAGCATGTTTCTTCCTGGCTTGTTTCAAATTTTCATTGGCAAGTTTCCAGCCAGTTTTTAAACGAGTGGTCAGCTCATTCACATATTGGTATGAGGATGTAATATTTTCCTCTGCCTTTTCATCAGTCCACGTTCTAAACATTGCTACATATGGACCTTTAATTGTGTGGACCTATTTGTCCATGCACCGGTATGGTCTCTTCCACTAGAAGCTCTATAGTGATGATTTTTCCTCCCAGAATTATCATGCACAAAACGACCGCTACCAATTCTTTTCTTGGGGCTTTCTCCCCACTTAAAATTCTTGATGAGAGATTTCCTCTCTACATCTTCTTCCTCCAGTTTGTTTAAGTCCGATTGCGGGATTTTCGGCTTATCCTGGGGTAAGACATCTTTTTGCACTCTCTGCATAGTGGCCATTGTAAAACAGTTAAGTGAAGCTTGTCCGTGAAAAGGGGCTTCCCATTCCCTTTGGTCCACTTTATCAAATTTATTTTTCTTTTCCGTGTCAGGCCTGCGTTTGCCCCGTGGCGTGTGGAGGTCCTGATCACTATTCCCACTTGTGGGTGTTCCCTCATGTGCTATGCTACACCTTTCTACAAAATTCCCAATGTCCCATCTTGCCTGGCGTTGTATGACAAGTTGACAATTTTCTGAAGCAAGGCTTGAGTGTTTTATCCCCAGCCTGTGCCTTCTTCGTCTCTTCTGGAGTGGTATCCAACATAATATCCTCCTCCTGTCTTGAGGTCGACCTGACCTGAAGGGTTGCCATATACACAGGTTTCCTTCTGCAACGGTCAGTGTCATGATTGTCCATCTGACAATTTTTACACCACCTTTTCCCTTGGTTGAAAGATTTTCTTTCATCATATTTCCTTTCATCGAATTGTGGGGTTTTATTTTTATTGTCATACCGTGGCCTATCAAACTGGTGCTTACCTTTGTTTTGATCTCTAGGATCAAATTTATTAAAGTCCTGTGGTGCCCTAAAATTATCCACCTGTTTCTTCTTATTACCTGATACTTCTGCCTGAGCTGCTTGATACCTTTCAGCAACATTTAGCAACTCACCCAGCCTCTCTGCACCTTGTTCCATGAGAAACTTTCTCATGTCTGGAGCCATGGACTCTCTTAATTGTTCTATAAGGACCATTTCCTTAAGATCTTGGGTTTTCCCCAGAGAAGTCCATTTCTCCAAGTATGTCTCTAACCGTGCAGAAAACTGGTGATAGGTTTCACCTGACAGTAGTTTAGCATTCCTAAATTTTTTCCTATAAAATTCTGCGTTCTTTTCATATCTTAACAAAAGAGCCTGCTTTAGCATGTCATAATTTTCCTGATCACCTCTGCTCATTTTGGCAAAAACTTCATAAGCTGCCCCACGAAGACCTTGAGATAACTTTAAGCTCCACCTTTCTCTCTCTAACCCATATGTGGTAGCCAATAGTTCATATCTATTTAGATAGCTCTCAATATCATCGTCTTTCTCAACAAAATGATCTAAATGAAAGTTCATAGCTGAGGTTGAGGCTCCCTGGCTAGCAGTGGCATCAGAGGTAAAGGGACTGGCACCATTTTCAGGAGCATGGCCTTGAAACTCAAACTCCCTTAGTCGTAACTCATGTTCCCTTTGTAATCTCCTATCTTCTGCTTCCCTTTCTGCAGCTAATCGCTTGTCTTCCCTTTCTGCAGCCAATCTTTTGTCTTCTCTTTCTGCAGCTAATCTCTTCTCTTCTCTTTCTGCCTCCAATGCTTTAGCCTCTTTGTCAGCCTCAATCTGCAACCTCTTAATCTCTTTTTCAGCCTCTATTGTCTTATCTTCGGCCAATCTTTCAGATTCTAATTTTCTTTCGGCCTCTTTTTCTAATCTTCTTTCTTCCCGTTCAATATATTTGTCACATTCCGCCGTGACATAAGCAATCATAATTTGCCCGTCCATTCCTAACTCTTTCGCAGTCTGTACAGCAGCAGATCGAAATTTTGCCAAGTCGGCCATTGTCTAACATGTAAATGTAACAATTCAATCTATCAATAATTATCTAAGGACACTACAGGCACTGAGAGCTCAACGTTATTTATTTCCACCCAAGGATACCTTTTAATTCTTTTTATTCCCAATATCTATAACCCCCAATATTTTTAATAGGGAAAGATTCAAAATCCCAAGAGCGAGACCCCAATATATGTGGTAAAGTGGGATATTATAAATATTTATAGGGGACTTAGTGTACTGACTGAGATCAGCTGTGAAGGTATCTGTATCTAATAAGTGTAGTGTATTACAGATGACCTTACTTGCTACCACATATTTATACCTCAGTCAGAATTATTCTGGAATATTGTGATGACTACGTTGAATGTCTAGGGTTTTGTAAATGATGAAGTGTAAGTCACAACAATAACAGACAGATAAACAATTTAATTTATTCCACCACACTTGACAACAGTTTGACACTCACATACATATAACACTCTATGAGACTATCTTAAATGAGTCACTGGTAAATTTTCAAATATCAATATGTATTAAGTACTTTTCATTAATATATATGTGTCCTGATTCAAATACAAAGTGAACCAGGAATCACAATCAATTTTAATTACAAGTTATATGTACAGAATTTATCAATATGAATCTTGTAGTGACATATTTTATTAATATTATCTTATGTGTGTCAGTTGTGTAGTGGTACTATGAGGTAATACTGGTTTTATTTTTCAAGCTATGTTGGTATTTGTCATCATGACTTCAAGTGTTTGTTTCTGTTGGAACTAGTATTGGAGATGTTCTCAGTTCCTGGCATTAAAACAATTAATTTCCCCTCTTATTTTTATACAATGTCAGTTTAAGATGGGGTTACATAATGTTGAGCTCCGCTGGCCACATAGTCTTATCTTTCGTGATGTCGGCAGGAAAAGACTCCTCTGCTCGATTTCTCCCCTGTGTTCTGGAGACACCTCACTGTTTGCTATATGGACCAAGGAGTATGCTGTCCGCCTCTGGATTCAGCAAAGCTCTGACCAGGTGCTGCTTCAATAACTTTTGGACCACGGTCCCTGAAACAAGAAGGTTGTACCTCCTACTTCAGAACTAATTTATACTCTATTTCTACACTGAGCACAATACATAACAAACACTGAGTTCAGAGCGGTAGGCCAACTGCTATCTTCATCTGAAACAATTTTCACCAGTATATTCCTCCCTAATGGTTATTACGCCTCTGCAATTCCAGCATTATGTCTTTCTAGTCAATAATATAGGTGTCAGTGTACTGTTTGGCAATTCCATGTAGTTTTACTTTCCTCCGACACCTTCTGTTCAGGCTGGAGCATTATATAGGCTTTACCTCATGTTCGCTACTGAACCACACATATATACAGACATAAATTATCAATTTACATTCAATATTCATTAAAAGATATCAAATATTTCAAGCTTACCACAATTCATGGAAATAATACAGAATTACGTTGACTGGCACTGAATATAACACAATTTCGATCTGCCGATGTCCCAGGCTTTTATTTAGAAAAATATGCACTGGCGCTCAACGCACTGATTCTGTAGTAAGTTTATTTGCAAATGTAGTGTTGACCTGACGCCTCTAATTGACTATATTGGCAGGTCTAACCAATCATGCCATGTTTACACAGCTTTTCAAAAAAGTACTCCTACTCACGTTTCCCCCTAACAACAAAGAAGTAGTATTTATAGTCCGACTAATCGTGTTTAGCCTTACATTTATTTTCCGCCAATCAAATAGGAGGTAACATGTCAGCCTATTTCCCGTACAATGGTGGGGTGAAAATCTGCCACTGAGCGATTCTGATTTGGGTGTTGTCTGACATCCCTCACTATTTCTTTTGGCTATAATTTGGTAATTCCTAGACTATTTGCGTAACGTTTAACATATTTTTTTGTCAGCAAGTCCTAAGGAACCCAAATATACAAATTTAAAGGAGCTAAGTGGCTGCGTTCAAAATATGCACTTTCTTCTACCTCCTGTTTACTTCGAAAACGATGTGGTGTCTGGGTACTGTAATGTTTTCAAACGTAAACCAGTATAATGTCATATTTCCTAATAAGCGTTTTTCAGGATTTTAAAACCTAACTCTGGTATGGGTAGTGTTTTTTATCACTGTCGATTTGAAAAAAACTAGTGCATGTGGCCTTACACGCGTGATGGCAGCAATTGTGTATCGCGCGACTGTGGTAGTATTGCCTGCGTTCCTCCGATCAGCCCTCCCTTCTTTCTATCCTAAGTCCATCTGTCCGTTCGTTTATGGTAACGTAGTGTAATTAATGCTAGTATTAATTTAGGTCATTAATCAGCTTGCGTATCTCAAGGTTTTTCTTAGAAAGGCAGTACACGTTTTATTGAAGCAAGCGTGTAATGATGCAGTAGGCCTTTACTATCAACGTGAAACGTTACAATTTGCAGACGAAGAAGAAAACAAGGGGGATTTCGAGTACAAATATTTCACGACAGCAGGACACCTAGAAGATGTGGTAGTCTACTTTGGAAACACTGAGCAATATAAAAATCTACCTTGATAAAATAATGTCTATTTTCAGGTTTCAGGAATTTGGAATATGTGTAACTTCTATCTGCCGGACGATCTGCTTCTAGATCTATTCCATCAACAGAACGTTTTTAAAAAAAAAAGGTAAAGGATCCCGGTACACGCCCATTGAGGCATATTGGGAATATGGTTGTTAGGCCCATATTTTCTTGACCATCAGCACACTAGGGGTGATGTGGTCAGCATCACGCCGGCCGCCTTAACCCTCCCAGAGTTGCTCTGGTACCCAATTCATGAGGCTGGGTCAACCCCGGAGCCGTTTGCGGTCTAAAAAAATGCCGCCTCAACTGGGGATCGAACCATGGACCACCGAGCTAGAAGCCAGTGCACTAACCACTGTGCTCCCGCGGCTCCTATGTGAATGTTTAAACTAAATTATATTTTAACGAAGGCTAACTTCACTTCAGAAAAACGATGGTGTTCCTATCTCATGCACATCGCCATTTAAGTGAATTTTTGTAAGTTAGCTCGTGAATTTTCACGGGGGACGCGAAAAAAAAAAAGATCCTTACGTCCAAGGATACCACACTTTTTAATTGTAGGTGGGAAAGACTAATCCTAAATTTCTCTAGCTTTAAAACTCTTTCTCTTTTCTCTAACCGTGATCGAGAGATCTACAAAATCATCCCCTGTCATCATTCGGCAGATTAGGGCCTACATAACGACCGACTCTTGGTATAAGGTATATGTATCTAGCAGAACAATAGATAACATTGATACTCCTAAAATATTGCAATCGCGCATTGCTGGTAAATTTTTCTTTGGAGGTTTTTTTTTCCTCCCACTAAAAACATCAAAAAACAAGATGAGTTTGCAAAAAAGTACTTCAGCCACGGCCACATATATAATATACACGTATATTCTCCAAAGCCTGGCACAACTTTTACATGTGCCTAAATTAGTGATTCCACTATACAACCACCATAGCCGGTGCATCTGACACAGGAAAGTTTTACGTAATTAATGTTCCTTAGCCGGACGTACGTTCTATACTGATTACATAGTGACGTCACTATTGTCAGCGTATTTAAATAGTGATCTAATGCTTGGGAATATATAATGCATAAACGGCCGTGACTAAACCCAGAACTGAAATCCAATGGATGGGTAGTGAAAAATAAAATGGAAAAAAAGGTGATTCTACTTATTGTTAATCAGAATCGACTTCACAGCACTCCGGGTAAACCCATAGGTGCTCGGTCTCCCTCAGCAAATGTCGAAGAGTATGAATGATAATTGTACCTGTAGCAGGCTGGTTGTATATACGGCGAATGCATCCTCTCTCACGTCCATTTCTGCTAGTCCCACTTTTGAAGCCAAACTCCAACAGCCTCAGCCTTGTTGATTCATCCATTGCAGTGTCATTATCCAGCAGGCGATCATTAATACCCTTAGTATCTCTCCCTTATACATGTCCAGTGTCCCCAATATGGGTGCTCTCGAGGCCAGTCTATCAGCTTTCTCATTGCCACGTACCCCTGCATGACCAGGACAGTAGATCACACCAGTTCTTGAAGACTTGAGGATTCTATTGATGATTTCCATTCCTGCCGCAGCCATCCGTTCTGAACTTGCCGAAGCATGCCTTGAGAGTCTGACAATATAAATGCCTTGGTTGATGGAGTTTCACAGCCACCTCAGTGCTGCAGTAACTGCCTCTACCTCCATTCTCAAGCTGGAGGTCGTCATGTACGCTCCACTCTGTTCAGCGACGACCCTGCACCTTATTCTCGCAGAGAAGCCCCATCCTGAGATCTCACCACGCACTACAGACCCATCAGTGTACACAATGGCGTCAACATTCCCAGCATGATCACTTATCAGCTGATTAATCTCCAGCTCTGCTTTTCCATTGCCCCAAGATCTGCACTCTCTGCCAAGGCTAATGATGACCTGCTGGTAGTTTATCCAGTTCTTCCCTGACTTACTCCACTCTTCTCCTTTGGATACATATTCAACACTGGTCACCTGACCAATCGTAGCCTCTACCTGTGCCATCCATGACATCCCCCTCTTGATTCTTGCTCCTTTGATGTTAGCTACATTCTCATGTAGGGGATGTCTTTTGTCGATGGTTACCCGCATATATGCTTTTGCCTGGGCCATCGCATATCTGGATCTAATCGACAGCAATCCGAGCATGTATCTCATTGTCACAATTGGGGTATCACGCATACAGCCCAAAACTAGTCGTATCCCTTCATTCTGAATGCGTTCCAGTCGTTCACATTGTGACACTGACAGCGTGATTCTTCTTACGAGTGTGACCGCTTGGCCTTTCACGCTTGCATTATCCCTCCTACTTCCACGCTAAGCATTTATATGTGCTATAATATGCTACATGTAAGAATGACAGATCTTAAAAGCAAATATGACGTTTTTACACAAAACGCAGTATTCATTCAAAGTTCAGTTGGCAGTTACTGCTCTGACAGGGCAAACGTAGGTCAGTCCCAGATAATAATGAATGGGTTTTATAAGCGCGAAAGTGGGAAATGAATGTTTGTGTGATCTGGTTTTTTTTTTAATCCAATTGTTAAGTTGGAAAAGATCACACATGTGAAAAAAGTCGAAATAACAGAATGTCGTGTGCAAAAAGGTCGAAAAGCTGAGGAAAGGAGTGCAAATGTAGATTATTGTACCGTGTGAAAAAAGGACGGGTCGTGTGAAAAAAGGCGGGAAAAAAGAAGAAATAGTATAAATAGAAACGTTGTGGGCGATAGGCAGAGATTTCAGGATTTATGATTCTAATGAAACCATAACTTTAGACTAGAGGATTTTTACAGATAGCGTTAGGTGAACTTCGTCTTTGAGGATACCAAGACAAGTTTTTGAGTAGACAAATCAGTATATTTATTTGGATATACATATATTATTCTATTTGGATATACATATATTATTCAGTTGGATTACATATTTTTTTCATCTTGGATAACCAATCATCATTGTGAAATTTACAGTGTTTGTCTAATGATATCAATAAACTCTAATTGAATTTTTCTACATTGCTGGTTGTGGAACTTTACAGTAATTTCCTTTGGATATACGTTGTTATGCTGAAACTGTTTTGCGTATCACCAAACTTAAAGGGAAGAACATTCCTGGGTTGAAAAAAAAATAACAAAAGGTCAAGTATCACCATCTCTGGCGGAAGGCCAGTTAGCACTTGAACCACCACAACATATGAAGGATTAACTCTGACTAAATAAAATCAATATAACTACTAGTGCCGCATTCAACATACACGGCCACACGAGGACAAAAGACACATAAAACAGCCAACGTTGCGGCCACAAGACCTTGGTCGGGGAAAGGAAAGAAAGTGAGGGCTAAGTAGGACACATAAGATTCTAAATGAAAATTCATATAAGCTAGGGACTTCCCTAAAGACGGATAAGGCCTAACACTTCCGTCGAAAGGAGAGCGCGCCACGAGAAAATGAAATGGCTGCCGTTTCCGGATGTAAACAGTACATGCTAAGCAGCTAAGACACAAAAATAAACATGAAACTGCCCAAATGAAATAATAATGAATTAATATTAGACAAACATAAAGGTATGTTTTCAGGCACTCGTAAGAAATAAAGAAGTAGAACACTTGGACAATAGAAAAACAACAGACGTGAGTGGCTTACCCAGGGTTCGAACCCCGTACCTTCCGTACGACAACTCCGCCTAGCTATCAAGCGAATTACACTGACCCCACGGCCAGCTAGGCATCCCCAAAAAAGGATGCTTTGCTGACTATTTATCTGTACGAAACACACAAGATAACACCGGAAGTATACAGTGGGCAACTCAGCCCTTTAATGACGCAATCACTTCTGTTGTTCCCCTCATAATAATGAGTACTAGAGATAGAAGTGGTGGAAGAGGAAAAAATGAGTAGGAAATAATAAAATAAGTTATTTAAAAAAAAGATGCAGAACTACCAAGGGTGAATTAGGAGTCACCATTATTATTGGAGAATATACCGAGACCATAAAATCTTTTATGTTTGACCATGCGGCCTAATATAACAGACCCTAAACGGGACTCGCCTCGCCCAAAACGAGGCAAAATTTAATTTGATTTAATTTTTATTTTAAACTTTCTTTAAAAAAAAATTTTTTTTTGCTTCACTCCTGTCCAAGCAATTTATGTGAAAAAGAAGTCAAAATAAAGAGAATTAACTTAACATTTCATTTCGTAAAGTGTTTTGTTACATTAACATCACACCAAAACGTGAGATCCGCTCTGTTGAGCACGTGATTTCATAGCGGGCAGCAAATATTGCTGTCTGCTGTCTTCTTCTTTGATCCATAGCCGCCGACTGTCAAAGCAGTCAATGGCGATTACGCCAGGTGGCGTCTTGTAGGGCAGCAACAAACTGCTTCCACTTTGTTAAGTCGGCGACCATCCTTCGTACAGTGCCCCAACTCTGGTTCATTTCTTTGCATCTCGGCCTCCGCAGTTCTCCGCCAAGTTGTTTTTGGTCGACCTCTCTTTCGCTTTCCTTCAGGGGTCCATAGCATAGTTTCTTGTGTTAGCATCGGGGTATCTTCTGAGGACGTGGGCAACCCAACTCCAGCGTCTGCCAGCTATGATGGTGTGCATGTCCTCTTGGTTACTCCGAATAAGTAGTTCTTGGTTAGTGATAGTATTCGGCCAAAGATTCCGTGAATTTTCCTTAGGCAGATTGTTTGGAAGGAGGACAGTTTCGACATTTCCTTCTGTGTTACTCTCCCATCTTTCCACACCATAGAGAAGCACAGAAAGTACACAGCTCTCATATAATCTTAATTTGGTGTTTGTGCTGTACTAAGAGGACTTCTAGATGTTGTTTAGACTAGCAAAGGCTGTTCTTGCTTTATTCATTCTGTTGTTGATGTCTTTTCTTGTTTCGGCGTATGGCGTAACTATGCGTCCTACGTATGTAAATGTGTCCGTCTGTTCCAGCTTCTGGTTCCTTATTGTTATGGGCTCAGGTCTGCCTACGTTGAGTGTCATGACTTCTCTCTCCTTTAGACCGATGCTCAGACCCACCATTGTAGCATTGATTTATTCGTCATTCTATGTTATTTTCTTTTCTATCCTTCTGGGAATTAAACAAACAAGTATCAGTCAAATGACAGTTACTGTTCATTATTGTGATATTTGTTTCGTGTCTATCAAATAAAATACAAGCGAGGATATGACAATTTTAAAAAATTAATCGGCTTTTCAATCAGCCTGTATAAACAGATATGTATACTCAGTCTCTTGTATCAGGGGAATGATTGAGAGAGAAAAAAATATATTCTTTTTAAGTGACATTGCTGCTCCGAACTTGCAAGCGTCTATCAAGTATCAAAATTCAGCAAAACTGCGCAATTTATTTTAAGGGGTGTCTAGGTCAAGATAACTCTCAGTAAATTTTGGGTTCTGAAATATGTCTGTCGTTTTCCTGGATGTGTGATGATACAAATTCTAGACAAGCTTAGTTGTGATTGGTTTCAAATCTCTCTATCTCTCGCTCTCTCTTTCTCTCTCTCTTTCTCTCTCTCTCTCTCTCTCTCTCTCTTTTAAACTCTTTAAACATTTCGGTTGATAAGGTAAAGGTAGTCCCAAGCAGATACTGCCGTAGAGGAATGAAGTGTTTGATATTTCACCATACTATGTCCATCTTCGAGAGGTGAAGGTGAACAGTCGTCCCCCCCCCCCGCTTTCTTTGCCTTCCCTAATTCAAGAGCATAGTCAGGCACCCATTCACAGCTGGGTAGACTGGAGCGTGACAACACCGTGCTTCGAACCCGGTACCTCTACCGCGAAAGGCCAACACTCTAACTACTCTGCCAATCGAACGCTCTTGCGGTTGATACATAAAAAAAAAGACATTAACATAAGGAAGACAAGAGTGGTTGTATAACACAACCCGTACAACTACGGTGTTTATCAGCTAAATAATTTATCTCTTCTACTCGTAGTAATAATTAATGCAAATAAATTCATCATCATCAGCATTACCTGTTAGCTTCCAGAGGAGCACAGGACGTCAAGGAAAACTTCCCAAGCCTTTCTGTGCTGTGCCATTCGTTCAAAATCTGTCCATGTCGTATTTTTTCCCTTTCATGTCTATCTCCAGCTCTCTTTTCCACGTGTTTCTCTGACCATGGGACTTCCAGAATAGAGACTTCCTTGTGCAGATAGTCTGTTCAACATTGATGCCAAAAGTCACAGCTATGTCGCTCGCCGTTCTTGAAATATCGTGACATACACGCTCACATTACTGGTGTTTAAGAAAATCGAGAAATAACCAAACCAAGCACTTGGAGACACACCGCTGGGCATCAATATATACTGTTCAAAAAAAGAAACGCATAGCTATCCGAGGGCGCGTTTTTATGAGCTTGTAAGTAAAATTTGGTGCTAGGGTATATAAAAACCAGCCTCAAATGTTCTTTACAGTGTCAAATGCACGTGTTGACCTGAATTGCGTTCGTTTTTGTAATCGTTACAATAATCGTCAATAGTGTTTATGACGCAATTTTTGACCACAGCTCATGTTGCGCGCACGTGAAAGCAACAAAATTTGGGGTGAACACTATTCACTGACTACGCAACTGAAACCCTATAAAAGGATAACGCTACACACACAAAATTCAGTTCATTTTCAAGCAGACATTTATGGCGTCTCTATCGATAAATTTAAGGATCATTGCTATTGGCCGACTGCATGCAGGCGAAAGTCAAAGTCAGGTTGCCAGGCATCTAAACGTGCATCAGAGTACCATCAGTCGACTTTGGCACCGGTTCCAAGCCACTGGCTCAGTTGAAGACCGGCATCGCAGTGGACGACCCAGAGTGACAACAGCAGCGGAGGATCACTTTATTCGGCTTCGTCACCTCAGAGACAGGTTTACAACAGCTTCCTCAACTGCCCAGTCATTGCTTGCAGGACGTCATGTGTCTGATCAAACTGTCCGGAATAGACTGCATGACGCTGGACTTTGGGCACAACGACCTCACCGAGGACCTGTCCTTACGCGCCGCCATCGCCAAAATCGACTTCTTTGGGCCAACCAGCATCGTCCCTGGGCAGCTGACAATCAATGGAGACGTGTCTGGTTTAGTGACGAATCTTTCTTTTTGTTGCAGCGTCATGATAGACGGCGTAGGGTCTACCGTAGGCGAAATGAACGTTTTGTCCAAAATTGCGTTGATGAAGCTCCGCCGCACGGTGGTGGAGGTGCAATGGTGTGGGGAATGATCAGTTACAACGGAAGGAGTCAATTGGTGCACATTGAAGGAGGCTTGAATGCGCAACGATACGTCAATGAAATTCTTCGACCCCATGTCCTTCCACTTTTGGCTGCCCAAAGGTCTGTATTTCAACAGGACAACGCCAGACCCCATTGTGCACGGTTGACCACGCAGTTCCTGACTGCCAACAACATTCTCACCCTTTCCTGGCCATCCCTGTCTCCAGACATGAGTCCGATTGAGCACCTGTGGGATGAGCTGCATAGACGTGTTTGTCGCCGAGACGTTGCTCCAGCCAATCGTCGTGATTTGTTCCAGGCACTCCAGGAAGAGTGGGCAGCCATCCCACAGGCCCACCTCAGACGTCTGATCGCATCCATGCCCAGGAGATGCCAGTCGCTGATCGATGCAAGAGGAGGCCACACACTAACGGGAAAGCCCGTACGCCAAAAAACTCTCGTGACCCAAATGCAAAACAACTGTCAATTGATTGGTTGAACCCTAAGGTATTCTTGTGTGCAATTTGAACAATTAACTCATTAAATTAAAAAAGTTATTGAATGTCAAAATTATGGCTATGTGTGTGCCTTCAGTAGCTATGCGTTTCTTTTTTTTGAACAGTATAGTAACGTGTGTTATAGAGTTCTATAAGGGGAATAAAGAATAGTAACACGGTACCCTATCAAGCATCGTCTCAGAAGGCGAATTAGGAGGATTGGGCATAAGGCTGGCTATCCCACACATCCTGTAGAGATTTTTACTCTCCCCCCCCCCCCCCCCCCCCCCCCCCCCCCCCCCCCCCCCCCCCCCACAAAAAAAAAAAAAAAAAAACTTCTGCGACAACAGGAATGATCAAAAATTTGAAACTGGTGACAAGAACAGCACAAATAGCAGTGGAGCACGAGGTGAGAAGACGAAGTTGGCGTAGAATAGGACACTCATTAAGGAAAATAGCTGAAAGCATCACAAGTCAGTCCTTGTCCTGGAATCATCTGGGTATGACAGGTAAAGGGAGACCAAATAAAAAATATGGAGAAGAGAACTAGAGACATGCATGAAATTGATAAAGAAGATATGGACAGATCTGGAAAGGCTGGCACAGAACAGGACGGCTCGGTATGACTTTATTGACGGCCTATGCTCCTGTCATAAATGGATGCAGCGCAGAATAGAAAGTTTACAATAGTTTGACATGATCATCAGCGTGCAGTTAACTAATTAAAAAAATAATAAAAAAAATATTTTAAACACACGCTTTTAATGCACTAAAAACCCCCCAAAAAAATTTTTCAAGGAGTTTATAGCTTGCAGTGAAAAAATGTAACATCAAATTGACAAAAAGCTTGGGGCGCTGATTTTTGCATGAAATTAACTTCTGCTTTATACTTCATTACACACTTATGGATAAAATATATGATAAGCGCTTAAGCCCCCCACGATTTTTGGTCAATTTGATGTTTTTTTACTGCAAGCTATAAACTCCTTAAAAATTATTTTTGGGTTTTTAGTGCATTAAAAGCGTGTGTTTAAAATATTTTTTTTATTTTCTTCTTGTTAGTGTTAGAAAAATTATGACATACTAAAACATATACACTATTTTTACTTGTTGACTCCATTAAGAATCAACTTGATGACGTCGTACACAAAATTGCGTACAAGATCACGTATCTTGGGGACGTTGCATACAAGTCGTACACAAAATTGTGAAGATCACATAACTTGGTGACGTTGCATACAAAATAATGAACTCCGTAAGGAACGAAAAGAAAAATTGTAATGAAAGCTGAGCTCCTTTTATATTTTTTTATTTATTATTTTTAGTGTTATTCATTTTATTATTTTTACGACTGATTATTGTATTGTCATCGCGAATACATAATTATGCAAAGTTTCAGAGCTATTGCGCATCTGGAAGTGATTGAAAAATCGATTGCAAGATTTGAAGTTGACATACAAGACAAGATAAAGAAAAGTGTGTAATAAAAAGGGCAATACTAGTACCAGACGACCCCGAAAGAGAGGCAAACCAAAGACAACCTGGCGGAGAACAGTGGAGGCTGAGATGCAGAGCATGAACCAGAGTTGGGGCACAGCACGAAGGATGGCCACCGACCAAGCAAAATGGGGACAGTTTGTTGCTACCCTACAAGACGCCACTAGGCGTGATGGCTACTGACTGCTTTGTCAGTTAGGGGCTAAAGATCCATGAAGAAGAAGTACCAGATGAACAAAGGGTAAAGAAAAGACAACAGGTATTGGGATGAACCTGTTGATGGCATTGGGATGAACCTGTTGATGGCATTGGGATGAACCTGTTGATGGCATTGGGTTGAACCTGTTGATGGCATTGTGGTGAACCTGTTGATAACATTGTGGTGAACCTGTTGATGGCATTGGGATGAACCTGTTGATGGCATTGGGATGAAACTTTTGATGGCATTGGGATAAAACTGTTGATGGCATTGGGATGAAACTGTTGATGGCATTGGGATGAACCTGTTGTGGCATTTGGATGAACCTGTTGATGGCATTGGGATGAACCTGTTGATGGCATTGGGATGAAACTGTTGATGGCATTGGGATGAAACTGTTGATGGCATTGTGGTGAACCTGTTGATGGCATTGGGATGAACCTGTTGATGGCATTGGGATGAAACTGTTGATGGCATTGGGATGAACCTGTTGATGGCATTTGGATGAACCTGTTGATGGCATTGGGATGAACCTGTTGATGGCATTTGGATGAACCTGTTGATGGTATTTGGATGAACCTGTTGATGGCATTGGGATGAAACTGTTGATGGCATTGGGATGAAACTGTTGATGGCATTGGGATGAAATTGTTGATGGCATTGTGGTGAACCTGTTGATGGCATTGGGATGAAACTGTTGATGGCATTGCAAGACAGATCTTGTAATGGAATCCCCAATGTAAAAGAACCAGAGGGAGACTTAATGCACATGGAACGGGATACTTGAGACAGACTAAAAATATAAAGAAAATATGAAAAGAATTAGGGCAGACGGCACAAGACATACGTCCTTGGTGTGGCCTGATCGAATGACTGTGCCCGACAGGGAATTATAGAATAATGCTGATTGAAACAACGTAAGAATAGGCCAAAAAAAATAAAGAATAAATTAATAATGAATATTTTTGAACTGTTATATCAATGACGTATTACCTTTTACTGGAAATACTGTAGTGTTAAATCCTCAGAGGAGCCAAGGTAGCACAGTAGTTAGCGCACTGGTCCGGGGTCGACCCAGCCTCGTGAATTGGGTATCAGAGCAACGCTGGGAAGGTTAAGGCGGCCGGCGTGATGTTGACCACATCACCCCTAGTGTGCCGATGGTCAAGAAAATATGGGCCTAACCCCATATTCCCAATATGCTCAATGGGCGTGTAACGGGATCCTTCCTTTTTTGAAACTCCTTTTCACATCCTGCACGCGAAACGATAGTTCTCACACCTTTTCCCCACACAATATGTGTGAATAATAAATGAGGTGGATGTAAATCTGATAATGGATGTTTTGTTTGTGAGTGTAGCTGACCAACGGGATATTCGAAACGCCCCATATTTTATGTATGGTGTTCATTTGAAAAACTCACGCCTATACAATTTTTCTGTTCCTTTTTTTTCTAAACCTTTTCCCCACATACACAGAAAGTACAGTGGAACAATCTTCTAATGCATACTACATAGGACACGCATTGAGGAAACCTATTGATGTCATTACAAGGCAGTCCTTGTTCTGGAACCCCCCCATGGTAAGTCACGCAGAGGTAGACCAACAACAACAAACTCAAATGGAGAAAAGAACCTGATAGCTGATTGCACGTGACAGATAGCTGATAGCACGTGACAGGAGGACTTCGCTCGTGTTTGTTGAAGGCCAATGCTCCTTGGGGAGCTAAAGGGGACTGATTGATTATCGACTGAGACTACTTATAAAACAAACACACACACGCACACACACATACATACACTAGACTAATCCTCTTCTGCACACTACAAATTAATGTGCTAACATGTCATCTCCGTACACACACACACACACACACACACACACACACACACACGCGCACGCATGCACGCACGCACGCACGCACGCACACACACACACACACACACACACACAGAGAGAGAGAGAGTAGAGCAATCCGTTTCTGCACACTACAAATGAAAGTTCTAACATTTCCTCTCCATACACACACGCACAGAGTAGAACAAGCCTCTTCTGCATACTACAAATGAAAGTTCCAACATTCCCTCTGCATATATATATATATATATATATATATATATATATATATATATATATATATATATATATATATGTATATATATATATATATATATATATATATATATATATATATATATACACACACACACACACACACGTACATGCAGAAAGTGCAGCAGAGCAATCCTTTTCTGTACATTACAAATAAGAGTTCTTACATTCCCTCTCCATAAAACACACACTCATACACACACACTCATACACACACACACACACGTATGCACAGAAGGTACAGTAGAGAAGTCCGTTTCTGCACACTACAAATGAAAGTTTTAACATTCCCTCTTCATACACGCCACAAAAGGTACAGTAGACCAATTTTCTTATACCTAAATAAGTAACCGGCCAAAAAATGCCGGGAATTAATTATCGACGCGCTCTTACTGCTCCATGTTTTGATGAGGACACTATTTCTCCTGTGGTTCAATGACATTCATGTCCCTTCCATTACAACTTCATTGGATAATTGTAGTCAAACTTATCTGGATGCAGAGGGATGAAGCCAGGTAGCAACGTGTCAAAAGCGACGTGGAGAGAAGTGAAAAAAACAAAAGCCAATGGAATAAAATTTGGCTAATTAATTAACAGCTCTTTTGTTACAATATTTTTTGTAAATATACGGATATATTTTAAAATCTTGCCTTCGTTCGTAAAACACACACACACACATAGATAACAAAATTCCAAACAAACCTTTCATTATTCCGTCTCAGAATAATTATTTGCTGTTGTTTGTGTTATTGGTCCAACGATGCTTGGGCTCTCACCCATCGGCCCAATACCATGTAGTGATATCAAACATCATTATTTAAAATGGCATATTGACTTGGACGACTAAATCGGCAAACGAATTAATAATTATTTGGGCCTATTGAATATATTTCCCCATAAAATTCCTTTCGACCTTCTAAAACTATTAATTGTGATCATTTCTTACCTACAGCACTGCATATTACATTCTGCAGATCGGTGTGACTACAAATTGTCCTGAACTGTATTGTTCTCTACTATTATGTATAAATCAAAGATAGAGATACATATGTGGGGTCGTCCACCTATGACGTCAAGCCATTTTTACCCCCCAACCCTCCCTCTTTGTCACATTTCGTCACAAAACTCAAATTCGCTCTTATGTGACGCAACTAATCTCTAACCATCACTGTCGTAGATTTTTGATAGGAAAATTAAGACTTGGGTTGGTCCCTTCTGAATAGGTTGGAATAAGTGATAGTCACAGTGAGAAGTAGTAAATAGAAATAGATTTCCACGAGTGAGTAGATTTTAAGGCTGTCCCGGAAATATCTCTCTCTCTTTCCGCCTACTCAACAGATCCAGTGCCCGCTATAAAAAATTATGTATATATTAATATATCGTCATACAAGTGCCCGCACATACAAGTGACAGTTAGACACACAGACGTGGGAAAACTATAACAAGGATTATATAGATATTATGGGAACGAACTGACCACCACACTGAAATAAATGTAGGTATAGTTTAATTATCATAGTAAACTTACATCACAACATATAAAATACATCAAAAGCATGTACACATAGTCATAAAAATCAAGGAATGCTACAATAGTGATAGACCCGTTTCTGTGGTCCTTCCCCTGGATATATATAGCTCACAGTCCCGTTAGAAGAAAGTGATAACCCCAAAGAGTTACAGATACATATGATTGAGTCTATGGTTTCCCCCTTTTAAGGTATGGACAGACTTGATACTCTGCTTTATTCTAAGGGAAAATATTGTTAGCAATAACTTGCATAAAGGAAGTTACAACGTGGGTGACTCAACAAAGAACATCCTTCAGTCTACTTTCACTCGGTTCTTTCATCAGGGCCCTGACTCACACAACCTTACCTAAACTCGTGCTGTTGTTCGCCGTCTGGCGCAAACTTCGGGACACTCACACACTTTTTATCTGTTTCTGTCGTTTAATGAAGCGGATCCCAGCTCTGCAGATTTGTTTGTTGGTTTCATCAAAATGGATCCGGGGAGCGTCTGCTTCATGCGATAGTTATTTCAGACTAAAGTTAGTGTCACTTGACTCACGAGGTAAGAATTAGGCTTAAACGGGCACACAGTGTCAGAACACGAGGTTTCCCTTAATTAGGGAGATGACCGGTGGACAACTTCTCTCAACAGATAATCTAGGTTCACCACACACTTTGTCAACAATGTCGGAAAGTTAATGTTTTAGATTTCTGTAATTATTCTCGCCACAAAGTAGCCTCAACACAGAGTTCGAGGAGAATATGATCTGCCTCAAAGGCCCAGTATAAACATTTATTCTTTAAAAAAAAAAACTGTTAGTGGGATTGGTATTCTGTCTATCTCTGAAGGCACACGCACTGTCAGACAGGTGGTACTTGAAAAAAAACCCACGTGGTTAAAGATATAAAATGTTTATGTTTCTCACAGGTATGTCTCTGTACTAAACGCCGGCAAAATTTGGGTTACCCCAGTATTCACTGAATAAAGAAAAAACACATATGAAATATTTTACATATTATGTACTCAATATAACTTACGTTTTTAAACTGCAAGCGTACAGCTTGACTTATCATTTAAACTTTCCGTGAAATAAGTTATATATATATATATAATCCATCATCATGAATTAGGAATACCTACGTATTCCGTCAACACTCTTGAGGCATCTAGCATTTATAAGTTAGTTTTAAAGTATATTCTCTCGTCTGATTATTTAGAAGTTAAATTTAATTCAATAATAGCCGACTGAGTTTAAGCTAGAAATTATAATTTCTGTTTTCCACTGTAACTCGTCACTATAAAATAATACAGACTATATAAATTAAGCACTCTGCACCAAATCTAACTAGTGAAATATGAAATAAGCGATTATCACTTAATCACTACAAAATCTAGATATATGTATATATTTACCTCAACACAGAACTACAGGTGGTCGCAAAACTTTAGAATTATACGCTGATATATTTATTTGAAGTCTAGGCTCGTATAAATTTCCGAACAAACTAGGGCTTCGCTATACAGCTTATTCTATTCAACGAACACCCTGTCTACTGCGAATTTAAGAATGATATGATTAAACTAGAAACTCCGGTAAATATCTTAAATATTTTGCTAATCTATCTTTTCCTAGAAAAAAAAATACAATCTTTCGTATTGTAATTTTTCTCCGATATTTGCTCTTTCATGCAACATTTGCGATCCATATTTGCTATTTCATCGTTGTGATTACTCGCAACCGGTATCTAGAGAACCACATTTGCTCTTTCATCGGGGGAAATAAAATCCTTTGATTGAGTCCCACATGCCCGACATTATCGTTTGAAGCCCACATTGCATCGTGATAAATCAGGTAAAAACACATATGGTCATCCGAATCAAACATGGGCATGCGGTAATTTCTGTGACACCACATTGGACGCCCAGATTGGCCAGGGGAAAACGTCTCACCGCGGTTCAGACAAGCGTTGGTTTACCACATTGGATGCCCAGATTGGCCAGGTGACTTCCAGAAATATATAATACCGCATAATCTACTAGAGTGTAGAAGTCCAGTTTTTTTACCTTGTGAGGAAGAGATTAAACCCAAAAAAAACGCATAGCCTAATACACGTGTTTATTCAGAGTGGATGATAATTCAGTTCTGTGATTAATTGTGTTCTTAAAGGATTTTGCGAAGGGAAAAGAAGGTTAGTAGATCTTATACTTATTAATACATTTTCTTATTTTTTGTTTATTTTAACCTCACAGCTAAAATGTGCGAAAGATAAAGTTTCAAATAATTCTTGGCATAACTGATTAATAAAATCAGAAGATTTTCCTAGAAGATGATAGGATGATAGGAGGTAATTAATAGTTCATATTTCACCTTTATCATCATCACAGTCTCCCATGCGCACACACTCTCATGCACAAGATATTTAACATCATTAGAATTGAACTCAGAGAGAGAGAGATGAATAATGAGCAGTAGTTTAAATGCAAGTCAACCAGTGATGTTAAATGTGAAAAAACTTACGAAGACTTTTGTGTGTCTTCAGTTCATCAGAAGTCTGAGTCTACACGCAACGTGTCTGACGTCTAACCAGAAATAAGTTATCAAAAACGGACATTTGGCTAGCAGAATTCGCCATAGGACATCTTTCATTCCTCAATTAAAAAGGAATATTGTCTCACCCACAAGTCATAAGGTGGACGCAGCATTTTTCGTCACCATATACTGCTTGCTCACAAGTTCAATACCGAGTTATCACAAGTTCAATACAGAGTCATCATAAATTCTAATCACTCGAAAGATCATTATTATCTGAAGTCAAGCAAAAGAGCTCAAAAGAGGAATCGCATATTTTAATACCACGTGCAACACACTCTTAAGCGCATTTTATGAAGCAGACTCGAAAGTATATGAATCACGACTACATACGCAAGATTATGAGTCTACATATCACTAACATTTCGTGAAGATATCCAGTCTGACCAGTACCCTCGGGAGATTAGACAACAGACCTTTTGTTCATATGACAGCTATTAACTGTTGATCAACACTACAGAGATATACTCAAACAGTGAAGGAATATACATAGATATCTCGTCAGCGTTCTCCGTACGACAACAGTATTCATCAGAACGTCCTCAGCTTAGACATACCCCATTCGACATAACGTATAACAACTTGGGACATTTTATGCATACATGTGAATCCTCATATCTAGGAAAAGCATTTAGAGACACATGGACTGTGTAGAGTACTCACCTTTTTGGTAACACGTATCATATCACATCATCATTTCACTTTACACCAGTTCATTCTTAATTAACTATTACTTAATTAACTGTAATTTTATTATCTCATCTGTGTGTTTTGTGTGAATCGTCTTTCACCATCATCACGTTCTAACCATTACTAACCCTATATGTGTGGATATTTCATTAATAAACCCAACGATCGGTTGATCATTATCAAGAGTTTGTTAATGTATCACTCGTGCTGTCGGTGTTACATATTCACCTATAGGAACCTTTCTCTACTCAGATGAGGTTGGGGGCTTTTTCTTTACGGGATCTAAGGGTAGAAGCTAAGGTCGTGGGGAAACAGAACTCTTTCCATAATTAATTAGAAAACACTGTCTAGTGGAAAGCATTGGCATTCCTGTCTTCTTGTCCCTATCTCGAATAGGTCTTTATTCTTTCTTAACGAGCCAATTTCTAGAGACCTTATATCTATATCTCATAGACTATTCCTGGCAAAAACTACTGTAGTAGTTGCCCCAGTGACTCACCACACGACAGTGGCAGGTGAAAATGCAGACAAAATGTCGCCTATAGGTCTGGCGAAAGCGAATATTCACAGTTTCGTCCACTACGCAATAACCTGCCGAGCCTGGCATCTACGTAATAACATCACTAGTGCGTTTCTAAATGAGAGCAGACACTGGCGAACAATAGAATGGGAAAATAGTAATGATTATAGTCGCAAACGTACGAATGCGAAAAAATACAAAGAGGATAAAAGAGTGATAATAAGGTAGAGGACACGGGTAAAGAAAGAAAGAGTATATAGAGAATTTAATGATCATAACTCTCTGTGACAATCCCCCACCACCTTTTTTAAAAAAAAAGTAAAATAGTGTTTAAGTAACTAAGCTTTTACAAGTATCTCCCCTTTCATATGCAAAGTCCCAGCACGAGACAAGGCCCAACCTTTACACTACCTAACTAAATGCTTTCGCAGTTTTTTTTTCAATCAGGAAAAAAATACATTTAAACGTTTACACCAGCTGAATACATCTAAGGTTCTTCAACAGTACAGTTTATTCAGTCTGCGTTTTGTTTATAAGGTGAGTATTGCATTATATTTAAAAACGTAATATACAGTATAATTTAAAGCCATTTTACCGAGTTAAATGTTATACAGTTATCCGATATTTTTGGCTGAGATTATAATATTAATAAAAGTCGCCCGTGATGGAGTTACTAACTTTTGCGGATAACAGACTGTGAAGATGGAGGTCACAAAATCTGTTTTGTTCCGACATCATTTATGAAAGAAGCGATCCTTACTCGTATTTTTGTGTGACTTCACATTTTTTAAACCCCCTCCCCCTTTCGTCTCAGGTCATCACAAACGTTATGCGTACCAGCGGTGCATTTTGCAAGGAAATCTGTGTAATGTGAATATTCCACCATGAAAAGCATGGGTGTTCTTATAACGTGTGTTCATATTAGTTCCCATGGTGCAATGAGCGCCGTTTCCGTATTTTCCTGAAAAGCTGATGGGATTGTTTCATTGTTGGTTACAAACTTTCATTAAGGAAACTATATATGGGGATTCTGCAAGTGAAACAATATCTCCCATACCTCACAGAAGGTACAGCAAACATATTTTCTTTTGCATAGTACAAATAAAACAGAAGTTCTCACGCCCTCTCTACATATAAACACAGAAGGTCATCATCATCGCCGTCTACATCATCCTGATGATGATCATCATCATTAGCTGCCATCTCCAAATCGAAGGTCTGTGTGACGAAATTATTGGGTCGATCTCTTCTCCTCTCCAGCAGTAATCAGTTACATTTGTTGTAAGTACTGATTATGTGACATTTTTCAGTGGTCGGCACTTTTTCTTTCTCTGCTGTCAAGCAGATATTTGGTATTTTCAAATCATCGTATACTCCCTACAGTAATAAGTCGTCATGTTTGTTTGCCCGCTTGACCTTGTTAAGAGTAGGCGGATGATGCAACATTAATCGACAATATTCTCGTATACCATACCGCCTGTTTCACACAAAAACATCGCCCAGCGAATTTGTTTAATCACTGATAAAGTGAGTGTGACTTTCTCGTCCAGATGGTAAAACGATGAATTGTGTTTACCTGAGAGTGCCAGGCAATAAATTATCGACCTGCAGGAAAGCATTCGACAGACTCGACATAACATAATCGCTTCCTGTACGACTCATTACGAACATATTACTTTAGAAAAAAATAAGGAGTTGTATGTGTAAATAGTACGGAAATCTCACTTCCATGTTTGGGAACTTTGCATTAACGCATGGAAATTTCATGGTGGAAATATTTTGAATTACCCCACCAAAACGCACTGGTTTTGAAACGATTGGAGGGCATTCGAAACATAGGAAGAACACAATTTCTGATTGGACCCTACCTAAATCGTAACAAAGTACTGCGGGGGGAGCGAAGTGTAATATAACCTGACATTTTAGTCAGTTTAGAACACTGTGAAAATTCATCTCGCGCCAAGAAAACAACCAGATCTTGCCAGAGCTAAGAATAGAATCAGAATCCATTTGTCGGACCGGACTTGTTTGAGCCTCTTGAGGACTTAAAAGCCCAGGAAAACTCTACAATTATTAGCAAGGAAAAGCGGAATCTGAGTGTTGCTGTCGTTTTTGGCGGTTTCATAAGACGTAAATCTATTTAATATTTTTTGACGATCTAAGTTAGAGAACTGTATGTTAACTCTCTGGGACATGTTGATTTGGGGTTATCTTCCCTTTGTTTTATTCATTGTGTTGACCTGTCTTATGTCGGGGTTAGCTGTTCTCAGATCTGTTCTGCATGCGCAAGCTTTTTTTGAGCGCGAACGGATAGACTTCCGTGAGGGAGTGATGTACTGGGTTCTGACCGGACTAGTATGTCCGTTGTACTTCTCTGCATTATCTGGGGGAAAGATAGTCTTCAGTGTGACTGTGATGTTAGTGATTCTCCCCAGAGTTATTCTGTTCGTCAAGAATGACGACAGTTATTATTTGTGTATTTCTCGGATTCTGTCAAAGGTAAAAGAAACTTAATTATTATGCCTAAGTTGCAGAACATTTTGTGTCGACCTGTGAGTAGAGCTCACATTTCTTTGAGATCCAGGGTCCATTATGTGTGCTCGATGTAGCCAACTAAGACTATTCATCTAGCTATTATACAGAAGCCCAGTGAAGAGAGATTATTATGAAAACCGTATGTTAGCGGTATGTTTCGGCATGGATGATTATGCCTGCCTATGAAGAATACACAGTTGTTCACATTATTATAGAGGCCCGATATTACGGCCAATATCTTTGAGCAGAAGAAGAAGTGTCTGGCGTGTGAAGCCAGATGAAGTCTTGACTTTCATTAAACAAGTTCATAGACTTTGATATTAAGCAACTGGAACCGCCTTTATCGTGCGGGATATTTGTTATAAGACTACCTGACGCGTTTAGTCAGGGGATCTGAGCTACAGTATGAACGAACGTAAATTGTCAAGCCAGCTCTACTAGCATCTTATACATGAGCTATGCAAGATTTATGATGCTTGATGTTTATAATCATTACCACACATGAAATGTCCATGATCCTTTGTGCTATTGACTGTGTCGTCTGTCAGCGTACTGTTGCCATAATAAATGTTGAAGAAAAGTCATCGGTATTATCCACGTCTATGACTTCTACTTGTGGTGGAGGGAGTTTGGTGTGTAGATGAATAAGAGCCAATAACCTCAGCATAAGAAATGATAATTTCATGAACTACCACTGCCAGGGCTCGTTACTGCTTTATTGCGAGTTTCTTACAGAGAACCAAAAGCAGAGGCAGTCCCAAGTTCCATATGGAGCAGGGAGTGAATGATGAAAGAAATGATGTACATAATCTATATTGTTAACATTTTCAAACATGGTAGATGTAATGGGGAACATATTCCATTTATATTATTAACCTTTTCAAGCAATGTAAAGTTAAACATACATCTATTCAATTTAAATCTAAAGAACGTTTTCCGCTCAATGGGATTAATATTAATTATCAGCGAGGTTAACAGTTCTGAGATAGATGGGATGGTGGAGTAAAAAGAGGGGGATACATAAGTATGTGTCGGGAAACTCAAGAGGGTATGTGTTCTCTTCTTTTGTGAGACTAGTTGGTGGTACCAGTTGAGGGTACTGTCTCTGGAACAAGTGAGGGTATAAGTGGCCTGAAGTCGACGCTAGACACCATCATCAGACGGGTCTTAGAGACGCGGGACCAGCTAGGTTGTTACTCCCTGACACTTCTTGGAACGTGCTACAACTTTCAAACTTGACCAGTGACGAGTGTAAATCAGGCATCCATCTACAAAGAACCAAACATCAGCTGGAGCAGAACAGACAAACTCACTGGCAGCTAAGTAGAAACATAAAAGCAGCCAAGTGAACTATCCGATTTTTAAACGCCATAACATCACCCAGTAATGATAACTTTTTCAAAAAGGAATTATTCTTTTTTATACCTGTTAAAACATAATTGATTATTAAATTTGTTACTTGTATAAAGACAAATCTAAAGTTGACTTAATCATTTGAATGTGCTACAACCGTATGTCTCAGACTATTTCCTAACTACACTTAACCAGAGCTATACAATAATAATAAGAGGAATTTCGCTGAATTAACTCAGCTAAGAGCTTGAACGAATTATAAGATAACCCTATCTTTCACAAAAGTTGGCGGCAGATACTAGAGTTAACATTTGCTCAGCCTCATTCAAAATTGTTCTCGCTTTCTGAATATCTTGTAAACACACCCTTGAGGTAGAAGCATCATTATTGTTGCTGTCATTATTGACGGAGTTTCAAACGTCGATTTATTGGTTGTATGTTTTTCACCCTGGTCAAAGTTGGGGAACTATGTCTTAACTTTGCTGTGTCAGGTTGATTAGGGGTTATCTCCCTTTTTGGTTCATTCATTGGGTTTGACCTTTAGGGTCAAAGGTAAAGAGTTCTGGGCTATTTGCCATGCGCAGTTGTTGAGCGCAAAATTAGACTTCCGTCAGGTAGAGTGCGAACTGGCTTCTGTAGGACGTGAATGTCCGTTGTATCCTGGGGAAGGAAAATCTTCGAAGTGACTGCGTTGTCAGTTTTCCCCAGTGATTTACTGTACGTCAGGAATGACGACAGTGTTATTTCTTATGTTCTGAGGATTCGTTTCAAGGTAACACCGACTTTATCATTACTACGCATTCGGTTGCAGAATTTGTTAAAGGCTTACCTAGCCTGTGAGAACAGCTCACAGTTCCTGTAATGCAGAACTTATATTTTGTGCTCAAGGTAGCTATTTAAGACTATTCGTCTTTATATGATCAGAAGTCCAGTGTCGAAGTTATATACGGTGGAAACCGCAGATTGGCGGTATATTTATACAAACATTATAGCAGGGTTGATGCAACCTGCTTATGAAGAGTACATAGCTGACGTCATATCGAGGTCTGTGTAATGGCCACTATTCTACCGCATGAAAAGATGTAACTGGCGTGTTATGCCAAGTTGAACGACGGCCCTGGTAATAGGATTACATGAGTTAAGGGCTCGTCCATTGTATGACGGAGTTATTAAGGTATCTGACGCGTTCAGTCAGGGATACCAAAGCGGCATTATGAACTGTACATTAAAAGAACATACCACTATTGACCATGCCCACATATTTGAATGTTGCCTGATATGTACCAAGCGATTTCAATTAACATGATGTACATGAACCTGTTTACATTGACTGTTCCTGTGTGATTCTACTGTTACCTGTCAATAAATGTAGAACTTCACTCTTGGGTTTTGGCCACTGTTGGACCACTACAGCAGAGCTAGGGGGAGGTAACCCGTGACAGTCTGCTGCAATGGATCTCCATCGTCCTCTGTCTCTTGTCTTAAAGGTACACTGATACACATTTTCCTGGGTATACACATTGGTGTACGAAGGGAGGTGCGAGGGGGCAGTCAGCCCAGGGTGACAACCAGGAAGGGTGCCATCGGACATTATTATGATAGTACTGTACTGTTTTAAAATCTTCTTGAAAGCAATTTTTGTTTAACAAGGGGCAAAAAAGGAAGGATCCCACCGGGGTGCCACATACTGTAAGTTCGCCCCTGGGTACACATAGATTCTTTCCTGTCCATCTCTTGGTGATACCTTCCCACTTAAAGAGGTATCTTCCTTCCGCACGTTAGGCTTGAACTCTTCTTTCTGTTACGGTCTTTAGCAAAGCACATCAGAGCAATCGTTTACATACTACACTTGAAACAGTGGAACCGCGTTAGCACAGTGGTTAGTGCACTGGCGTCCTAGATCGGTGGTCCATGGTTCGATCCCCAGTTGAGGTGGGATTTTCTTAGACCGCAAACGACTCCGGGAAGGTTAAGGCGGCCGGCGTGATGCTGACCACATCACCCCTAGTGTGCCGATGGTCAAGAAAATACGGGCCTAACACCGTATTCCCAATATGCCTCAATAGGCGAGTAATGGGATCCTTTACCTACATGAAACAGTAGTTATCAAAACCTCTCTCCAAACACACAAAAGGGTGCCACAAAACAATGTTCTTCTGCGTGTTACAAGTGAAACAGTAGTTCTTACACACCCATCTGCACAACCCACGGTTGTGAAGTCGGCCGACTCCGACTTCTGAAATTTTAGAAGTCCGAATCTAGACTCCTGTCTCCCGACTATAATTTGTTACTAGTCATTTGGCATAAAATTCGACGTCAGAGTCCGAACATTTTTTACCGACTCTGACTACACTACAAAATGACCGACTTCGACTACTCTAAAGAACGACCGACTCAGCAACTCCGACACCCGTCTCCACAGCCCAGTCACAGCCACGGAAAGCACGGCAGAATGGTTTCTTATTGAAACCTCATGTACCGTCTGTTGAGTGTTGCAAAATGCTATCCTGTTTGGAGTACGTACATAGAAAAAGCATAAGGCAAATTGGCAGTTAATCTTCTAAGAGTCTGGTTGTTGTTTTTTTTTTCCTGGACAGTAGTAACTCATGGATCGATAACGTTTAAGCCAGAAGTTTTATGAAAAGTAAGACTATCCTATGTTAATAATATTTTAGTTATCTTCATTCATCATTTCTCCTTCGCGCTCATTACGGAGCATAGAGTCCCCATTGCAGCTAGTCCTTTTGCAGACAGCCTGCACCAAGCAGTCACACGCTCCGGCAGCGGTGGATTCTGTGGCAATTTGTGTTACATGATGAGTTTGCCAGCCACATGCACAACCACATATCAGTCGCCTTATATGACATGTCAGAGGGTGCAGTAGTCCTATATTTTCTTTGTCTCTTCGGAGACCCTCCCTGGAGCTACACGGCGCATTAGTTATCGTGTTATCTCTATTATTTATCTGTTCATTACCACATTCTGCGGCAAGATGCTCTCACGGCAAGCAGAAGAGAGGAGAAAACGTCGAAAAAATCACAAGGAAAAAAAAACATCTGTGGGCTGTCACCTCAGGGGCGCATTTCCAAAATCATTTATGACTGAAGGGGCTAATAAATATTATACCCCATTCTGTAAGGCATTTGTCCTTGTTTATGTATCTGAGATGTCACATTCTACGGCATACTCACAGTCACACACCAGACCACAGTATCTTTTATATTTGGACATACGCCGTAATATAACCGATGGACCGTGTGACTAGATTGAACGGTATGCGCCTCGCCTAAACGAGACAAAACTCCCTTTTTTTCTTCTTCTAAAGGCATCTCACTCTTTACATGAGATGCCTTTAAATTAAAAACTACATCAAACATAGTTAAAAACGTTGATGTACTTGCCTCCTATGGATTCAACATAACTATACAGTGGATACCAGGTCATATAGGCCTTCGAGGCAATGAAAGTGTCGACAAACTGGCCAAAAAATAAGAGAGCAAGTATGCCACAATTGAATTTACCCAAAAACTTAAGAACTACACAATTCATGATACTCAACAACAGCAAACAGCTGTGAATGGACTGCTGGGCCACCGGCTCAACTGCAGGAGCACTATTTGCAGAAATGTCTCAGCCAAACCGCAGAGATAGCATCAACAACTTCAGCCGCAGAGACCAGAGTAAAATTATCATGCTGAGACCAAGTCATGTGCTCCTCAACAAGAATTTACGCAGTGTGACCTCAGACCATGCACCATACTGCAATCACTGTAACAGACAGAAGGAAGAAACCGTAGAGCAACACCCCTTGGAATGCCTGGCACTGCAGAAGCTATTGCTACCACCAAACCCCTCCATCACCAACACACTTATGAGGATACAATACAATTGACAAAAGACATGTAACTTTCATTACCTGGTACAAGGGAAAAAAGAGTGACAACTCGTAACCTAGGGGATCGGTAAAGTCAAAGCCAAAAGTCACTTTTTACGTGCGTTTCATATTTATATCTCTATTTTTTTTTTTTTTTTTTTTTTCGTCTTTACGCGGATTTCAAATTTATAGCCCGCTGTCTAAGCAGTGTATAAAAGGTCAAGGTAATCCCATACCAGATACTGCCGTAAGGGAGTGAAATATTAGAAACTTCACTATACTAGATCCAGCATCGAGAAGTGGGGGGACAGTTCCCTTTTCTCGCTGCCTTTTCCTTCCCTAACTCAAGAAACAGAGTATACATGCTTTGAAGACCAGCACATGTTTCTATGTATTATTTATTTATTTCATGTCTGTCTCCAGTTCTCTTCTCTGTGTGTTTTCTGGTTCACTTTGTTTCTCACAGCCAGGGGATTTCAGAACATGGACTGCCTTGTCATGCTTTCAAGTCGTTTCATCTAAGTGTATTCCATCTGAAGGATTAGAAACTACACTCATTTTACAATTTTGTGTGTGTTTATTTTCACTAAAACCTCTGTGAACAAAGTATTATAACAGTCTGGTTCGTATATTGTTTGCTTCATCAGTTATTCATTCATAACCATCCACTCCCAAAGGAGCATAGGCCTTCAACAAACACATGCCAAGTCCTCCTTTCATGTGCCATCATCTCAAGTTCTTTCCACGTTCTCCTCATCATTTTCACCTGTTTCCAGCTCTCTTCTCCATGTGCCTCTTGGTCTACCTCTGCCTCTCTTGCTCTGGGGGTTCCAGAACAAGGACTGCCTTGTAATGCTATCAACAGGTTTCAGCAGTGTGTGTGTCCTATCCATCGCCATCGTCTTCTTCTCATCTCTTTTTCCACTGGCACTTGTCTGGTTCTTGTCATCAGTTCCACGTTGGTAATCTTGTCATACCATTTTAATCCCTCTATTCTATGCAAGCACCCATTTATGAAAGTCTGTAGCTTTTTGTTTGTTGTCTTTGTTGTTCTCCATGTCTCAGAGCCATACAATATTCATCATTTATACAAGCTGCAAAAATGTTTAACTTCGTTAATATTGCATCAATTTTTTTTTTTTTTTTAAATAATTCTTTCCGTATTCAAAACCCTGGGGTCAAGGAGCATCAATAATTTTCATTTACCTCTTCAGTTATAAAATAAATTTTCATTGGTTGCTTTTAGAGACCAGGGGCTAGCAGTGCATTGCTTCAGCAAATAAGAAATGAGCTATCAAAAAAAAGTGATTTTGGAGCTCCTGTAATGAAACGGAAATGGATATTTTGTTTAGCGAGTAACACGTGTTTGCTTCTGGTAAAATGTTTCTGTGGAAAAAAAAAATTTCTCATGGCTAAAAATTCAAGGGGAAGGGTAGATTCATCCAAATTAAGGAAAGTTTTTAGGTAATGGTAACTCAAAAATTAAGATAAAGCAGGACTGAATTTGTGAGTACAAGTGGGTTGAGTCAACACTTTACTGTACAATCAACCATCTTGTCGCAACCATGGTTAGGGTTACGGTTATATTTTTGTAAACAATATGACGGGCTTCCGATTGACACAGTGGCTAGAGCTCTGGTCTCTCACGGCAAAGGTACAGAGTTCGAAACACGGTGACGTCACGTTCCATTCTACCCAGCTATTAATGGGTACTTTGCTGTTGCGTTAGTGAAGGAAAAGGCAGCGAGGATGGGAACTGTTCACCCTGTTGAAGAGCTGCGCAAGATCATTTAGACTTTGGGTTTTTCCGATAGAGGGTTCCGTCAATTATCGTTGCGCAGTCTTTATGAAAGAAGTAACATATGCGTTGTTAAGGATGACGTCAGAGTAAAAGTGTGACGTCATTTGAAGTGTGGACGTTGGTCGATCCGGTAGAAGGACAGGGTGTCCATTTTAATTGTGTGTGGATTTCATGGTATTCATGAATTGTGTATTTACATTAGTCGAGAGCTGTCATTGTTCAGACGGTGGGTCAATCTCCCTGATGTTTGTCACACAAGTGTTTAACATCTATGATTAGCTGGAGTAAATGTTGTGTTTGCCCAAATGAATTCCTGTACGCGCTGTGATGTCGTGTAATTGATGATATCGCTTTAAACATAACCATTTTGGCATTCCTCTTAATTACGTTGTGAATGAGAACGCCGAGTCGGTTCACCAAAATTGGCAAGTCTTGAGTCTAGTTCCTAGTAAAGTCTCGAAACGAGTCGCTGTAGTGACAAGTCCGACTCCAGACGACAACACTGGGGCATACTAATGGCGTCATAGATCGGGCATTAATCTCTAGCGCTTTTGCAACTTTTAAACCTTGGGATGTATTAGGGGCATAGGTGAGCGGTCACTTACCATGTGTCATTCTCATTGCAAAGTAGACGGTCATCATACACGGGAAATCTAAATAGATCTTCAGATATCTTACATATATATGTCACAGAATGACCTCGAAACTTTTCATTTCTTGTGCCATCTTGCTCTGATTCTGCATAAAATTAACTTCTGCTTTATACTTCATTAGACACTTATGGATAAAATATATGATAAGCGCTAAAGCGCCCCACGCTTTTTGTCAATTGGATGTTACATTTTTTTACTGCAAGCTATAAACTCCTTGAAAAATTATTTTTGGGTTTTAGTGCATTAAAAGCGTGTGTTTAAAATATTTTTTTATATTTTTTATTCCCATAATAATTCGTCATGTTTGTTTCCCTGCCCATCCTCGCTGAGAGTTGATACAGGTAAGACCAGATTGGCCGCCAGTCATTTTCGTGTAGTAACACTCAGAGTTTATGTTTGCACAGGGAGCGCCTGTCATAGGACAGGCACACCTGAAGACGACAGAAATATTGTAATCGCTTCTGGACAGAATTGTTACGAAGACATTATTAGTGATAATGTAGGAAGCTGTGAGTGTTAAAATAACCGATAATCGACGGAAATAACAATTTCTTAAATGAAAAGTGACTTTTTAAATTCACGCAGAATTTTCCTATGAGGAAATTGTTAGGATAAATCCCATCATAACATGCATGATTGAATACAATTGGCTGGGCAATTCTAGATGTTATAAACAACACTTCTGAATGGAGCCTGGTCAGATAGTAACAACAACGTGCGTGGGACGAAAGTTGCAATATAAACTGAGACTTTCGCCGGTTTGGAGCAGTGACATTCACCTCGTCAAGAAGACAGACAGCTAGCTAGCCAGAATAAAGAATAGGATCAGAATTCCATCTATCGGACGGACCTTCTTTTAGCATCTTATCGACTTATATCACATAAGGAAAACTCTAACTACATTAACACGGAAAGCTGGAATCCTAGGAGTCTGAACACAAAGTCAGAGTGGGAGCCTAGTGTAAAGTAATACCTCAGACATCTTAAACAAGTTGCCTTAACTATTTCTCTGAGCCAGGAATCAGTATTCCCAAAGAAATTTTGGGGTGAGTTGTACATTTTTATAATTCTATATTTTACATTTATTAACGTATGAAAATTGGTAGTTGTTATGTGTAAAATCATAACAGGTTTTATCGCACTCGACATGGTTTGTATACATACTTCCTTGTTGATATGCGTTGCCCGGACTACTCCGGAAGTACGTCACATAGTCTGCTAATATTTGGCAGACGATTCTGTGCCGGCCATGCGTGGCAGATTTGAGCTAGTATTCGTCCTCTTTCGCTGTGTATTACTGTGTGTGAGAAGACGTGGTTTTGACGAGCTCCAGAAAGTGTACTCTTGTGATAGAGTCTTTGTAAATTTATATCAGCTAGGTCGTCCTGCAGTATGGAGTCTATGCTTGATTATAATTAAATGGACAAGCGAATGCTGAATAGAAAGAAGTGAGTGTGGAAATATTTCATTAAAAATTTCAGCAGTATGCATAAGACATCTTGTCCTTAGTCTACGTGACGATAGACTGGTTTCATGGACTGGCTAGTGAATGCCATTGATTAATATATATTGGGTGCAAATATATAAGGAGCTTCGTCCTATATTAAAGGTGAATATGTGTTCTTCAACGTCAAACTGGTCTTATCAAGTTTCTGACTGTTGAAGACTGATTACACGTTCTAAGGCTGTTTAAAAAGTTGGACTTAGAGGCCTGTTACAAAATATACCCTAGACAAGCTGGAAGCCAAGAACCAGCTACTTGATGATTTAAAAAAGAATTCGGTGGGGAGAAGATATACTACTAATTCTACCCCAACAGTAGTCGATGTCCGAGTCATATGAGGCTGGCAACATCAGCGTATAAAATGATGGTTTCACGAACCACCACTGCAAGATCTGGTGACTGCTTTATGCGGATTCTCATAGAGAACCAAAAGCAGAGGTAGTCTCAAGATCCATATGGAGCAGGGAGTGGATGATAATATAACTGATATACATACTTATTATATTAATCACCTTTTCAACCAGTTCAAATATAAAGATGCTCAATATAAATGTAATGAATGTTTTCCGCTAACTGGGATTAATATTAATGCTCAGAGAGGGTAAAGTTCTGAGGTAGATGGGATGGTGAAATGAAAAAAAAGGGGGGGGGACATGATTGTGTCTCAGGAAACCCAATACTCAGGAGGGTATTTGTTTCTCATCTTTTATAATACATAATCTCTGGAACAAAGTATGTGTTATAAGTGGCCTGCTGTCAACGCTAGACACCGTCATCAGACGGATCTTGAAAACGCTGGACCAGCTTCGTAATTACTCCCTGATATTTCTTGGAACGTGTCACAACTTCCAGACTTGATCAGTGACGAGAGTGCATCAGTCCATAATCTGCAAAGAACCAAACATCGGCTGGAGCAAAAACCAACAAAATAACTTGCAGCTACGTACAAACTTAAAAGCTGTCAAGTGAACTTTCAGACAATTTTGAGTGCACTGCACCCGTATGTCTCAGTCATCTTAAATACATTAAAACAGAGCTACTAAAATAAGGTTTCACTGAATTAAATCAGTTGGGGGCTTGAACGAGCTAAATCATTCAATGTATCTCTTCACAAAAGTTGTTGGGCAGACAATAAATTAACTGTGCTAAGACCCATTCAGCATTCATTGTTCTTGACTTCAGAATATTTTGTGAAAACTCCCTCAAGGTAGAAGCATCATTCCTTCTATTTGCATCTCTGCCAAGATTAATCATGTGCGAAGGTAGATAGCTTTGAAGACCCATATTAGATACTCTAGGTTTTGGCCATTGCTGGACCATCACTGTAGAGCAAGGGGAGTAAATCCCGTGATATTATATTATATTATATTATATATATATATATATATATATATATGTGTGTGTGTGTCTTTTGTCTGATTGTTTGACGTACGCAATGCACACACACACACATACAGCTAGTGCATCTTTCCCCCAACCACCCTAGTGGAATGAGGCTGTGGAGAACGCTTGGATATAAAAGATAAGAGCTACAAAGAAATGGCGGAAAGAAGAAGAAGTGCGAGAAATGATGGGGTCGTCAAAGGGAAGACAGAAAAACAGAGGACTGTTAATAGATTCAAGAGCTTTTGAATGAGACCACTGATAAAGTGTGGGTAGGGGGAGGACCTTCGTGACAGAGGTGGGCACGGAAAAAATCCTAGAGATATTCTGGACCTTGCATCGAAGGATGAACAAGAAGAGTACAAATCAACACACCCCTAATATGCAATGCTCGATGGTAATCAGCCGGAGAAGAGACAGTCGTTACTAAGTCGGTATGAGACTCAGACAAGTAAAGGTGATAAATATGCCCGTTGAGAAATTAAGGAACGTGTTCTGGGAAATGACATTAGAGGTGAGATGCGTGTCTATCTCATAACTGAAGATGACGGTTTATATACTTTAGAAACCAGTAGGAACACTGCCCCGGTCCTGATGGAGTACAGCACCACTATGTAAAACAACTCGATGACACAGGAATAACAAATGTGGTGAGGGATTTCAGAGCACACCATTGTAACGAAACAATCTCGACCGTTACATTTTCCTGTGCCATCGTTTAATTTCTTTGGTTCTCTTCCTTTTCCTTTTTTTTTCTTCAAATACTGTAGAATTTGTTATTTTCGCTTCATTGTTCAAGGTTTCTTGTCATGTCTAGACCTAATTGACCATACCTTACTAATTGTTTTGATCGCTGACTTTCGTTTGAAACCATATTGACTCCTGGTGGTGTAGAGTGAAGTGTCTGTGTAAGATTGTATAACACATTTCCCACTAGACAGTCAGGCTCGGATTAAGCGTAGGAGTAGAATTGCCACCTGAATCTATCGCTTATCGCTAGCTCGGCCTATTGTTACCTCCGACTTTCTATCTAGAGAGATAGAAGTAAACCCAGGCTGTTGCATGACAAGTTGTTAAAGTTTGCATATGATGTGCCCAAAAACACACGGTAAATGACAATCTGATGACAGATTAAAACACGACAATAAGATAAATAATGGGATTTTTGAAGCACAGAAAAAGACGTAATTTTCTCCACTCAGATCTGCTGTAAGGGATACATACGATAAGTTAACAATCTGGGAAGATAGTATGGGCGATGATGACGATAAGAAGTAGTGAGTTGGTAAACATGATAAAAACCAACGGAAGAGGCAATACCTTATATGGGAATGAATTTTGAAAAATCACATCTTATAAGTCACGCAGGAATTTATAGATGACATGCAGAGAACATTAGTTTACGTTGTCGTGAAGAAGGTTCTAGATAAAATAAGGTAGTAGGGGATAGACCCCTACTAAAATCAGCAAGTTAGTAATCATTGGTTTGGCATTTGAGATTCAAATATAGACAGCTTTTGATTGGACTTCTCGCCCACTAAGCAATATGAGCGGGTACGCGAAAATATTCGATATAATCTAGCGCCCTGCAAGCCTACTTCACTTACTTCAAATTTCTCCAAGGAGAAATCATAGACAGCCAGGAACACAGAATATCAGGATCCAAATATAAGACAGGCCAGAGGACCGGACGTGAATTCTATGATTAGAAGAGAGTAGCCCCGGATAACTCACTCTGTGTTTCAGTTCTAGGATCCTAGTTCTAGCTGGAGTGTGGTATTAAACGAAATGGATGTACGAGAAGATACAGCAGGTGTGTATTCAACCAGCACGCCATAGGAACAATCAGCATACTTCGATGTTTGTCCAGTGAGACTGAGCGCCTGTGGGTTTGCCGGAGTGCGAGGGTACCGATTCTGAACAGCAAAAACAATATAATATCAGGAAGATTTATTTATGTGTTTAGTGCATTTGTAACAATTACAAAAGTGAATCACTAAAACGTGTTACTTCTCTGCTTGTTAGAATTTTAGTATTTCTTGCTGTAATCATTGCCATGATGCCAAAACGAACGTGCAAATTTACTTCAAAACTACAGCTCAATTTTCTTGTTTTCAAAAAAGATGAATTAGAAGCACACTGTTTAGTTGGGGAAAATGTGAACATAAAGTTTCTGTGACACATAAAAGTTCTATGGGTTTACAAAACCATGTGGTATCTTGACAAATATGTTTTAGAAACGCACATACACACAATTCGAATGGGGAATTCGTCGTCACAATTTACACATTGCTTTATTAAACAGCTTGGTGGTCCATGGTTCAATCCCCAGTTGAGGAAGGGGGGGGGGGGATTTTTTAGACCATGAACGGCTCCAGGGTCGACCCAACCTAATGAATTGTGTACCCTGGGAAAGTTAACTCATTCTAACCCAGGCATTTTTTCGGTTTTACCCAGGACCCAATATGCAGACATTTTTTTTTCAAAGTGATGTTTTAAAAACAGTCAGTAGACACAAATATTAATTTAGTAGATACAGTATATGTATTATGCATCAAACTTTAGGAAATTGGCTGCAGAATGTTGTGAAATACTGTTGAGTTCTTAAGTGATGTTAAAATTGTTTGTTATATCTTGTGAAGTATAGAAACAATAAAACATCAACAACAAAAAATGAATACAAATTATGCACATACACGTAAATATTTCAGCTGTACTTAATCCCTTGGTAGTAAAACACCAGGAATTGTATATCCAGTTCGCAACTAATTCAAGATGTTTGATAAAAATCAAATGGAAATTGTAATTTATATACATTTTTTTGTGAAGTCACATATTGCTGAACTGAAATTCACTTATATATTCCTGTCCCATGCAAATTAATTTATTTATTGCTTAAAAATGTCACGTTTGTTCAACGTCCTTATGGGAATCGAAAATAGGTTATCGCTACCGATATAGCTAAAATTCATTTCAGAATTTGTATATTGAGGTTGATTCGTTAATAGTTTATGAGTGTTATGTATGTGACTACACTACATGTAAACAAATAACCATATGACGTCATTAATTGATAGAAGTATGCAAAAACTAAGCACCAATATAATTATTTCGCTACCAGTTTAAAATACGACGTGCACAGGAAGTGTTTACCTGATATGAACATTCTATGGCCACTTATTTTCTAATTTTTCGTTCACTTACGGAATCTTATAAAGCGGGCGTACCACGCGGCCTACGGCTAGATCCAAAGCAACGGATGTAAAGCACACAATTTCAGCTTCAGGATTATTTTTCGCTCACAAACGTTTACACACGTGTGCTGGATGTAATGAAATGATTTTAAACTGGCTTATTGCCAGATATTCTATAATTTTCCGCTCAAATGCGGAATATATCACGCTGGCGCAGGATGCGCCAATGGGTAAAAGTAGCGGCCAGTCTGGCGCACCATACGGCTCTCGGGTTAGATGACCACATCACCCGTAGTGTGCCGATGATCAAGAAAATATGGGCTTAACATCATATTCCCAATATGCCTCAGTGGATGTGTAACGTGATCCTTTACCTACCTTTTTTTTTTATTAAACATGGCCGGGCAGTAAATCGGAAGATGATGTTATGGCAATTGTCATAAAATTAACCATGATACAACGTTAAAATATCTCCAATGATACAACGTAGGGATAAAAACTAATGCGTAAGCTACTAGAATACATGATCGCCCACGCCGCGGGTCATAACCCGCCATGGAAATTAAATTGTTAAACGTGAAGGCAAAACGTTACCCTTGGAACGGGATGAGAACGGAGATCAAAAGGAAAAATCTGACTGAACGCGTGCTTGAAACTAGCAAGGCTAAAAGACGCAATTGGTGGGGAAAGGAGGAAAAAGTCACGTCCGCAAGTTGACACAAGGTAAAGAAATCGACAAAAGGGACCTTAGCTATTATACGCAACAGTCATTTCTTGGACGCTTTTGCGATAACTTAGTCCGTTTATTTGAATTCAGCGGCAAACGCAGTATAGAAGATGCTAGAAATATTTCGAAAAACCAACTAACCTTGAAAAGTAACTTTTTCTTAATAATGATGTTAGGAATATAAAACCTAGCTGGCCGGATGGCCCATCTTGAGCAGTGAAATAATATGCTTTCATTTATACAGACGGATAGATAATAAGAAAGATATTGACAAAAGACTGTGTTGTTCATATCAGCGAGCGTCTGCATTGAAACAAAAATGTCCCAAATTTTCAAAAAACTGTAGCCTTGAGACTCAAGTGCTAAAATCTAGTTGGAATGAAAGAGACGGGATGGGATGGTGAACTGTGGCTAAAAATAACTTTAAAGGCAAAATTGTGTAGGGGAAGGCGGAGTTGGTTCAAAAAACAAGTGTGTTTTTTTTTTGTGAAACGCAAGTAGAGACAGACGGACCAACAGACAATAATGCATACTTGACTGAGGTATGACTGAAATGACTTTTTGGTAGGAGGTTTGAATTTGAAAAGGAAAAAAGGCGGTGATTGGCCATAGATGAATATATTATCGGCGCTCAGACGCGCATTTTTGCCATTCGTCATAAGTTGTCCTAGTAGACACAGTGAATTATTTAGTGGTGTAATTCCCAGAAGCTAATTGAAATATTTAGAGGGACGCCATACTAAAGCCAGCAGCTCAGCTGAGTTTTGCTAGCAGATAACTGTGTTCTATATTCATAATTCTGGTAAGACTGAAATTATTTCTTTGTATATTTTAATATTTGTTTAATGTTTCGAGTGATTTGATACTGCCATATCAAAATCTATCCCTTACAACAAGTAAGGATTCGCTATAGACCCCCCGCCCCAGTTCAGGGTCTAGAGACAAATAAAATACATAAACTCCAGCAAGGATTATGAAGGACAGATCAAGTGTTGAGATCAGTGGAACATATCACCTATCCTATTCTATGGCAGGAAGCTAATGAACATATTTCAGAATATGTAGTATGGGAGAACTTATCCTATGTGAAACCAACTTGGTAAGATGTGTTGTATGGTCAAAGAGATCTGACCCGTCTATGTGGTGTTGTTGTTGTGTGTAGTGTTGTGTCCAGAAATGGTTTAGAGGATGGAATTCTGACACATGACCAATACTTTATTGCAGAACTGTGAGTTTTTATTTGGCACCAATGTGGTGTCAAATGAGGTGTTGAATATTACAAGAGTGGACCCGTGCAGTTTATATTTTGGCAGAGCAGCCTGATATTGCCCCCAAGCACGGAGAGGTGGGGCCACCTGATTCCAGCACCAGATTACTCATTCAAGATACGTGAGCGTCTGGACTGCTGAATACTCACCAACTTAATTTCTAACACACCAATTATAATACCCTCAATAAATGGACAATGTGTAGTCGCCATAGACAGGGAGTGATGAGGCCACCCCAACAGCACATCCATTAAACGTTCTCCCAGAAAAATTACAACCATAAACAGTAGTAATATTAACTAGTCTTGTAAAATACATATGTACACTCCTTTCATTTATTATGCCATATATTCATGCATTTCATTAATAATTGCAAAACCTTTCATATGTTCTGACCAAAATAAAACCTTGGTTCAGAACAAATAAACTTAAAGAAAATTTATTATCAAAAATTTTACACAGCTTGAGTTAGTTCAGTGTGTCATAACATTTTATTAATATTATTAAACTTATTAAATATCTGTGTGTGTGTATGTAAACTACCACAACACATTACATATCATACCCTAGAATTTTAACGTAGCCACATTCATTAGAAAAAAAAACGATAGGTGTGAGGTCGTAGTGGTAGCAAGAAGGGCCTTCTGAAAATTCACAGCTACATTTATCTCAGGAGCCTTCACAGCTGACCTCATGCATCACACTAAGTAATATCACAATCATACAATACCATCAAATCCACTACAGCAATAAAGGACAATTTTGCTTTTCATGTCATTAAGGCATCACAAGAGTTTGAAGTCCATGAACTGTTTAAATTCTGTTGAAGAAAACTTTGTCTGATTTTGGTAAAGCATAAATAGTTTCAAGAGTCAATTAATAATACCAAGTGTTTTGATCTGTTCAGAAATCTGCAGTTCATTCATTGTTTAGCTCCACAACAAACTTTAGTCTTCAGCAAATTCGTGCTAAGTCCTCCTTGTCTGCGCCATCCGTTCTACGTCTTTCCATGTCTTCTGTATTCTTTTAATTTCTGTTTTCAGTTTTCTTTATTCAGTGTTGATTGGTATCTCGCCCTACCTCTTTTACTCTGGAGATTCCACATCAAGCACTAAATTGTAATGCTATCAGCAGATTTCAAATCTACACTAATTACGAAGAAAAGAGGACATTAGTGAGTATATAGCGGAATGAGGTGAAGAAGGAAACACGCAACAGGGGATACTGGGATTGAAGCTGTAAATGTTGATAGGCTCTATAGTCCGTCGAAGCTAAAGGGATTAGTTGAAAGTAATTATCATCAAACAGCAATGGAAACGGGGAAGGTCACCGCCTTCTGATATATAAATCTGCATGCTGAGAATGCGGAAATTGTCTGGTGAAAGACAGAAGTGTTCACCATCAGAAATGCTGAAGATTTCTAAGCCTAGCGAGAGGGGAAGGGGATTACTGCAGCCCTAGGGGGTCAAAGACTGTGAAGAAGGACCCGGGTTAGAGAGAAGAAATTACGGGAGCAGTTCAGGAAGATGCCCAGGGGCCCATTTCGGCTCTCGACGGTCTGAAGATTTCAGTCGATAATCCATGCTATAAATGTGATAAAGGGGAAACAGGGAGAATTTATTTACACGTGAAAATTGAGAACTTCTAGAAATTTTGGCACGTGAGATGTGAAATTACTGAAAGAGCAAACATTGGTGAAATGAACTCTAGTGAGCGCAAGCTCAGACAACTGCGGTAGTTTGCTTCTTCGTTTTCATCTTTCTTTCCCATATAACTTCATCTACTTTTCTCGTAAGGTGGGCTGTCTTTCTCGGGTTTACCTCATCGCCATACAGTTTCGATCTCAAGGGGGTGTCAGTCTGTTCCTTTTGTGGAACCGACATTCTTGGAGGTCATTTTCTACTATTTGCCTGTCTTGTGCACATTGATGCGTATATCATATCTGTCCGATTTCTAATTTTTTTTTAATAGATAGTGTTTGAGTATGCAGAGGAAGATTCTCAGTCTCAAAACTATACCTTAGTTTGTGTGTGTTTTGTTTTGGTAGCTAGTAGTATGATCCTAATGCATCTAACTTCGAGGGTTCTATATTCCATTTTTCGTTGAAGTTCTTCTCTTTGAATTATTGCTATAATATCTTCAACTATTGCAATATTTGTAGGTTCAATTTTTCTTTCTCTCTCACTTCCATACATCTTGCACTGAGCATGAAGTCATAGTATTTTCATTTTATTGAATGTATAGCTGATTTTTTTAAAAATGTCAGGTTATCTATTACCTGTACCTGTGAGAGAATCTTAGTTTTGCATTATCCCTGTCTTCCTTCATGGTCCCTGTAAACACACGTTGGGATCCTCGTCGGTGCTATGGAGTTCGTACACTGTGCTGAGATTATCCGTGGGTGACCTAAGGGAGAGAAGGACATTTCAAAATTGCTCTCCTTCCACATTATCTGCCTAAGGAAAATTCTCCGAATATTTTGGCGGATTACCATCACCAACCAAGAAATACTTACTCGGAGGGCTGGGTTGGCCATGTCCTCAGAAGGGACCCCGATGCCATCACAAGAACAGTTATGCTATGGACCACTGAAGGATAGCTAAAGAGAGTCCTACCAAAAACAACTTGACGGAGAATTGTGGAGGCCGAGATGCAAAGAATGAACCAAAGCGGAACAGAAACAATTAGCATTCATACCTTTCAACAGTTGCTGAGGGAAACTGAGCACCTATGGGTTTGCCCGGAGTACAGTGACTTCTGATCAACATCAACTACAACAATTCTATGTTGGGCATCTTTTAAGCAGACGTTCAGCTGTCATTTTAACATTGCCACGTTTACTCTCATCAATAGCTCCTATCTTTAGCTTGTTGAATAGATGATATCCAAATCTGTTGTGGCTTATGCGGAGTCTGAAGATTATCACTTGTTCTCTTCTGCTGAGCTGGTTATATGCATCAATGTGTGTGTGTCCTGGTGGCTCTGCATCACATCTGTTTCTGTATCTGGTTCGGATAAAACCCGTTGCTTCTTCGAAACCCTATGATCGAAACGTTTGAGGTTGATGAGAAAGTTGAGAAGCCTTTGTCATTCACAGCGCATGGTCCGGAAAGAGTAGGTGACTTCTACTTACTGCGAGCGCAGATTAGCTAGTGAAGAGTTAAGGTCCAAACCTGTAACCGAAAACATTAGTTTGTGAGATTAAAATCATAGTTGCAAGTGAGAGGTTCTCGGAAAAAAAGATCGCAGTCAATTTCAACTTTATTATGAGAATTAACTCCTCTACGTGTTCGCAAGAATTATAGTGTAATTTTCACATTCTGTTAAACTCCTAAGGAAGACTTAATTACTTTTAAAAATCAAGCTACGAGATCGTTTATACATGATAATTGAAAAGTCACTTTCAGTTTTAAAATCGTTTTTTCTTCACTGTTCTTTAACTAATTTAAACGAAGGTAAAAAAAAAAAAGGGTAAAGGCACATATTGCTGTAGAGAAGTGAAGTGTTATAGACTTCACCTAACTAGGTCCAGCATCGAGAGGTAGGGGTGACCAGTTCCAGAGCAGAGTCAGTGTGGTGATGTGGGATGTTATAAATATTTATAGGGGACTTAGTGTACTGACTGAGATCAGCTGTGAAGGTATCTATATCTAATAAGAGTAGTGTATTATAGATAACCTTACTTGCTGCCACATATCTATATATCTCAGTCAGAATTATTCTGGAATAGTGTGATGACTACGTTATGTGTCTAGGGTATGTGTATGATGAAGTGTAAGTCACAACAACAGACAGATAAACAATTTAATTTAATCCACTACTCTTGACAACACTGTGACACTCACATACATATAACACTCTATGAGAATATCTTAAGGAGTCACTGATAACTTTTCAAATAACAATATGTATTCATGGTTATCATAAAGGTATATGTGTCCTGATTCAAATACAAAGGAACCAGGAATCACAATCAATTTTAATTACAAGTATATGTACAGACTTTATCAATATGAATATTGTAGTGACATATATTATTAAAAATATCCTATGTGTGTCAGTTGTGTAGTGGTAATATGAGGTAATACTGGTTTTGTTTTGTTCAAGCTCTGTTGGTATTTGTCATCATGACTTCAATAGTTTGTCTTTTGGGACTAGTATTGGAGATGTTCTCAGTTCCTGATATTAAGACAATTAAATTCCCCTCTGAATGTTATTTTTACAAAGTCATTTCAAGATGAGGGGCATAATGTTGAGCTCAGCTGGCCAAATCAGCTTATCTTGCGTGATGGCGGCAGGAAAGGACTCCTCTGCTCGAATTCTCCCCTGGGCTCTGGAGACACCTCACTGATAGCTAAAAAGACCAAGGAGTATGCTGTCCGACTCTGGATTCAGCAAAGCTCTGACCAGGTGCTGCTCAGTACCATCAAGACCACGGTCCCTGAAAACAAGAAGGATGTACCTTCTACTTCATAACTAATTGATACTCTAGTTCTACACTGAGCACAATACAACACAAACATTGAGTTCAGAGCGTTAGGCCAACTGTCAGCTTCATCTGAAATACTTTATTCCAGTATTACCCTCCTTAATGGTTACTACGCCTCTGCATTTTCAGCATTATTTCTTTCTAGTCAATCATCCAGGTGTCAGTGTACTATTTGGCCATTCCATGCCGTTTTACTTCCCTCCGACACCCTCTGTTCAGGCTGGAGCATTATAGGCTTTATCTCCTGTTTGCCACTGAACTACACATATATATACAGGCATAAATTAACAATTTACATTCAATTTTCACTAAAAGATACTGAATGGTTCAAGCTTACCACAATTTCATGGAAATAAACACAGATACGTTGATTAGCAATGAATTCTGGCACAATTACTGGCACAAATTCCCATCTGCTTATGTTCCAGGCTTTTATTTTACACAAATATGAGCTGGCTTCAACGCACTGTTGCTTTATCAAGATTATTTGCACTAGTGGTCTCGAACTAACGCTCCTAAGTGAGTATATCAGCGAGTCTAGCCAATGAGGCCACGTTTCGACAAGTGTTTGAAAAAATGTTACCTTTTCACGTCTCCCCTAACAACGAAAGATAGTATTTATAGCCCGACCAATCGTGGTTAGTCTTTCATTTGTTGCGCTCCAATCAATTTGGAGTTTACATGGTAGGCTAATTCTGTAACGTAAGATTTTTTTCAAACACGTTATAAAAAAATTTTATGAGCAGAAATGATTCCATGCTGTCAGGCATCCCCACTATTTTATTTTGGGTATAATTTATTAATTCCTGGACTATTTGCGTAACGTTTTACATATTCTTTGTCAGCAAGCCCTAAGGAACCCAAATATCCAAATTTAAAAGAGCTACGTGGCTGCGTTCAAAATATGCAATTTTCTACCTCCTGTTTCGAAGATGTGCTGTCTGGGTACTGTAATGTTTTCAACGTAAACCCATCTATTGTTATCTTTCCTAATAAGCGTTTTTTGTGATTTTAAAACCTAACTCTGGGAAGGGTAGTGAATTTATCACTGTCCGTCTGAAAAAAAGTTAGTGCATGTAGTCTTACACGCGTGATGGCAGCATTTGTGTATCGCGCGACGCGTGTTGCATGCGTTCCTGATTTTCAGCCCTCCCTCTCTCTTTATCCTTTAGTCCATCTGTTCGTTCGTTTTGGTAACGCAGTATAATTAATGTTAGGATTAATTTAGGTCATTACGCAGTCTGCCTCTCAATGTTTTTCCAAGAAATACAGCACACGTTTCATTGAAGAAAGCGGGTATAATACAGTAAGCTTTTACTATCAACGTGAAAGCGTTACAATTTGCAGACGAAGCAGAAAACAAGGGGGATTTCGAGTACCTTCTTTGTGACAGCACTGTTATTTACCATTGCTCTTTTCTTTATTAATTTTATTTGTTAGGCTTCATATTTACCTAATAATTTATATATGTGGATTAGAATATTCCACGACACCTCCCCTCTTAAAACAGACATTATATGTCAGTCCTTTATTCTATATACACATAGAGAAATTTATTATTATTTCTGGGGTTTACGGTGATTCTCATCACACGGATGGCGGCTTAAAAAATCCGCTCCCAAATTTGTTTTTCCAGATATATACTCAATGCTAAAATTATATGGAGCCAAAAGTAAAGACCATCGGAGTAACCTGGAGTTCTCATGCCTAGCCTGTGCTAGAAACGATAAAGGTTTGTGGTCTGTTTGCAACTTAAATGCCTTCCCATATAGATAAATATTGAATTTCTTTATCGCCCATATTACTGCAAGACATTCTTTTTCGCTAGTTGAGTAGTTGATTTCAGCTTTATTCAACTTTCTGCTAGCATATGCCACTGGGCTTAATTCCCCATCCAATGCATCTGATTTCTGTAGTAGAGTTGCACCTAACCCAATATTACTTGCATCCGTCCTTACTATGAATTCTTGACTTAAGTCAGGTAATTTCAAAATGGGTTTACTTGTGAGCTTTTCCTTCAATTCTTGGTAAGTCATTTCACATTGTGGTGTCCATGTAATGCGATCTGGATGTCCTTTACGTGTCAATTCAGTTAACGGTGCACATATGGAATTAAAGTTTTTGATATACTTCTGGTAGAAACCACATAATGAGACAAAGGATCTCACGTCCTTCTTGGTTTGTGGTCTCGGGGCTTTCTGTAGTTTCTCTAAATTCTTTGGGTCAGGGGTCATGTTTCCCTGATAAACTGTGTGTCCCAAAAATTCCAATTCTTTACATCCAACGCAACATTTGGTTGGTCGGGCTGTTAAATTTGCCTCCCTAAGTCGATCAAACAGCATGTTCAGAGAGTCAATGTGTTCCTCAAATGTTTCTGTTGCTATAAGGATATCATCCATAAAATTTGTTATACAGGGATTATTCAGAGGATCCAATAATTTTCTCATCATTCTAGAGAAGACACTAGGCGCATTCTTCAATCCAAATGGCAATCTATTAAACTCATAGTGTCCTTCTGAGGTACTAAAAGCTAGGTATGGTCTAACCTCAGGCTTTACTGGAATCTGATAGTATCCTTTACTCAGATCCACTTTTGAGAAATATTTAGCTTTATTTAGTCTGGCAAACAGCTGATTTGTATCCGGCAATGGATCCACCTGTCCTTCTGTAATAGCATTCAGTCTCCTGTAATCTATACAGAGTCTATGTTCTCCAGAGGGCTTCCTTAAGAGTACAACACCGGAACTATACGAAGACTCACTGTGCGAAATAATTCCTTCCTTCAACAGATAGTCTATCTCTTCCTTCAAAGCTTTCTCCTTAGCAAACGGAATCGAATATGGTTTCATACAGACAGGTGTGGAGTCTATTAGTTTCATATCATATTCCAATAGGTTTGTATGCCCTGGTCGGTCTGTTAACACCTCTGCATGATTATTTAGAACCTGTTGCACTCTCTCTTTCTGAGTTTTCGTTAAATGTGTACTGATTTTCACCTGTGCTGCTGTCTCACAGGGGTGTAATGGATATTCAAATGATGAAAGTGGTTCCTTTTTCATCTCCATGGCGATGGACAAGGTCAACAAGTGTGTCTCTTCCTGATGTTCTCTTTCCAAATATTTCTTCAGGAGATTCACATGATAGATTTTTTCTTTCCCCTTCTTATCTATCTTATAATTTGTTCTAGACACCTTCTCTAGAACTGTATATGGACCCTGCCATCCAATTTGTAACTTATTCTGACTCCCAGGCAAAAGAAGCAGTACTTTCTCTCCCACAGCCAAATTTCTGTCTTTCGCCTTCCTGTTATAATAGGCAGCATGTTTCTTCCTGGCTTGTTTCAAATTTTCATTGGCAAGTTTCCAGCCAGTTTTTAACCGAGTGGTCAGCTCATTCACATATTGGTATGAAGATGTAATGTTTTCCTCTGCCTTTTCATCAGTCCACGTTCTTAACATAGCTTCGAGTGGACCTTTTATTGGCCTTCCAAACAATAATGTTGCCGGGGCCATACCGGTTGAACTATGGGGTACCTCCCGATAAGCAAAGAGGGCGGCGTGCAGGTACTGGTCCCATGTATCTGGTTTTTCGTGTGCCAACTTTCTCAGGATCGACATCAATGTGCCGTTAAATCTTTCCACTTGGCCGTTCCCTTGGGGATGATACACACTACAATGGAAGTGTTTGGCCTGGAAGATCCTGAAAACTTCTTCAGTTAGTTTCCCCTTGAACTGAGAGCCATTATCAGTCAAGATTTGATTGGGAAAGCCTAACCTTGTGAAAATTGTGAGCAATGCCTCTGCCACATGTTTTGAATCAATCGATGACAGGGCTACTGCCTCTCCCCACATAGAACAAGTGTCCACCAGAGTCAGAATGTAGCTGTTCCTTCTCTTGGTTCGGGTGAGAGGTCCCACAAGATCCACGGCAACTCTCTCAAAGGGTGTTCCCACTATGGGCATTTCCCCCAGAGTTGCTGGTGCAGTCCAATGTTTAGGTGCTACTCGTTGGCACTCTGGACAGGATTTTACATATCGTTTGATATCTTCAGTTATTCCTGGCCAGAAATAGTGACAAGCTATTCGTGTCCTGTTGCGCTGATTCCCATATGACCACTGAAGGGAATCGCATGCCCTAGTTCCAACACTTTAGTCCTATATGAAGTGGGAAGGACCAGCTGTCCGTGACCATTGGATTCAGATCCAGCCTTCCTATATATCAGTTTGTTCTTCATATAAAACTCTCCCTTGCCTGGAGGTGTATGAGATTTGGGCAACTTCTTGAAACATGGCTTGAGTGTTTTGTCCTCAGCCTGTGCCTTCCTCATCTCATCTGGGTGAGTATTTATGGGATTATCCTCCTCCTTCTTTGACTGTGATCTGGTCTGCACTGTTGCCAATATCACAGGTCTCTTGGGATTCCCCAAGAAGACATATCTACACCCCAATATTAGAGGGTAGATTGGCTCATTTATCACTGCTGCTTTTATGATTCCTTCCACATATCGCGTTTTCACTTTTATTCGGGCGACGGGAAGTGTCATGGTAGCTACATCCTTGGTTGCAGTTTGAATCTCCACTGTTTCTGTGGTGTATTGATCGGCCTGCACCAGGTGAGAACTCACAACGGAATCGTAATCTAAACCGGTATCATATAAACATCTTATAGTGACACCATTACAGATGACATCTTCACACACTGGGGGGTGGTATGGTTCCTGTAATTCTTCAGGTTTGCCCTTCTTTTCCTTTTTCCCCGATGTCATAGCAGCAAAATGAGGAGGTTTCCTTCTACAATGGTCAGTGTCATGATTGTTCATCTTACAATTTTTACACCACCTTTTTCCTTGGTTGAAAGATTTTCTTTCATCATATTTCCTTTCATCGAATTGTGGGAATTTATTTTTATTTTCATACCGTGGCCTATCAAATTGGTGCTTACCTTTATTTTGATCCCTAGGATCAAATTTATTAAAGTTCTGTGGTGCCCTAAAGTTATCCACTTGTTTCTTTTTATTACCTGTTACCTCTGCTTGAGCTGCTTGATACCTTTCAGCAACATTTAGCAACTCACCCAGCCTCTCTGCACCTTGTTCCATGAGAAACTTTCTCAGGTCTGGAGCCATGGACTCTCTTAATTGCTCTATAAGGACCATTTCCTTAAGATCTTGGGTTTTCCCCAGAGAAGTCCATTTCTCCAAGTATGTCTCTATTCGTGCAGAGAACTGGTGATAGGTTTCACCTGACAGTAGTTTAGCATTCCTAAATTTTTTCCTATAAAATTCTGCATTCTTTTCATACCTTAACAAAAGAGCCTGCTTTAGCATGTCATAATTTTCCTGATCACCTCTGCTCATTTTTGCAAAAACTTCATAAGCTGCCCCACGAAGTCCCTGAGATAACTTTAAGCTCCACCTTTCTCTCTCTAACCCATACGTGGTAGCTAATAGTTCATACCTATTTATATAGCTCTCAATATCATCGTCTTTCTCAACAAAATGATCTAAATGAAAATTCATAGCTGAGGTTGAGGCTCCTTGAGTAACCGTAGCATCAGAGGCAAAGGGACTGGCACCATTTTCAGGAGCATGGCCTTGAAACTCAAACTCCCTTAGTCGTAACTCATGTTCCCTTTGTAATCTTTTATCTTCTGCTTCCCTTTCTGCAGCTAATTTCCTCTCTTCCCTTTCTACAGCCTGTCTTCTTTGCTCGGCTTCCAATGCGTTAGCCTCTTTGTCAGCCTCAATCTGCAACCTCTTAGTCTCAGCCTCAGCTTGCAACTTCTTAGTCTCAGCCTCAGCTTCAAATTGTAACTTCTTAATTTCCCTTTCAGCCTCTAACTTTCTTTCGGCTTCAAACCTTCTTTCTTCGCGTTCAATAAATTTGTCACATTCCGTAGTGACATAGGCAACCATAACTTGCCCATCTAATCCTAACTCTTTTGCAGTCTGAACAGCAGCAGATCGAAACTTGGCCAGGTCCGCCATTGTCTATCAGGTAAATTTCTACAATGTCTAACCAACAATTTAATCTCTAAATATATCTAATGGACAACACAGGCACCGTGAGCTCAACCTTATTTAATTCCACCCAAGGATACCTTTTAATTCTTATATTCCCTGAAGTGAATTACCCCCAATATTTTTAATAGGGAAAGATTCAAAATCCCAAGAGCGAGACCCCAATATATGTGGTGAAGTGGGATGTTATAAATATTTATAGGGGACTTAGTGTACTGACTGAGATCAGCTGTGAAGGTATCTATATCTATTAAGAGTAGTGTATTATAGATAACCTTACTTGCTACCACATATCTATATATCTCAGTCAGAATTATTCTGGAATAGTGTGATGACTACGTTATGTGTCTAGGGTATGTGTATGATGAAGTGTAAGTCACAACAACAGACAGATAAACAATTTAATTTAATCCACTACTCTTGACAACACTGTGACACTCACATACATATAACACTCTATGAGAATATCTTAAGGAGTCACTGATAACTTTTCAAATAACAATATGTATTCATGGTTATCATAAAGGTATATGTGTCCTGATTCAAATACAAAGGAACCAGGAATCACAATCAATTTTAATTACAAGTATATGTACAGACTTTATCAATATGAATATTGTAGTGACATATATTATTAAAAATATCCTATGTGTGTCAGTTGTGTAGTGGTAATATGAGGTAATACTGGTTTTGTTTTGTTCAAGCTCTGTTGGTATTTGTCATCATGACTTCAATAGTTTGTCTTTTGGGACTAGTATTGGAGATGTTCTCAGTTCCTGATATTAAGACAATTAAATTCCCCTCTGAATGTTATTTTTACAAAGTCATTTCAAGATGAGGGGACATAATGTTGAGCTCAGCTGGCCAAATCAGCTTATCTTGCGTGATGGCGGCAGGAAAGGACTCCTCTGCTCGAATTCTCCCCTGGGCTCTGGAGACACCTCACTGATAGCTAAAAAGACCAAGGAGTATGCTGTCCGACTCTGGATTCAGCAAAGCTCTGACCAGGTGCTGCTCAGTACCATCAAGACCACGGTCCCTGAAAACAAGAAGGATGTACCTTCTACTTCATAACTAATTGATACTCTAGTTCTACACTGAGCACAATACAACACAAACATTGAGTTCAGAGCGTTAGGCCAACTGTCAGCTTCATCTGAAATACTTTATACCAGTATTACCTCCTTAATGGTTACCACGCCTCTGCACTTCCAGCATTATTTCTGTCTAATCAATCATCCAGGTGTCAGTGTACTATTTGGCCATTCCATGCCGTTTTACTTCCCTCCGACACCCTCTGTTCAGGCTGGAGCATTATAGGCTTTATCTCCTGTTTGCCACTGAACTACACATATATATATACAGGCATAAATTAACAATTTACATTCAATTTTCATTAAAAGATACTGAATGGTTCAAGCTTACCACAATTTCATGGAAATAAACACAGATACGTTGATTAGCAATGAATTCTGGCACAATTACTGGCACAAATTCCCATCTGCTTATGTTCCAGGCTTTTATTTTACACAAATATGAGCTGGCTTCAACGCACTGTTGCTTTATCAAGATTATTTGCACTAGTGGTCTCGAACTAACGCTCCTAAGTGAGTATATCAGCGAGTCTAGCCAATGAGGCCACGTTTCGACAAGTGTTTGAAAAAATGTTACCTTTTCACGTCTCCCCTAACAACGAAAGATAGTATTTATAGCCCGACCAATCGTGGTTAGTCTTTCATTTGTTGCGCTCCAATCAATTTGGAGTTTACATGGTAGGCTAAGTCTGTAACGTAAGATTTTTTTCAAACACGTTATAAAAAAATTTTATGAGCAGAAATGATTCCATGCTGTCAGGCATCCCCACTATTTTATTTTGGTTATAATTTATTAATTCCTGGACTATTTGCGTAACGTTTTACATATTCTTTGTCAGCAAGCCCTAAGGAACCAAAATATCCAAATTTAAAAGAGCTACGTGGCTGCGTTCAAAATATGTATTTTCTACCTCCTGTTTCGAAGATGTGCTGTCTGGGTACTGTTATGTTTTCAACCGTAAACCCATCTATTGTTATCTTTCCTAATAAGCGTGTTTTGTGATTTTAAAACCTAACTCTGGGAAGGTTAGTGAATTTATCTCTGTCCGTCTGAAAAATGGTTAGTGCATGTAGTCTTACACGCGTGATGGCAGCATTTGTGTATCGCGCGACGCGTGTTGCATGCGTTCCTGATTTTCAGCCCTCCCTCTCTCTTTATCCTTTAGTCCATCTGTTCGTTCGTTTTGGTAACGCAGTATAATTAATGTTAGGATTAATTTAGGTCATTACGCAGTCTGCCTCTCAATGTTTTTCCAAGAAATACAGCACACGTTTCATTGAAGAAAGCGGGTCATAATACAGTAAGCTTTTACTATCAACGTGAAAGCGTTACAATTTGCAGACGAAGCAGAAAACAAGGGGGATTTCGAGTACCTTCTTTGTGACAGCACTGTTATTTACCATTGCTCTTTTCTTTATTAATTTTATTTGTTAGGCTTCATATTTACCTAATAATTTATATATGTGGATTAGAATATTCCACGACAGTCAGGTACCCATTTACAGCTGGATAGACTGCAGCGTGTCGGTACCGTGATTCGAACCCAGCACCTTTGCTGCGAGAGACCAGCGCTCTAACCACTCTGCCAATCGGACTCTCAATTTGATTGAAATAAGGTCAAAATAAAGACAACTGCCATTGTATGACATAAAACGCTGTGTCACATTAACATTACGCATGAGCGTTGAGATCCGGTCTGTTCAAAACACGGTTTGAGAGCGGGCAGAAATGTTTGCTCTCTCTCTCCCTCCCTCCCTCTCTCTCCCTCTCGTCCTCTCTCTCTCTCTCTCTCTTTCTTGTAACGTCAGCATATTGTCCATTTTATGTTTTATTTTCTTGTATTTGTTTTTGTGAATAAATAAAAAATTATTTGTCACATGGCTAGTTATTACCTCGTTGTTTTAACAATTGTTTCATCTATATCCCATGGATATAAGTGAGGATATAAATATTTTTAAAATAGGTCGTGACTTTTCATTTACCTTTGTATTTGGACATGCGCCCAAATATAGCTCACGGACTTTGTGTCCAGGTAGACCACCAAACAAAAACATGGAGAAGAGAGCTGAAGACAGAAGTGAAAATGATGAGGAAAACGTGGAAAGAACTTGAGCTGATTGCGCGTGGCAGAAGGACTTTTCATGTGTTTGCTGAAGGCCTATGCTCCTTGTGGAGCTAAAGGGTATATCTGTCCCTCCTACCTCGGGGATTCTAGATCAAAGATTGCCGTGTAATTCTTCCAACAGGTGCCCTCAGTGTGTACTCAATAACCGTCGTCAGTACCTCCTTAACAATAATAAAAGTGGATTTTGTTTTTCTTTACTTGTTAACCGGTAAGAAATAATGTCAATACATTCTATCCTCACCCACTAAAATACAAACATTCCACTGTCTCGTCATATTCTTTCCAGCCACATACAAATTGTGGCGTCTGCTTCACTAAGGTTCGATCATTCAACCGAGGGCTAGAGTCCACATATTGTATTCTTTTTTTCCCCGGGTCTACGTCTGCTACTGTCTGTCGGTTCGTTTGACAGGGTAGAAGATTGATGTCTGATCACTTCATTTCCATAAACAAATCAAGCAATAACCCCTGGACACCGGTGTAAGATTGAATATTTCTTGAAGTGGCAACATCCATTCTGGCAAGTCAGTCAGACAAGTATGAAGTTGAACGGAAACTGCTGATGGGAGTAGAAAAAGTGTGTGTGTGGAAAAGGGGGGGGGGGGGTGTAATGGGAAAGCCTGATAACAGTACACACTCTTCTGTCCCAGAAAACTATGTTTTTTTTTTTGCTGTTTTTTTTTTTTTTTTTTTTTGAGAAAAATATCCTTTTCAATCCCTGATGATGTATAATTAGCACATATAGTATGTATAATTTTAGATAGTATATTTTATTGCCGCCGTTTCCTTACGTCATTACCCCTCTTTGTCATTTCTTGTATATGTATTTCATTGACTCAACACCCTTTCAGCTCACCAAGGAGCATAGGCCTTCAACAAACTAGTGCTAAGTCTTCCCGTCCTGTGCCATCAACTCAAAGTCTTTCCGTGACTTCCTCATAGCTTTCTTTTCTGTCTTAAAATCCCTTCTCAGTATTTTGTCCGGTGTCCCGTCTGCTTCCCTTAGCTGGTGTATTCCAGAGTCCAATGTCCGCGTCTGCTTCCCTTAGCTGGTGTATTCCAGAGTCCGATGTCCGCGTCTGCTTTTCCTCTCTTTTTTCACTGGCATTTATTTGTCTGGTTATTTATTGTATATATAAGGTGAATTAAACATGTTCTAATTATGTGTGTGTTTCATGAAATAATAGATTCTTCTTAATTTTTTAATGGTGTTTTCGTCATTTATATTCACACACACACGTACGTACGCACGCGCGCACGGACGATCATATATATATATATATATATATATATATATATATATATATATATATATATATATATATATATATATATATATATATATATATATATATATATATATATATATACGAGGCGTGTTCAAATGAAACCCGACCGTGCTGCGCCAAGTGGACATTTGTAGGAGGAGCATGATGACGTCACATCTGACGTAATAAGCACATACGAATGTACAAGTGTGTAAGTGTTCATTCTCCTAGTATTCATTGGTTGTGCTGCAGGCCGTTAAAATAATGGCCGGTGTGATAAGGAATCCGTCCAAAGTTAATCAGCGAGCGGTGATTCAGTTCCTAACAGCCGAAGGATGTCGACCAGTCGACATTCCTTGCCGAATGAAAGCAGTGTATGGTGACAAAAGTGTGTCTAAGACTACAGTGAAATACTGGGCACGAATGTTACGAGAATGACGTCAGTTAACGAAAGATCTTCCGCGGCCAGGTCAGGTGCATATTGTTGCGACAGAAGAAGCCATCGCCGAGATTGATGCAGCAATACGGGTGGACCGTCGTCGGAACTTACGTTCGCTAGCAGACGAATTCGCTGTGTCTCTTGGGACAGTTCAAATGGTGGTTAGGAAGAAACTGAAGTATCGAAAGGTGTGTTCACAATGGGTCCCACGGATGCTGACCGATCACCATAAGGAAGAACGCATGGGGTGGAGTTTGAACCACCTGCTGCGTTACGAAGAGGAGGGTGATGCATTTCTGTTGCGCATAGTGGCAGGCGATGAGTCGTGGTGCCACCACTTTGAGCCGTGCAGCAAATCAGCGAGCATGCAATGGAAACATCCCGGATCACCAAAACCCAAAAAATTCAAGACACAGATTTCCGCCGGTAAGGTTATGCTGACCGCATTTTTTGACCATGAAGGGCTTCTATTGGTAGACTTTAAAGAGCCTGGCGTGAACATCAATGCCATCCGCTACAAAGACACACTAGACAACCTGCATATAGCCATCAAGAATAAACGACCCGGCATGCTTTTGCGTGGTGTGATTCTGTTGCACGACAATGCTCGTCCACATGTTGCGAACATTGTGCAGGAAGCGTTAGCCAAGGAAAAGGTGGGAAGTTCTGCCACACCCAGCCTACAGCCCCGATCTGTCACTATGTGACTTTCATTTGTTCGGACCCTTAAAAAAAAATCTCTAAAGGGACAACGATTCGACTCCGATGCAGACGTCAGGGCCTCGGTGACCAAATGGTTCAATAAGCAACCATAGTCATTTTTCTCGGACGGCATCCGCCGTCTACTCAAGCAGTGGGATGCGTGTCTGAATGCCTATGGTGACTATTTCTAAAGAACCCCAGTGGGTACTTGCTTCATAACAATTGCTGTATTTAATTCTACTACTCCTGCTGATGTACCTTACATATATTTGTTATAAAGCCACTGGGACGGGTTTCATTTGAACACACCTCGTATATATGGTAGATTTTAAAAAGTAGTTTCGTCTTACTTTTCGTGTTATTTTTATCATGTATATTTAGACACACGCATATATGTATTATTATAATTATATATATATATATATATATATGTGTGTGTGTGTGTGCGCGCGTGTGCGTGCGCGTGCGTGTGTGTGTGTGTATGTAAGTATGCTGGGGTACATGTTTATATTTAATTTTGTAACAGCTGGGCTACATTTTGTGTCCTATGTCGGGTCTATTTTTCTCTTCCCTTTTTTTTGGTATTTAAATCTTTAGTAGTTTATTGCAGACGATACGCCAAGGCCTTAAATCCTACCCCCTGCAGACCCAAGTAGAACAGTCCCAATTAAGATGGTTTGGCCATGTCTGCAGAATGGGAGAAGATCGGATACCATGACAAGCATGGGAAACAAAGAGCCAAGGATCCAGACCCCGAGGACGACCCAGAGTCCGCTGGGAGGACAACATTAGACAATCTTTGAAGGATCGAGGACTAGAATGGAACCAGGCCAGGAGGAAGACAGCCGATAGGATAGTCTGGCGCTCTCTCTTCCAAACCTCTACACCTCACGGTAGAAGGGGAACGACTAAGTAAGTAAGTAAGTAGTTTATTGCTTCCATTGTTCTATTTAAATTTTATATTCTATATAAATATATATACCCTTTCCCCTTACCTGTTTAACATTTATGCCGAGAATATCATCAGAATATCATGAGAAGCGTAAGAGATGACCAAGAACACGCAGAGTTTGACCCATTTAACATCGGCGGGTACCAGATCCCGGAAATCAGATATGCTGACGACACAGTCCTCCTATCGACCAACCCGGAAGGACTTGAACAATTAATTCTTCCACCAAAAAACACAGCGAGGCCCAGAATCTATACCTAAACACCAAGAAGACCAAAGTATTGACAACAGACAAAGTAAAGACCAAACCAGAAATTGAAATTGAAAACGAAGAACTGGAAGGTGTTAATGAATTCGAATACTTAGGATCAATCATCAACAGCTCTGGCGACTGTGCAGTAGAAATTAAAAGAAGACTTGCAATTGCTTCACATAAACTAATACAGATGAAAAACCTATGGCAAGGCACAAGCAAAGAAACAAAGTTAAAACTGATCAGATCATGTATATTCCCAGTAGCAACATACGGCTGCAAGACTTGGACACTCAATAAAATAGTTGCAAAAATGGTTACATCATTCGAAATGAAATGCTACAGAAGGATGTTGAGAATACCCTGGACAGAAAAAAAGACCAACAGAGAAGTACTGCACTCACTAAACGTAGAGGAAAATTGGCTCCTAAATACCTGTCACAACGTGTCTTATACAAGAGTCTGTCTTTGTAAAGAGACTCGACACCAAGTCTGAGAAATGTCTGAGAAGATAAACTAAGAAGAGATTTTAAGTGAATGTGGAGGATGAGACTTATAGCTTCGAGGGTGAGAACCTAGATTGACTCTCCCACGCTACTGTCTCACCACCTCTTGCTCCGTGGAGATAAGGTTCACACAAATTAATATCCACAGACACAACTGTACAGCCAAGAAATACAGGTACAGTATAGAGAAGGACAAACTGATCCAGTGCACATTTATAAGTTTATTTTAAAAATTTACCACACTAACAAAAAAGAGCAACATGCAAGCTCGCACAAGCTGGAAAAAAAGAACAAAATAAATGAATGACACAAATATCAAATTTCCACGCTCACTTCCACACCTACAAGAGAAACAAATAAGGTTTAACAAAAAACAAATTGGGGGGGGGGGCCCTCTATGTAAGAGACACCACAAACTGAAACAATGCTATTTCAAACTAAGAAAAACCGTGGAGTCCCACCAAACAACAGACTACACTCCACCAGTTTTCCCTATGTCCCGTTTAACCAGACAGAGGAAGAATTAATAACTAATCTGACTAAAATATCTCAAACACGCTCCCGGCTGCCCTACCCAACTGAATTCTACACAACTAAATTCTACACAACTAAATTCTGCACGGAGCCCTCTGCTTCATCTACCTCAGAGGCTCACCTCCCAGTTATATCTTATCTAACTCTTCAGTTCCTGAAACAACTCTCTCCCCTCTCCTTCAGTTTGGTGCCTTCCTGTCGCTATCATCTTCTTCTTAGGCTCAGGTGCGTTACCCTTCTTCGGGTACCTCCTCCCGTTAGTATTCGAGAGGCATGGTCTCCCTCTCTCCTCTCCAGAATAACTGATGAAGGGGTCCTTGGTGAATATATATATATATATATATATATATATATATATATATATATATATATATATATATATATATATATATATGTGTGTGATGGGGCCGGGAAGACACCCCTGTGACCCACCCCCACTTCAGTTCAAGGCATGTTTGTCGCCCATATATTTTCGGTCGGCCCACGTGACTGTCAGCTCACGTGATGGCGCGAGCCTGGGTTGTGAAAAATCGGAAGTAGAAGATATGTAATGAGGCCATAATAATGCCAAGAAATTAATTGTGGTGTATAGTTGTGAGTCATATTTGATATTCGTGGGTTATATTAAATAGCTGTAGGTTTTATTTGTGTTTTCGCTATTCCTAAAGCGATAATCGCGTGTGATATTTAAGTAGCCAAGATTAATACGCCCAGCGCGCAGTAGTTGAGTGATTAGCCCAGTGCCTATAAAAAGAGATAGCGAACCAGCAGCGGGCCTTCTTGAAGTATCAGTCCAGACAAGAGAGGACGAAAGGAGGCGCGCTGTGTACCCACACAGAAGAACACAAAGACATGACACGTGAGTTAATTTAAATTAGAATTAGTTTTATATAATTCGGAAATAATATCGATGTGGCTATTTTAATGTTGAGTGATATAGATAGATGTGTTTCCAAAGGAAATGTCTTTTTAGGACATTATAATTTAGTCTTGAAATGATAGATGAGAGAAAATAATGTTTGATAGGTTTTATTAGGCACGCAAAGCCCAAATCACAGATGTGAGAGTTTAGTATCAAGTATTCCATTCATCAGAGAAAGGCAAATTTAGTAGGGAGCTATTTCATACATGAAACTGGACAGAGAAGCGATTTTTTACTTTAATTTAGATGATATTGACTGTTATCAGGATGGCAACCACGTGGTCATGAAAGGCGGCGCGTCACCATGTGTGATTGTATAAAGAAGACGCCAGTTTTATATTGTGTGAATTGACACGTGGGTGGGAAGCAGATTAAGATAATTTTCCCCAGTAAAGGAAAGAAAGAGTTGTCGTGTTAATTTGCCTTTATATGATGACTAGTTCTAGTTGTTAAAGTCAAGAGTAATTATTTTGTTTCTTTAATGTAAAAGTAATTGAGTGTATTTCCCGATAGCCTACTTATCATAATTCTACTGTATATATTTAATGGGTTACTGTGAGGTGAGAATAGTCATTTAGATTTCTGGAGAGCGCGAGGCCACTCCTTGGGCGTAAAGCGCATTTGAGACATAAATGTTGCTGTTTGCTCCTTGCGGAGCAGGGCGACACCAGTGCGGTTGAATCCAACAGAAGCCTGCATGAAGCATTTAAATGCTATGGCAGTGATTTGTTTCGGTAACGATGTGTTTCATGTGATGAGATTCCCAGTCTCATCAGTGGTCATATACGACACGCTTGTTGCCAGGCGCACCAGTCGTCACATACGACATGCTTCCGAATGCAGTAACGAATATTGAGATAGACCAGTTGTGAGGTGGTGGTTTATTCTCGTTATTGAGAGTATTTGTTGTACATATAGTTGAATATTATTTTATGTCCATTTTATGATTATTTAATTATGGTTATGTGAGGAATGGTTGTGAGAGCATGTGGGCTCACTTCAAGATATATATTTCTCTTCTCCGCTCCTGAGGGAGCATGGGGCCAACAGTGTGGTTTGCCTTCATATTAAGCATTCAGATGCTCGGGCAGTAGTGGTTTTGGTAGCAATCTGTGTTACATGGTGAGGTTGCCAGCCTCATGCACAACACCATACTAGTCTCATTGGACGACATGCATGAGTGTGTGTGATAGTTGAGGGTGTGCTCTTGCAGTAGTGTTTTTGGTAGCAACCGATGTTACACGTTGAGGTTGCCAGCCTCATGCACAACACCATACTAGTCGCATTGGACGACACACATGAGTGTGTGTGTGTGTGATAGTTGAGTGTGTCAGGTGGCGGCGTAGGACAGTATGACAGGTGAGAGCGTGGTGTTTCTCATTCAGTATTATATTATGATTTTAACTATTCTGTGCTTTGTTTGCTTCTTCAGATTAGCATCGGGCACTGTTGGGTGTTTTGTTTTGTTTTGTTTTGTTTTGTTTTGTTATGTTCGCTAGTTTATTTGTTTAATGTTTGCTTTGTCACTGAATGGGTTGTAAAAATAAATATAGCCCCTGCCTCTAGAATCAAGAGTTTTATTGTTGTTCGGGTCGGTGCGAGTATAATCATCATCATCATCTCGCCCACCCTATCACACATATATATATATACATATATATATATATATATATATATATATATATATATATATATATATATATATATATATATATATATATATCTGGCTATAAATCTAGCGAATAGTGATGGCACTCAATTTTTCCCACAACGACGATTAAACCGCTTCGGGTTTTGGCCTACTGCTATATTGTGACAGTATGTAAACAATACAAGGCAAAGTGGCCTGTTGAGTATTGGGCTGTGGGAGCCAGGCGCTCCAATTTCTAGGCAATTCCACGCTGAGGTATATGTTCCCCCAATTCAGGAGAATCCCTGATGCCTCGCCGTCTGGCAGAAGTAGCTATGTGCGCCCGTTACTTTGCGCGTATCCCAGCTATCAAATACAGTGATGTCTCTCGCCTCCCTCTCCTAGTAGAAGGCGAAGTCCGTTGTAGGCTTAGGGGTTGCCTACGACGCCGTGAATCGCTGTAAAACAATAACAACTTATATTCAACCAATTCAATACAACCATTATTCAACAACATTACAAACACAAATATTTACATACATCCCGTTATCCCACACCATAATAAACTCCATACTAAGTACAATCACTCAAGCCCGAACCCATTTCTGTCCATCGGGTCAGGCTGGCTGCCCCGCCGTGTTAATAGCTCACCCCTTCTCCTCTCCTTCACAAGACAACAGCTTGTCTCTTACACTTAACACAGACGCCGGCTGACCTGATTTCTTCTGAGCCCAGCTCGTGACCTAGGCAGATACGCGTCACAACATCGCTTCTCTGTACTCCGCTATATTCCTTTATTTAATGGTTCCCGAGCCTTACACTTATCAAAGGCAGCATATGAAAGGTTTATCAAAAGTAGGCACAAATTATCTATACACAAATGCATACACCATTTATCATAACACTAATACACCCTTCCCCCAACGTACCCTTCAGGAGCTAATTTAAATACACACGGCCACTTAGGCTTAAAAAAAACCCGAGTACATACGCTCCTATTTCCCAAGTTATCCTAACACAATGTGGTTACCCTGAATCCGTTATATATATTTTACACAGTACTTCATCAGGCCTAGGTCCTATACTCATTCAGTTCTATATTAATAACAGCACCAAACTTAATCAATTAAACTCACTGGCTAGACATCGTATAATTACCAACGAAACTTACAATACACTGGCTATAGCATTTAGAGGTCATGTAATTGATGGCAATACTACTGACTAATAATAATAAAAAATCCTCTTAGAAGGCTTACTCTGTCTTGCTAAAGTCCTTAGCCAAAATTCCTTCACACCAACTATCTAATCTAAGTACATACCAAGACGTTCAGGCAAACTGAATTTATGTCTGTCCCTATTCTTACTTACTTAGTCGTTCCCCTTCTACCGTGAGGTGTAGAGGTTTGGAAGAGAGAGTGCCAGACTATCCTATCGGCTGTCTTCCTCCTGGCCTGGTTCCATTCTAGTCCTCGGTCCTTCAAAGATTGTCTAATGTTGTCCTCCCAGCGGACTCTGGGTCGTCCTGGGAGTCTGGATCCTTGGCTCTTTGTTTCCCATGCTTGTCGTGGTAGCCGGTCTTCTCCCATTCTGCAGACATGGCCAAACCATCTTAGTTGGTACTGTTCTACTTGGGTCTGCAGGGGGTGGGATTTAAGGCCTTGACGTATCGTCTGGTTGCGTACCATGTCTCTTCTTGTTACTTCAACCACCTTCCTCAGATATCTCATTTCTGAGGTTTGGATCTGGCTTTTGTGGGTTGTAGTCATTGCCCATGACTCGCATCCATATGTCAAGACTGGGACATAGGTGGAGCGGTATACAGCCATCTTCGTTTTCTTACCAACCTCTCTCTTGCTGAGGAATCCTCGATTTATGGCCTGAAAAAGTCTCCCAGCTGCTGCTTTTCGAGTGGCCAACTCTTCTTTGATGCCTCCCTTTCGGTCTATAATAGCTCCGAGGTATTTAAAGTGGTCGACCTGCTCCAGGACCTGTTCTCCTAGCTTAATCTGATGTCTTCTTTCTTCTCGTGATATCACCATGGATTTTGTTTTAGAGCTGCTTATGACCATCCCTCTCTTCTCCAGCTCTTCCTTCCAGACTTGCAGGTTGAATTGGAGATGTGCCTCTGATTTAGCAATCAGGGCAACATCATCAGCAAATGCCAGCTCCGAAATACAGACCTGTCTCATCTTCCAGTACCCCACTGAATACTTTCTTGTTCTCTCCTTACATGCCTTGATGACATCGTCCATGAGGAGTATGAAAAGGTAAGGTGACAGGATATCACCTTGTCTTACACCAGTGGTGGTCCTGAACTCTTCTGACTTATGGTTTGCTGTCCTCACATAATTTCTGCAAGACTTGTAGAAGCTCTGTATAGCATGAATCAGAGGTGCTGGAATGTTCTTCCTTGCCAAACAGTCCCAAAGTTTGCTCCAGGGGACCCTGTCAAACGCCTTTTCCAGATCTATGAAACAAAGATGGATCTCACTCTTATACTCAAGGGCCTTTTCACTCAGCTGTCTGAGTGTGAAGATTAGGTCTTGAGTACTTCGGTTTGCTCGGAATCCGCACTGGACCTCATCCAATTGTGGCTCAGCTACGCGTCGGAGTCTCTGCTCTAGGATTCTAGAGTAGATTTTACTGGGACACTGAGAAGGGATATACCTCTATGGTTTCAACTGTCGATTGTCACCCTTTTTGAAAATTGGTGTTATGATGGCAATTTCCCAATCCTTTGGTATGGTCTTGTTGTACCACGCTGCCTGTAGAACCCTTAAGAGTAATAGGTCGCCTGATGCTCCCATGTACTTAACCATTTCTGGTGTTATACCATCATGCCCTGCTGCTTTGCCCATCTTGATTTTCTCCAGTGCTGCCTTCAGTTCTTCCATCTTTATGTCATCTTCACCATCATTGGTTTTCTCTTCTGTGCTAGTGGTTATCATTTCTGATGCTTCACCATGCTCACCATCCAGGAGTTCTGAGAAATATTCTTTCCATCTTTCCATTACTTCCTTCGGGGCAGTAAGCAATTTGCCTTGCTTGTCCTTTATAAATTTGAGAGGGCATTGTTTTTCCTTTCTCATGTTCTTTAGGGTCTTATAGAACAATTTCTGGTTTTCTTGTGCATCTTTTTCTAGCTTTTCTCCAAATTCTTCCCAGGACTTCTGTTTTGCTGCTAGCACCTTGTTCTTTGCTTCTGTTCTGAGTGTCACATATTCTCTATATTTTTCCATTTGTCCTGTTGTGTTTTTAGCTCCTAAGTATTGTTTCCATGCCATTTTCTTCTCTCTTATTTTCTCTTTGACTTCCTCTGTCCACCAAGGTGTCCTCTTTCTCTTGTTCCCAAGTCGGACTTCACCGCATGCTTCTGCAGCAGCTGTCTTTATGATATCCTTGAATTTATTCCAGAGGGTTTCCAAGTCATCAGGTCGTTCTTCTGTGTTGCTCACCGCTGCAGCAATAAGCCCCTGATATCTGGTCTTAATTTCTGGCTCTCTCAGCTTGTAGGTCCTAATGCTCATTTCTTCCGCTCGTTTACTTGGTTTCTTGCGTGATGTTGGGCAGTTCCTAGGCTGAGCAACTCTTTCAGTTGTTCTTTTGATTGTTAGCAGGTAGTGATCACTTCCAATCTCTGGCCCCCTCCAGACTCTAGCATCCCGGACATATTTGAATGAGCTTCTCCTAACAATGGCATAGTCGATCACTGACTTCTCATTCTTGGTTGGTTCACATCTAGTGTATGCATGTATGCGCTTATGGGGGAACTTTGTGTTTGTAATGATCAGATTCTGCTCACTGCAGAATCTAAGGAGTCGCTTTCCATTGTCATTGAGAGTATCTTCTCCATATCTTCCGATAACTCCACCCCATCTAGCATGGTCATTTCCAACTCTGGCATTAAAATCTCCGAGCATGATAACTTCATCTAGGCAGTCATCCACTGTCCTTTGAAGCAGCTCGAAGAATTCCTCCTTGACCTCTGCTCTCTCATCCTCATTTGGCCCATACACTATGACCAGGTTGACTATGGTTTCTCCTTCTTTTAGTTTTACAACCATAATGCGCTCCGAGACAAAGTTCCATCCCTTGATACTATCTTTCTGGTTTTTGGCCACAATGCAACCCACGCCCCCTTTAGCTCTTTCAGATGTGGGTACACCACTGTATAACAGTGTGTTGCCATCGAGATCCATGACTCCTTGTCCCTTTTTCTTTGTTTCGGTAATAGCCAGGATTTCTAATTTTGCTTTCCTCATCTCTTCCATCAGCTCCTCTTCTTTCCCATTTATACTTCTTGTGTTCCAAGTTCCATAAGTCGTAGTCCGTAGTCCGTTCCAGTTCGTCGCCTTTAGAATCAGTCCGGTTTTCTCTCTTATATTGCTCGTAATCATAGTTTAAAGCAAACAGGTGATTGGCCTGTTGTGCCTTTGCATGGTGGAGGGGCTGCCTCCTTACGGCCTCCATGCAGGCCGCCCTCCTCCTTTTTCATCCGGGCTTGGGACCGGCATAGGTGGAGTTCTGTCCCTTTTCCCGGCAACAAAATTCCAGGACTGAGAGCCTCGACTAACAGACCAGAACCTGTTTTATAGTAACAACTCTCTGATGCAACTTAGGACCACGTGCACGGGAAGACCGACGCGATACGTAATAGATCTAGAATTATCTCCAAAAAGATGCAAGTACCCCCAATTCGACGTAGTACCAGAACTACTACCTAAATTAAAATCGAAAACAATCGTAAGAGTTTCCCTTGAAACATGCCACTACAAAGGAATAGTCCTAACAGAGTTCAATCTCTTCTATACTGTTCAAAAAAAGAAACGCATAGCTACTGAAGGAACACACATAGCCATAATTTTGACATTCAATAACTTTTTAAATTTAATGAGTTAATTGTTCAAATTGCACACAAGAATACCTTAGGGTTCAACCAATCAATTGACAGTTGTTTTGCATCTGGTTCACGAGATTTTTTTGGCGTACGGGCTTTCCCGTTAGTATGGTGTATGGCCTCCTCTTGCATCGATCAGCGACTGGCATCTCCTGGGCATGGATGCGATCAGACGTCTGATGTGGGCCTGTGGGATGGCTGCCCACTCTTCCTGGAGTGCCTGGAACAGATCACGACGATTGGCTGGAGCAAGTCTCGGCGACAAACACGTCTATGCAGCTCATCCCACAGGTGCTCAATCGGACTCATGTCTGGAGACAGGGATGGCCAGGGAAGGGTGAGAATGTTGTTGGCAGTCAGGAACTGTGTGGTCAACCGTGCACAATGGGGTCTGGCGTTGTCCTGTTGAAACACAGACCTTTGGGCAGCCAAAAGTGGAAGGACATGGGGTCGAAGAATTTCATTGGCGTATCGTTGCGCATTCAATCCTCCTTCAATGTGCACCAATTGACTCCTTCCGTTGTAACTGATCATTCCCCACACCATTGCACCCCCACCACCGTGCGGCGGAGCTTCATCAACGCAATTTTGGGCAAAACGTTCATTTCGCCTACGGAAGACCCTACGCCGTCTATCATGACGCTGCAACAAAAAGAAAAATTCGTCACTAAACCAGCCACGTCTCCATTGATTGTCAGCTGCCCAGGGACGATGCTGGTTGGCCCAAAGAAGTCGATTTTGGCGATGGCGGCGCGTAAGAACAGGTCCTCGGTGAGGTCGTTGTGCCCAAAGTCCAGCGTCATGCAGTCTATTCCGGACAGTTTGATCAGACACATGACGTCCTGCAAGCAATGACTGTGCAGTTGAGGAAGCTGTTGTAAACCTGTCTCTGAGGTGACGAAGCCGAATAAAGCGATCCTCCGCTGCTGTTGTCACTCTGGGTCGTCCACTGCGATGCCGGTCTTCAACTGAGCCAGTGGCTTGGAACCGGTGCCAAAGTCGACTGATGGTACTCTGATGCACGTTTAGATGCCTAGCAACCTGACTTTGACTTTCGCCTGCATGCAGTCGGCCAATAGCAATGTTCCTTAAATTTATCGATAGAGACGCCATAAATGTCTGCTTCAAAATGAACTGAATTTTTGTGTGTGAAGCGTTATCCTTTTATAGGGTTTCAGTTGCGTAGTCGGTGAATAGTGTTCACCCCAAATTTTGTAGCTTTCACGTGCGCGCAACATGAGCTGTGGTCAAAAATTGCATCATAAACACTATTGACCACTGCAGTTATAACGATTACAAAAACGAACGCAATTCAGGTCAAAACGTGCATTTGACACTGTAAAGAACATTTGAGGCTGGTTTTTATATACCCTAGCACCACATTTTACTTACAAACTCATAAAAACGCGCCCTCGGATAGCTATGCGTTTCTTTTTTTGAACAGTATACATACTAATGCCTGCTCACCGTAAAATTAATATAACAAGATTCTAACACCTACTTCCGAAAATCAGCAGACTCGAGAAAGCTTCCTGAAAATCATAACATTTTATTCCCGCTAGCCCACATCAGACGAATGCCGCTACCCAAGGGACACTACAAATCTCCGAGCGAACGGGCTTTTCTCTCCCCTGAAATTAGAGATCAAAGGAATAAATTTGCTCCCCGTGATCACAAAGCCAGATGCCGCTGTAAGTTTACCTAAAGTTACGTCTAATAACCGACAGTCTTTCTGCTCTACCCACGCGAAGAGTGAAACTAAAATAGACCACGCAACAACGCAGGTATGTGTTACACCCACCCCGAACAGAAAGGGGTGATGGTGTTGTTCCTGCAATTATTACAGCCATAAAGAAGAACCAAGAAATGTTTACAAATCAAAAACCCTGAACGAATAGAATAAAAAAGGAAACAACAACAATAATTAAAAGAATGGGGCGAGTTGAAATTAAAAATAACAGTCAACTCGTCACAATACCATCGCAATAAGGAAGCTGAAATTTTTCGGTCATATAAAAAAGACATAATAGTCTGGAAAAAATAGTGATGGAAGGCATGGTCCCTGGAAAAAGGGGAAGGGGTCGACCTAGACGACGATGGACCCAGGACATCACAGAGAGTCTGAACTTGTCTTACTTGCCCAGAATCGTGATGCGTTCAGAGCAGCTGTAATGGAGACAACGTTCTGGAAAGAATACGTCACATGATGATGATTCTATTTTAATCGCTGATAATTTGGTACTGATTTCTGCAACAAATAAGCTAGAACAGTAACTGAATATACACCTATGTATACCTCCTGCAAATGGCTCCACTACGAGTCTTCGAGGAGAGAGCGCTATAAAATGATCTCCACCCTATCAGACTAGTCATCGAAGCTGACCAAAGTCAAGCCTGAATACCACATGATGTATAATAATTCGCCAGAGAAACCACTTCTTTCAGAGCTCATAAACCTTGACTACCCGCATGGAAGCCACGGCAGGGTGTGACAGATTATGAATATAGCTTTCATCTATCTACTTCTTTATTCACATTTTTCTTTTACCTAGTTTTCACCTACGCCTGTTGGTTAACATAAAACCATTCTATACACTCTGAGATCTGTCCCTTTTTCTAATTTAGCACGCATTCTATTGCGGTTCGCTATTTCTTTGATGTATGCTCACGAGGAGACCTATTAGCTACGTTGATCTGTAATTTATTCTTAACACCAGCGATTGAAAATCGTTGGATAGGATCAGATAGCGATCAAGAGCGGATAATTTTTATTACCTCCCTTGTAATCCGTTCGCTAGTTAAGTAATTAAACACGGCAGATCGCCAGATCAGAGAGCGGGCTCGCTCGATTTCGTTCTATGACCACGTCTGCAGGGCGGTAAACAGTGTGATTTTACGATCGAAGAAATCTCGCACGGTCTGGTTAATTACGTTAAGCCTGATCTAAAGAGAGTGCAGAGGGAAAAGGGTGTAGATTTCTTTAATCCAGAATTCCAGCAGAGATTCTCCGTGGGTGCTAACATCTGGCAGAGAGTCTGGTTTTCGGTCTATAGTGATCTTTTCCTTTGATTTCAGATATATATATAAACCCTAGCAGTCTAACTAAATTTATCCAGTACCGCCAGAATACAAAAAGGGACAGATCTCAGAGTGTATAGAATGGTTTTATGTTAACCAACAGGCGTAGGTGAAAACTAGGTAAAAGAAAAATGTAGATAAAGAAGTAGATAGATGAAAGCTATATTCATAATCTGTCACACAGGGGTAGCTCTGTAATCCATGCGAACACCGCAAATTTTAAAAACTGGTTATGTCGTGTGACGGTATTGCCTCCCCTGCTTTGCAGTAGTGGTCCAACAGTGGCCAAAACTAAAGAGCATCTATTATAGGCTTCAATGAAGTCTATTTTTACACAAGATTACTCTTGGCAGAAATGTCGATAGAAGAGTAGTAAAGCTTTTATCACATGGGAGTCTTCATAAGATATTCAGAAAGGCGAAAACAATGCTGGCTGTCGCTGAGCACGTTAATTCTATAATCTGCCGACACTTTTATGAAGAATTTAGCAATGGTTTATTCTAGATCGTTAAGCCCTCACCGCTGAGTTAATCAGTGGAATTATTATTATTATTATTATTATATATATATATATATATATATATATATATATATATATATATATATATATATATATATATATATATATATATATATATATCTGTTTAGAGTGTGTGTTTAGTAACTTTGACTGAGACAAACATGTAGTACATTTAAAAGGATTAAATCGAAGTTAAATTTGTAACATTACAAATAACAAAATTTAACAATCACTTTAAGTTGTAACAGTTGGAAAATAATTTGAATATTTATGAAAAGGATTTTCATCACTTGGATAGGATTTAACTGAATAAAGGAGGTCACTTTTGGCAGCGGATATTTTTCATTTTGCTGCCAATGGTAGTTTCTTCTCCCGCTGGGTCAGTTTCTTTCACTCTGCTCTCGCTCGTCTTTGGTCCAAGTTCAGGCGCGGCACGTTCAAAGAACGTCGAAGAGTAACGGCTAAGTTGGTTCTGCGTCTGTCTATAAGACCCTCTTATGATGGCGTCTCGCAACACGTCAATCCACTTCTACCTTCACTTGGTTCTAGAGATAGTACTTTCTGCTGGTACCACCAATAACTGGTAATAGAAATAGAAACTAAACGCTCTTCTGAGTATGGCATTTTCCAACACAGTTATGCCCCCCCCCCCCCCTCTTCTATTTTACCATCCCATGTCAGAATTTACCCTCGATGAGAATTACATTTAATCCCTCGGTATAAAACTACATTTAAACTGAATAGCTTTAGCTTTACAGTACATTTACATGAAAAGGTTAAACGTGCAGATATAATATGTTTTACATTTACATCTCCACTGTTGGAAAAGTGTTCACAATATAAATTCATTTATGTTTCATTTATATTTACACTTGTGGAAAAGTTTGAAACATCTATTAATTTAAAATGAATATTTTCACATAGACATTTACATTGGTTTAAAGCTTGAAAAGTTACATTAATTTTAAAGTGAATATATTTATAGGGACATTTACACTGCTTTGAAATGTAAGTATTATAATTGAATGCACATCATTTCTTTCATTTTTCCCTCCCTGCTCCATAGGGAACCTGGAACTACTTTATGTTTTTAGTTCTCTTTACGAAACTATCAATAAAGCAATCACCAGCCCTTGCAGTGGTGGTTCATTAATCATCATTCTTGATAATGAGGTTGCCAGCCCCAAATGACTTTGACATCCAATAGCGAGTTTCACACATTAAACTTCACATGGTTATATATATATATATCATCATCATCTCAGCCCGTAACCCGACATGGGTCGTAGGGGTGCCATGGTGGAAGCATCAGAAGACAGGGTCCTCCACTGCTCTCTATCCTCAGCAATGCGTACAAGTGTGGAAAAACCGTGTCCTGCCCATTCTTTGATGTTATCAGCCCAGGATTTTCTCTGCCTTCCTCTTCTCCGTTTACCTTCGACTGTTCCCTGAAGGATCGTTTTCGAAAGGGAGTCATGACGAGTTACATGCCCAAACCAGGCAAGCTTTCGACGTTTCACTATTGACAAAAGTGGTTCTTGGTGGCCTGCATAGGTGTTTATCTTCTCTCTAACATAGACATTTGTTTTGTGCTCTTTATAGCAAATGCGCAGAATTCTTCTATAACATTTATGCTCGAAAGCCTGAATCCTTCGCTCCGTATCTGCAGTGAGTGTCCAGCCCTCACACCCATACAAGAGAATAGATAATACAAGTGATTTGTATAATTTGATCTTCACAGGAAAACTGATGTTACTTTTCCAGATCACATTCAACCTTGTCATGGCAGCTGAGGCCATCTCATGTCTTGTCTTGATTTCTTTACTTGATCTTCCATCACTACATATAGTGGACCCGAGATATTTAAAGGTGTCAACTTCTTCTAACGTTTGCCCATTTAATGTAATGTTGGTCGGAACATGTTTCTTATGGCTATTCACCAATATCTTGCTTTTTTCTATATTAATTTCCATCCCATACGTTCTTGTTACTTTCTCCAGTCTAGAGGTAAGGTCTTGAAGTTCTGATTCTGATCCAGCTATCAGATCAATATCATCAGCAAAACGTAGGTTGCACAGAGGTCGGCCTCCAATCGATATGGTTGATTTATAATCGTAGAGAGCCTCCTGCATAATATGTTCTAGATATATATTAAAGAGCACTGGTGACAGGATACATCCTTGGCGAACTCCTACAGTTGTTTTGAAAAATTCTCCAATGTCGTTGCTTACAAAAACAGCACTATATATATATATATATATATATATATATATATATATATATATATATATATATATATATATATATATACATATATATATACATATATATATACATATATATATATACATATACATATATATATATATATATACATATATATATATATATACATATATATATATATATACATATATATATATATATATATATATATATATACATATATATATACATATACATATACATATACATATACATATATATATATATTAGTTCACATGTTAGTAATAAAACAGAATGAAAATGCACTACTTACGCCAATCTTGGCTACAGACTTTTTGCTCAGATGAATAAGTTAAGGCACTGGGTTAGGCCTCTTACACGTGACTGTGATGCTTTTAATTTTACAATAGATTCCCCTCTGACTCCGTGTTTCTTCAGTTTCCTAGTCCCGGGATTCTTTATTAAAATGTAGAGATTTCCTGTGCTTTTTTAAGTCTTATCTGGTTCTCCAATAAAAGGTCCGGTTAACAAATAAGAATTATGAATCTATTCTTCACTCTGGCGAGGTTTGATGTCTTGGCGAGCTTGAAAATCACAGTAAGTTAAAACTGCGAAGTGGTCAGCCTATATTCTTCCTCATTGTTGTTATGAATCTAATCAGAAAGATCAAATCATTTCAAACAGGTCGGGTGTGGCACTTTCAAAATATTTCCTACATGGAAAAATTTTGCAAAAGGTCACGTCTCCCATAAATGGTAATATGATGTCTTGCATACACTCTCACCAACACATTTGTAGACTCATATTGTCTAAAATGTAATAAATCCATGATTACTTTTAACCAAGTGACCGGAAACGATTATATCACATTTATCTGCCCACGTGTGTCACACATACAGTAATCTCGTTATCTGTCGTATGAGTGCGCAAACTCCGAGTCTTATCGGTGATTTAAGCCGATAGCGCTGACCGATGTACGTGTTAATCTGCCGCGCCTATAACCACAAATATGGGTAGCGTCAAGCAAATGTGATGTATCATATCAGGCGCTCCTTGCAAATGTGATATTTATCACCTACATTGTGACTTGATAAAATCAAATATCTGCTACTTAGCAGAAAAATAAAGAAAGGAAGAAAGAAAGAAAGAAAGAAAAAAAGAAAGAAAGAAAGAAAGACAGAAAGAAAGACAGAAAGAAAGACAGAAAGAGAGAGAGAGAGAAAGAGAGAGAGAGAGAGAAAGAAAAGTGCGATAATTGACAGCACATCATAAAAATCAGTACCACAAATGTACCGATACTGCCGGAGAGAACCAAAGATCGATAGAGGTCGTCCATTTCGTCACAGAGCGAATCGGTGCGAACTGGCTGAATGAAAACACTGTATATTATACTTTTACGAACACTATATTTTTTTTCCTTGTTAAATACTGATTGACTATATTGTGCAGTACTCTTGGTCTATCTATTCTAATTATAATATTCGTACTTTTTTGTTGTTCACTGTTGAAAGATGGTGGTCTACACTCTAGATCTTCTGCTTCTTCTTTGATCCTTAGCCGCCGACCGTCAAAGCAGTCAGTGGCCATCACGCCTAGTGGCGTCTTGTAGGGCAACTACAAATTGATTCCACTCTGCTCGGTCGGCGGCCATCCCCCGCACAGTGCCCCAACTCTGGTTCACCCCCTGCACCCCAGCCCCCACAGCCCTCCGCCAGGCCGTTTCCGGCCGGCCTCTCCCCCGCTTTCCCCCAGGGGTCCAAAGCACAGCCGTTCCCGTGATGGCATCGGGGTCTCCTCTGAGGACATGACCAACCCAGCTCTAGCGTCTGCCAGCCATGATGGTGTGCATGTCCTCTTGCTCGCCACGAGCCATCACTGGCCAAGATCTGACACTCTAGATCATCGGTTCTCAAAGTGTTGTCCGCGGACTCCTGGGGTCCTCGAGACACTTTCAGAGGATCCGCGAAGTCATAACCATTTTCATAATAATCTAAGACGTTATTTGCCATTTTTCACTCTCATTCTCTCACGGTATAACCTACATATACAAAAGTTCTTTGGCTGTCTTAATTAATTTTTAAGAGTTCAAAGGGGTCTTGAGACCAAAAAGTTTGAGAAGCGCTGCTCTAGATGAAAGGACAGGTGTATAAACAAAATAAACGATATCTTCCGCAGGAAAACTCAGAACGTATTTGGTTCGTGACACCGCGTATTGGACATGTAGGTAAAGATAGGTTACAGTGTCTCTGCGGGAAGGAAGAATGAATGAGTGAGTTTTGTTGCAAGGCAGATGTGGCAAGAATGGAGGTTAAACTCTTCTAAGTGAAAGAAGAAAGGGATTATTTGAGATCATTACTCATTGGTGTTATTTATTTTAAGACTCCTGCAGTTGTACCTTATGTCTGATGTTGTATAATGTCCAATTTCTTCTTGCCGCCGAGTCATACACTTGTTGCGTGCATATTTTTGACGCACATATTACAAAAAAATCGATATGGTTATTTAATATGGGAAAAATATAGACATGCATCCATCTGTGTATGAAAATGCTGTTTATTGTAAAAGCGAGATAATCCATGTTTGATTCACACTTTTGATTATAGGAGTAATCGGTCTGGATATCGATCCAGCGCAAGAATAGTACGCTTGCGTTTGTACTTAATTTTAGGGCCAGAAAATATATTAATTTGCTTATTGTGTTTATGGCCTGAATTCATATGTATTACATATTATTAGTACAAGTAGAATCAGTCCTATATTGTATATTTTGGATGGGTATGAGGGACTAGATTCTTGTTAGCGGAAGTATGAGTTGTCTTAACAAGTCGTGAAGAGTTCCGATGTACTGCTAAGAATGGCGGGGTACGTTTTTCAAGAGCTGGTCCCTTCGTCAAGAAAAAATGTCTTACGAAGTGGTTTTTTCTTCTGGAGGAGATAGTGTCTCTACGATAGTTTGTGTTAGAGACTCTCCTTATGTCAGTATATAGATGATTCGGACTCCAGGTAAACCCAGCTCGTATTTTTGATGATCTCTCGTCGGTTAGGCCTAGCTTGACTTTTGGGTGCTTCGATATGCTAGTGTCGTGTTTTGTATCGACGAAGATGACAGATTTTCCTGCAGCGGTTATGGCTACGTGAACTAACCTGATCACCGTAGTGCTGCATGGAACCATTTATGAAATCCTTTATATATCCATTGTAAATTAACTTTGGCTGATATTCTTCCTATGAATGAGTGAACGACAACTCAGGAAGGTAGCCATGTTGGATTTCGGTCATCGTCTGTTTTGATCACCGCCAAGAGAACAGATTATTTATCTTATTATCGGACAGTGACAGAGAGATCTCAATCCTGCTAGAAACCCCCTTTTCGTGGTTTCATAAGATGATGTATCATGACATTGAACTTTGATGTGCTGCCCATTGTTTCTGCATGTGTCATGACTTCAGATCTGCTATGTGTGCCTACAGATTGTTATGTCAACAAAGCCTGATGTGCTCGTGTGTCCCAGTGTGTGCGTCTGAATGGATTGGGTAGACTGGGATTCCAGCGGTCTGCATTGGTGCCTTGTGGACACGTGTGTGTGAGTGATTGTATTGGTCGGCGCACGAACAGTACACCATTCGCGGTGGTCGCACTCTGCACTACTGCTTCATACGTGCACCATCCTGCGTCGGCTGAAGTGACCAAGTTTGGGGCCTGCTTCCCCTGGGGCCTTTGCCTTCCCTGGCTCGGGACTGGGGTGAGTTGCCCATTTGCAGCTGGGTGGACTGGAGCGTGCCTGATCTCAGCGGCACACCACTCTTCCTTGCAGAGCAGACAGACTGATACTTTACAGTGGTGTACTACAGGTGTAGAAAGAAATAACCTCTTTACAACACTATACTCACAAAATTTATTTTTCCTCTAACAAATGACCTATAGAGCATGAACAGTGTCTTAATACCTGCACCCCACCAATTACATTTTAAGTATCTCATCATGTTTGTGAGTCCTCTGCAGCTCTGAACCAATCTGTCTATATGTTTTTTTCCAGTTTAGTTGTTGGTCTAGTGTCATTCCTAAATATATGGTTGATCTTACTGTTTTTATTTTATGTTCTTTCACTTGTATGTCAATTGTCCTCTTTTTTATGATTCTACCTATACTGAATATTATTCCAACAGTTTTTTAGCATTTAGTTGGAATCCCCACATCCATTATGCGACTTCATTTATTTATGCTTGCAAATCTGTATATAGTCTGGGAGGGATTTTTCCCAGTCTTCTAAATAGCTACATCAACTGCAAACAGTGACAGTTTTTTTTCTTCTGTCAGTGAATTCCTCTACTAGATCATTAACCATTATAGCAAATAAGGAAGGGGACAATACTGATCCTTGCTGGATGCCATTCTGTTGTTCATGTAGCTCTGATTTGTAATTGTTTACCTGTACTGTAAAGTATCTATACCGTAAGAAGTTTTCTGTATAGTTGTACATTTTTCCTGTTATGTCTATCTTATTAACCTTATAAAACATACCTTCTCTTCAGCATTCATCGTATGCACTTACTACATCTAAGAATGTGGCTACTGTTTTTGCGTTCCTTTTAAAACCTGTTGTTGCCTTATGTTCTAGTCTAATAAGCTGGTCCATAGTGCTTCTGTTTTTCTTATACCCAAATTGGGTTTCCATGTAGAGCTTTAGTATTTTGTTCACAACAGTTCCCATTATTTTCCCTAGTTGGGATATTAGTGCTATTGGTCTGTAGGAACTTTCATCATGATTCTCTTTATGTGGTTTTAGTGTTGGAATAACTGCTGCTACTTTCCATGCCTTTGGTATTTTTTCTGTTTTCCAATTATTTTTGCATACAGAAGTAATTATTTCTATGGTATATTTTGGTATCCTTTTTAGGATTTCGTAGCTTAGGATGTCTTGCCCTGATGATGTGTTCGACTTCTCGTTTATTGCTTTTACTACTTCCTCTACTGTAATTTCAGAGTTTATATGTGATTTCTCCCTTACTTTATTTATCTCATTCCTTTTATGTTATGAGTTTCGTTCTTCTGTGCGTTTACTTCAGGTCCCACGCTTTTCCTGGCACTAACATTATAGAAGTATCTAGCTAGGATGCCCGCCTTTTGTTTATCTTATTCTGCCCTTTCTGGTATGTTTATAATAGGCATTATTGTTTGTTTTGATTTTCCTTTAAGTGCTTTTAATTTGTTCCACACCCCTGTAATGGAATGGGGGCTTGGATTAACGGTTTGGCAGCAGGTTTTCCAGTAAGATTCCTTTTCTTGTAGTATTATTTTATTTGTTTCATTTCGTATTCTCTTATACTGTTCATAATTGTCTTCAGTCCTATTTCTTCTGTATTTTTGTAGTGCTTGTTTCCTTAATTTACTTGTTTCTGTGCATTTGTATCTCCATCAAGGAGTTGTGTTTTTATTCCAATATTCTGTTTTCTTTCTCCTTTTATGTTGATTTGGATTTATATGTGGCGGCATATTGGAGTCGGGTCTATGTCCGGCAGAAATTTGTAGTATTTCCTCAGTGAGATTGTTTGCAAATGTATCTACATCTTCACTAACAATCCTATCTATTTTTATTTGTTCCATTTCGGTTTGGAAAGCTAGCCAATCAGCATTTTTGTAGTGAAATATTGATTGTTCTATTCCTTTGTTCATTTTATATTTTTTGTTTTATCGTTATCTCTAGGGGTATGTGGTCCGAGTTAATATCGTTCAATGTCTTTCATTTAATGTTAGCTAGGTTTGTTGTAACAATGCTGATGTTTTTTGCTGAGTCTGGTTGATCTGCACAAGGGCTGATTCTTGCTGCTGATCCATCATTCCGTATTATTAGCTCATTACTTTCTGTGATTTCGTAGCGGGCAGCAATTTTTGCTATTTCTGGTAACGTCAGGTTATTGTCTATTTTAGATTTTTGTTATTTCCTTGGAAGACACGGTCCGTATCCAGACGATATGTCAAAGCTTAATAACTCAATTCCTCCAGACCCAAGTAGAACAGTTCCCAACTAAGGTGGTTTGGCTATGTCTGCAGAATGGGGGAAGATCGGCTACCACGACAAGTATGGGAAACTAAGAACCAGGGATCCAGACCTTCAGGACGACCCAGAGTCCGTTGGGAGGACAACATTAGACAATCTTTGAAGGACCGAGGATGAAACCAGGCTAGGAGGAAGAGAGTCGATAGGATAGTACGGCACTCTCTCTTCCAAACCTCTACACCTCACGGTAGAAGGGGAACGACAAAATAAGTTATTTCCTTGGGGAAAAAAATTTTTTTTTTTTTGGTCAAAGGGGTGGGCACACATACACACACATGCAATCTCACAATTTTTCATTTTTGATTATTTGATTTCGAAAATCAAAATGATTATCTCGAATTAACTACACTATATATCACAATTATAACCCTTCAGGAATGAACGGGATATTTTTTCTTGTTTAAAAAAAAACGTACATCCAATGAATATAAAAAAATGTGAAAACAGGAAATGACATTTTAATCGCCTGTTTAAACGTGTACAGTTGTTGTCTTACACTGTAACACATAAATGAAGTCAAAAAATGTGGCGGTTAAAAAATCAGATGAAATTTTGTTAAATATGAAATAATATGGTGGTGTACAGTTATCGAATGAAAAATTAAATTCAGGCGAGTCACTAAAGGTTTATTAATTTCATAATTCGACTGTAATTGGATCCTCTCGTGATGGTTGGTTCTTAAGGGGTTACTTACCAAACCAGTGGTATTTGTTCGGAAATACTGTCCTTCTGGTCTTCACTCCCAAATCTGGGGCGTATGGGGTTTACAGATGCGCATCTCCCTCGCTCTGTTAGAATAGGCAATATTCGCTGCCTTAGGCGTCATGAGTGAAATATTGCACTAGAAATGGGACAAACTAGAAGAAAAAAAGAAGATGCGACACCATTAACCTTCAAGGCCGTAGAAAATATTTATCCTGTCCCTGTGACTTGTCAAGCTATTTGAGATTACTGTCTGTTACCCGACAAGTGTCGTTTACCGACGTTTTAGGGGGATTCCTCGCTACTGTTATACGATAAGGCTTAGCGAGTAATAGCACTGTCTTGTCTTACAATACTTGTTTAAGTCTTACAAGACACGCGCTGTCTTCGTTTCTCCAGTCTTGGCTAATAGCTATGTTTACATTTGTCTGTCGAATCGTTTATGTAAGTTAATGAAATGATGACTGTCGTAGATTTGCGATAGGTGATTAAGACTTAGTTTGGTCCCTTCTGAATAGACATAGAAATAAGTGATAGCTCAGTGGGAGGTGAAAAAATAGGAATAGATTTCACGAGTGAGGTGGAGGAAATATGGTAGATTCTGTCTCTGACACTCGAGAAGCTTCTCTCAGTCAGCCTATCATCTACAACAGAGTTAGATTAGTCAGACAAATCTAATATAATATATATGTTCCTCACATACCCACACACATAAGTGACGACAGTAGACGCACAAACGTGAAACTATGACAAATGAAAATATAGATATTTGGGAACGAACTGACCGCCACACTGATTAAGTTTAATTGAATTTTAATTATCATAATAAAATTCCATCACAACACATAAAATTACATCAAAACATATACAAATAGTCATAAAGTCAATGAATTGCTACAAGAATGATAGACCCGTTGGTATGATCTTTTCCCTCGATGTATAGCCCACAGTCCTGTTAGAAGAATAGTGATAGCCCCAAGGAGTCATGGATACATATAATGAAGTCTTAGATTTCCCTTTAAAGGTATGGACAGACTTTGATACTCTAATCTATCCTAAGGAAAATATTGTTAGCAACAAAACTTGCATAAAGAAATTACAAAGTGGGTGCATATATCAAAAACCATCACTCAGTCTACTCTCACTCTGTTCTTTCAGCAGGGATCCCTGTCTCACTTTCTTACCTAATGTCTGGATGGTGTTCGCCGTCTGGCGCACTTTATGACACACCCAACGTAAATCTGCCTTTCGTTTGATGAAGCGGATACCCAGCTCTGCAGATCTTGGTTTCATCCAATGGGTCCGGGGAGCGTCCTCTTCATGCGATATTTTGTTCAGATTTAGTTATTGTCACTTTACTCAGTTCAGGTAAGAATTAGTTTTAGCGGGCCCACAATGTCAGAATCACGAGGTTTCCCGTATTTAGGAAAACGACCGGTTGGTAACTTCTCTCAAAAAAATTATTATTGTTCACACCACCATTTGTCAAAGTCGTCGGAAAGTTAATGCTGGTAATATTTTTTCGCCACAGAGGCTGCATGTACTTGATATTTTCTCTCAGGAAGAATAAAATCTGGCGCGATAGGCCCGTTACTTCATTTAATCTTCATGAAATGGGTACTCTGTCGTTCTGGATGCCAACGCAATGCCAGACAGGTTTTACTTTATACACCCAAGTCTTTAAGAAAAAAATGATTTAGTTCTTCACAGATATTTCTCATGTACTAAAACGCTGGTAGAGTTGGGCTACCCCAGTTTCACTGAATAAAGAGAAAACAACATATAAAATACTTATACATACTATTCCTCGGTTATAACTTACATTATAAACTGCAAGCGTAGAGCTGGTTTTATCGTTTAAATTACCGTGAAATAAGTTACATTAATTTTTAAAAAATCAATCATTAGGAATTAAAAATACATACGTATTTCGTCAATACTCAATGATGAATCAGTGCAGTTATAAGTTAGTTTAAAATATTCTCGACTGATTACTAGCAATTTAATAAAATTCATTTACAGCTGCATGAGTTTATTAAGCTAGAAATTATAGTTTATTCTGCTTTCCACTGTAACATGTCGACTAGAGAATATAACAGACTTATAAATTAATTACTTCTGCACAGAAATCTAGCTAGTAAAATGAAATAAGCGGTTATCACTGAATCACTCAATACTACTATATATATATATATATATATATATATATATATATATATATATATATATATATAATATATATATATATATATATATATATATATATATATATATATATATATATATATATATATATATATATATATATATATATATATAATATATATTTACCTCCAAACAGAACTACAGGCGATCGCACATCGCACAAACTAAGAATTATACGCTGATATATATTTGAAGTCTAGAAGCTCGGCAAATTGTCGAAACAAACTGAGAAACTTCACTATACAGCTTATTCTTTTACACGAGCGACCTGTCTACTGCGAATCTGGAGAACTGAATGAAGTCCAGTTTAAACTCCGGGTAAGATATCTGAAAACCCGACAAAGGATCCCACGTTATTTCGAAAATCCGAAAATAGTCTCCCCTTCCCGTCTTAACACTTCACATTCACTAGACGCTGGCCATAACTGCCAAAACGCGTCTTCACACCTCACGACGACATGTCTCATTTCTGAGCGAGCATGAGGGCGCCGTTCACACCTCACGCCAAGAAACTCCGAAGAAAAACTCGTTTCAGCTTGAAAATGTAGACAAATGTCTGCTCTCTATGTCTGACGAGGCGGATTCTCACACTCTTTCGTTCAGCCAGAGACTGACACATTACGCAATAAAATGCATTTCTAAATGAGAAAAGAAACAGGCGAAAGTTAGAATGGGAAAATATATTTTGTCGCAAACTAACGAATGCGAAAAACAGGAAAAGGATAAAAGAGCGATAATAAAGTAGAGGGCAGAGGGTAGAAAAGAAAAGAATATAGAAAATTTATTGATCATAAATCTCTATGCGACAATGACCTCACACATAGTTACATCTCTGTCAACCAATGCATTCATGGAAGGATGATAAAATGATAATTTCAATTATATATTTATATCTCAGACTACAGCAATCCTCCGCCAAGCGCTGTTAATTCTTTCTAGAAAAATCGAGCGCTAACCGAACAAGCACTAAACAAAACTTGATTTCCCATAAGAATTAATAGAAATCAAATTAATTCGTTACCGAGATCCAGAAAGCTGTATCAAATTAAGTAAAAAGTGATTAAAAAACAAAAACTACACAGTTAACAATATTTATTAACTACCTATAATTATACGAAATATTGAACACAACGGAAATATTGTGTATGCACTGTAGGCCTACTTACTAAAAATATATACAAAATATTATAGAATTTTCATCGCTGCAACTTCCGTCGCTTGTGGCGACAGTCGTCACGACGAAGCAGTCTTCATCATCAGACGAGTGGTTAGCAGAAGGTTTTGTAGGTATTGACAACGGACCAGATCTAAAGGTCTTTTATATTTGGACATGCGCCCTTATATAACCGACTAGGTTGAACGGGGCGCGCCTCGCCAAAACGAGGCAAACTTTTTTTTTTTTTTTTTTAAATTGAAAACGTTTTTCTGTCTCCAGATGTAGAAGACACGGCTACTTGGTTAAATGGGGGGGGGGGGGGGGGGGGGGGGGGGCCCAGAAGATATTCAAGGAGACTTTTTTTAAAAAGAAGCAAGCTTGCTTTGCTTCTCTCTTCAAGGAACACCTCGTAGCAATTAAGATCTTGTTCTATGTTACGGATTACCATACAGCTGCATTCCATTTTGGGGTCATGCTTCATTATGCAAGCAATGACAATGCTTCTTGGCCATCCCACCACCTTGAATGAATTTGATGAGCATGTGGAAGTTATATTCCTGTGTCCCATGGAATTTAGCGCACAGCGTAAGATCCAATATTTTAAGCGTTTAACTGGCGTATGGCATAAAATAGAAACAGCTTTATATCGAAAAAGCTCTAATCGAACAGCGTAAGACCGGGGGATTGGTGTACAAATAAATATTGGTTTCTTTTAAATGAGAGACAGAGACGGACCAATGGGTTTTTTCAAGGTGTTGCATCATCTCGTGGTAGCGCCCTCTTTCGTATAAGCAAGTAATTATTTACTACGAAATTTTCTGTATCAATTTTCTTATTCTTTTTTTAACTGTAATGTTTTTACTATTTTTAATGGATTTCGGCAGCTCCCCTGGCACCTACTACCAGCCGGTTATGATGAGAATAACTGGAGGGGGGGGGGGGTTATATTAATCAGTGTGTAGGAAGATACGATAATTACAAGTGAGGGGTTAATTACTGTCGTATTGCATGAGACAAAACAAACAAATGGAACTACGGATACATGCCAGAATTTATGTGAGAATAACTACTTATTTTACAATTGTCTAATTCCTGCAATACGCACTCTGTCAGCTTGGTACTTTCCGTGGCAAACTAGCCTTCTTGGTGACTTTGGCTCCGTTACTAAAGCCTTCTGGGATCAGTATGCTAAAGTGAACACCCACGCCTCGCCTTCCCTTCTGTATATACATCTTATTGTGTGACGTAGGTTTAGCGATAGAATTTAATGTACCTTTTTCTTTTGGCGGATGTTGAGGAATCGGCTCGCCTAACTTACATTATCTGTGCGCATGATATTGCGTAATATCATAAGTGACGCAGGCCTGACCTAATTCCAGAGGACGGAAACCGGTCACCCTACGTGAAGCGTGCCTCTGCATTACATCTGGAAGTGTTCTCGTGGGCTGTTAAATGTTTGCTTCATTATCTGGCCGCAAACTTCACTCCTAGATTTTAACCGTTAAGATAGGTGGTCTTTCTTCTTCTTCTTCTTCTTCTTCTTCTTCTTCTTCGTACACTCTCAGACGTCTACTTGAATGTTTTCAAAGAAAGCAGTAGTCAGCTTGAGGCTATTTGCATCTCAGTAGAGCTTGTCCACGAATGGTGTTGATGATGGTCATTTGTGCTTTCTCTGTTCCTCACTTGTTGGACATCTTTAAAGCAAGTGTTCACGAGTCATTTTATCAGGGCCACACACTCATCGTTAGTCCCTATCTTTAGCTTGTTAAATAGATGGTATCCCAATCTGTTGTGGCCCGTGCGGTGTCTGAAGCTTACCGCGTGTTCTCGTCTGTTGAGCTGATAGTATGCATCATTTTGTGTGTGGCCTAGATTCTGTGCATCCCATTTATTCCTGCATCTGATTCTGAAAAAAAAAAAAAAATCTCTTTGCCTCTTCCAAAGTTATGCTTGCATTATGATGAGGTAGTTTTCCACCTTCTTTTGCCAAATTTTTCAGCCTCTTTATTACCGGGGATGTTACAATGAGATAGGATCCCTTTTAAATCGTTGACATTGTTTGTGAAGCACTACTCGTAAGTCATCCATGTCTGTATTATTTTGGATGTTCAGCGTTGCAATTAATGTCAATGCATCAATGGTCTAAAAACTACTTTTGAAATATTGCAGAAGAAGAAGAAAAACATTGCGTTCCATTAGCTTCTTGTGAATTTGGAGTTGTTTTGAATAATTTCATGAAATCGGTTCTTCTGAACTATGAACTAAACTAGTATACACTCTAAAATGGGAATCAATCGTTGTTTGTTATATAATTATTCAGTACTTCTATCATTGAACGAACTTACTTACTTACTTAGTCGTTCCCCTTCTACCGTGAGGTGTAGAGGTTTGGAAGAGAGAGCGCCAGACTATCCTATCGGCTGTCTATCATTGAACTGATTACTGTATATAAGGGTCGTCCACATATGACGTCATGCAGTGATCTGGGAGGGGGGTCAAAATTGTGTGACGTTGCATGAAGATGGGGAGGGGGAAGGGGTTTGGGGGAAAAAAAATGACGTCACACAAAAATATACAAGTTCACTCACTTCTTTCATAAATGATGTTTCTACTTTTATCCGCAATAGTTAACTTTTATCTGCGATAGTTAACTTTTATCCGCAATAGTTAATAATTCCCTTGTGGACGACTTATTTGAATATTATAATCGCAGCTGAAATATCGGATAACTGTTATAACCTTTAACTGGTTTAAATGGTTTTGTCAATGATAAATTTATGTTTTAAATAATGTCATGCACACCTTTAAAAAAAAAAATGCTGACTGTACTATGTAAAATTACATTTTTTTTTATAACAGTCAGAAGTTATCACCATTGTGACAACAGACAGATGGGATCAAAGACACAAGCGTTTAGCAAGTTGAACCAACTGGTGAGAAAGTTTACAATCTTTGTGTGTCTGGTTTTTTGTTTGTTTGTTTGGTCTAGTTTTCTACTTCTTTATTACCAACGAGTGCCTGCTATTACCTGTTTACGTGTATTAATGTATTTATTTAATGTTCACAGGTCTCGCGGTTCTCTATTTATTAAACAAACCATACTGACCTACCTCACTATCCTGTATGTGTCGCATTCTTCTGTTATTTACTAGACACAATATCACGGTCTTTGGCTTGTGTAATCTGGCCTACACTGGTTAATAGGAAATTTATAGAAGTAATTCCGTCTATAATTAATCTGGGTCGTTCCTCGGTGTTAAAGTGTTTGTCTTCTTGAGGCGAGAAACGTCTCTTTTTCAACCTAGCTAGAAGTCCTTCGATTATACCACAGCACAGCTGCCAAATAGATAGATAGATAGATAGATAGATACATAGATAGATAGATAGATAGATAGATAGATAGATAGATAGATAGATAGATAGATAGATAGATAGATAGATAGATAGATAGATAGATAGATAGATAGATAGATAGATAGATAGATAGATAGATAGATAGATAGATAGATAGATCGGTGGTTGGGCGGGCAGGCTGGCGGACGGACGGGAAATCTGGCGGACGGGTGGGAAGCTCTTGAATGGATGGGTTGGTGGGTGGGTGGACGGACGGACGAACGGATGGATGGAGAGAGAAGAGAGAGTTCTTTTATTCTATGCAATAGTATGTAAGGAAAATTTATCGTGTGCTTTATTGTTTGTTTATTTTTTTATTTATTTTTTTAGTGCATTTGGCAACAACAATAACACCGGTCCCTTGAACTTATTTTTTCTGTACTTGTCAACTGTTAATATTATAAAATGCTACTTTTGTTCCAGGCCTAAAACAGAATTAAATAACAAAACACGACACACACCTATTATTGGTACAGCTAACAAACTAAACAAACACTGTATCGCTAACAAAGAAAACAACAACGTATTTCCATCGCAGTCCAACGGACCCTATCCTACACGTTCTTCTCGCCAGCTCAGGACTGAAAAACAGAAACACGAGACGAGAATCCAAATAAGGAAACAAATCAACGGAAATTTCGTCTCTTAAGCCCAATACACAGTCAAACAACTTACTCCATTTTCCGCGTCATTCCAGGATCTCATCCCACCCCCTAAAAAAGGAGTGGGGGAGAAATTCCCCGTTTCGTGATTTGGGAAAAAAGATTTTTTAAAAAGCAACAGGCCTGCAGTACCTACTAGAACTGTAAATAGTAAATTTATTGTGAATAAAAGAGCAGAAGATTTGTTAATAATAAATAAATAACACGAAAACATTCATTAATATAGCCCAAGCCGAGAACATGGGTTCAACTTTTGCATTGTCTATCGATTAAAAAATAGGCTTAGGTAATATGACCCAAAGAAACAAAACATATTTATCTCTTCCCCTGCTGTAATCTCTGATTAAATGAGACACCTCATTCCATTATCATTCCGTGCTGACAATGCTAGTAATTGGACATTTTGTCACATTTATGCGCTCGATAAAGCCTTATTTTTTTAACATAATATAAAAACGGGAAAGAACAGAAATTTGAAATAAAAATTTGCTAATTTAAAGAAAATTTAAGAGGTTTTTTCAGATTCATATTTTAAAAGAAAAGGCGAGTGAGTATTTTGTAGATGCCCCGCGTAGTTCCCGGGTGTCTCTGAGGGCAACTAATATGAGATTGTGCAAGTGGCTAGCAACATCATTACATGAAACAAATTGCTACTGAAACCACAACTACTTCACATGTGAATGCTTGGTGCCAGCTTCATGTTAGGGGACCAGCTATAGTTGTCGCAGCTTGCTCCATACGGGGTACACAGGAAAATAGTAAATGAGATAATGATGATGATGATTCAAGACGATTTTTAAAATAAAATTTGTTACTTCCTTACTAGCCGTTCCTCTTCTACCGTGAGTTGTAGAGGTTTGGGAGAGAGAGCGCCAGACTATCCTATCGTCTGTCTTCCCCCTTGCCTGGTTCCATTTTAGTCCTCGGTCCTTCAGAGATTGTCTAATGTTGTCCTCCTAGTGGACTCTGGGTCGTCCTTGAGATCTGGAACCCTGGCTCTTAGCCTCCCATACCTGCCGTAGCAGCCGATATTCTCCCACTTTGCAGACATGGCCAAACCATCTTGGTTGGGACTGTTCTACTTGGATCTACAGGGGTTGGGTTTTTAAGCCTTGACGTATCGTCTGTTTGCGGACCATGTCTCTTCTTGTTACTTCAACCACCTTCCTCAGATACCTAATTTCTGAGGTTTAGATCTGACTTTTGTAGGTTGTAGTCATTGCCCATGACTCGCATCCATACGTCAAGACTGGGACATAGGTGGAGCGGTATACTGCCATCTTCGTTTTCTTGCTGAGGAATCCTCCTGAAAAAGTCTCCAATCTGCTGCTCTTCAGGTAGCCAAATCTTCTTTGATGCCTCCCTTCCAGTCTATGCCAGCTTCGAGGTATTTAAAGTGGTTGACCTGCTCCACGACCTGTTCTCTCAGCTTAATATGATGCCTTCTTTCCTTACGGGATATCACCATGGTTTTCGTTTTGGATCTGCTGACATCCTTCTCTTCTCCAGCTCTTCCTTCCAGACTTGCAAGTTGGATTGAAGATGTGCCTCTGATTTAGCAGTCAGGGCAACATCATCGGTAAATGACAATTCTGAAATACAAACTTGTCTCACCTTCCAGTAATAATAATAATAAGTTCTTTAAGCACCAAACACGGCGCATAAGGCAGAAACCAGTGCTCTCCAGGTTGTTCGTTGTGATGCCACTCCTCTTAGCTCTTGCACATTATTTAGGCCCAACGTTCTTCCTTCTCTTATTATTGTTCTTCTGAGTGTTTCTTTTGGTCTTCCCTTTTTCCTCTTACCCTCAGGAACCCAAGTGTCACGAAATGGATTTAGAACTAGAGACTGTCTACTTATAGTGACAAGACACTAGTGAGAAGGAAGACTGGAAAATTAGATGTTGAAGAAAATGATAGTGCATATGTGAAAGTGAAACTATTGGCCCCGAGGTTGAGAACCTAGATTGGACTCTTTCCTCGCCATTTCGGACGTTTCTGCTGGCTATAGTTTCGAACCACCTCTAACTACCCTATGGGGATAAGGTTCAATTAAGATTCACAAACACCAAGATACAGACAACATATAGCTACTGTACTAAATGAAATGACTGATGCCAGCTACAATTTATACAAGTTTATTATACACCTATAAACAAACAAACATATGCATGTCCCATACATAAAGTGCGAGGATGCACCCCTGAGAACAACAATCAAGCACAGTTAAAAATGCATCAACCCCAACCGTTCTCCCTCAAAAAGGCAACCTGTATGGGGACAGAAGTTAGGATTAAACAAAATAAACCACACTGCCCTAGGTGGGGTCTCAGATGTCAATTCTCCACTTCAACAACTATTCTAAATTAAATGTTAAGTGCACAGTCAGCTGGAACAACTACAAAGTGTCTACACCAACTCTGCGCAGACTCTGTTTCTACACAGCCTATCCTGAAATCTCTTGCACACTGCTACACAATTAGCTCGTCTAAAAAAACGTCAGCAGCTGTCATCTGCTATACTTGGGACAACACTGCGACGACTTCTGTGGAGAGTATGGTCACCCTCTCTCTCTCCACCATTCTGGAACTGATGACTAAGGTTTAAAAAAGAACCCCACTGGATTCTGAAAATTGGAATCGGTAGCTGGTTTCTCCAAACACCTCTGGAGTTACCTGCCCTCTCCCTCCCGTGGGTTCAGGCCTTCGGCGTTATTATGGCCGGGACGAAGCGAAATAATTACGACAACGCTGGCAGCATGCCAAATTTGCGTGTGTAACAGAACGAGCTTCCGCGCTCATGGATTTATCCACAAATCCTAGTTCCACTAGAGAAATGTCTTCCCCTGCCTGGAAAAACGGGTTTTTCTCTTTTCTTCGTCCTCCTCTGGCAAGATCTCAAACCCTGCGTCTGAGATGCCAATCTTTTTGCCGGGAGGAAGTTATTGCAACTTCCGCTCTGCCCCTCAAAAAAGCCGCGCTACCTGCTGTTAGACAAAAAAACACAACAGCTAAACACAGTAATAATACATTTCTAATAACACTACCTCCCTGACTCTTCAACACGTTATGCACCTCCATACAAAAAATCATGCCAACACCGTCCGCTCCTCTCCTGTTCCCTTCTCTACCTGAGCCCACAAGGTAAACATTACCCGGTAATACAACGCACAGACCGTCTGGCCTAGGGTTCTGCCTGGCTGGTTACAATCACAACAGTATTCTACGGAGGCCTATCTACCTGTCCAAAATACTTTGGCCCACTTCTCGCTGACACTGAATGCAGTAAAATGCTTAACACAAAATAACTAGACCTCTCTAGGAATTCCTAAAATTCCCGTCAATAATCACTTTCAAAAATGTAATACAAAATACTTTCCTTTAAAAGAAATAATTCATCTCCGTCTTCTTACTCAGAACCACAATACATAATTAATAACGTATAACCCTGTTAGATGCTAGCATATACATACTGCTTAAAAGTTATACATAAACCCAGGTTATCAAATACATCTCGATAGTTACCAACACGTGTTTACCATTCTTTACCACCACGTGCTTCACTCTCTCTCTCCCCTCTAAACATCGTATCAAATAAATATACAGTAATGAGCGCACCCACGTGCTCCAATTAATACCTCTATCACTTCCGTGCTTACAGATAGATGGGTAACTATATAATATAAATAACTTGTAGCATTACATTCTCAATAAAATCACAAATACACAGACTCCCGCTATTCTGTACATTTACCTACGACAGAGATGCGGGTTTCTCTCCCGACCCACTTTGCAATAAATACAAAGCACGTCCGTGGCATCTCAACTTTTTAACCATACCGCTATTCCTGAATTAAGGAATTATTATAAACCTCTAAAGTTTCTCAAGTCTATCACTAAGATAATATTTGATGGCTCTGGCGATAAGAATTAACATTAAACTTAAACTTCCCAAGAAACTTTACTGATCGGCCTAGGCTTAGCTAAAAATTAAATAAAGTTACCACGAAAATTCTGCTTACCAAATTTCGAATTTTCCCACTGAAAGGCAATCGATAATTTGAATCAGGAACGCGGCTTGGCAATTAATTTTTAGAGACCGAACTTATGAAATTCGGGCGTATTTATTATCAAGACCCCACGCGCCGACTTCATGACGTCATATGCGCGGCGTGGTTCTAAGCCAATGGGAGCTCTGCATTTCAACTGCAGTTAGCTCTCAGCCAATCAGAACCTTAGATCATTCTGACGCAACGTGCATGGGTTTTAGAAAAAGAAACGGGATTAAGCCCTACCCTCTAGTAGCAAATGAAGCAACAATGTCGGAATTATATATATATATATATAATCCCGAAAATGCGTCTAGCCGCATGCCATATCTTTAAAAAGACTAAACCTGGTGCCAATCTGATCTAGGCTCTAAAGTCCTTCGTCTAGAATAATAATCCAACAGTTCCCTACACACCAACACTAAACAAGACTACTAGTCATAGAGAAGGAACATAGATGTAGATGAGATGAAACTCCACCGTAATCTCTCTGAAAAACGTAAATAAATAGAAGGAGAATGTCGTGAAATATTCTAATCCACATATATAAATTATCAGGTAAATATAAAGCCTAACAAATAAATTTAATAAAAGGAAGAAGAATGGTAAAGAACAGTGCTGTCACAATGACAGTACTCGAAATCCCCTTTGTTTTATGCTTCGTCTGCAAATTGTAACGTTTCCACGTTAAATATAAGCCACTGCATAAATACAAGCGTTTCCACAACACATTAAAACGGGTATTGCATTTCTAAGAAAAACATTGAGAGGCAGACTGCGTAATGACCTAAATTAATCCTAACATTAATTATACTACGTTACCAAAACGAACGAACAGATGGACTCAAATAGAAAGAGAGAGGGAGGGCTGAAAATCAGGAACGCATGCAACACGCGTCGCGCGATACACAATTACTACTATCACGCGTGTAAGGCCACATGCACTAACTTTTTTTTCAGACGGACAGTGATAAATTCACTACCCTTCCCAGAGTTAGGTTTTTAAAATCCTGAAAAACTCTTATTAGGAAAGATGACAATAGATGGGTTTACGTTTGAAAACATTACAGTACCCAGACAGCACATCTTCGAAACAGGAGGTAGAAGAAATTGCATATTTTGAACGCAGCCACTTAGCTCTTTTAAATTTGTATATTTGGGTTCCTTAGGGCTTGCTGACAAAGAATATGTAAAACGTTACGCAAATAGTCTAGGAATTAACAAGTTATAGCCAAAATAAAATGATGGTGCTGTCAGACAACACCCAAAATCAGAATCGCTCAGTGGTAGATTTTTTAAAACCACCATTGTACGGGAAATGGGCCACAAGTTACATTTGAACTGATTGGCTGGAATGATATGTAAGGCTAAACACGATTAGTCGGACTATAAATGCTATCCTTGGTTGTTAGGGGAGACGTAGGAAGGTAAAATTTTTTCAAACACTTGTCGAAACGTGGCTCCATTGGCCAGACTCGCTGATATAATCACTTAGGAGCGTTAGTTCGAGACCACTAGTTCAAATAAGCTTGATAAAGCAACAGTGCGTTGAAGCCAGCTCATATTTTTGCTAAATAAAAGCCTGGAACATAAGCAGATGGGAATTTGTGCCAGTATTTGTGCCAGAATTCATTGCTAGTCAACGTATCTGTGTTTATTTCCATGAATTGTGGTAAGCTTGAAACATTCAATATCTTTTAATGAAAATTGAATGTAAATTGTTAATTTATGCCTGTATATATGTGTAGTTCAGTAGCAAACATGATGTAAAGCCTATAATGCTCCAGCCTGAACAGAAGGTGTCGGAGGAAAGTAAAACGGCATGGAATGGCCAAACAGTACACTGACACCTAGATGATTGACTAGAAAGAAATAATGCTGGAATTGCAGAGGCGTAGTAACCATTAGGGAGGGAAATACTGGTATAAAGTATTTCAGATGAAGCTGACAGTTGGCCTAACGCTCTGAACTCAATGTTTGTGATGTATTGTGCTCAGTGTAGAACTAGAGTATCAATTAGTTATGAAGTAGAAGGTACATCCTTCTTGTTTTCAGGGACCGTGGTCTTGATGTTATTGAGCAGCACCTGGTCAGAGCTTTGCTGAATCCAGAGTCGGACAGCATACTCCTTGGTCCATTTAGCTATCAGTGAGGTGTCTCCAGAGCCCAGGGGAGAAATCGAGCAGAGGAGTCTTTTCCTGCCGCCATCACGCAAGATAAGCTGATGTGGCCAGCTGAGCTCAACATTATGTACCCCATCTTAAAATGACCTTGTAAAAATAACATTAAGAGGGGAATTTAATTGTTTTAATATCAGGAACTGAGAACATCTCCAATACTAGTTCCAATAAAGACAAACTATTGAAGTCATGATGACAAATACCAACAGAGCTTGAACAAAACAAAACCAGTATTACCTCATATTACTACTACACAACTGACACATATAGGATACTTTTAATAATATATGTCACTACAATATTCATATTGATAAATTCTGTACATATAACTTGTAATTAAAATTGATTGTGATTCCTGGTTCCCTTTGTATTTGAATCAGGACACATATACATTCATGACAGCAATGAATACATATTGTTATTTGAAAAGTTATCAGTGACTCCTTTAAGATATCCTTGTAGAGTGTTTTATGTATGTGAGTGTCACAGTGTTGTCAAGTGTAGTGGAATAAATTAAATTGTTTATCTGTCTGTTGTTGTTTTGACTTACACTTCATCATACACATACCCTAGACATATAACGTAGTCATCACACTATTCCAGAATAATTCTGACTGAGGTATACATATGTGGCAGCAAGTAAGGTTATATATAATACACTACTCTTATTAGATATATATACCTTCACAGCTGATCTCAGTCAGTACACTAAGTCCCCTATAAATATTTATAACATCCCACTTCACCACATATATTGGGGTCTCGCTCTTGGGATTTTGAATCTTTACCTATTAAAAATATTGGGGGTAATTCACTTCAGGGAATATAAGAATTAAAAGGTATCCTTGGGTGGAATTAAATAAGGTTGAGCTCACGGTGCCTGTGTTGTCCATTAGATATATATTTAGAGATTGAATTGTTGGTTAGACATTGTATAAATTTACCTGATAGACAATGGCGGACCTGGCCAAATTTCGATCTGCTGCGGTTCAGACTGCAAAAGAGTTAGGATTAGATGGGCAAGTTATGGTTGCCTATGTCACTACGGAATGTGACAAATTTATTGAACGCGAAGAAAGAAGGTTTGAAGCCGAAAGAAAGTTAGAGGCTGAAAAAGAAATTAAGAGGTTGCAGATTGAGGCTGAGGCTAAGAAATTGGAAGCAGAAGAAAGAAGATTGACTGCAGAAAGGGAAGAGAAGAAATTAGCTGCAGAAGAAAGAAGATTGACTGCAGAAAGGGAAGAGAAGAAATTAGCTGCAGAAGAAAGAAGATTGACTGCAGAGAGGGAAGCAGAAAAGGAGGAGAAGAGATTACAAAGGGAACATGAGTTACGACTAAGGGAGTTTGAGTTTCAAGGCCATGCTCCTGAAAATGGTGCCAGTCCCTTTGCCTCTGATGCCACTGCTAGCCAAGGAGCCTCAACCTCAGCTATGAATTTTCATTTAGATCATTTTGTTGAGAAAGACGATGATATAGAGAGCTATCTAAATAGGTATGAACTATTAGCTACCACGTATGGGTTAGAGAGAGAAAGGTGGAGCTTAAAGTTATCTCAGGGACTTCGTGGGGCAGCTTATGAAGTTTTTGCAAAAATGGGCAGAGGTGATCAGGAAAATTATGACATGCTAAAGCAGGCTCTTTTGTTAAGGTATGAAAAGAATGCAGAATTTTATAGGAAAAAATTTAGGAATGCTAAACTACTGTCAGGTGAAACCTATCACCAGTTCTCTGCACGAATAGAGACATACTTGGAGAAATGGACTTCTCTGGGGAAAACCCAAGATCTTAAGGAAATGGTCCTTATAGAGCAACTAAGAGAGTCCATGGCTCCAGACCTGAGAAAGTTTCTCATGGAACAAGGTGCAGAGAGGCTGGGTGAGTTGCTAAATGTTGCTGAAAGGTATCAAGCAGCTCAAGCAGAGGTAACAGGTAATAAAAAGAAACAAGTGGATAACTTTAGGGCACCACAGAACTTTAATAAATTTGATCCTAGGGATCAAAACAAAGGTAAGCACCAATTTGATAGGCCACGGTATGAAAATAAAAATAAATTCCCACAATTCGATGAAAGGAAATATGATGAAAGAAAATCTTTCAACCAAGGAAAAAGGTGGTGTAAGAATTGTCAGATGGACAATCATGACACTGACCGTTGCAGAAGGAAACCTGTGTATATGGCAACTCTTCAGGTCAGGTCGACCTCAAGACAGGAGGAGGATATTATGTTGGATACCACTCCAGAAGAGATGAGGAAGGCACAGGCTGGGGATAAAACACTCAAGCCTTGTTTCAGAAAATTGTCAACTTGTCATACAACTACAGGCAAGGGAGATTTTTACATGAAAAACAAGTTGATGTATAGGAAGACTGGAGCTAGATCCAAAGGTCACGGACAGCTGGTTCTTCCTAAAAGATATAGGGCAGACTTAATAAGGAGCCTACATGTGAAACCAGATGGGGACCATGAGAAGATAGGTACCATCATTCAAAAGGTGGCTCACAAGTATTATTGGCCCAAAGCAAGATGGGACATTGAGAATTTTGTAGAAAGGTGTAGCATAGCACATGAGGGAACACCCACAAGTGGGAACATGGATCAGGACCTGGACACGCCACGGGGCAAAATTAGGCCTGAGAATAAAAAGAAAAATAGATTTGATAAAGTGGACCAAATGGAATGGGAAGCCCCTTTTCACGGACAAGCTTCACTTAACTGTTTTACAATGGCCACTATGCGGAGAGTGCAAAAAGATGTCTTACCCCAGGATAAGCCGACAATCCCTCAATCGGACTTAAACAAACTGGAGGAAGAGGATGTAGAGAGGAAATCTCTCATCAAGAATTTTAAGTGGGGAGAAAGCCCCAAGAAAAGAAAAATTGGTAGCGGTCGTTTTGTGAATGATAATTCTGGGAGGAAAAATCATCACTATAAAGCTTCGAGTGGAAGAGACCATACCGGTGCATGGACAAATAGGTCCACACAATTAAAGGTCCACATGTAGCTTTGTTAAGAACGTGGACTGATGAAAAGGCAGAGGAAAACATTACATCTTCATACCAATATGTGAATGAGCTGACCACTCGTTTAAAAACTGGCTGGAAACTTGCCAATGAAAATTTGAAACAAGCCAGGAAGAAACATGCTGCCTATTATAACAGGAAGGCGAAAGACAGAAATTTGGCTGTGGGAGAGAAAGTACTGCTTCTTTTGCCCGGGAGTCAGAATAAGTTACAAATTGGATGGCAGGGTCCATATACAGTTTTAGAGAAGGTGTCTAGAACAAATTATAAGATAGATAAGAAGGGGAAAGAAAAAATCTATCATGTGAATCTCCTGAAGAAATATTTGGAAAGAGAACATCAGGAAGAGACACACTTGTTGACCTTGTCCATCGCCATGGAGATGAAAAAGGAACCACTTTCATCATTTGAATATCCATTACACCCCTGTGAGACAGCAGCCCAGGTGAAAATCAGTACACATTTAACGAAAACTCTGCTATCACCAGGTATATGTTATCTCCTCATAACGTACATTTTGAGGGAAATATAATGTTCTCTGGACATGTCATTGCGCAGACTCAGAGAAGAGAAATGGTGAATACGGGTTGCGAAGCAGCATTAAGACAAGCACTCACACTTGCGGCTGTTCAGTAACATGCCCGAAATATATTATTGGTTGTAGAAGTCTGAGGCAGATTTCATGAGTAGTGCCTACTCTGAATGGACCAACTACATAAAACCATGATAGCACCACAGCAGAGTAAAGTCAAGTTGACTTACATTTATCTATGTGTATATAGAATAAAGGACTGACATGGGATGTCTGTTTTAAGAGGGGAGGTGTCGTGAAATATTCTAATCCACATATATAAATTATCAGGTAAATATAAAGCCTAACAAATAAATTTAATAAAAGGAAGAAGAATGGTAAAGAACAGTGCTGTCACAATGACAGTACTCGAAATCCCCTTTGTTTTATGCTTCGTCTGCAAATTGTAACGTTTCCACGTTAAATATAAGCCACTGCATAAATACAAGCGTTTCCACAACACATTAAAACGGGTATTGCATTTCTAAGAAAAAACATTGAGAGGCAGACTGCGTAATGACCTAAATTAATCCTAACATTAATTATACTACGTTACCAAAACGAACGAACAGATGGACTCAAATAGAAAGAGAGAGGGAGGGCTGAAAATCAGGAACGCATGCAACACGCGTCGCGCGATACACAATTACTACTATCACGCGTGTAAGGCCACATGCACTAACTTTTTTTCAGACGGACAGTGATAAATTCACTACCCTTCCCAGAGTTAGGTTTTTAAATCCTGAAAAACTCTTATTAGGAAAGATGACAATAGATGGGTTTACGTTTGAAAACATTACAGTACCCAGACAGCACATCTTCGAAACAGGAGGTAGAAGAAATTGCATATTTTGAACGCAGCCACTTAGCTCTTTTAAATTTGTATATTTGGGTTCCTTAGGGCTTGCTGACAAAGAATATGTAAAACGTTACGCAAATAGTCTAGGAATTAACAAGTTATAGCCAAAATAAAATGATGGTGCTGTCAGACAACACCCAAAATCAGAATCGCTCAGTGGTAGATTTTTTAAAACCACCATTGTACGGGAAATGGGCCACAAGTTACATTTGAACTGATTGGCTGGAATGATATGTAAGGCTAAACACGATTAGTCGGACTATAAATGCTATCCTTGGTTGTTAGGGGAGACGTAGGAAGGTAAAATTTTTTCAAACACTTGTCGAAACGTGGCTCCATTGGCCAGACTCGCTGATATAATCACTTAGGAGCGTTAGTTCGAGACCACTAGTTCAAATAAGCTTGATAAAGCAACAGTGCGTTGAAGCCAGCTCATATTTTTGCTAAATAAAAGCCTGGAACATAAGCAGATGGGAATTTGTGCCAGTATTTGTGCCAGAATTCATTGCTAGTCAACGTATCTGTGTATTTCCATGAATTGTGGTAAGCTTGAAATATTCAATATCTTTTAATGAAAATTGAATGTAAATTGTTAATTTATGCCTGTATATATGTGTAGTTCAGTAGCGAACATGAGGAAAAGCCTATAATGCTCCAGCCTGAACAGAAGGTGTCGGAGGAAAGTAAAACGGCATGGAATGGCCAAACAGTACACTGACACCTAGATGATTGACTAGAAAGAAATAATGCTGGAATTGCAGAGGCGTAGTAACCATTAGGGAGGGAAATACTGGTATAAAGTATTTCAGATGAAGCTGACAGTTGGCCTAACGCTCTGAACTCAATGTTTGTGATGTATTGTGCTCAGTGTAGAACTAGAGTATCAATTAGTTATGAAGTAGAAGGTACATCCTTCTTGTTTTCAGGGACTGTGGTCTTAACGTTATTGAGCAGCACCTGGTCAGAGCTTTGCTGAATCCAGAGTCGGACAGCATACTCCTTGGTCCATTTAGCTATCAGTGAGGTGTCTCCAGAGCACAGGGGAGAAATCGAGCAGAGGAGTCTTTTCCTGCCGCCATCACGCAAGATAAGCTGATGTGGCCAGCTGGGCTCAACATTATGTACCCCATCTTAAAATGACCTTGTAAAAATAACATTAAGAGGGGAATTTAATTGTTTTAATATCAGGAACTGAGAACATCTCCAATACTAGTTCCAATAAAGACAAACTATTGAAGTCATGATGACAAATACCAACAGAGCTTGAACAAAACAAAACCAGTATTACCTCATATTACTACTACACAACTGACACACATAGGATACTTTTAATAATATATGTCACTACAAGATTCATATTAATAAATTCTGTACATATAACTTGTAATTAAAATTGATTGTGATTCCTGGTTCCCTTTGTATTTGAATCAGGACACATATACATTCATGACAGCAATGAATACATATTGTTATTTGAAAAGTTATCAGTGACTCCTTTAAGATATCCTTGTAGAGTGTTTTATGTATGTGAGTGTCACAGTGTTGTCAAGTGTAGTGGAATAAATTAAATTGTTTATCTGTCTGTTGTTGTTTTGACTTACACTTCATCATACACATACCCTAGACATATAACGTAGTCATCACACTATTCCAGAATAATTCTGACTGAGGTATACATATGTGGCAGCAAGTAAGGTTATATATAATACACTACTCTTATTAGATATATATATACCTTCACAGCTGATCTCAGTCAGTACACTAAGTCCCCTATAAATATTTATAACATCCCACGTCACCACAGAGAAGAAACATGAGGAAGGATTTTTCTGTAATCCCTCCTAAAAATAGTGAACAAAATGCAAGGAGAAAAAAACATGGGCCATTTGAAAGACAGAATCTCAGTACTTTCGTCACACCAAGTGAGCGCCTGTAGTGGTATTCTGTTGTTTTGCATTCGTAGGACATGACCGATATATGACCATCGTCTTTTCCTTATATAGTCGGAGACATATTTCTGCCTAGAGTCTTCTTTTATTTGTCGATTAGTCTTGAATTCTTTCCAACTGATGTTCATGAGTTTTCTAAGACATTTGTTCTCGAATGTATTCAGCTTGTTCTCCAATGATTTTGTTATTTTCCAACTCTCACAGCCGTATGTTAACACTAAGATAACATTTGAATTAAACAGACGAAGCTTGGTATGTATATTCAATGATCGTAATTTCCAAATGTTAGATAATCTATTGAAGGCGCTAGCTGCCAAATGCAATTCTAGTATGGATTTCTCTTGTTGTGTCACCATCCTGAGTCATTTTACTGCCTAAATAATTAAAACTTTCAACTTTCTGTAGTTTTTCCCCGTTCAAGATGATATCAAAGGTCTCGTTAGAAAAGTTCATAGCTTTAGTTTTAGAGGCATTTATTTGGAGACCTATTTTAACCGAGAGATGACACAAATTATTTACTGCTTCTTGGGATTGTCTGGGTGTTGAACTTAAGAATGCTAAATCATCTGCGAAATCCAGGTCCCCCAGGAATTTTCCATTTGTCCATTTTATACCTAATTGTTGGGAGCCGCGCTGGTGTAATGGCTTCGGCGTTGTACTGGCGACCAGGTGTTCATGGTTCAAACCCGGGCGTCGGCGTTTGAAGAAATGTTTACGGCCGGAAATTTGACTGAATAGCCTGAACGGCTCCTGTGATAAACCCTCTGTGGATGGGAAGGAGCGAAGCTCCTGACCGGGTTGGAAGGAAAGTCCTCAGGTTCCCCAGCCTCGCAATGACATGTCATTGGGCCGAAGGGCTGAAAGCCCAAGTGCCGCTGGTTAAGAAAAAAAAAAAAAAAAAAAAAAAAAAACCTAATTGTTCATTGTGGGTATAGTTTCTCATAACCCAATCAATAGCTATTCCAAAAAGTAGTGGTGACATAATACAGCCTTGTTTCACCCCTGTTTCTACTGTAAACCATTCTGTATTCCCTTTATTTGTTCTAACACAACATCTTGCATTGTCATATAGCGCTTTGATTATATTCACATATTTTGTTGGAAAACCATAGATTGTAAGTATCTTCCACAATGATGGGCGGTGTAGACTATCAAAGGCTTTTTGAAAATCGACGAAGGTGATAATAAGTGACGATTGCATTTCCACTGATTCTTCTATAATTGTTCTTAGTGTGAATATTTGATCAATACATGATCGTTTCGGCCTGAAACCCGCTTGTTCTTCTCTGATCTTTTCGTCAGCATGCAATTTAAGTCTTTCTAACATCATGCAACATAACAATTTTCCAGGTACTGATAATAGAGATATACCACGCCAGTTATTACAGTCTGATAGATCACCTTTCTTCGGTAACTTTACAATAATACTGTCTTTCCATTGTTGTGGTGGTTGTTCTTCTCTCCATACTTCATTTATAATATCTAAAATTCTCAAGAGGTTGTTGTCATTAACTGCTTTAATCATTTCCCCTGAAATTTCGTCAACTCCAGCAGCTTTAAAATTGTTTAATCTTTTAACGGCTTGTTTGATCTCGTCCAGCGTGAATTCATCGCAAGTTATTGGCAAGGTGGTTGTGGGTGTTTCATTATTAAAATCAGGTGTTACTGTTGGTGGTGGTCTGTTTAGCACCTCCATGAAGTGCTCAGCCCATCTCTTCATTTGTTCTTTTTCTGTTGGTATTGAATTCCCTAATTTACCTTTAACAGGTGTTTCCATAGCAGTAGGCTGGTGACATAGCTGTTTTGTAATTTGATAAAGGCACCTACTATTACCAGTTCTTGCAGCATTTTCAGCTTCTACGGCCAGTTCATTGATGAAATGTCTTTTATCTCTTCGAGTTTTTGTCTTCACTTCTTTATTTAACAAGTTATAAGTTAGTTTGCAAGATTCAACTGCATTATGTGTACTTGCCGCTAGTAGTTTAAGTTTTGCTGTTTTCCTTTCTTGTATTTTATCCCAAGTATCTTCTCTCATCCATTTTTTCTTTTTATGTACTAGGTATCCGGTGGTCGCTACAGCTGCTTCCGTCATTGCTGTTCTCAGTTGTTCCCATTTAGTATCGATTGTCTTGGTGGTGATATCCTTGTCAATTTTGCCTAAAGCATCGAAATAGTTGTTCATTTTGACATTATATTCCTCCTTTATATCATTTGATTGCAGTCTGTGTACATCTATTCTTCTATTTTTATTCGGTTGGTATAACTTCTTCAGTTTAATTCTCAGTTTAGCTATGCAGAGGTTATGATCGCTTCCGATCTCTGCACCTCTGTATGCTCTGACGTCTTGAACTGATGAGCGAAATTTTGCGCTTATGCAGAAGTGATCTATCTGGTTCTTAGTTCTGCCATCAGGTGAATTCCATGTTATCTTGTGGATATTTTTATGTGGAAAGATGGTGTCTGCCACAACGAGGTTTGATATTTCACAAAGTTCTAAAGTCTCTCCATTTTGATTCATACAGCCTATGCCATGAGTACCGAGATATCTTTGTACTCCATCGTTGTTGTCACCTACTTTGGCGTTAAAATCGCCCATGACTGCTATTATGTCATGCTTGGGTATTGTGTTGATGGTACTTAGAAGTGCTTCATAGAAGTCATCTTTTGTGGTATTAAGAGCGTCGTTAGTTGGTGCATAACATTGTACAATTGAGAGCTTGAAAAATCTTGTCTGAAATCTAGCTAATATTAGCCTCTCATTAATAAGTACCCAGCTGATAAGCGATGCTGCTCCTTTCTGTGTCATTAAGATGGCTACTCCCTCTGTGTGACGATTATCATTACTACCAGAGTATATAATTTGCTTTTTTTCTTCTGAAATATATTTTATGCCCTTCCCCGTCCATCTACACTCGCTGACACCCAATATGTCCAACTTATAATTATCCATTTCTTTAATTACTTCTTCCAATTTTCCGTCTTGATACATAGTTCTTACATTCCAGTATCCAATTTTAAAATCTCCTTAGCCCCCAAGATATTAGAATGAGTCATGTTTACTGTCGAGCCTGGTTCTGTTTCGGTAACAATCGCTTGTTTTACGATAGTGACTTGTTAACTCTCTGATCAACCCTCCTATCCAACCGACCGATTCGAGGGTTTCGAGGTCAGTTATAGGAAAATATCTACACCACTAGATACTCTGATGTATCTTTTATTCTATAATTTAACATAACATGGTACTATCCATCGAAATATACACATTCCTGATGTTTTTCTTTCGGCGTCTAAAATGAGAAATTTTTTTTTTTTTTTAAACATTAATGAAAATAAACAGAAATCCCGTTCAACCTCTGATGGGTTATAATTAGGATATATATTGTTTTCAATTCCAAATAATATGAACAACTGCCGACATGAGAAAGTGGCATCACATTTGTGAGAAAAGAATTTCACCTCCATCTTGGAAGGGTAGATAACTCTACCCCACTGAATATTTCCTTGTCCTCTTTTTACATGCTTTGATGTCATCATCCATGCGGAGTATGAACAGATATGGTGACAGGATATCACCTTGTCTTACACCAGTGGTGGTCCTGAACTCTTCTGACTTATGGTTTGCCGTCCTCACATAACTTCTGCAAGACTTGTAGAAGCTCTGTATAGCTCATATCAGAGGTGCTTGAATGTTCTTCCTTGCCAAGCAGTCCCAAAGTTTGCTCCAGGGCTCTTGTCAAATGTCTTTTCCAGATCCAAGAAACAAAGATGCATCTCACCTTTATACTCAAGGGCCTTTTCAATCAGCTGTCTGTGTGTGTATATCAGGTCTTGAGTACTGAGGTTTGCCCTGAAGCCACATTGAACCTCATCCACTTTCTTCTCAGCTAGTCTTCTGAGTCTCTGCTCCAGGATTCTAGTATACGTTTTACCGGGGATACTGAGAAGGGATATGCCTTTAAGATTTCCACATTGTCGGTTGTAATCCTTTTTAAAAATGAGTGTTATGATTGCAATCTTCCAACCATTTTGTATGGTCTTGTTGCACTGTAGTGAATTTCTAAATACAATATCTAAATTAATATATAACAATATAGGGCATAACGGCAAAATAAGAAAGTATAAAAGAATTTTCTGCTAGAACTGTTGGTATCGCCTACGCCTTCAGATTATTTGCTAACGAATAGCCGAACAAAACGGTACCCAAATTTTTCAAATTCGTCCTTGACATAATCACTTTTCCTAGTTCTAAGACATATGTGCTTAAAATGCATTGTGAAACGAGGAGGGGCAAGGCTCGATAACACGCAAAGCACGTCTCAATTGGTTCTAAGTCTACAACCAACTTGCACGCTTTGCCTTAGGGGTTTTCCCAAAATACGAGGAAAAAGTTAGAACATGCAGACAACTCGTGTCACAAAAACAACCTTAGCTCTTATTTCAAAGGACGTAATTATCACGTAAATAGAGAAGACAGCACATGGAAAAGAATTGAACGGGTAGTAGACAAAAAAATAAAAACACTAACATAGAAAAAAAAAAACTCTGTACTTCTGAACCAAGCCAACTAGTCCCATATAAATTGTATATTCGTGTACCTTAGGACTTGTTGACAAAGAATATGGTAACAGTTACGCAAATAGTCCATTAATTAACTAATTTTAGCCATAATACTATAGTGGACCCGACCAGACTGTCAAGTAAAGATCATGCCTGCTTATAATTTTGTATGGCATGTTTTGAAAAAACGACTTTGGGTAAATGAGGTTAAAAGGTACGGGATACCTGATTGGTTGGATTTTGAAGGAAGGCGAAGTATGATTGGTTGACCTAAAACTAAAAATATATTTGCCTTGAAACATATTGAGAGTTGTTATTTGAAATGATAAATTCAAAATAAAGGTAAACATGGTCCCATTGGACAAAGCAGTAGATATCGGTACGAAACGGGGACTGTTCACTGCCATTTCAAATAAATTTTGTGTAAAGCAAGATCGATGAGAGCAGGCGGAGAAATTTTCTAACATAGGAAAAGCCTGGACATAGGGCAGATCGAAAATGTGCCATATTGCCTAGTCATCGTTTAATTGTGTTATTTCCTTGCATCTGTGGTAAGATTGATTTTCTTAACATTTTATTTAAAATAAAATTTGAATGTGAAATACTAACATACGACTGTAAGTAAGTGAGTCTATGGCAGACTCAAAACAGAGTCTAGAGATTGATCCAGCATATGAAAGACTATCAGAGAGGTGTAGACCAACTAAATTATATAGGATTATCATCAGGAGCATAATACCTATCCTATTGTATGGACAACAGATTATTGCTGGAATTGCAGAGGCGTTGTAACTATTAGGGGAGAGGAATACTGGTATACCTGGTCACATCAAAAGAAACTGGTGAAAGGGATTGTCGTAAAGAGCTGATCTTGCATGTTTGTTTGTAATGTGCCTGTACTGGTTGTTGAATAGTACTGTAGGCTGTTGATTACGAAGGAGGCATATCCTTCTGATTTCAGAGGGTTTTGGTTGCTGTCAATAACTGGTGCCAGACTACAGTGGGCCGATATATTCATGCCACAGTCTTGCCTTTTTCGGAGACAACTGTAAACCACCATCATTCTTGAAGAAGTGGGAGCTGAAGGTTGTCGTTCAGTGAAGTGCAGGAAGATTCCTACATCATATTGCAAAGATAGGTGCATGTTTCGGCACCTGATCGCTCAGCTAACATTATATTAGAAAAGAGACTGGGAATAGTGATATAAACATTCCAGCAGTGTCCATAAAAACTTACAAACAACATGCAGAGATGATGATAATAAACAATCAACCAGTGTATACTAGAAGTCACCTCAGTTAAACAATACAACTACACCCTTATATAATAATATATGTATTATGGACAGATGATCCATTGTATAAATTGATTGATGTAATTAATTTCTATGATTTCACTTTGATTGTCAGTCCTGATTCCAAATAAATTAGATTCATGACAATAAATTGAGAAACCTTAACTTTCAACCACTGACTTACTAAAGATAGTCTTTTAAAGTGTAGTTTGTATGTGATTGTCGTGGTACTGTTGTGTTGTATTAGATAATAAAATAATTTGTGTAATTGTTTATATGTTTAGTTGGTTAATGCAACCTTACGCTAACATTTCATAACCCTAGACACAAAACGTAGTCATCTTACATTCTATCTAGAATAAGTCTGAATGAGATCATAGTGGTGGTAGTAGAAAGGTACCCTGGAAATTTACTCTAATATTTATTATATTCAGGGACCTTCACAGCTGACCTCATTCAGTACACTAAGATTTCTTAACAACAAACTGTATTAACATCAAACCCACCACATATATTGGGGTCTCGCTCCTGGGGATTGAACTTTTCATAACACCAGCTATATTGGGTAGTTTGCTTCTGGGATTTTAAATTCTTAAAAATATTATCAATTATATTAGGAATCTCAGAAAGTTTAAAACTAAAAGCATTCCTTTTTGGAGAAATTAAATAGTGGTTGAGCTATCAGTGCCTGTGGTTGTTCTTAGTTATAATTAGAAATTGTTAGTTATAATTGGAAATTTGTCTAGTTAGAAATTTTAAAAGGTTTGCCAAGTACAAAATGGCTGACCTGGCAAAGTTTCGATCTGCTGCTGTGCAGGCTGCAAAAGAATTGGGAATGGAGGGGCAAATTATGATTGCTTATGTCACAACTGAATGTGACAAATTTATTGAACGCGAAGAAAAAAGATTAGAAAAAGAGGCTGAAAGAAAGTTAGAGGCTGAAAAAGAAATTAAGAGGTTGCAGATTGAGGCTGACAAGGAGGCTAGGGCATTGGAGGCAGAAGAAAAGAGACTAGCTGCAGAAAGAGAAGAAAAGAGACTAGCTGCAGAAAGAGAAGAAACGAGATTAGCTACAGAAAGAGAAGAAAAGAGACTAGCTGCAGAAAGAGAAGAAAAGAGATTAGCTGCAGAAAGAGAAGAAAAGAGACTAGCTGCAGAGAGGGAAGCAGAAGATAGAAGATTGCAGAGGGAACACGAGTTACGACTAAGGGAGTTTGAGTTTCAAAGCCACGCTCCTGAAAATGGTGCCAGTCCCTTTGCCTCAGATGCTACTGTTAGTCAGGGAGCCTCAACCTCAGCTATGAGTTTTCATTTAGACCATTTTGTTGAGAAAGACGATGACATAGAAAGTTACCTAAATAGATATGAACTTTTAGCTACCACGTATGGTTTAGAGAGAGAGAAAGGTGGAGCCTAAAGTTATCACAAGGGCTTCGTGGTACAGCTTATGAAGTTTTTGCCAAGATGAGCAGGGATGATCAGGACAATTATGACATGCTAAAGCAGGCTCTTTTGTTAAGATATGAAAAGAATGGGGAATTTTATAGAAAAAAATTTAGGAATGCCAAACTACTGTCGGGTGAGACTTATCACCAGTTCTCTGCACGGTTAGAGACCTACTTGGAGAAATGGACTGCTCTGGGGAAAACCCAAGATCTTAAGGAAATGATCCTTATTGAGCAACTAAGAGAGTCCATGGCTCCAGACCTGAGAAAGTTTCTCATTGAACAAGGTGCAGAGAGGCTGGGTGAGTTACTCAATGTCGCTGAGAGGTATCAGGCAGCCCAAGCAGAGGTAGTTGGAAATAAAAAGAAACAGGTAGACAATTTTAAGGCACCTCAAAACTTTAATAAGTTTGACCATAGAGACCAGAACAAAGGTAAGCACCAGTTTGATAGGCCACGCAATGACTATAATAATAAACCCTCACAATTCAATGAAAGGAAATATAATGACAGAAAACCCTTTAACCAAGGAAAGAAGTATTGTAAACATTGTCGGATGGACAACCATAACACTGAAAATTGTAGAAAGAAAACTCCTACTTTCGCTGCAATGAAAATGGGGAGAAAGGGAGTAAAGGTCAACCTTACTGAACAACAGGAACCTTACCACCCCCCAGTGTGTGAAGATGTAACATGCAATGGTGTCACCATAAGGTGTTTGTATGATACTGGATTAGATTATGATTCAGTTGTGAGTTCTCACCTGGTGCAGGCAGATCAATACACCACAGAAACAGTGGAGATTCAAACTGCAACCAAGGACGTAGCGACCATGACACTTCCCGTCGCCAGGATAAATGTGAAAACGCGATATGTGGAAGGAATCATAAAAGCAGCAGTGATAAATGAACCAATCTACCCTCTGATATTGGGGTGTAGATATGTCTTCTTGGGGAATCCCAAGAGACCTGTGACCATGGCAACAGTGCAGACCAGATCACAGTCTAAAAAGGAGGAGGATAATCCGATAAATACCCATCCAGATGAGATGAGGAAGGCACAGGCGGAGGATAAACCCTCAAGCCTTGTTTTAAGAAATTGCCCAAATGTCATACACCTCCAGGCAAGGGAGATTTCTATATGAAGAACAAATTGATATATAGGAAGGCTGGAAATGGATCCAATGATCACGGACAGCTGGTCCTTCCAATTTCATATAGGACTAAAGTGTTGTAACTAGGGCCTGCGATTCCCTTCAGTGGTCATATGGGGATCAGCGCAACAGGACAGCGTATAGCTTGTCATTATTTCTGGCCAGGAATAACTGAAGACATAAAGAGATATGTAAAATCCTGTCCAGAGTGCCAACGGGTAGCTCAAAAGCATTGGACTGCTCCAGTAACTCTAGGGGAAATGCCCATAGTGGGAACCCCCTTTGAAAGAGTTGCCGTGGACATTGTGGGACCTCTCACTCGGACCAAGAGGAGGAACAGTTACATTCTGACTCTGGTGGACACTTGTTCTATGTGGGGAGAGGCGGTAGCCCTGTCATCAATTGATTCGAAGCATGTGGCAGAGGCATTACTCACAATCTTCACCAGGTTAGGCTTTCCCAACCAAATCTTGACTGATAATGGCTCTCAGTTCAAGGGGAAACTAACAGAAGAAGTATTCAGGATCTTTTAAGCCAAACACTTTCATTGTAGCCCGTATCATCCAAAAGGAAATGGCCAAGTAGAAAGATTTAACGGGACTCTCATGTCGATCCTGAGGAAGTTGGCACATGAAAAACCAGATACATGGGATCAGTACCTTCCCGCCGCCTTGTTTGCCTACTGGGAGGTACCCCATAGTTCAACCGGTATGGCCCCGGCAACATTGTCATTTGGAAGGCCAATAAAAGGTCCCTTGGAAGCCTTGTTAAGGACCTGGACCGATGAAAAGGCAGAAGAAAATATTACCTCATCATACCAATATGTGAACGAGCTGACCACTCGTCTTAAAACTGGCTGGAAACTTGCCAATGAAAATTTGAGACAAGCCAGGAAAAAGGATGCTGCCTATTACAATAAGAAAGCGAAAGATCGAGAATTATTTGTGGGAGAGAAGGTGCTCCTTCTACTGCCCGGCAGCCAGAATAAATTGCAAATTGGATGGCAAGGTCCATATACAGTTCTAGAGAAGGTGTCTAGAACAAATTATAAGATAGATAAGAAAGGGAAAAAGAAAATCTATCATGTGAATCTCCTGAAGAAATATCTGGACAGAGAAAACCAGGAAGAGACACACCTACTGACCTTGTCTGTTGCAATGGAGATGAAAAAGGAACCACTCACTTCTCATGAATATCCTTTACATCCCTGTGAAACCGCCGCACAGGTAAAAATCAGCACACACTTAACGGAAATTCAGAGGGAGGGGGTTCAACAGGTTCGGAATAATCATACAGATGTGTTAACGGACCGTCCGGGGCATACAAATTTATTGGAGTATGATATGAAACTCATAGACCCAACACCAATCTGTATGAAAGCCTATTCGATTCCGTTCGCTAAGGAAAAAGCTTTAAGGGAGGAGATAGATTATCTGTTGAGAGAAGGGATTATCTCGCACAGTGAATCTCCCTACAGTTCCAGTGTGGTTCTGTTAAGAAAACCCTCTGGAGAACACAGGCTGTGTATAGATTACAGGAAACTGAATGCTGTCACAGAAGGTCAGGTGGATCCATTACCTGATACAAATCAGCTGTTTGCCAGGCTGAATAGAGCTAAATGTTTCTCTAAAGTCGATCTGAGCAAAGGCTACTATCAGATTCCAGTAAAGCCGGAGGTAAAACCTTATTTAGCCTTTAGCACCTCGGAAGGACATTATGAATTTAATATGTTGCCATTCGGGCTGAAAAATACACCGAGTGTGTTTTCGAGGATGATGAGAAAGTTACTGGATCCCCTGAAGAATCCATGCATCACCAACTTCATGGATGATATTCTCATAGCAACAGAAACATTTGAGGAACACATTAACTCTTTGAATAGGTTGTTTGATCGATTGAGAGAGACCAATTTGACAGCTAGACCGACGAAATGCTGTGTTGGATGTAAAGAGCTGGAATTCTTGGGCCACACAGTACATCAGGGAAACATGACCCCTGACGCCAAGAACCTGGAGAAGTTAAAAAAAGCACCAAGACCACAAACAAAAAAAGATGTGCGATCTTTTGTCTCATTATGTGGTTTTTACCAAAAGTATATAAAAAAACTTTAACTCCATATGTGCTCCATTGACTGATTTAACGCGCAAAGGAAATCCTGATAGAATTATTTGGACAGCGCAATGGGAATTAGCATACCAAGAATTGAAAGAAAAGCTCACAAGCAGGCCTATTTTGAAATTACCTGACTTAAGTCAAGAATTCATTCTGAGAACGGATGCGAGTAATATCGGTTTGGGTGCAGCTCTTTTACAACGGTCAAATTCATTTGATGGGGAATTAACCCCAGTTGCTTATGCAAGCCGTAAGTTGAATACAGCAGAACAAAAATATTCAACAAGCGAAAAAGAATGTCTCGCTGTTATCTGGGGTATAAAAAAGTTCCAGATTTATCTCTATGGACAATCATTTAGGATCCAGACAGATCATAAACCACTCGTGTGTCTGTCACAAGCAAGGCATGAAAATGCTAGGTTATTGCGCTGGTCTTTGCTCTTACAGCCATTCCAGTTTACCATAGAGTACATTCCCGGAATAACTAATGTGGGAGCTAATTTTTTAAGCAGACATCCGTACGACGAACATCAGAGTAGTCATCAGGCATAGATAGTAAATTCATCTATGTGTATTTAGAAATAGGAACTAACATATGTGTTACGTGCAGTCTTTGATATCTTACAATATTATACATTGGTATACTTGTTATGTTCGCAAATATTTTGTAAACAAAATAGATATTTTTTAGTGCTTAAGGGAAAGTCATTATTGAGTTACTTCCCTTGAAAGTTGTGCCGTCTCTTTCGATCGAACTCCGCGGATGAATCCAGTTTTTCTGCGATTTATTCTTTGTTTGGGTAGTAGTAGATTGTTCTTGCTTCAGAATATCTATGGCCTGAATTTATGTGTATTGTTTGGCTGAGTAGGACGAGTCTGTCTTATATCTGTATATCTTTACATATCTAAGTCGAACTATATGTTCTTTTGTCTCTAGAGAGGTCAAAGGCTGTTCGGTGGATGTGTCTCTAGAGAGGTGTTTTTTTGGCTTCGCCCTGATCATGGGGGCCGTGTTTTTGCTATGTCGGCTTGTCGCCGGGAAAAAGTGATCTCTATATTTATGGGGAAAGTGATAGTCGTCGAGACCTATCGTGTATGCTTTACCCCAGTGTTTATTCTTATTGCCAAGGAATGGCAGAATCATATTTCTGATACGCAGGTAATAAAAGATACTCTTTTGAACTCTCGTACGAAGCCACCGTTTTTCGATAGGTATGACTTGAACATCTGAGAGGATGCATTTAACTAGATGGAAAACGACTCTGATTCCTAGCAGCACTATATCCTGTAGAATGCAGTCAATTGTATCATGATAGAATCTACAGAGCAATGAAACATTTAATGAATGACTAACTTTAAGACAGATTCATTATCTGTATCCAAACGTGAGTGACAGCTCACGAGAGAAGCCATCTTGTAAAAACATTTAGTGACTTTCAAGAAGAGAAAAGGGATGCCCGTATTATCGCTTGATTAGTCCAGAGATCACTGCTACACATGAGAACCCATTGCTAGCGGTTCAATTTGATTATATGGAAAAATCTGTGCTGGACATTATGTTAAGGAATCTTTACTAGACGAGATTAGGTCTAGAAGTCATCTTGGATATTGTTTATAATCTGACGTGCTTTGTCAGTAAACTCAGATGATATATATATGGGCAATACTGAGTGCTTGGCTATTGACAGTCCATTATACTATTATTCTACATGAGTGCCCATGTAACATTGCAAGACCATTTATCCACTGTACCATGATGTATTATGCCAACCTGTGATTTGTCACTATCTGTGCTGTCGAGTGTGTACGTCCAATTAAACTGTAGTAAAGGTACACAGTCGTTGGTGTCTGCTTCCATCCACCTTACGAGGACATATCGGCATTTGTTACAGTTGTCTCATCCACTTTATCAACTGGTGGACCAGCTTTCTGGGTTTGACCTCGCAGAAGTTCAGAAGTCAACAGATTACCGATACCAGACCGTTTCCTGTGGCTAATACGACACACTTGCAGTATTGGTTTGCTCTTTGTCAACACTTCGTCACGTGACCTGTCAAGTGAATGCAGTATGTAGGTCAGCGTTGTTGACATTTGTACATTAGACATTACAGAGTTTCACAGAACAGTTGGATCAATTCTTGTCAATATTAACAGGAAGACAGTATTATTGAACTAAGAAGTCCTATTTTCATCGATGGATCTTCTTGTTTTCTATATATGAACTTTAATATTTAAGGCCAGAATGTTTAATTGAATAAAGTGGCAGTTTGTTTATTTTCATAAGAATAACTTTGCCATTACTGTAAAACTGAGCCTATTTCGCAACACATACTATCATACACATAATTTATATATTTATGTTTACATGTTATTTATTTGTACAGTATGTTAGTTTATATGTCAGCAGGTTGTGTTTAAGGTTGGGCGGAGTCCTCACAACAGAATATCCCACGTCATAGAGGGTCCGTTGTGGGCGTTTTCTTTAGGTGCAATTTTCTTGATTGAAAATTTGCTTGCGACAACTGTTGCTTTTGTGTTAGCTGTGAAGACTGTAATTATTGTTATTTTTGTAATATTTCTTTGTTCTTTAGTTTTGTTTGAATTGTTTGTAATTTGTTGGTCTACCCTTTTCTATCTTTCAGTTCTATTCACAATTTATATTCATATACTGTGACGTCATTTGTGTTGTTATTCTTTGCAGATTCAGTGATTATTTTCATTGATTTCCCTATTTGATTTATTTTGATTTCTGCAAACGTTTTTGTATTGTCAGTCCTATTTGTACTTTATGTATTCTGTTGGTTGACATATGTTTTATATAGGTATATTTCATAAGACACAATTGCCTGTGCACTGCACTTGGATTATGGTATAAACCAGTACCTGATTATTATTACTATTATACAAGACCTTATTAAGGCTTGTGACCCACAGATATTGGGATAGTATACTGATTAATCAAGTCATTAAGAACTTGTGGTATTATTATTGGTTCGGGTGATTAGTATTATTGTTAGACATCATGTCTACATTAGAATACTTCATTACACAAGGGAAAGCCCTTGATAAGACTGGTCAACAATTAGAACAATGGGCAGTTGCTCAATATGACAAAGCATTAGCTGCAGAAGAGAGAAAAGCTGCTGCAGAAGAGAGAAAAGCTATGGCTGAAGAGAAAAGATTAGAAAGAGAAGCTGAGGCTGCTGCTGAACAAAAGAAATTGCAGATGCAGGTGGAGGAAAGGAGATTTGAAGCTGAACAAAAAAAATTAGAAAGAGAAGCTGCTGCTGAACAAAAAAGATTAGACAGTGATGCTGAACAAAAAAGATTAGACAGGGAAGCTGAACAAAAAAGATTAGACAGGGAAGCTGAACAAAAAAGATTAGACAGGGAAGCTGAACAAAAAAGATTAGACAGAGAAGCTGAAGAAAAAAAAGCAATAAGAGAACATGAATTTGAGTTAGAGAAATTGAGATTGACAAGTATGAGTAATGTTAATCAGGCATCTAGTGGTAATGGTAAACCTTCTACTTACAAGGTTAAGGTTCCACCGTTCAATCAGTCCAGTGACGATATTACATTCTGGCTGGATAGATTTGAACGTTCTTGTCGTACACATAATGTGGATAAATCACAATACGCTAATCAATTATCAGAAAACTTGAAAGGTGAATCTTTGACTAGATTATGCCTTGTAGGAGAAGCAGATAAGGATAATTATGATGTCATTAGGGCGGCTTTGATAAAAAAATATCAGCTAAGTGAGGAAGGCTATCGCCTTTTATTTAAGACGATGGTGCCTGAGACGGGTGTAGAATTCTCAGAATTCACTGCAAAGGCACGTCTCACAGTTGATCGTTGGATTGAGCTTTCCAAAACAGAAAAAACGTATGAAGGACTTATGGATTTGTTGCTCAGAGATAAGATTATGTCATGTGTGAACAAACCTTTCCTTGAATTTATACATGAGCGTAAACCCAAATCTCTAAAGGAAATGGAAGAATATTGTTCCCAATATGTCACTGCACACCCCGACGTGACTTTTGGCAACACTAAGATTAAGGAGAGTATGCCAGTTGCTTCAGCAACACCATACAATCCCAATTATTCACACAGATTTCAGGGACCTCAAAACAGATTTGATAAAAAAGGTAACCATAATAGTTATCAAAACCAAGGTAACCAATCATTTCAGGGTTCTTCTTCAAAGAACTGGAGACGAGCTGATAGCTCTCGACACAGGGGTGGTCATAATTATAGGAATTTCCGTAGAGGAAGTAATTATAGAAACTATCAGGGTTATCCGTCTTGGAGTCAACAAGATCATAATTACAGAGATACTCATTATAATGAATATGATAATGGTAACCAAGGGAACTATGACTCAAACCCAAATAGGGGTTACAATAGAGGTAACAATAACTACAGAGGTGATAATAACCGAGGTAGATCTCAAAACAAAAGACATAAACCACATTTTCAGGCAAACTCTGCACAACAAGAGTCCCATGAAGCCTATAAACAGAGTAAAGATAATAATGATGCTAGTAATATGGCATGTGCCGCTTTTGATTTTGGGAGAGCATCTCAGTGCCCCCAATGCAAAACGTTATTTGAGCCAACCACAGTGTCTACTTTAAGCTGTGGCCATCCTCTTCCTGCTCTTCCGGCATCAGTCGCGCATGATGGAAGAGGTTCTCTTGTCTTACATAAGGGTTTAGTGAATAACAATCCAGTCTCTGTGCTATTTGATTCTGGATGCACCACAATTGGTGTTAGGCAGTCACTCGTAGATCCTTCCCCTGCCACTGGACAAGTAGTCAAATGTGTAACATTTGGCGGCACATTAGAGAAATACTCTACTGCTATCATTAGGATTGCTACTCCTTTCTTTACAGGAGATGTACACGCATGTCTTCTTCCGAATCCGATCGCTGACCTCATCATCGGTCGCATTCATGGAGTCAAAGAATGCACTCCGCAACAAATTTCCACGTGGGAAAGGCAAAACATGCAGATTGCTAACGCTGTAGTCACTAGAGCTCAGGCTCTTAATATGCCTCAAACTTCATCTACTGAAGATAATGAAGTGCATAACCAAGATAATCCCTTGGTAATTTCTCGTGACTCGTTTATAAAACAGCAAGAAGATGATCCCACTCTGAAGAAATTCTTCATTCTTGCAACTAAAGGTGATCCGAATAAAGACACAAGTCGTAAATCGTGGATTACAAAGAAGAATGGCGTACTTGTACGTATGGTTCAAGACTCCATTACGTCAAGTCATTCTCAAATCCTGGTTCCCAAGAATTTGAGAGTTAAAATTTTGCAGCACGCTCACGACTCTCAGTGTGCTGGACACATGGGTTTTTCCCGTACTAAGTCAAGAGTCCTTGCGGCTTTCTTTTGGCCATTGGTAAACAAGGACATACGGATTTATTGTCGATCTTGTAAAGTATGTCAGGAAGTTAAATCCAAAGGTCCACGGCATGCTGCACCCATTCAGGCGGCGGACATTCCTATTCGGCCGTTTCAAAAAATGGCCATAGACATTATTGGTCCATTTAAGATCAAGTCTGCCAGAGGACATCAGTTTATCTTGACGTGTGTTGATATGTGCACACGTTGGCCAGAGGCTATTCCTCTGAAGAGCATTACTACTGCTGATATTGCAGATGCTCTTTGGCTTATATTTTCTCGTCTGGGGTTCCCCGGAGAGATATTGTCAGACCATGGCACCCAACTAATATCAGATACCATGTCTCAAGTAATGTCTACTCTGCAGATAGATAGATCTTTAAGTAGTATCTACCATCCAATGTCTAATGGTATGGTCGAACGCCTTAATAGAACACTTAAAAACTTACTGGGGAAGATAACTGAGGATCATCCTCAAGACTGGGACAGAGTTTTACCTGCGGCCCTCTTCGCTTACAGAGAGGTACCCAATGAACATACAGGATTTTCTCCCTTTGAACTCGTCTTTGGCGCGCGTCCGCGTGGCCCTATGTCGTTGCTTCACGATCTCATAACATCTGACAATATTGACGATGACACAAAGTCATCCTACGAATATGTCATCGCGTTGAGACAAAAGATTATCGAAGCATGCAAATTAGCAACTTCTTCTTCTGAATTTGCGAAACAGAAGGCAAGGCAATTTGCCAATAAGAAGAGATGCTTACGACAACTTTGTCCTGGTGACAAAGCATTTGTATTACTACCTTGTAGGGAAAACAGATTACTTATTTCTTGGAAAGGTCCGTACGATATAATATCGAAAATTTCCGATGTCGACTATATTGTCGATATTGATGGGAAGCATAAAACCTTCCACATCAATATGCTTACTGAATTCCATGAACGTCCGGATTATTTGCAACCCATTTTCCAAGCAACGGACAATTCTCCAGTACAACATGGTCATTACTCATCACTGTCCGTGATACAGGATGAGGAAACAAGTTTTTCAGATGTAAATCTTCCTCTTCCAATGATCCCACTTCATTCTAGTGAATCATGGAAGAACGTTACTGTCTCTCCTGATTTGTCTCTAGGAGAACAGCGACAAGTTTCAACTATGTTGCAAACATTTCAGGATGTACTCACTGACATCCCTGGACAAACGCATGTCATTGAACATGACATTGTTCTAACTGACCATACTCCTATTAGGGTTAGACCTTATCCTATACCTATACATTTTCAAGCACAGGTCGAGAAAGAGTTGGATGAGATGATAGATTTGAAAATAATCGAACCATCCACCTCTGCATATTCTTCGCCGATGGTTATTGTGCGTAAAAAAGACAATAACATACGTCTTTGCGTTGACTATCGAAAATTGAATCAAGTAACGAAGTTCGATGCCGAACCTATGCCTTTACTGGAAGAGCTACTTACTCGACTCTCCAAATCTCATTTTTTCACTAAACTTGATTTGTCTAAAGGATATTGGCAAGTTCCTTTATCTGAACGCGCCAAACCTCTCACGGCTTTTTCAACACCTAGAGGTTTGTTCCAATGGAATTTTATGCCTTTCGGTCTTATGAACGCACCAGCTACATTCGTACGCATGATGCGCCGAATCCTATCTTATCGGTCAGATGTCATTGCATATCTAGACGACATCTGTCTTTTCAGCGATACTTGGGAAGATCACTATTCAGGGTTAGATGAATTGCTGTCTACTTTGCGCGAGCACAACCTGACAGCGAAACCCTCTAAAGCCTATATTGGTTTTAGCGAAATTTCTTTCCTAGGCCACCGAGTTGGTCATGGTTTCCTAAAGACAGAGGACCATAATACTAGTAAGATACTTAACATCTCAATCCCTAAGACTAAAAAACAGGTGAGAAGTCTGTTAGGTCTTATTCAATTTTATGGCAGATTCATTCAGAATCTATCCTCTATCATGGCACCTCTTTCAACACTTCTAAAGAAAGGTTCGCCTAATGTGGTCCACTGGTCTCAGGAATGCCAATGCTCTCTGGATAAGATTAAAACATTGTTTTCAACACCACCTATTTTAGTGCTACCTACTAAAGATAAGACATTCGTTCTTCGTAGTGACGCTTCATCCACTGGGATTGGAGCGGCACTAATGCAAGAGTACTCTGGAACTCTGCATCCTGTAATGTATATTTCCAGAAAACTTAATGCGGCAGAAAGGAATTATTCGGTTTTAGACCGTGAGCTATTAGCTATGGTTTGGTCGATCCTCAAACTACAGAGATTCCTTCTAGGCGCACATTTCATAGTAGAAACCGACCAAAAAGCTCTTACTGCTATACAGAGTAAGAATTTGAAGAGCTCGAGGTCTACTCGATATGCAATTGCTCTTCAACCTTTTCATTTCTCTGTGCGAGCTATTCGTGGATCAGATAATGTGATGGCAGACATTCTGTCAAGATGCCCACATGATTCCACATAACTATTAGGGCTTAGACTTCTTGATATGTCTAGTTCTATAGTAGTTCCTTTTCTATATCATGATAGATACACATTTGTAATTTAATAATATAATGATTGTATCACTACATAGCGGTTCATTGATGTTTATTCACCGCTGTGCTTTGATGATTTTTTCTTCATAAATCATAAATTTAAGATATCTAATACGAAATGATGATATGAATTTTTTAGGCATTGTGTAATTGCCAGAATTGTATTATACTTTGATGACACCTTCCTGGAAAAATATACTTGTAGAGAAATAATTTCTCTCAGTTTATGAGACACATTCTCACCAGTCGCTCCATAAGTCGACTTAGCCTCATATTAGGCGTTATATGTATTCCTGATATTTTCATCTGCGCATTATTCATGCGTTGTGAGCCTATTGTACGTTGCTCCTAGATGTATTTCAAAAAGAAAAAAAATGTTCCATTTTTTTTCCCGGGAGGTGTGGTAAGACTGTTACGTGCAGTCTTTGATATCTTACAATATTATACATTGGTATACTTGTTATGTTCGCAAATATTTTGTAAACAAAATAGATATTTTTTAGTGCTTAAGGGAAAGTCATTATTGAGTTACTTCCCTTGAAAGTTGTGCCGTCTCTTTCGATCGAACTCCGCGGATGAATCCAGTTTTTCTGCGATTTATTCTTTGTTTGGGTAGTAATAGATTGTTCTTGCTTCAGAATATCTATGGCCTGAATTTATGTGTATTGTTTGTCTGAGTAGGACGAGTCTGTCTTATATCTGTATATCTTTACATATCTAAGTCGAACTATATGTTCTTTTGTCTCTAGAGAGGTCAAAGGCTGTTCGGCGGATGTGTCTCTAGAGAGGTGTTTTTTTGGCTTCGCCCTGATCATGGGGGCTGTGTTTTTGCTATGTCGGCTTGTCGCCGGGAAAAAGTGATCTCTATATTTATGGGGAAAGTGATAGTCGTCTAGACCTATCGTGTATGCTTTACCCCAGTGTTTATTCTTATTGCCAAGGAATGGCAGAATCATATTTCTGATACGCAGGTAATAAAAGATACTCTTTTGAACTCTCGTACGAAGCCACCGTTTTTCGATAGGTATGACTTGTACATCTGAGAGGATGCATTTAACTAGATGGAAAACGACTCTGATTCCTAGCAGCACTATATCCTGTAGAATGCAGTCAATTGTATCATGATAGAATCTACAGAGCAATGAAACATTTAATGAATGACTAACTTTAAGACAGATTCATTATCTGTATCCAAACGTGAGTGACAGCTCACGAGAGAAGCCATCTTGTAAAAACATTTAGTGACTTTCAAGAAGAGAAAAGGGATGCCCGTATTATCGCTTGATTAGTCCAGAGATCACTGCTACACATGAGAACCCATTGCTAGCGGTTCAATTTGATTATATGGAAAAATCTGTGCTGGACATTATGTTAAGGAATCTTTACTAGACGAGATTAGGTCTAGAAGTCATCTTGGATATTGTTTATAATCTGACGTGCTTTGTCAGTAAACTCAGATGATATATATATATGGGCAATACTGAGTGCTTGGCTATTGACAGTCCATTATACTATTATTCTACATGAGTGCCCATGTAACATTGCAAGACCATTTATCCACTGTACCATGATGTATTATGCCAACCTGTGATTTGTCACTATCTGTGCTGTCGAGTGTGTACGTCCAATTAAACTGTAGCAAAGGTACACAGTCGTTGGTGTCGATGACTTCCAGCCATACATGAGTGTGAGAAAAGAACATTTGTCAACACCACGAACTCTTCCTATCATTCGCATATTACACACTCAATCTATGTCTACACACCACTGCGTAGGTCAAGTTGACATTCCATACTCAAACCACGAGCAACACAACAACACAGTATTTAACTCTGGTGATGTTCGAGTGAGCTTCAGATTTTTCAGCATGTCTCTTGCTCAGGGCAAGGGTCTTGTATTAAAAGTTTATCAACTGATGATGATGACATCTGTCTCCCAAAGAAAGATCTTATCAATATGATCGTCTGTTCTAAAGGGGGGACATGTGTAGTGAATTTCTAAATACAATATCTAAATTAATATATAACAATATAGGGCATAACGGCAAAATAAGAAAGTATAAAAGAATTTTCTGCTAGAACTGTTGGTATCGCCTACGCCTTCAGATTATTTGCTAACGAATAGCCGAACAAAACGGTACCCAAATTTTTCAAATTCGTCCTTGACATAATCACTTTTCCTAGTTCTACGAAATATGTGCTTAAAATGCATTGTGAAACGAGGAGGGGCAAGGCTCGATAACACGCAAAGCACGTCTCAATTGGTTCTAAGTCTACAACCAACTTGCACGCTTTGCCTTAGGGGTTTTCCCAAAATACGAGGAAAAAGTTAGAACATGCAGACAACTCGTGTCACAAAAACAACCTTAGCTCTTATTTCAAAGGACGTAATTATCACGTAAATAGAGAAGACAGCACATGGAAAAGAATTGAACGGGTAGTAGACAAAAAAATAAAAACACTAACATAGAAGAAAAAAAAACTGTGTACTTCTGAACCAAGCCAACTAGTCCCATATAAATTGTATATTCGTGTACCTTAGGACTTGTTGACAAAGAATATGGTAATATTACGCAAATAGTCCATTAATTAACTAATTATAGCCATAATACTATAGTGGACCCGACCAGACTGTCAAGTAAAGATCATGCCTGCTTATAATTTTGTATGGCATGTTTTGAAAAAACGACTTTGGGTAAATGAGATTAAAAGGTACGGGATACCTGATTGGTTGGATTTTGAAGGAAGGCGAAGTATGATTGGTTGACCTAAAACTAAAAATATATTTGCCTTGAAACATATTGAGAGTTGTTATTTGAAATGATATATTCAAAATAAAGGTAAACATGGTCCCATTGGACAAAGCAGTAGATATCGGTACGAAACGGGGACTGTTCACTGCCATTTCAAATAAATTTTGTGTAAAGCAAGATCGATGAGAGCAGGCGGAGAAATTTTCTAACATAGGAAAAGCCTGGACATAGGGCAGATCGAAAATGTGCCATATTGCCTAGTCATCGTTTAATTGTGTTATTTCCTTGCATCTGTGGTAAGATTGATTTTCTTAACATTTTATTTAAAATAAAATTTGAATGTGAAATACTAACATACAACTGTAAGTAAGTGAGTCTATGGCAGACTCAAAACAGAGTCTAGAGATTGATCCAGCATATGAAAGACTATCAGAGAGGTGTAGACCAACTAAATTATATAGGATTATCATCAGGAGCATAATACCTGTCCTATTGTATGGACAACAGATTATTGCTGGAATTGCAGAGGCGTTGTAACTATTAGGGGAGAGGAATACTGGTATACCTGGTCACATCAAAAGAAACTGGTGAAAGGGATTGTCGTAAAGAGCTGATCTTGCATGTTTGTTTGTAATGTGCCTGTACTGGTTGTTGAATAGTATTGTAGACTGTTGATTACGAAGGAGGCATATCCTTCTGATTTCAGAGGGTTTTGGTTGCTGTCAATAACTGGTGCCAGACTACAGTGGGCCGATATATTCATGCCACAGTCTTGCCTTTTTCGGAGAAAACTGTAAACCACCATCCTTCTTGAAGAAGTGGGAGCTGAAGGTTGTCGTTCAGTGAAGTGCAGGAAGATTCCTACATCATATTGCAAAGATAGGTGCATGTTTCGGCACCTGATCGCTCAACTAACATTATATTAGAAAAGAGACTGGGAATAGTGATATAAACATTCCATCAGTGTCCATAAAAACTTACAAACAACATGCAGAGATGATGATAGTAAACAATCAACCAGTGTATACTAGAAGTCACCTCAGTTAAACAATACAACTACACCCTTATATAATAATATATGTATTATGGACAGAAGATCCATTGTATAAATTGATTGATGTAATTAATTTCTATGATTTCACTTTGATTGTCAGTCCTGATTCCAAATAAATTAGATTCATGACAATAAATTGAGAAACCTTAACTTTCAACCACTGACTTACTAAAGATAGTCTTTTAAAGTGTAGTTTGTATGTGATTGTCGTGGTACTGTTGTGTTGTATTAGATAATAAAATAATTTGTGTAATTGTTTATATGTTTAGTTGGTTAATGCAACCTTACACTAACATTTCATAACCCTAGACACCAAACGTAGTCATCTTACATTCTATCTAGAATAAGTCTGAATGAGATCATAGTGGTGGTAGTAGAAAGGTACCCTGGAAATTTACTCTAATATTTATTATATTCAGGGACCTTCACAGCTGACCTCATTCAGTACACTAAGATTTCTTAACAACAAACTGTATTAACATCAAACCCACCACATATATTGGGGTCTCGCTCCTGGGGATTGAACTTTTCATAACACCAGCTATATTGGGTAGTTTGCTTCTGGGATTTTAAATTCTTAAAAATATTATCAATTATATTAGGAATCTCAGATAGTTTAAAACTAAAAGCATTCCTTTTTGGAGAAATTAAATAGTGGTTGAGCTATCAGTGCCTGTGGTTGTTCTTAGTTATAATTAGAAATTGTTAGTTATAATTGGAAATTTGTCTAGTTAGAAATTTTAAAAGGTTTGCCAAGTACAAAATGGCTGACCTGGCAAAGTTTCGATCTGCTGCTGTGCAGGCTGCAAAAGAATTGGGAATGGAGGGGCAAATTATGATTGCTTATGTCACAACTGAATGTGACAAATTTATTGAACGCGAAGAAAAAAGATTAGAAAAAGAGGCTGAAAGAAAGTTAGAGGCTGAAAAAGAAATTAAGAGGTTGCAGATTGAGGCTGACAAGGAGGCTAGGGCATTGGAGGCAGAAGAAAAGAGACTAGCTGCAGAAAGAGAAGAAAAGAGACTAGCTGCAGAAAGAGAAGAAAAGAGATTAGCTACAGAAAGAGAAGAAAAGAGACTAGCTGCAGAAAGAGAAGAAAAGAGATTAGCTGCAGAAAGAGAAGAAAAGAGACTAGCTGCAGAGAGGGAAGCAGAAGATAGAAGATTGCAGAGGGAACACGAGTTACGACTAAGGGAGTTTGAGTTTGAAAGCCACGCTCCTGAAAATGGTGCCAGTCCCTTTGCCTCAGATGCTACTGTTAGTCAGGGAGCCTCAACCTCAGCTATGAGTTTTCATTTAGACCATTTTGTTGAGAAAGACGATGACATAGAAAGTTACCTAAATATGTATGAACTTTTAGCTACCACGTATGGTTTAGAGAGAGAAAGGTGGAGCCTAAAGTTATCACAAGGGCTTCGTGGTACAGCTTATGAAGTTTTCGCCAAGATGAGCAAGGATGATCAGGACAATTATGATATGCTAAAGCAGGCTCTTTTGTTAAGATATGAAAAGAATGGGGAATTTTATAGAAAAAAATTTAGGAATGCCAAACTACTGTCGGGTGAGACTTATCACCAGTTCTCTGCACGGTTAGAGACCTACTTGGAGAAATGGACTGCTCTGAGGAAAACCCAAGATCTTAAGGAAATGATCCTTATTGAGCAACTAAGAGAGTCCATGGCTCCAGACCTGAGAAAGTTTCTCATGGAACAAGGTGCAGAGAGGCTGGGTGAGTTACTCAATGTCGCTGAGAGGTATCAGGCAGCCCAAGCAGAGGTAGTTGGAAATAAAAAGAAACAGGTAGACAATTTTAAGGCACCTCAAAACTTTAATAAGTTTGACCATAGAGACCAGAACAAAGGTAAGCACCAGTTTGATAGGCCACGCAATGACTATAATAATAAACCCTCACAATTCAATGAAAGGAAATATAATGACAGAAAACCCTTTAACCAAGGAAAGAAGTATTGTAAACATTGTCGGATGGACAACCATAACACTGAAAATTGTAGAAAGAAAACTCCTACTTTCGCTGCAATGAAAATGGGGAGAAAGGGAGTAAAGGTCAACCTTACTGAACAACAGGAACCTTACCACCCCCCAGTGTGTGAAGATGTAACATGCAATGGTGTCACCATAAGGTGTTTGTATGATACTGGATTAGATTATGATTCAGTTGTGAGTTCTCACCTGGTGCAGGCAGATCAATACACCACAGAAACAGTGGAGATTCAAACTGCAACCAAGGACGTAGCGACGATGATACTTCCCGTCGCCAGAATAAATGTGAAAACGCGATATGTGGAAGGAATCATAAAAGCAGCAGTGATAAATGAACCAATCTACCCTCTGATATTGGGGTGTAGATATGTCTTCTTGGGGAATCCCAAGAGACCTGTGACCATGGCAACAGTGCAGACCAGATCACAGTCTAAAAAGGAGGAGGATAATCCGATAAATACCCATCCAGATGAGATGAGGAAGGCACAGGCGGAGGATAAACCCTCAAGCCTTGTTTTAAGAAATTGCCCAAATGTCATACACCTCCAGGCAAGGGAGATTTCTATATGAAGAACAAATTGATATATAGGAAGGCTGGAAATGGATCCAATGGTCACGGACAGCTGGTCCTTCCAATTTCATATAGGACTAAAGTGTTGGAACTAGGGCATGCGATTCCCTTCAGTGGTCATATGGGGATCAGCGCAACAGGACAGCGTATAGCTTGTCATTATTTCTGGCCAGGAATAACTGAAGACATAAAGAGATATGTAAAATCCTGTCCAGAGTGCCAACGGATAGCTCAAAAGCATTGGACTGCTCCAGTAACTCTAGGGGAAATGCCCATAGTGGGAACCCCCTTTGAAAGAGTTGCCGTGGACATTGTGGGACCTCTCACTCGGACCAAGAGGAGGAACAGTTACATTCTGACTCTGGTGGACACTTGTTCTATGTGGGGAGAGGCGGTAGCCCTGTCATCAATTGATTCGAAGCATGTGGCAGAGGCATTACTCACAATCTTCACCAGGTTAGGCTTTCCCAACCAAATCTTGACTGATAATGGCTCTCAGTTCAAGGGGAAACTAACAGAAGAAGTATTCAGGATCTTTTAAGCCAAACACTTTCATTGTAGCCCGTATCATCCTCAAGGAAATGGCCAAGTAGAAAGATTTAACGGGACTCTCATGTCGATCCTGAGGAAGTTGGCACATGAAAAACCAGATACATGGGATCAGTACCTTCCCGCCGCCTTGTTTGCCTACCGGGAGGTACCCCATAGTTCAACCGGTATGGCCCCGGCAACATTGTTATTTGGAAGGCCAATAAAAGGTCCCTTGGAAGCCTTGTTAAGGACCTGGACCGATGAAAAGGCAGAAGAAAATATTACCTCATCATATCAATATGTGAACGAGCTGACCACTCGTCTTAAAACTGGCTGGAAACTTGCCAATGAAAATTTGAGACAAGCCAGGAAAAAGCATGCTGCCTATTACAATAAGAAAGCGAAGGATCGAGAATTATTTGTGGGAGAGAAGGTGCTCCTTCTACTGCCCGGCAGCCAGAATAAATTGCAAATTGGATGGCAAGGTCCATATACAGTTCTAGAGAAGGTGTCTAGAACAAATTATAAGATAGATAAGAAAGGGAAAAAGAAAATCTATCATGTGAATCTCCTGAAGAAATATCTGGACAGAGAAAACCAGGAAGAGACACACCTACTGACCTTGTCTGTTGCAATGGAGATGAAAAAGGAACCACTCACTTCTCATGAATATCCTTTACATCCCTGTGAAACCGCCGCACAGGTAAAAATCAGCACACACTTAACGGAAATTCAGAGGGAGAGGGTTCAACAGGTTCTGAATAATCATACAGATGTGTTAACGGACCGTCCGGGGCATACAAATTTATTGGAGTATGATATGAAACTCATAGACCCAACACCAATCTGTATGAAAGCCTATTCGATTCCGTTCGCTAAGGAAAAAGCTTTAAGGGAGGAGATAGATTATCTGTTGAGAGAAGGGATTATCTCGCACAGTGAATCTCCCTACAGTTCCAGTGTGGTTCTGTTAAGAAAACCCTCTGGAGAACACAGGCTGTGTATAGATTACAGGAAACTGAATGCTGTCACAGAAGGTCAGGTGGATCCATTACCTGATACAAATCAGCTGTTTGCCAGGCTGAATAGAGCTAAATATTTCTCTAAAGTGGATCTGAGCAAAGGCTACTATCAGATTCCAGTAAAGCCGGAGGTAAAACCTTATTTAGCCTTTAGCACCTCGGAAGGACATTATGAATTTAATATGTTGCCATTCGGGCTGAAAAATGCACCGAGTGTGTTTTCGAGGATGATGAGAAAGTTACTGGATCCCCTGAAGAATCCATGCATCACCAACTTCATGGATGATATTCTCATAGCAACAGAAACATTTGAGGAACACATTAACTCTTTGAATATGTTGTTTGATCGATTGAGAGAGACCAATTTGACAGCTAGACCGACGAAATGCTGTGTTGGATGTAAAGAGCTGGAATTCTTGGGCCACACAGTACATCAGGGAAACATGACCCCTGACCCCAAGAACCTGGAGAAGTTAAAAAAAGCACCAAGACCACAAACAAAAAAAGATGTGCGATCTTTTGTCTCATTATGTGGTTTTTACCAAAAGTATATAAAAAAACTTTAACTCCATATGTGCTCCATTGACTGATTTAACGCGCAAAGGAAATCCTGATAGAATTATTTGGACAGCGCAATGTGAATTAGCATACCAAGAATTGAAAGAAAAGCTCACAAGCAGGCCTATTTTGAAATTACCTGACTTAAGTCAAGAATTCATTCTGAGAACGGATGCGAGTAATATCGGTTTGGGTGCAGCTCTTTTACAACGGTCAAATTCATTTGATGGGGAATTAACCCCAGTTGCTTATGCTAGCCGTAAGTTGAATACAGCAGAACAAAAATATTCAACAAGTGAAAAAGAATGTCTCGCTGTTATCTGGGGTATAAAAAAGTTCCAGATTTATCTCTATGGACAATCATTTAGGATCCAGACAGATCATAAACCACTCGTGTGTCTGTCACAAGCAAGGCATGAAAATGCTAGGTTATTGCGCTGGTCTTTGCTCTTACAGCCATTCCAGTTTACCATAGAGTACATTCCCGGAAAAACTAATGTGGGAGCTGATTTTTTAAGCAGACATCCGTACGACGAACATCAGAGTAGTCATCAGGCATAGATAGTAAATTCATCTATGTGTATTTAGAAATAGGAACTGACATATGATCGTCTGTTCTAAAGGGGGGACATGTGTAGTGAATTTCTAAATACAATATCTAAATTAATATATAACAATATAGGGCATAACGGCAAAATAAGAAAGTATAAAAGAATTTTCTGCTAGAACTGTTGGTATCGCCTACGCCTTCAGATTATTTGCTAACGAATAGCCGAACAAAACGGTACCCAAATTTTTCAAATTCGTCCTTGACATAATCACTTTTCCTAGTTCTAAGAAATATGTGCTTAAAATGCATTGTGAAACGAGGAGGGGCAAGGCTCGATAACACGCAAAGCACGTCTCAATTGGTTCTAAGTCTACAACCAACTTGCACGCTTTGCCTTAGGGGTTTTCCCAAAATACGAGGAAAAAGTTAGAACATGCAGACAACTCGTGTCACAAAAACAACCTTAGCTCTTATTTCAAAGGACGTAATTATCACGTAAATAGAGAAGACAGCACATGGAAAAGAATTGAACGGGTAGTAGACAAAAAAATAAAAACACTAACATAGAAAAAAAAAACTCTGTACTTCTGAACCAAGCCAACTAGTCCCATATAAATTGTATATTCGTGTACCTTAGGACTTGTTGACAAAGAATATGGTAACAGTTACGCAAATAGTCCATTAATTAACTAATTTTAGCCATAATACTATAGTGGACCCGACCAGACTGTCAAGTAAAGATCATGCCTGCTTATAATTTTGTATGGCATGTTTTGAAAAAACGACTTTGGGTAAATGAGGTTAAAAGGTACGGGATACCTGATTGGTTGGATTTTGAAGGAAGGCGAAGTATGATTGGTTGACCTAAAACTAAAAATATATTTGCCTTGAAACATATTGAGAGTTGTTATTTGAAATGATAAATTCAAAATAAAGGTAAACATGGTCCCATTGGACAAAGCAGTAGATATCGGTACGAAACGGGGACTGTTCACTGCCATTTCAAATAAATTTTGTGTAAAGCAAGATCGATGAGAGCAGGCGGAGAAATTTTCTAACATAGGAAAAGCCTGGACATAGGGCAGATCGAAAATGTGCCATATTGCCTAGTCATCGTTTAATTGTGTTATTTCCTTGCATCTGTGGTAAGATTGATTTTCTTAACATTTTATTTAAAATAAAATTTGAATGTGAAATACTAACATACAACTGTAAGTAAGTGAGTCTATGGCAGACTCAAAACAGAGTCTAGAGATTGATCCAGCATATGAAAGACTATCAGAGAGGTGTAGACCAACTAAATTATATAGGATTATCATCAGGAGCATAATACCTATCCTATTGTATGGACAACAGATTATTGCTGGAATTGCAGAGGCGTTGTAACTATTAGGGGAGAGGAATACTGGTATACCTGGTCACATCAAAAGAAACTGATGAAAGGGATTGTCGTAAAGAGCTGATCTTGCATGTTTGTTTGTAATGTGCCTGTACTGGTTGTTGAATAGTATTGTAGGCTGTTGATTACGAAGGAGGCATATCCTTCTGATTTCAGAGGGTTTTGGTTGCTGTCAATAACTGGTGCCAGACTACAGTGGGCCGATATATTCATGCCACAGTCTTGCCTTTTTCGGAGAAAACTGTAAACCACCATCATTCTTGAAGAAGTGGGAGCTGAAGATTGTCGTTCAGCGAAGTGCAGGAAGATTCCTACATCATATTGCAAAGATAGGTGCGTGTTTCGGCACCTGATCGCTCAACTAACATTATATTAGAAAAGAGACTGGGAATAGTGATATAAACATTCCATCAGTGTCCATAAAAACTTACAAACAACATGCAGAGATGATGATAATAAACAATCAACCAGTGTATACTAGAAGTCACCTCAGTTAAACAATACAACTACACCCTTATATAATAATATATGTTATGGACAGAAGATCCATTGTATAAATTGATTGATGTAATTAATTTCTATGATTTCACTTTGATTGTCAGTCCTGATTCCAAATAAATTAGATTCAGGACAATAAATTGAAAAACCTTAACTTTCAACCACTGACTTACTAAAGATAGTCTTTTAAAGTGTAGTTTGTATGTGATTGTCGTGGTACTGTTGTGTTGTATTAGATAATAAAATAATTTGTGTAATTGTTTATATGTTTAGTTGGTTAATGCAACCTTACACTAACATTTCATAACCCTAGACACCAAACGTAGTCATCTTACATTCTATCTAGAATAAGTCTGAATGAGATCATAGTGGTGGTAGTAGAAAGATACCCTGGAAATTTACTCTAATATTTATTATATTCAGGGACCTTCACAGCTGACCTCATTCAGTACACTAAGATTTCTTAACAACAAACTGTATTAACATCAAACCCACCACATGCACCAAGCTGCCTGTAGGACCCTCAGGAGTAATAGGTTGCCTTCTGCCCCCATGTACTTAACCATTTCTCGAGCTGTACCATCATGCCCTGCTGCTTTACCCTTCTCGATTATTTTTTAATTTGTAAAAATGTAACTATGAACACGACCAGAGAGACACGCCCACACACGAACACCTGGTGGATTACCAGGTGTTCGTGTGTGGGCGTGTCTCTCTGGTCGTGTTCATAGTTAACCAGCGTAGGTGTGATTAAGTGGCCCTATTCTTTCGTCGTCTTTTACCTTTTTTATCATCGTTCTCATTGTGTTTCTCCCCGTCTTTGCTTATCATTCTTTAAAGTAATTTTTTCTTATCACGCCTAGTATTTAAGTGCAATTTTAGTATCTTGCACTTAAGTGTAACTTAATATTTCTCATCTTGGTGCACACCTGGTTCCTTAGACTCTATTGTCCATCGTGGAGTATTGCCACTTTGGCGATACGAGAACTCTTTTATAACTGGAATCACCTGTCTAAACATACTGGTGTCAGCACATTTGACTCAGTAGCATGTCCACGAGAGCGATTGAAAACAAAACCACTTTCGGGACTAAGCCACCTGGTTCACAAAGATTGTCTACCTCTGACGGCGCAAAGAAGCTTAGATTGTTTGCGAGGCGAGACAATAATGGTAGGGATTAAAGGAAACCGTTAGTGGGACAAACAACAATGAAACAATAGACAATCTGGAGACGGGGAAACAATTCGGAACCGCAAAAGAAAGTTAACGCTGTGAAACAGGGGTAGGTAATTTCTCTCACAAGGGGATCAATCACAAGCAACAGTTATTCATATCACCTTACATCAAGCATACAGCCGAAGAGTTTGTAGCGAGGGCCCACCCACTTTTCAAAGATTGACATGGTCTGTCCTAGCAAGCAAGCGGTCAGAAGCGGCATAGCCATGTCGACGACCAGTTAGTCGATAAGGAGCGGAGCTATAGGGACGCCTAAGAATTGTCACATATTGGCAGTCAGAAAATATAACGTGATACGCAAAATCATTCAGCACGATCTCTGTGGACGTTCCCAGAGCCAAGTCTGTTCCATATTGTCATTCCAGTGTGGATTATAAATGCATTCCAGTGGAATTTAATGGTATTTGGTGTTCTTAAGGAAGTCGCGAAGGGAAAAAACGAGGTTAGTAAACTTTAGAAGCATTATAAATAATTTTTCTTTTTCATCATTTGTGATTGCGTTTTACACTTAGCCTCATAGTGTGGAACACTGTTTTTATTACTTCTATTTGTTAATGGTTAATCAAAAAACATATTTTTCTTTTATGACTTAAAAAGCAACAAAGTAGTTTACAATCCTATACGTCACTGTCGTATAGTATGTATATTTTTATCACTCTCTATCTTTTCCGACATCTTTCTTTTTTTATTTTGTCCCACATTTTGCTCTTTCATCGTGATTAAAGTAATCTTTCTTAATCATGACTTGTTTCTAAAGTATTACTTTCCACGCTTTTGATTTAGTCTCCCACCTTGAGTTAACTTGTGAAACACATATGGGCATAGAATAAATTCTTCGATACCTAATTCCCCGTGTAAACATCACAAGACAGGCCACATTTAGTATTGTTTAAATTTGGGAAACATCAGGCTTGGCAATAGAGAGAAGTCCTTTGATACCTAATCCCCTGTTTAAACAAACCCGAGTCACACCCCATTGGAAACAATGACACGCGGCTTAACCGCTGGACAACAAAGGGCTTGTGACTTGCTCGGGAATGTGTGTTGCAAGATGGTAGCCGATGATAGAGATTTAGGCCTTTTAGATGTCAAGTACAGAGCGAGATAAGGAACAGTGTACGCACGACAAGCAAAGCGACAAAAGACAGAAAGCTTTGTGACAGAGAAGGCGTAGGTTTCTGCATTAGCCGGCCAATTATCAAACACCTGTTTGTAAACATTGAAATTTGTTGCGAGCACCCACCCCCTTTTAGCCAGTAACACGCACTGACTGGGGCCAAGGGAGAGCCAAGGCCTAGGCGACCAGATGCACTCTTGGCGATTAGATGATTAAATTATGGGCGGAGTTATACGGATTCAGACACATTGGCAATATACGATATAATCGAAGGGCCCGATGCAATCGGGAGAGAGTTTTTCATCACATTGTGACGTCGAATTTTCCAAGAGCTTAGCCTGAGTAAACTTTTTCATTCCTGCGTGTATAATTAATTCATATATGTCGTGTTTATAGCGTTCTTAATGAATTTGCGATGGGAAAAGGAGTCCAACAGAAGTCTGAGTCTACACATTACGTGTTTGGCTTCTAACCGGAAGAAAGCTAGTAAAGTGTGCATCCGGAGAGCAGACTTCACAAAATAGGACATCCTTCACTTCCTAAGTTAAAGGCAAGATTTCTCGCCCACGTTTTTTAAACAGTGGATGCGCAGCCATTTTATTCACCTGCTTATCAAGTGCTCAGAAGTTGATTCTCATATTATTCATCTCACTCGGCAGCTTATCGCCGGAGTCAAGCTAAAGCACGCAGAAGTTAATTCTCATATTTACATCAGTCAACTCACTCAATTACGTATCCCCTGAGTCAAGAGAACATACTCCCAAGCGGATTCTCATAATTATATCAAGTTCAACTCACTCCAAAGCAAATTTTATTAATCAAGATTTCATATTTACAAGCTGAGTTGCATATACAGCTAGAAAGTTCAACTGATTCCACAGCATATTTTATGAATCAAGAGTTACTCAAGTTGATGCGGCTACATACCAAGTGTAAAGTGCAATCTTTACTATCTTGCAACATAATACATTTATATACTTATTATGTTCGCAAATATTTTGTAAACAAAGTATTTCCTTTTTAAGTGCTTAAGGAGAAGTCATTTTTGAGTTACTTCCCTTGAAAGGAGTTCCGTCATCTTCGATCGGATTCCGCGGACGAATCTAGGCCTACTGCGATTTATTCTTTGGCTGGGTAGGAATAGATTGTTCTTGCTTCAGTATATCTATGGCCTGAATTTATACGTAGTGTTTGTATGAGTAGGACGAGTTTGTCTTATATATGGATATCTTTACATTTCTAAGTCGAACTATGTTGGTTGTCGCTAGAAAAGGTCAAAGGCTATGCAGCGGAAGTATCGCTAGCAGGGGGTGTGATTCATGGCTGTCATCCTGTCGGGATGTCGAATTTTGTTGTAGCCGGCCTATCGCCGAAAAAGTGATCTATAAGTAGATGGGGAAAAGTGATAGTCATTTAGACATGTTGTATGTACTTTACCCCAGTGTTTATTCTCTTTTGCCAAGGAATGGCAAAGTTATATTTCGCATAGAAAGGTAAAACCACAATTTATTATGAACTTGGGCTTCGCCATCGTTGTCGATAAGCAGATGCACAGTGGTACTTTTGAAAAGTATATTTATTCAAAGGAAGATGACATTCCTATGTATCAGCACTAGATTATATGATATTATTCAATTACCTCTATGATAGAAGCTATGAAGAAATGAGGACATTTAACGAATGACCAATTTTGGTCTGTATCCAATAGTGAGTGAAGCTCACGAGAGAAGCACAGCCATGTTGAAATCCATATACTTTGTATTTATCGAGTGAGAAAAAGGGATGCCTGTACTATCGCTCGATGAACCAAGAGATCACTGCTACATGTGAGAACCCATGTCTGGGATTCCTATATCTTTATGAAAAATATATATATTGAACTTTACGTGAAGGGATATTCGCTAGACGAGGTTAAGTCTAGGAGCCTTCCTATATATTGGTTATGGTCTGACGTGCCCAGTCAGTAAAGCCAGATGATTTACATGATGGAACTCTGAATGCTTATTTACGAATGCTCCATTATGATATTTGCCAAGCATGAATGCTAACTTAAGATGATATTCCTGTGATCAACATTATGCTGTCTATGTCGACATTTGTTCCTGTAACCATACACGTACTGTCCAAGTGTGCGTCCCATTAAATGTTATAAAAAGACCACCGTAGTTCCAGTACTTCTTGAATTCGAGCAGTGTGAGTATGAGTGATGTACTACCAACCTGTCAACTCTATCGAATCATTCTACCATTCGCGTTCTGACATTCATATACACACTCATTGTCTACACTCACATTCTTGTCGGAGCCTCATCACGTTCCAGGACAAGATGACCTGTATGACCAAAACTGTGCTGGGTTTAATGAGTTGACAATCGTTACACTTTACCGCACCAGTCCCAACATCTACATTTATCAACTGGTGGACATTCACGGCATTTAACAAATAAAACGTGATTTAACACCAAGATCACTTCGTGAAGAGCTCCAGTCTAGCCAGTGCCTTTCAGAGGTCAGGCCGCAGTCCTTTTTCTGAGACAACTGTCAACGGGTTGTCAACACTAGAGAGAGATTGTCAAACGATTGAGGGATTGTATATCGTCAAAGTTCTCATTACCGCAATAGTTCATCAGTACATCCTCGTCTTGGAGATAACCCACACAACATACCATCCACCTAAATTGGACAGTCTATACATACTTGTGAATCATCATACAGTGGAGGAGCATTAAGAGACACATAGACAGAGTGGACTGGACATCAGTGTGGTAACACTCAATATATCATATCATTGCTTCACTCTTCACATCGTTTCATTCTCATAGTTAACTAACTACATTATTTATATCTCATCTATGTGCGTGTGTGTATGTGAACTGTCTATCACCATCACCACTTTTTATTTCTCTACTAACCCTATATGTGTAAATATTTAATTAATAAACCCAATAACCGTTTGATCATTATCTAGTTCGTTAATGTATCACTCGAATTGTCGGTGTTAAATATTTACTTATAGGTAAAATTCTACATTTAGATGAGAACAGGGGCTCTTTCTTTCTTTGCGGAATCTGAGGACAGAAGCTAAGGTCGTAGGGAAATATAACACTTTCCATAATTTACTAGAACGTACTATCTAGTGGAAAGCATTCGCATTCTCTTCTTCTTGTCCTTATCTCGAATACGTCTCTTTCTGTCTTAACGAGCCAAATGCTGGAGACCTTCTCGATAACATTTCCCCAGCGACAACTACTGTTATAGTTGCACCAATATCAACTTACGACAATCACTGGGACAAAACGTCTGAACATGCTCTTTTGTGTGATCTCTCACATCTTCTGCCCTCCGGCAGTATCCTTTCCTTTTCTTCATTTTTCTCACTCATCGCTTTTATTTGGCATAATCATGCTTTTTCATTCGTTATTTTCATTATTTTGCTCAATGCTGGACATAGCATGGTGAGTCTCTAACACACCACGTCCCTATGGCAGTATTTGCTACGAAAGTATTTGCTATAGGGCTGTCTTTATCTTGTTTCCACTCCTCAGACGTGTTTACGTTCCGCCAGCTGAACTGTGGTATTATCGTAACAATACCCAGTCGTCAAACCGGTCACCCGTGTATCTCTTTGAATAAGTCTGACCATCTGTGGAAACGTGTCAGTCAAACATTTGACCCCATTGGAAAGCTGTTGATCGTATTGACACAAGCTTGTATTGTGCGTCCGATGAAAGAAGACAATACTGTCTGACCAGACATATGTCTGGCGGAGGCATGCAGATAAAGGGGATAATTAGATAATTTGTCGGGCTTGACATCTGGGCGGAAATCCTTATGCCAGAAACACGGTCACAATGTTGTGATAGACAGAGGTGCGCCGGAAGTCTTATGTAACGATTTGACATCACTGTTGTAAGAGGCCACGCGTGTATATTAAATTTAATATTTTCAAATACGCGTGGGATGAGTAATGATAAACTTCCCCCACCCAAACAGTGCTAGATATTTTTGATTGGTTCGCCAGAAGCTACAATGAATTGATTGGAACATTCAGCAGGAAATACAGCTGGGATTTGAAACTAAGGAGTGTGAGATATACTGTAGAAATCAGACACAGAACAGATCAGACTGCATCGCAGCGTCAACTAAACACCCCCTACAAGCCAGAGGAAAGAGGATAGGACTTAAAATTCCACAACTAGAAGTACCAGATCGAGTATTGGGCAACTTTGGAATTTACAAGTAAACCCGCAATTTTAATACAAGACTGGAAACTTGGGAATTTTATCACAAGGAGTCAGAGAGGAATTATACCAACAGTTTTCCCAGGCAGGATTCATAGAACATCAGCCGTCAGAGGAATTAACTCATATTTCCCAGACCAAGTCATAAGAGGAATCATACAAACAGTTTTCCCAGGCCAGGAATTTGCAGAATACCAGCAGTCAGAGGAATTAACCTATATGTCCAGACCCAAGTGATTCGAACAGCATCTAACTAAAGGGCTGTGTGTCCATTCTAAATCTGTGCCAGGAGAAGGGTGTATTCCCAAAATTTTGGGTTCGTCGTTACAAGACATCAGACTTAAGTACTGAAGTTCCTACGCCACTAGTGTGAGAGAAGAGTATCACCACCAACCGCCTACAGTGGACGAATTATGTGGAGAAGTGTACTCATCACCAAAAAGAAGTGACGGAAACCACAGCTGCAGGACTCATCTGGAGCTAAGTTTTATGTAACAGGCTACATCAAAAATCAAAGACATTCTAAAGCTCATTCTAAACTTCAGCGAGGAAACTTTAATTTCAGTTTTCACCCAAATGTCCATATTTATTTTCCCTTGTTACAGATTAATTGACTATTAAATTTGTTGTATTTTTATTTTAAACTAAACAATAATAGTTGAATCAGTTTATATGTACGAAAGCAAATGTGTGAGCCAGTTTTTCTTGATAAATACATATATATATAAATATAGAGCCATTACTTATAATAAGGCATTCGTTCGATTACTCCAACTGGGGACTTGAACGGGCCAGAACCATTGCATAACCCCTTCACAAAAGGCGACGGGCCAGATAATAAAATAAAAAATTTGCTCAGCCCTTAAGCAGCGTTTGTTCTTGACTTCTGGGAATATCTTGTGAAGGCTCCCCTAAGGTAGAAACGCCATTCATCTTCTATCTACATCTTTGCCAAGAGTAATCTTGTGCAAAGATAGATACCTTGGACGACCTACTTTTTGATACGCTTGCGTTGTGACCATTAGTGGACTACTACTGCAAAGCAAAGGGAGGCAATCCCGTGACAGTCACCATCAAATAGATTATTATATCATCACTATCGATTGACATGGGCACACCTTTCACACACACACTATCATGTGCATATTATGCCATACCATTAAAAATCAGAGAAGTAAAGACAGAATGATCAATTATGAAGAAGCAATAGTGAGGAATAAGATAAAAAAGAAAGTCTACTGATATTAGATGTAAGACTTATTAAGCCACGTTGTGTCTTTAGTCCTGCAGAAATGTGAGTCTACACACTACGTGTTTGGTGTCTAATCGGAAAGAAGCTAGAAAAGCCTACGTTCGGACAGCAGAATTCTCAAGATAAGACATCATAAACTTTCTGACCCACAAGGAAGATATCCACACCCGCATTTGTACACCTCGATGCCAGCAGCATTTTATTCATCTGTTTATCAAGTTCAAACAACCGGAAGTTGATTTGTCAATACATATATATCAAGATTTCATAATCGCAAGTTAATTCGTCTATATATCAAGTTCTAATCACTCAAAAACTTATAGTCTGAACCAAGTTCACATACTCAACGCGTCAGTGCATAAAATGAATGATGCGATTCTATTGCACGACGTAAATTTATTCAATCAAGCTCACTACCTGAAGATACCAGGTACTAGAAGATATTTCATGAAAAACTCCAGTCAAGTTTTTGCCTTCTTCAAGATCAGACAGCAGTCAGTTTGCTGAGACAAATGTCAACAGTTTGCCTACGCTTGAGAGATTTCCAAGTGCTGATGAACATTACATCTTAAAAGTTTCTCATTACTATATGTGCGATATTTACAATAGTAAGACGTCGTCTTTGAGATACCCAACACAGTTAAAAAGACGTCCACATCGGATAGTCTAAGAATACTTCGTATGATCATACATTGGAGGGAATTTGGAAGGATCACAGACTATGTAGATTTGTCATCACTGTGGTAATACTTAGGATACCCGATCATCACTGCATTAGTTACATAGTTTCATTATCATATTTAATTCACTGCAGTTTTACATTTTCATGTGTGAATCGTCTTTTAAAACCATACTTTTTAATTTCTACTAACCCTATATGTGTAAATATTTAACCAATAAACTTTTAGCCGTGTTGATCATTACTTAGTCAGTTAGTGGAACACCCGTGCTGTCTGTGTCAAGTATTTACATATAGGTAACATTCTTCATTTGGGAGGTCTGGGGCTTTTTTCTTATCGAGAACGATGTAAATGTCGTATTTATTAGATTTATTAGAAAACACTATCTAGTGGAGAGCATTCACCTTCTCTTCTGTATGCCCCTATCTCGAATAGGTCTCTTTCTTTCTTAACGAGCCAATTTCTGGAGACCTTCTTGATAATATTCTATAGGTCATCCCATCATACACCTATCATACTGTAGCAGTGCGAAAATTGGTGTCCTGCCCGGTATAACTGCACAACAGCAGGACTACAGATAAAATGGTATGATAATGTTATCATGTTTGGTCCATGTCCCAGAAATATGAGGTATTTCTCATGCTAAAGAATACCACGCCCAACCATATCCGGGCTGCAATGTTGAATTCAAGACCGAGTAGTGTCACACTCTAGCCTACTCGGCGGTAAATTGGTATTTGACTGTGCTCTTGAGGTAGGGAAGGCAAATGAAGCGAAGAACAGAACTGGTCAACACGCCAAAACTGTACCTTGTATATTAAAGTACCTTACACTTCAAACACCTGCGACATCATCTTTACGATTTTGTGCAGGTCTTTGGGGAAATCAATTTTCCTCTTTGTCTTTAGTGATTGCGTTGGTTGGATGTTTTGTGCTTTTACGTTTTCCATTCGTGGATTTCTTTGCTGTTCGTATTTATTACATTTTATCATGGACTGTGCTATGGTATTTTTCTTAAGACATACTACAAAGTATGGTTTGTGTGTCATAAAATATCCTGTTTCTAATTGCGATCTAAGCAGTTGTTTTATTGCATGGTACTTTAAGCTCTCATGATATCTGACACGTCTCTGTAGGGACTTTCAGCACATGATGAGCGTGTCTACCTTTCAGACTGTAATGCGAATCCTCTGTCCATCCCCTTTTTATAATATTTTTGATCAGGGATTTGATCTTCTTTTTGCTCAACAGTACATTTATTTGGTTTGAACTGTTTTTACTTTTTTTTTTTTTGCCTTCCTGTCTACGGTCTCATTTCCTTCTATTCTCACATGTGATTTCATCCGTCTTTATGTCAAAATATTTATGTGACTTGTGTTATAAAGTAACTGTATACAATAATTCAACATAATATCAATGCGGTTACATGCTTCAGCACGTCTGACAGTATGTATTACTCACACATTTATTTGTATAGCAATATAAACACGTAAATACATTATTTGAACATAATATTTTCATTCACCGTTTCATGCGCGAAGAATACACGCTATAACTAAAGATTGAATGTTTCACTTGCAGGAAAAAAAGGAGAAATTCGTTTAAATATGAGATAAATGTAAGCGAAAGAACACCAGCTTGTGCACTTCAGTGAAGCCAAGACTAATGATTGCTGAAGTCACCTGATGAACAGCCGTTGGCACTGTTTCATTACATCTACTCTCTAGCTAGTTAAAAGACGAAGAACGGCGAAAGTACAATGCCTTAATGAAGCCCCAAGTGTTTGCATTACACTTGCATCAATAAATTAGTCAATCAATATACTTCATCTTCCAATGGGACGCAGGCCTTCAACAAACACATGCCAAGTCCTCCTGCCCAGTGTCATCAACTCCAGTTCTCTTCTCCGAGATCGGCTAGCACAACAAATATGAGAAACCAAGAGCCAGGGGTCCAGACATCCAGGACGACCCAGAGTTCGCTGGTAGGACAACATTAGACAATCTCTGAAGGACCGATGACTAGATCGAAACCAGGCCAGGAGGAAGACAGCAGATAAGATACTATGGCGCGCGCTCTCTCTCTCTCTCTCTCTGGCCAAGCTCTTACTTCCCCCCCCCCCCCCCCCCCGCCCTCAGGGTAGAAGAGGAACGACTAAGTTCTCTTCTCCGTGTGTTCTATCTCTACCTATCTTACCCTGGAGGATTCCAGAACATGATCTGCCTTATAATTCTATCCACAGGTTACCTTAATATGTGTCCAGTACATTGCAAGCGTCTTCTTCACATCTCTTGTTCCATTGGCACTTGTCTGGTTCTCGTCACCAATTCCATATTTTTTGAGTTTACTTATTCATATTGTTTGTTGCAGTTTTTGTGACTTAACGTTTCTACAGAATAGGGTAGTTGGTCCCGTGCACAACCCTCCTTAGTGGGCACTAGCATCCTCATTTCCTTTATGCTCCTTACGGAGCATAGTACCACAACTATAGCTGATCCCCTTGCTGGAAGTCTGCACCAAGCAGTCACATGCTCCAGCAGCGGTGATGTCTTTGGCAATTTGTTGAACATGATGAGGTTCCCAACCCCATGCACAACCTCATATTAGTAGCCTTGTACGACATGCCTGAGGGTGCAATAGTCCTAATTTTACTTTGTCTCTTAAAAGACACCTGGGACACTTGCATGCAGTGTGGAGGGAAGAATACAGAATGTATAAAAACTGTGTTTATAAATCTCAGACTTAAAATCATTGACGTAACTCGCGACGCGCGTAATCGTCTGCAGTCCCTGCAAACCTGAGATAAACGTTTTTGTAAACCGTCGTAATAATCTCTTGTTTATGTGCCCCGTGTTGGGAAGTCACTTTTTTTTTTAAAAAAATTCTTTATTTGTTGCTGACTGACTGTGTAATTCATCTCCTTAAATTTCCTTATTTTCTTCCGTCACGTGTCAGATACGATGTTCCCGCCAAATGTATCTCCTCAGTACCACTGGGCTCAAATTCCCGGATCCAATTTATGGACTATGATGGCCTCAGAGACGGAAAAGACATATATAAAGAACTGTGTGTCACAATAGCAGACCCAAACAGCTGCTGAGGTCTTTTGGCTATAATTAATGATGGCGTCGTAGTGACGTAACTACAGCCAGGGCCGGGTATTGGCCGGTGCGAGCAGTGCGACCGCACCAGGCTCTGACTTGAGAGAGGCGCAGAAATGTTTTTTTTTTTTTTTTTTTAACTAATAGCATTACAATTTTTAAAGAACGAGAATAATGAAACCGACTTTTTTCCTTTATGTCATTATTATTTTTATTATTGTTATTATTTAAACAGTACATTAAGCGCCCATCAGTAATCCATAATGATTGTTGTTTATTCCCCACAAAAAGATTATAAAAACATAAATGTATTATGTTTTTGTAACATCCTGCAGTGAACAACACTTGCGGAAGTTACAGAGTGTTCCAACTCAGTAGCATAAAACTGAGTTTCGTAAGAGCACACAAAGTGTGCATTGGATTGGCGAAAAAAGGTGGGGGGAGGAGAGGCACCAACATGAGACCCCGCACCACTTTTTAAAATGTCTAGGACCAGCTCTGACTACAGCTAACAACTATACACAACTTCTCTGGTCGAGTTCATCATCATACGCCCACTAACCAACACCCATGTTCTCTAAAAGATAAAAGCATTGTTATTGTTAATCAGAATCGACCTCACTGCACTCCAGGCAAACCCATAGGTGCTCAGTCTCCCTCAGCAAATGTCGAAGAGTATGAATGCTAATTGTACCTGTAGCACACTGGTTGTACATACGACGGATGCATCCTCTCTCACGTCCATTTCCGCTAGTCCAACGTTTGATGCCAAACTCCAACAGTCTCAGCCTTGTTGATTCATCCATTGCAGTGTTATTATCCAGCAGGCGATCATTAATTGCCCTTAGTATCTTTCCCTTATCCATGTCCAGTGTTCCCAGTATGGGTGCTCTCGAGGCCAGTCTGTCAGCTCTCTCATTGCCACGTACCCCTGCATGACCAGGACAGTAGATCCACACCAAACCTTGAAGACTTGAGGATTCTATTGATGTTTTCCATTCCTGCCGCATCCATCCGTTCTGAACTTTCCGAAGCATGGCTTGAGAGTCTGAGAATATAACTGCCCTGGTTGATGGAGTTTCAGACAGCTACCTCAGTGCTGCAGTAACTACATCTACATCCATTCTCAAACTGGAGGTTCTTGTCATGAAGGCTCCACTCTGTTCAGCAACGACCCTGCCCTTTATTCTCGCAGAGAAGCCCCATCCTGATTTCTCACCACGCACTACAGATCCATGAGTGTACACAATGGCGTCATCATCCCCAGCATGATCACTTATCAGCTGATTAATCTCCAGCTCTGCTTTTCCATTGCCCCAAGATCTGCACTCTCTGGCAAGGTGAATGATGACCTGCTGGTAGTTTAACCAGTTATCCCTTGACATACGCCTTTCTTCCCCTTTGGATACATTTTCAACCCTGGTCACCTGACCAATCGTAGCCTCTGCCTGTGCCATCCATGACATCCCCCTCTTGATTCTTGCTCCTTTGATGTCAGCTATGCTCTCATGTACCAACGGGCTGATCACCCGTTTGCCAGTCACTTCGATTACGGAAACAACAGCAAATGGATTGGTTTGCCGTTGCCCTAAAGACGCCAATAGGCGTGATGGGAAACAATGGCAAAGAAAACCTATCTGCTGTTGCCCTAAGACGCCACTAGGCGTAATGGCCACTGACTGCTTTGACGGTTGGTGGCTAAGGACGGAAGAAGAAGAAGAAGATGTTCTCATGTAAGGTGTGTCTTTTGTCGGTGGTTACCCGCAGATAGGCTTTTGCCTGGGCCATTGCATATCTGGATCTAATTGACAGCATTCCGAGCAAGTATCTCATTGTTACAACGGATTGGGGGGGGGTGGGGGGGCGGGGGGAGAGGTATTGTTTCATTTACTCGTACCGCCAAAAACTAGTCGCATCCATTCATTTTGAATACGTTCCAGTCGTTTACACTGTGACACTGACAGCGTGAGTATTCCTAGCCTGTACTCGATTACTGAAATCACGAGCTGATGATACAGCAGAAACAATGGTCTGTTCCAAGCGCGCAGCAGCCATTATTTTTAAGGCTGCCAGTCCTCGCTTGCACTTCTATATGATCAGTTCGACATGATACTTGAACGATAGCCCACGATCAAACGTTACTCCCAGATACTTCAGCCTGTCTTGCCTTTCAGTGTTCTGCCCATTGAAAGTGATGTCTGGAAGGTCTACTTTCACTATGGAGTTGTTTAAAGAGCACCACATATGTCACGGATTACCTCCTCTGCTTTGCAGTAGTGGTCCACCAGTGGCCAAATCGCAAGAGTATCTAAAATGGGTCGTCAAATGTGTCTACCTTCGCACAAGATTACTCTTGGCAGAGTTGTGGATAGAAGGGTAATGACGCTTCTATCCCAAGGTAGTAACCACAAGATATGTCCGAAGTCAAGAACAATGCAGCTTTGGCAAGGCAATTGTTAACTTATATCGGTCCGTCGCCTTTTGTGAAGAATTAAGCAATGGTTATAGCCCGTTCAAGCCCTCAGCTGGTGTAAATCCAGCGAAATTTCTTGTATAGGTATTTGCTCTATAGATGTAACTCTATGTCTAGATGTGTGTGTATATATATATATATATATATATATATATATATATATATATATATATATATATATATATATATATATATATATATATATATATATATATATATATATATATATATTAGTCTTGCTCATACGTTTGCTTTCATACATATAATAACCGAATCAGCTATGAATGTTATGTTTTAAAATACCATGTAACAAATTTAATAATCAATTAGTTTTAACAGGTTAAAATAGAGATGAAATGATGGTGAATTTTAGATGAAAATTAAAGTCGTCTTCATTGAGACTTGGTGTTGCGTGCATATTTTGACGCACATTTTACAAAAATCGATATGGCTATTTAATATGGGAAAAATATAGACATGCATTCATTTGTGTATGAAAATGCTGTTTATGGTAAAAGCGAGATAATCCATGTTTGATTCACACTTTTGATTATAGGAGTAATCGTTCTGGATATTGATCCAGCGCAAGGATATTGCGCTTGCGTTTGTACTTATTTTTAGGGCCAGAAAATATATTAATTTGCTTATTGTGTTTATGGCCTGAATTCATATGTATTACATATTATTAGTACAAGTAGAATCAGTCCTATATTGTATATTTTGGATGGGTAGGAGGGACTAGATTCTTGCTAGCGGAAGTATGAGTTGTCTTGACAAGTCGTGATGAGTTCCGATGTACTGCTTACAAATGGCGGGGTACGTTTTTCAAGAGCTGGTCCTTTCGTCAGAAAAAATGTCTTACGACGTGGTTTTTCTTCTGAAGGAGATGGTGTCTCTACGATAGTTTGTGTTAGAGACTCTCCTTATGTCAGTATATAGATGATTCGGACTCCAGGTAAACCCAGCTCCTATTTTTGATGATCTCTCGTCGGTTAGGCCTAGCTTGACTTTTGGTGCTTCGTTATGCTAGTGTCGTGTTTGGTATCGACGAAGATGACAGATTTTCCTGCAGCGGTTATGGCTACGTGGAATTAACTGATCACCATAGAGCTGTATGGAAACATTTATGAAATCCTTTATATACCCATTATAAATTAACTCTGGCTTATATTCTCCTTCCTATGAATGAGTGAACGACAACTCAGGGAGGCAGCCATGTTGGATTTCAGTCATCATATGTTTTGATCACTGCCAAGAGAACAGATTATTTATCTTATTATCGGACAGTGACAGGGAGATCTCAATCTTGCTAGAAACCCCTTTTCGTGGTTTCATAATCTATACTACAAACTATGGACGTCAAGTAACTTTGGTTATTTATCGATCCGCCCTTCACTGACGCGTTTAGTCAGATAGGGGGATGTGGCCATAATGTATCATGACATTGAACTTTTGATGTACTGCCCATTATTTCTGAATGTGTCATGACTTCAGATCTGCTATGTATACCTACAAATTGATATGTCAACGAACCATGATGTACTCGTATGTCTCAGTGTGTACGTCTGAATAAATTGAGTAAACTGGGATTCCAGCAGTCTGCATTGGTGCCTTGTAGACACAAGTGTGAGTGGTTATATTGGTCAGCACACGAACAGTACACCATTCGCGGTAATTACACTCTACACTTCTACTTTATACATACACCATCCTGCGTCGGCTGAAGTGACCAAGTTTAGGGCCTGCTTCCCCTGGAGCCTTTGCCTTCCCTAACTCAGGACTAGGGTGAGTTACCCATTTACAGCTGAGTAGACTGGAGCATGCCTGATCTCAACAACACACCACTCTTCCTTACAGAGCAGACAGACTGATACTTTACAGTGTGTGTGTGAAAGCAACTTTACAGAGTGGAAAGAACAAGACTTTACACTTGGTTTGAGGATTAATATTTTTAAAAAATTATGTCCTTTTGCTGGTGCCTTTTACAAGTACTTAGCTGGTATACGTGAGTCCTGCAGCAGTGGTTTCGTCAATTTTTGTGATGATGACACTTCACAGTCTGATAGCTTTGTTCCCCGAACAGTCTGGTAGCTTCGTTCCGCGAACTTTTAGACAAAATAGAAAGAGCGCAAATTAACAGGCGCATTGTCTCGCTGTCCACCCACCAATGTTAGTCTCTCTGAATAGTTAAATGGCTTTTGAGTATACACAGCGTAACTCAGGGAAGATGATTAGAAATCACCAATACTCTTCTGGGTATTAAACTGGGAAAATATGTGCTTCGACAGCGCGAAAAGCAATGATTTGCCTGAATTACAATTAACAAGGTACATATATCTCACAAAATGATATGATAAACTTGAGGCACATGTGATGTAATCATCACTCATTACTGCTCCCGTCGGAGTCTGGGGTCACCTCTGCTGCTTTCGCGTTTCTAAGCAAAATAGCAAGAAACAATCACCAGCGCTTGCTGTAGTGGTTTATGAATATATTTTCATATGTTGAGGTTGCCAGCCTCATATATAACAACTTAGCAAGAAAAACGTGTCAAATTCACATTTGTAAAATAAATGTTTGCACTTACCCCAAAGTAACTTTTTTGGGAACACAATCTCCTCGCACAGTTTAGAATGGACGTAGCACTTTATTAGATGCTTTAAATCACTTGGTCTGGGAAATGTTTAGTATTCCTCTTATGACAGGTGATCTGATTCCTTAGGACTCCAGTCTTCGTATTTAAAAATGCGGGTTTACTTTTAAGTTTATAGCTGCCCAAATACTTCGATCTTGGTCCCTTAAGTTTCCAGTCTGTGTATTTATAAATGCGGGTTTACTTTTAGGTTTTAAAGTTGCCCAAGCACTCTGATCTGTCACTTATAGTATATGAATTCTTAGTCCGTTCCTTCTCTCTATGGCTTCTGGGAGTTGCTAGTTTGACGTTGCGATTGTAGCGTGATTTGATAACACTTGCTTGGTTGTAGCGCGACACACGCCCACAGCGCACACACACACACACACCAGCGCAAGGACAGCGCGGTGGTGTCACCGTGTGGTTGTACAGTGTAAAATACACTGTAGGTTTAAGTCAGTTGAACAGTAATTTTGGGTCGGTAATATAACAAAGTATGAGAAAATGGTTTTAGAAATTTGAATAATTTGAGTAATAAGTTATTTGTTCCTAACATGGGAGATAAAAGAATGAAAATGTAGTGTTTTTTGTAAGGGAGGGAACCTTTTTAGACCTTAAAGAAATCTAAGTATACATCATTAGAGTTTACCAACTTTGCATATCAAATTAATTTTAGTAAAGATATAGAAGGATTAATGAAACTAAGGTAAAAAGTACTAAGAGGAATAACTATGAATATTAACGCCCTTTACAAGTTTAGTGAGTTAGGATAGGGAAACGCACGTGAAAAAGTAAGCGAAATATAAACAGTTATGTAGCACAGTTCACGGGGTTGACAGCATAGAATTAAGCGTGGCGATAGGTGAGTGAACTGAACAATGGACCAATCGTATTAACTAAAACAACTTTGGACCATCAGATAGGAAATTGAAGGACGAAAGGAGATCAGTCCTACCAGAGAAGTTGACAGAGCAAGTCAAGTTTTGCTGGGCTCTCAAGAAATGTGAAACCTGCGGTTTGCAGAAGGTCTACAGAATTAGCTAGATATAGAAAGGTAGTAATAGGAAATTCAGGAGAACACTTAGAATTGATTGATAGTTTGTGCTGCTAAACCTAGGATTAGCTCATAGGGGTGATAGGTAACGGACTTCTGTATATTCTGGTAAGAGGTCTTTCACTCTAATTATGCTTGACTTAAGTGAAGAGAGACATGTTTTTTTTTTGAAACACGCTCAACATATTGTCACATGCTAATGAAGCTCATATTTAAGGGAGCGAGCTACAGAAGAGAATATTGAAGCTAAGGCAATATTAAAGCGTAAAAAAAAGTGGATAACTTTTATTATCAGATAGCCAGGATGGGCTGTCATACAAAGAAGATGAGACATTGTTATTAAACAAGAAAACTGCACAGAGTTTTGCAACACTGTCGTATGGTTATGCGCTCTCTCGCCAACGTAAGTATCGAAGCCAGATACTACAACACTTGTCGACGTTGGATTAACAAAATAAGTTGGTTTTGTTTGAGATGCTTCTTAACAGGATATAAGACTGATAGGTTGAAACAGATTAGAGGACAGAAGAGTAAATGGTGAATTAGATTACTGAGAAACAACTCATGCGCTCTCTCACTAAAGAGTAAGTATGAAGATGCCTCCACAGCTGCACCTGACATTATATAACTTTATATGTAATTTATGAATTGATATTGATGCATGCAATTGAGCCAGGCCTGACAGGTTATAGTACTTTAGTCAATAGTCTACAGTAAGGAACATAATAATAAAATCTTTGGGAAAATACATAGAGCCTAGGTCTGGATGCCTGGATATAAAATGGAGATTGGAATGTACCTTTATGAAAAAGGATTGTGGAACATGTTATGTAAATAAAAGCTATTATGTTTGGAAATTCAGCACTCAAGTTGGTTTAATCAATAAAAGGATGTGGAGTGGGTATGTGAGGAAGAGTTAAACCTATATAACATATATAGCCTTAAAACCACTAGTACGAGCCAGTCGCTATACAACACCTAGGAGAGAAGAACGTGGTCTGGGTTCAAGAAAAAGACGAACCTTATCTCATCCAGGAATCAACACCTCTGGCGAAAAGGGCCAGTTAAAGAGATAGCTCTATCTTGGAAGATAGGTCAAGGAAGGAAGTTTGACCATTGAATTAAATACTAGGCCTGCCTCAGCCACCTAGTAATATCAGTAGCACCTAGTTAAAATATATAAGAAGAAACACCGACACTGTCACAGTGGTCTTTCTTTGAAGTTTGAAGACGGGAAATGTGAATTACGGTTAAGCTAGACAATATTACGGAAGAATGAGGAAATAGCTATATAGGAATGTATGGCGGACTTTAAAATTTTGCATTTACTGGACATTAAATTATTAACTACAAGAGAACGCCTGGTTGGAATACAATTAAATAAAAATAATTCAACAAAGGAGATAGACTAGGAATTATATCCAAAAGGATATTATTCAAATATAAATAGTTTTAAAGATAATTAATATTTTTCACCTTCATCACATCTGCTAAAAGTTAGCTAATAATCTTTAAAAACTTATTATAACTACCTGCCTAAACGGATTTAAATATAAATTGGATAGAATGGAAGCCTCATATGGGGAAAAGGAAACGATACCTAGGAAGGAAGGAAGGATATAAGTGTGTAGTGAACAGAAGACAAAAACAAGTACAGGAAAAGTACAGATCGCCTCAAATCGCCTCAAACCGAGAGATTAAACGAAAATCTTTTGGGATTTTTAGAGGTGCTTTCTCGTACGGGCGAGAGACTGAAATATAAGGACAGAGCGGCGTATTGGAAATCACACACACCAAATCCAGAAACCAGAGTGAGAAACTGGAAGACAGTATCTGCAAGAAAAGTTATTTTTTCACGCTGCATGCAGGGCAGATTAACTTCAACCAAAACAGTCTCACCGTGAGCTTATTAATCCTAAGAGGGTTTTATGATCAATGTTTATGATCATTCCTGATCGAGAAACTAAAGACTTGAGGATCGTTGATCCAGCTAACTGAAGCCTAGAGGTTGTGGTAAAGTGGGATGTTATAAATATTTATAGGGGACTTAGTGTACTGACTGAGATCAGCTGTGAAGGTATCTATATCTAATAGGAGTAGTGTATTATAGATAACCTTACTTGCTGCCACATATATTTATATCTCAGTCAGAATTATACTGGAGTAGTGTGATGATTACGTTATATGTCTAGGGTATGTGTATGATGAAGTGTAAGTCATAACAACAACAGACAGATAAACAATTTAATTTATTCCACCACACTTGACAACACTGTGACACTCACATACATATAACACTCTAAAGGATATCTTAAAGGAGTCACTGATAACTTTTCAAATAACAATATGTATTCATTGCTGTCATGAATGTATATGTGTCCTGATTCAAATACAAAGGGAACCAGGAATCACAATCAATTTTAATTACAAGTTATATGTACAGAATTTCTCAATATGAATCTTGTAGTGACATGTATTTTTAATAGTATCCTATGTGTGTCAGTGGTGTAGTAGTAATATGAGGTAATACTGGTTTTGTTTTGTTCAAGCTCTGTTGGTATTTGTCATCATGACTTCAATAGTTTGTCTTTATTGGAACTAGTATTGGAGATGTTCTCAGTTCCTGATATTAAAACACTTAAATTCCCCTCTTAATGTTATTTTTACAAGGTCATTTTAAGATGGGGTACATAATGTTGAGCTCAGCTGGCCACATCAGCTTATCTTGCGTGATGGCGGCAGGAAAAGACTCCTCTGCTCGATTTCTCCCCTGGGCTCTGGAGACACCTCACTGATAGCTAAATGGACCAAGGAGTATGCTGTCCGACTCTGGATTCAGCAAAGCTCTGACCAGGTGCTGCTCAATAACTGTAAGACCACGGTCCCTGAAAACAAGAAGGATGTACCTTCTACTTCATAACTAATTGATACTCTAGTTCTACACTGAGCACAATACATCACAAACATTGAGTTCAGAGCGTTAGGCCAACTGTCAGCTTCATCTGAAATACTTTATACCAGTATTAACCTCCTTAATGGTTACTACGCCTCTGCACTTCCAGCATTATTTCTGTCTAATCAATAATCTAGGTGTCTGTGTACTGTTTGGCCATTCCATGCAGTTTTACTTTCCTCCGACACCTTCTGTTCAGGCTGGAGCATTATAGGCTTTACATCATGTTTGCTACTGAACTACACATATATACAGGCATAAATTAACAATTCACATTCAATTTTCATTAAAAGATACTGAATGTTTCAAGCTTACCACAATTCATGGAAATAAACACAGATACGTTGACTAGCAATGAATTCTGGCACAAATACTGGCACAAATTCCCATCTGCTTATGTTCCAGGCTTTTATTTAGCAAAATATGAGCTGGCTTCAACGCACTGTTGCTTTATCAAGCTTATTTGAACTAGTGGTCTCGAACTAACGCTCCTAAGTGATTATATCAGTGAGTCTGGCCAATGGAGCCACGTTTCGACAAGTGTTTGAAAAAATTTTACCTTCCTACGTCTCCCCTAACAACCAAGGATAGTATTTATAGTCCGACTAATCGTGTTTAGCCTTACATATCATTCCAGCCAATCAGTTCAAATGTAACTTGTGGCCCATTTCCCGTACAATGGTGGTTTAAAAAATCTACCACTGAGCGATTCTGATTTTGGGTGTTGTCTGACAGCACCATCATTTTATTTTGGCTATAACTTGTTAATTCCTAGACTATTTGCGTAACGTTTTACATATTCTTTGTCAGCAAGCCCTAAGGAACCCAAATATACAAATTTAAAAGAGCTACGTGGCTGCGTTCAAAATATGCAATTTCTTCTACCTCCTGTTTCGGAGATGTGCTGTCTGGGTACTGTAATGTTTTCAAACGTAAACCCATCTAATGTTATCTTTTCTAATAAGCGTTTTCCAGGTTTTTTAAAACCTAACTCTGGGAAGGGTAGTGAATTTTATCACTGTCGATTTGAAATAAAGTTAGTGCATGTGGCCTTACACGCGTGATGGCAGCAATTGTGTATCGCGCGACGCGTGTTTAGTGTTGCACGTGTTCGGCTTTATGCCTCTTCCTTCTCTCTATCCTTTTTGAGTCCATCTGTTCGTTCGTTTTGGTAACGTAGTATAATTAATGTTAGGATTAATTTAGGTCATTACGCAGTGTGCCTCTCAATGTTTTTCTTAGAAATGCAATACCCGTTTTAATGTGTTGTGGAAACGCTTGTATTTATGCAGTGGCTTATATTTAACGTGGAAACGTTACAATTTGCAGACGAAGCATAAAACAAAGGGGGATTTCGAGTACATTCTTTGTGACAGCACTGTTATTTTACCATTGCTCTTTTCTTTATTAGAATTTATTTGTTAGGCTTTATATTTACCTGATAATTTATATATGTGGATTAGAATATTTCACGACAGAGGTCAACCAATCTTCAACACCTTAGTCCCCCGTAGTTATAGGGCGGGCTGAAGGAAAGTCTTCCGTATTCAAGTGTGTCTCAGGAACCTCGAGCAGACGTGGCTAATAACATAAGATGAGTTATATGTGTATCCATCCAACAAACACTGTGAGCAGTTTCTAAAACGACTGTCTAATGATGACAACTAGATGGCATAAGATAATGTGAAAATCCTTTTTTTCAGTGGAAGATAAATCTAAGACTTTTTCTATTACTTATTTTAATTTGTAACTATAAATAATCATTCATTTTACCATCTTCCAACACCCATTTCTCATTACAAGAATATATAGATGTACATAATAAATTGGGAAATTGTACTCATTAGACTTGTTAAATTTTTAACTGTTAAATTTTGAGTTACCTTTTCAAATTTAATTATATTATCACATAAGGTTTCTATAGCGAAAGTAGCAGCTTATACTTCTGAAGCCTAAATCTATTGTCCAGCTCAGAGTATTCACAGCTGTAACTCATTTGTGATACCAGTGTACTTCTCGGGCACTGGAACTTCATACTTTCTAAAGAGAGATTATACTTCTGCTCTACCACTATTATTATTCTAGGAAAACCTTTCGCTACAGCGATGCAGTCTGATTTGTGACTCCGATTTTGCTAGGTTATATCTCTCATTTTCAGTTCAAATCCCAGATTGTGCTTCCGACAAATTTGCCAAGGAGAACCATTGTGTATTCCAGCTCTCACTTTACACCAATCCAATCTCTTTTGCACTATGTGGGTAGGGGTGTTAAATCATTACGTCCCTCCGCGTGTTTTAAAATATTACATTTTAAAATTCCAACTCGGGATCTCTTTCTAATAATGCTGTAATACTTCCACTTGCCTCTGTACAAGCTCACAAACACATCTATGAACTAATTTCCTGTCTAGATGCTTTCCGCCAATATTGACTCGCCAGACAGATTATCTGTAATAATTACACAGGGATAGGCCGGCGGAAGCTATTATCTCATTATCACCTGTGTTTTCGCCCATCCCTCAGACGGCTCTCTCAGACAGACAATATGGCCCTCCTTTCAACGATCGTTCGCGACCGTCTGTGTCAATAGTTAGCGTGTCTAACAAAGGTGGCCAGGCGACTTACATGATAAGCGTATTACGCTGACCTGTGTAATCCACCTGGTATTGTTACAGTTCACCTGGTGAAACGTAAACAAGTCTCGGTGCGGTCATAGCAAAAAGAATGTAAGTCAATAAATGTGCCAAATAATAGGACGATGGGTGAGGAAATGAAGTGATACTGTCGGAGGGGACGAGAGTTATAAAAAGTGCACGACTGATTTCGTCACAACATCATACAGGCCTTGTTGGGATTGACGTTTGATCCGCATTTCTCGCACCATTTAGAAACCGCCTGTAGTGTCTCTTGTATGCCTTGGACCATTTCCTGTCTGTCTTAGCCAGTTCTGTTCATGAGTATGTCATCTGCGAAAGTTACTGTTCGTCCCAGTCCTGTTGGCTGAAAGGTTGCTCCTTTTGCTGTGTAGATGTTAAACGGCACTGATGATAGTGGAGAACCCTGGGGTAGTCCCAGGCAAATGCGCATTCGTTCTGATAAAAGCAGCCCCCATAGCAGATAATGCCGTAGGGGAGTGAATTGCTAAAGACTTTACTATACTGGCCCAGCTAATGAGATGCGCCGAATTTAAAAAATCGTACCGTTATGCTCCAATCTACCCAGCTGTAAATGGGTACATCACTCTGCTCTTGAGTTAGGGAAGGCAAAAGCAGCCAGGAAAGGAACTGGCCACGCTATCTCTTAATGCTGGACCTAGTTTAGGGTGACGGTATTGCCTTCCCTGCTTTGCAGTAGTGGTCCAACAGTATCTCATATGGGCTTCAAAGGTATCTACCTTCGCACAAGATTACTCTTAGCAGAAATGTAGAAAGAAGGGTGATGAAACTTCTATTACAAAGGGAGTCTTCACAAGATATTCAGAATAAGCGAGAACAATACTGCTTTGGCTGAGTATGTTAACTCTGTAATTCTGCCAACGCTTTTGTGAAGGATTTAAGCACTTATTACTTTCAGCTCGTTTAAGCCCCCACCCCTAATTTACTCAGTGGGGTTATATTATTCTAGTATAGCTCTGTTTAGAGTGTGTGTAGTAAATTGACTGAGACAAATATGCAGTAACTTTAAAATGATTAAATCGAAGTTAAATTTGTAACATTACAAATAACCAAATTTAATAATCACTTTAGGTTTTAACAGTTGGAAAATAATTTGAATAGTTATGAATCAAGAAAAGTTATCATCACAATCTCTAGGGAATGTGAGATGTTACAAGAAGTTCAAGTGGCAGCATATATATGAACTTAGCTGCCAATGATGATTCTGCTCCTTCTTATGGGTTGGCTTTTTTCCTCTGCTCACGCTCGTCTCTGATCAAGGTTGTCGGGGGTAGCTCGTTTCCAAGAGATGACAAGGAGAGTCTACCACGTGGGTCCTTCGTCTTAAAGCTTAGCTACGGTTCCATTCTTGTTCCAGAGATAGTACTTTCTGCTGGTACCACCAATAACTATGGTAAAAGAATAGAACGAAACGCTCTTCTGAGTATGGCGTTTTCCACCCCATAGTAAGGGTTCCTATCTTCCAATATCACCATCCCAATTACTCAGACTTTACCTTCGATGAGAATTAAATTTAATTCCTCGGGATAAAACTTTCTTTACATTTAAATAGAATAGCTTTCATAGTTACTGTAACGAGATGGTATGTATAGTTGTTCTTGTTTTGATGACAGTCGATGATAGTTCAAAAAAGAATAATGAACTCCACGATATACCCCAGTCTCAGAGATGAGCACTGGTGTATGATAGCACAAATCATAATCAGACAGTAAAGACTCCTGGTCCGGTGGTAATAAGAAGATCAAGAGCCTAGAGTGTCTTCTCGTAATAACTATTCTATGCTTTAAATAACAGTGAAATTCAAATTGAACTCAATGGTAACTTTATGAAATTAACAAAATCCAAGTTACAATTAAAATCAATTTATTTATAATGATTCTCTTTTCTTCTGTTCTTGAAATTGATGGAGATTATATATGGATATGAATTGTCTATTCCCACAACATCCACAGAAATCACAGTGATATTATAGTGTTTACTGTAACTGAATTACAGTGTCTCTGCTTTTCTGACAAAACGTTAACCAGTCTTTTTCTTCATATGACTTGACATATTACATAAATTGATCTAATGTTCTTCTGTTTCTGCACTTAACTGAGTGCTCCTTAAATGAAGGTTGACAATGTTGGTGGGCTCCACACGGCTATATAGACTCGGCTGATCTTCCCATGTATTAGGGATACCAGCAGAACCAGGTAGACCAGCTTTAGTGCTCCGTGTCGCTATGCAGGATAACACTTGGGTTCTCACTTCTGGCTTACGTTCTATATGTATGACCGACACCTGAAACAACATAAAGCCTGTGGCTAGCCTCTTTCCAAGAGTTCCCCTAGACTAATGTATTGTTGTTCAGTGTCATCAGTAATGCATGTGTATGAATGCGCACATGTGTTTCTGGTTACATTGTTAGTAGTACAGTTGTCTACTTGCAAACACAATATCAAATGATATGATTAAAATGTACATTATATTACATCATTTATTTACATCAAATTATGTTACACAGTCCTTTCTTCTATCTGCTATCTTTCCATCCAAACAGAATGATCCTGACATATATTGCTTATGGTCATCAAAAGTTTGAGAACCCCTGCCCTACCTTGTGCCCATAGAGCAGTGAAATCAATTTGGGGTCATTGGTACCAATGGTTTGAAAACCACTGGGATATAGTCTCCCATGCTGCCTGAAACCTGTAGGAGTGTCCTTGCGACCATGGCTTAAGAACCACTGATTTAGATATTTGCTACTTGAGCATTAAATCTATATGAGTGTGTTCCTGGTCTCAGCTTTGAGAACCATTGGCTCTCACCGTCAGTCAGATTATTACTTTTATAACAATGGATACAGTACTGTTGCCCATCGTTACATAGTTTCTATGTTGATGTTATAAGCAATTATATAACCAGATAGTATAATCATAGAGCATAATACATGCATATAAACACATTAAAACATGACAAGGATAGTTCAGAAATCAGTTCAGGATCACTCCATTGCATGATTGTTCAATGAAGTGACATATTTAAACTTATTAGGCATTTACAAAATAGGTACAGTAGCCCTACTCACCCTCTGGTCTTCTCAGAAATACACTAACAAGACTACTTCTGGTAAAGGCAGGCCATCACAAATACTCAATTTGTGAAGGAATACGTGGCTAGCTCTCTCCTTTTGTCCTCTGCGTTCTCTGATTTCGTGTGTGTCATCCCACTTCCAACTACCCGCGTATTTATTCTATTTGCCGGCCATCTTGAATGAATCCGTGAACCCCGCGCTGATTGGCTATTATGTTCCATCCCTCGTTCCTTCCAACACTTCAAGAATCTGTCGTTCCATGACAAATGTGTTAGTTCTAAAACTTCCAAAATGCCTTTCTCAGTTAATATCCAACCGATTTGCGTCACCCAAAGCTAGTTAAACTCAGACGATTCGGATCGATCGTTATAGCTAACTTTCTTTGACTTCTGACCCTTGTATCTCTTTTCATGGCTGCCGACACAGTGAAACACTGCAAATAACTTAAGTTTTACTGCCTTCAACTCTAATTTTTCTCCGCTTATACTGCTCACACAACGATGATACAGGTGTCCGAAGAAAGCTCCAATTATGTACTATATAACTAGACTAGCTTTATCAGAAGAAATCCTCGTGTTGCTCTCTACTGTTAATGGAAACACATCCAAGTTTCTACGATTCTATCTTTCTCTATTTTTATGCCTAGACGATCTCGGACACTCCATGTAGCATACTCTATTTCATTAGTCGAGCTATTAGCATTACACATGTTTCGACGGTGTTCACTTTGTTTTGATTACCTAGATATCGAATCCCAATCGCATTATGCGACATAATCCTCCCGTTTTCTATGCGAGAGGTATCTCGAGCTTAAATTTGGGAACGATATCGTTGTAATCATGCCTATTGGCGGTTAGTTTCCTTCTGTCTATCCTGAACCTGATCAGTGGGATGCCAACAAATGGAATTAGCCCCTACCTTCTGGTTACTTTGATAGCGATTTATCTTTTCTAGTTCTCTTTTGCCCGTTCGATTGATCATCCAGGCTCTTACGGCTGGGTCCTCAACAGAAGATTTTCTACTTGCTCTATAGCATGATGAACTAGGGTCTGTGTTTTTCATTTGAAAGGTACAGCCCTGTTTTGTGTGATACGTGATTGCGGGGTTCCCTCGCAATTTCCTGGACATTCGATTTTGGCAAAAGGATTGTTTCCTTAAATCCAGCTCTTGGTGTTCAGCTTGTCTTTTAGACTGTATGGGATATTTCTTGTCCCATCTCGCGCCAATACCGAGATTACCCATGGTCGTTGGTTTTCCCGTAGATCTGTGGTGGTACCGCTTACGTTGATTCACTGGATCTACCTTGGTGCACTCTGGGCAGCAATTTACAAACCACTTAATGTCCTCAGTAATACCTGGCCAGTAGTAATGGGTGGCTATCCTTTTTTGTTTTGTGACACCATTACCCGGGTGTTCACTGAAAGAAGCAATGTGCTCCCATTCTATAACCTTGTTTCTATATGTGGATGGTACAACAATCTGCCCAATGCCGTTTGGCCCTCTGCCAGCTTTCCCGTGCAAGAGTCCATGTTCTATATAGAAATCCCCTTTTCTTGGAGGGTTATATGTTTTTGGCAATTTGCCAAAGCAAGGCTTCAGTGTACTATCTTGGGCTTGAGCCTTCTTCATCTCGGTTGAATGAATTTTTTAACGAGTGTTCCCCTCTCTATTCTGGGAGCCTGACCTGATCTTGGTGTCTTCCGCAACCTCAGGTTTTATAGGATTTCCCCAAAAAACATGTCTACGCCCCAACATCAGGGGGTAGAAGGGATCATCAAGTACTGCTGCATTTATTTCCCCTTCCACATATCGACAACTGACTTGAATCTTCGCTATGGGCAAAGTTAGGGGTAATGCTCCCTTGAGTGGCCATTGGATATCCACTGTTTCTGTGGTGATTTGTTCAAGGCGCACCAGAGATGCACACACGACTGCGTCATAGGACAAACCTGTGTCATACATTCCTGTGACTTGTTTGACATTCACGGTCACTATCTCCTGTATAGGTGTGTGATGGAGGCTATTCTGACTCACTGTCAGTTCCTTCCTGTGAGAAGTCCTCACCTGTAAGCATGCAGCATAATGAGGAGGGTTTTTCCTTCTGCAGTCTGCAGTATTATGGTTGCTCATTCTACAAGTCTTACACCACTTCTCTTCCTTTCTTGAAGGTTTCTTATCGTATGCCAGAGGGTTTTTTCATGCGGCTGGTGGTTTCGGTGGTTGGTCTTGTGGAAGTGGTTTCGAGTGGGTTCATCTTCGTCATGCTGGAAGTGGTTCTGAGACTTTTGGAAAAAATTTTCCTCTTTTCCTTTTTGCTCCTTGTATTAGAAACTGTGCCAATTGGTGGCTTTCATCATATTTGATTATTTCTTCCAGCTTGTCCCATCTATTTTCTATCAGGAACTTTTTCGTTTCAGGGGTCATGGAATCTAGGAGTTGTTCTATCAGAATCATCTCCTTGAGTCCCTCGAAATCTTGTAAAAGGTTTCCCAACTTACTCCACCGTATTAGATAAGTTTCCAACCGAGCTGTGTATTGTTGATAGGTTCCTCCAGCCTCCTTCTTGGCAGTTCGGAATTTCTTACGATAAGTCTCTGAGTTTTGCTCATAGCGAACAAGCAATGCTTGCTTCGGAGCTTCAAAGTCTTCCTTTTCCTCTTTGGGTAGTTTCAAAAACACTTCTTAAGAAATACCTATCAATCCTTGAGAGAACTTAACACTTCACCTTTCCTTCCCTAGGCCATATGACGAAGCAAGTCGCTCAAACCTGTCTATGTAAGCCTCAATAGAATCGTCCTTCTCCATAAAAGCATCCACATGGAAGTTCATAGCACCCTTTTGAGGACCTTGGCTAGAGCTACTGTCAGAGTGAGGTGAACTGCTACTATTTATACTTGCAGCTGCCTGAATTTCCAGTTGTCTTAACCTCAACTCATGCTCTCTTTCAGCCTGAATCCTTCTTTCCTCTCTCTCGACCTCTAATCTCCTTTCTTCCGCTTCCATTTCCATTCTCTTAGCTTCTCTTCCGGCTTCTGATTCAAGCTTCTTGGTCTCCCTATCGGCTGCTAACCTTCTTTCCTCCGCTTTCAATTTCTTAGCTTCACTGTACATATACTTATCACTTTCCAAAGTGACATACTGGAAAAGAGCATCGCCACTTATCCCTAAGTCCTTCCCCATCTGTATAATGGCAGACATAACCTTTACCAGATCAGCCATTGTCTTGCTGTTGAGAGGGTGAATAGTCTTACTCAACTAATTCATTTAAGCTTAATTAAATTAAACTTAATTAACGAATATTTTCACAATTTATGTGAGTCTTTCTATTTTGTACTCAATGGTACTTCAACAAACAAACAAAAATTTTGTTTCACTTTTGAACAATATATTCAAAAAATTCTTTAAAAAAATGTAAAAGAAAGAAGATAGAGTTTTGGCTCAGGATTATCAAGGATATCCCGCGATCGAGCCCCCAGTGTAACGAGATGGTACGTATAGTGGTTCTTGTCTTGATGACAGTCGATGATAGTTTAATATAGAATAATGAACTCCACGATATACCCCAGTCTCAGAAATGAGCACTGGTGTTTGATAGCACAAGTGATAGTCAGACAGTAAAGACTCCTGGTCCGGTGGTAATAAGAAGATCAAGAGCCTAGAGTGTCTTCTCGTAATAACTATTCTATGCTTTAAATAACAGTGAAATTCAAATTGAACTCAATGGTAACTTTATGAAATTAACAAAATCCAAGTTACAATTAAAATCAATTTATTTATAATGATTCTCTTTTCTTCTGTTCTTGAAATTGATGGAGATTATATATAGATATGAATTGTCTATTCCCACAATATCCACAGAAATCACAGTGATATTATAGTGTTTACTGTAACTGAATTACATTGTCTCTGCTTTTCTGACAAAACGTTAACCAGTCTTTTTCTTCATATGACTTGACATATTACATAAATTGATCTAATGTTCTTCTGTTTCTGCACTTAACTGAGTGCTCCTTAAATGAAGGTTGACAATGTCGGTGGACTCCACACGGCTATATAGACTCGGCTGATCTTCCCTGTATTAGGGATACCAGCACAACCAGGTAGACCAGCTTTAGTGTTCCGTTTCGCTATGAAGGATAACACTTGGGTTCTCACTTCTGGCTTACGTTCTATATGTATGACCGAAACCTGAAACAACATAAAGCCTGTGGCTAGCCTCTTTCCATGAGTTCCCCTAGACTAATGTATGGTTGTCCAGTGTCATCAGTAATGCATGTGTATGAATGCACATTGCTTGCTGTAGTGGTTTATGATTATACTATTTTCATGTATTGAGGTTGCCAGCCTTCGATGACTGGTATAACCACTTAGCAAGTACAGAGATGTCAAATTCACGTTGCAAAATAAATGCTTACACTTACCACAAATTACCTTTTTGGGAACACAATCTCCTGGAACAGATGAATGGACACAGCAACTTTGATTAGTTTTGGTTTTGGTCTGGTTTGTAAGGTTTGCACACGGACAACCCCATCAGTGCTCCAACCTCCTCCCTTATGATTAGATGCTTCGAACCATTGGTCGGGGACATTTTAGTATTCCTCTTATGACGGGTGCTCTGATTCCTTAAGTCTCCAGTCTTGGTATTTAAAAATGCGGGTTCTCTTTTAAGTTATAAAGACGCCCAAATACTTCGATCTGTCACTTTTAATTTTGGAATTCTAGTCTGATGTCTCTCTGGCTCCTAGGAGTTGCTAATTTGACGTTACGGCGCAGTCTGATTTGTGTCTCCGACTTTGCTAATTTATATCTCTCATTGTCCGCTCCAAGTCCCATATAGTATTTCCGACCAGCTTTCAGATGAGAGCTAAAGTTTGTAACTGGCTCTCGATTTAGAGCAATCCTGTCTCTTTAGAACTATGTGGGTCGGGATGTTAAATCATTACTATCCCCCGAGTGTTTCAAAATATCAATGTTAAAATTTTAACTCGTGACTTCTTTCAAATATTGCAGTAATAATTCCGATTGCCCTTGTGCAAACTCACAAACGGATCGGTGAACTTATTTCCTGACTAATACCTTTCCCAACATAATCTCCCCAGACGGGTTATCTGTATTATTGATACAGAGATGGACCATCGAAAGCGATTACCTATTATCACCTGTGTTTAAGTACATCTCCCAGTGGATCTCTTAGACAATTTGGCTTTCTTTCCGTCGATCGTACGATACAACCTTGTGTCAACAATGATTTCCTGTGACCGTCTGCATTACACGACACTGGGCGATAAAATTCTAATCTGCCAGCCGGTCTAATTAGCCTTGCAATACTGCGATTCATATGGTGAAACGTAAACAAGTCTGGGAGTGACTAGGCAAGAATGTAGATGCAAAAAATATGCCAAATAATAGGACGATGAGTGTGAGAAAAGAAGAAATAAGTTGATAATGCAGGAGAGAACGAAAATAATGTAAAAGGACACAACTGATTTCGTCACACGTGAGAAGAGGAAAGTTGGAATATATCGTAATAACAGGTAAGATTGAAGAAAAAGAGTTAGAGGAAGACAAAGAGAGCAAATACTGTACAGTATGGTCCGGTGGCATGGAAAGAAGTCAACAACAGAACTGATAAATTGTACTGGAGACAGGAAGTTGTGGAGACATGATCTCCTACGCCACTAGGCATGGCACTTGAAGAAGAAGAAGTGATCCCTGTATACACACATTGGGTCCTCGCCGGTGCTACGGGGTTCGTGTACCGTGCTGAGATTCTCTTTGTTTGATCTATGGTAGGAGATCGGAGCACTGATGGATTTGTCAGTGTTTCAATGAAGATGGTTCTTAAAACCAAAACCAAACCAAACCAAAACCAAACCAAACCAAACCAAACCAAATAAAGGATCGAGATGCAGTAGCTGAAAAAACGCACTTCTGACCACCAAGTTAAACGATGTAGTTGTCTCTTGTTTTATTATCGGAAACAAAGGCCATTTCTCCAGACCTGACAAGCGACCTCCCGATGTTTACAAGCCCAGCAATCTGGATCTGGTAATCAAATGGATTTCAGGTTAGCTCTGCTTTGCCGATGAGTCGCTGTTATCTTCAAAGATTATGTTATTGATCCTCAAGCATGAACGATGAATACACAATGGAACCACGTTATCAGTCTTGCCTTATGCCGCAGATCTGCCCCAATCGGAAATTTGCTCGATTAACTTTATTTTTTGCTTCCTTACAGGAAGTTGTCTGTGTGTTGTTGTTGTTGTTTTTTTTTTTTTTTTTTTTGGGGGCGGGGGGGCGGGGGGGGGGGCCGTTTTTTTAAATCGTGTTATGGTTTTATGTAAAGATGCACGAGCGTGTGTTTTATTTAAATGTGGAAAATTTTAATTTACGAATTTGGATGATGGGACATGGCTTAACAGAACCATCATCCCCTTACTGATATTCGTTCATTATCTCATTTCCCGATGTAAGTATCTTCTATACCTCCTCCCCCTATGCAGCGGTAGTCATAGCTGTTGTTCAGCATCATCTGTATCCTTCATCTATCTCACCTAATTTATGCCAGGTCCTCCTTTCCTGTGACACCCGCTCAAGATCTTTGAATATCTTCTTTACCCCTTGTAGCGACACGGGCAAGACACTCTAGAATTGCCACGTTAACTAATGAACAATTATCAATCGCACACCGGTAATTCTGCTATAACTTTATGATTAATGTTCCGAACGAGATAATTCTTTGTGGGAATTGAACAACAACAACTAAAAATACAGGCATACCTTGGAGATATTGCGGGTTTGGTTCCAGACCACCGCAATAAAGCGAATATCGCAATAATGCGGGTCAAACACATGTTTGGGCTTCCCAGTGCATATAAAAGCCTAAAATCATGTTTACACTATGTCTATTAAGTGCGCAATAGCGATAGGTCTAAAAAAAAAAAAAACAATGTATGTAAAATTAAAAATACTTCATTGCTTAAAAAATTATAATCTTCATCATTTGAGCCTTCAGCGAACCGTAATCTTTTTGCTGGTGGAGAGCCTAGCCTCGATGTTAATGGCTGTTGACTGATCGAAGTGCTGGTTGCTGAAAGTTGGGGCGGCTGAAGAAGGCCCGTTCTAATAAATAAACATGAATAATTTGAAAAAAGCGCAATATCTGCGAAGCGCAGTAAAGAGAGATATGCATGTACGTGTAATTATGGTAGTGAAAAATCATTATCTTTGGTAATTAACGAATGAGCACAACAGTCTCGAAATCCCACAAACAGCTATCATCGGAAAAGTGGACTCAAGCGCGGACCTTCGAGAAGGAAAAGGTTAGATTTAGGTTTGGAATATAAGCCCGCTCAGATTCAATTCTGGACTCTCAAAATTTCACTCATTTCACTTGTCGAAGCCACATAATCACAGCCCATAGTTCAGACAAGAAAAGCTGCCCTGCTTGTGAGCAGACTTGTTTAAGTGATGCGCTCAGATCCGCAATACTGTGTCTGAAGGGTATGTTAAACGTATATTAATCGTAGGGTTACATGTATTTTGGTGTTATGTAATTGCTGTAATATTTAAAATTAATGTTAGCACTGACTGTGAATTACCTGCTGATATCTTTATCTTGGTACTCTAAAACCTTGTGCTGATAACTGAAAATTGGTTCCAACTAAATATAACCTGCACGATCCTCAACAGCATGACACAGCTAGAAGTCCTTGTCAGGACTGTTCGAAAAGAGCTTAGTCTTTTTCAGAGTTGGCTTTTAAATGCTGGATGCCAAAGAGTTTGTCTTCTTCTTCCTTTTCTTCTTCTTTTTCTTCTTCTTCCTCTTCTTCTTCTTCTTCTTCTTCTACATCTTCTTCGCTTCATTTGTTTCTTCTTTCAGTTTAATGTTTCGTTGATGTAATATCTTTAAATGAAAATCACTTTTGGTCTAACTTTTGACCAAAGGTAAGTAATCAAGACAGAATTCAGAAAAAAATTGTAAATGATGTATATAGTCTAGTGATGCATTTTGTTGATTCTACGTGTACATTTTTGATTGACATGACCACGGCCTCATGGACTATGTTGTCTAAATGACGGTTTGATCTATAGAGGTTCGTCATCATCAGATGATCGTCTTTGGTTGTAGAAAACAGGTACTATAATCCGTGCAAATGTTCCAGGTTTCTTATCAAAGAGAGAGAGAGAGAGAGACAGAGAGACAGAGAGAGAGTCATAACAAAAGCACAAACTGTCTCGGAAACCACGGGGCAAGGTGTCGTGATTTAATCTGTCTCACAACACGGTTTTCTGTATACTTAGGAGTAAATCTGACCATACCGCACGCCATATGTTGAGAACTCTCTGATACACTAACCAATGAAAACGCGTCATTCTTGGTGTGTATTGTAAAACGTACTAGGCTTAAACATAGAGGCCCATTTTGTGTAACCGATGGTACAATGCCAATTAATTTTAGAAAGAATAAAGAAGTATCACCGGAAAGGATTATATAATTCAACAACGGGAATGTTACGCTAGAGGTAGGTGTAAAAACGTTCTCGAATAGTATTTTAGTAAGATAAAAATAATAAGGGAAAGAGCTTCGTTACATCAGGTTAGTCCCAATTTAGCTAGTTAAACCATGCATATATTGAAATGCATTTTGCAAACTAATCAATTAGTAGATAGATCAATACAGAATAATTCATAGAATAATTCAAGCTTTATGTGATCAAAATCAGCCCAGAATTAAGAAAGATAATGAATATTTAAAATTTTGCTAATTGAACAGAAGGCAAAATTATGCCTCATTTTGAGATTTTAAACACCTTTTTTGCCCCATGCTATCCGATACAGCGGATGTGCTAGTATATAAGACCTTGCCCTTGGCTAAATTGAGGTTACAGCATTTAAAAAATACAGCTGAACAGAAGAAAGCGGTAAAAGTGTAAACGTTTTGTAACTTTGCCACCGCATCTGCCTGGCAGATCTAGATGCCCATTAACAGCCTGTTACAGCTTGTGTGTATTGCCTGGGGGTAAGAAAGATCATATATTCACTCTCAGGAACATTACAGAGCAGTGCTCAGAATGGCAAAGACAGCTGTACATTAATTTCGTTGATTTTGAAAAAGATTTTGACAGCATACTTAGGGACAGTTTATGTAAAATACTGAGGGCTTATGGAATTCCAAGCTGCATAGTGTCAATCATAAAAAGCCTCTATGCCAACTTTACGTGTAGTGTTGGGCAGAGCAACCTAACCTTTGAGGTGAAGACAGGAGTACGACAGGGATGCCCCTTATCAATCACTCTATTTTTAACAGTCATAGATTGGGTGATGCGCCAGACAACAGAGGGCAGTCCAAGAGGAATAAGATGGACTACATTTTCTACATTGGAAGATCTGGAATATGCAGATGTCATTGCACTACTAGCACATTCACATCAACACATCCAGGAAAGAACGGATAGACTTAATAAGTTTAGCCAGCAGGTGGGCTTGAACATCAATTTAAAGAAGTCAGAGGTCATGACGCTCAATGTGAGCAACCCTGAGCCCATATCAGTAAGGAATCAGCAACTGGTACAGACAGACACCTTCACATACCTAGGAGCATAGTAACACCAGACGGCGTGGCAGGCAAAGACATCAACATCAGAATGAATAAGGCAAGACCAGCCTTTTTTAGCCTAAACAACATCTGGAAGTCCTCTCAATACAGCACAAGCACAAAATTAAGATTATATCAGAGCTGTGTGCTTTCTGTGCTTCTCTATGGTGCGGAATGCTGGAGAGTTACAGAGAAGGAAATGTCGAAATTGTCCTCTTTTCACACAACATGCCTAAGAAAAATTCACCGAATCTTTTGGCCGAATACCACCACCAACCAAGATTTGCTTACTCGGAGCAAGCAAGAGGACATGCACACCATCATAGCTGGCAGACGCTGGAGCTGGGTTGGCCATGACCTCAGAAGAGACCCCGATGCCATCACAAGAACAGCTATGCTTTGGATCCCTGAAGGAAAACGAAAGAGGGGCCGACCAAAAACAACCTGGCGGAGGACTGTGGAGGCTGAGATGCAAAGAATGAACCAGAGTTGGGGCACTGTACGAAGGATGGCCGCCGACCGAGCACAGTGGAATCAATTTGTTGTTGGCCTACAAGACGCCACTAGGCGTGATGGCCACTGACTGCTTTGACGGTCGGCGGCTAAGGATCAAAGAAGAAGAAGAAGAAAGAATGTATATTATATATATATATATATATATATATATATATATATATATATATATATATATATATATATATATATATATATATATATATATATATATATATATATATATATATGTAATTTTCCTGTGATTAATCCACTTGTGCGTTAGGAAGTGTGTAGTATGTGTTAAGAAAAACTACAGGACGAGTGTGTTGCAGGCGGCAGCTGCCAGCATCTGTGTACAGTTAGAGGAAAAGCCAGCCTTGTAAATGTGTAGAATAATTGAGAATGATGGCCAAAGTACGCCTATAAGTTTAATAACGTATTTAAAGGAGTATTTCTTAAAGGAATGACACACTTATCAGAAACATAAGAAAGGATGACAGGATTTGTTAAAATATATTGATTAAGGTATTACTTAGTGTTTTATACTAGACCAAATCATTGTATGAAGGCGGATCATGGACAACTGGATCTAACTTAGGATTTATAAGGAAAGTGTAGTCACAGTGAACTGGCTGTGAGGGGTATTGAGGTAAATTGTCCTGTGCATATGTTAGCACAGTGTCTGACACTGTTTGTTATGTCCATTGTATGTGAGGACAGAATAGTGCTGGACCATACAGGGGCTGTGATTATTTGTATTCCAGGTTTTATACTGCAAACTACCAGACGATTAGGAATCAACTATCTCTCTTGGACTCTGAGGTGCAAGTGCTCTTAAAGTCATTGGAACCAGGTACCCAGCATCCACCGCCTGGCAATTCACAGACGTGTTCGTCCATGGCAGGAGTGTGTTTGATTTCAACATAAAAGATAAGTGGCAAAGAAAAGCCACTAGTCAGCCTATTCAGACTCTATCACCAATATATAAAATTGTAACCGTGTCACCTAGTTATTATATCCTTATGAGACTGGGCACGGTAGTGATTTTCCTGTATATGTAACCGTGGTGCTTATTATTGGCTGTATTGTAAGGCTAGTCCCAAGGCATCAATTATAAGTTACGTGTAGCCGGGTCAGTCAGTGTTTCAGTTTTACAAGTTGTTTCTATGTGAGTGATTGTTTTACTGGCTTTTAGCTCGCCAGAGATGGTTATTGCTCACACCCTATCTGGTTACTGTGGTTCGTTCCAGACTTCCTTCTATTGGTGGTGTTTATGGAGAGCCTTAGTGGTTATGTTTTAATTTTTTTTTTTCATCTGTCACGTAACTACGTAAAGACAGAATTTCCTAGTTCATAACAAGGTCAGAAATGCATATATAGCCTTGACATGTATCAGTCTCAAAGATTAACATCATCCTTGTACATTAGAGACTATTTTGTTTCATCAGTCTCATAATCCCATCTGTGTGCAACAATTTTCTTTTCTCAATCATTTTTCATCTGTCACGTTACCACGTAAAGACAGCTTCTTCTTCTTCTTCTTCTTCTTTCGTTCGCTTGAAATATATTGTCTATATCTGCAATGTTGTTTCTTGTATAAACTTCACTGTCTTTTGTAGTTCATACAGGGGTCCATATAGTTTTGCTTCCAGTGTTGTTTCTCTGGGCCAGTGGGTTTGCCTCAATATATCATATTCGGGGCAATCTTGCAGTACGTGCTCCGCTGTCTGGGGTGCCTGTCCACATGTACACATGGCTGAATTGCCAATCTTGAATTTTGTATACATGTGGCTGCGGAGGCGGTTGTGTCCTGTTCTGAGGCGCAGAATGACTATTTGTTCTGATCTGTTCATAGCTTGGTAGTCATCCTGCGTTGATGTTGGTGGCTTTCTGATAGATTTGATCATCTTTTTCTTCTGATGGTACGTTACTGGTACATCCGGTTGTTCGTCTGCAGCACCTTCTTTAGCCAGTCCGTCTGCTCTCTCGTTTCCTGGTATTCCACAATGAGACGGTATCCACTGCATGGCGACCCTGCGCTGGTTGCACAGTTCAGAAAGTAGGGCCTGTATAACTGGCAATTTTCTGGACTGAAGTGCTTGGAGTGCTGATCTTGCATCTGTCAGGAATACTACAGGCTGTGGACCGAGATTGGTGTTCAGTAGTTTCTCAGTTGCCACCTTGATTGCCTGGACTTCTGCATCATAGTTGTTACAGAATTTCCCCGTTGGTACTCTGACCGTATCCCTAGTGTTGTTTGGGTATTCTATGTACACTCCTGCTCCTCCATTCTTTACTGCATTCTGTGCTGACCCATCCGTGTATACTCGGACCCAGAGGTCCTGTGGGTATTTATCATCCAGGAAACTGAGAGTGACTGTCCTACGTTGCACGCTGTTCTGTTCATCCCTGTCGAATATTCCTTTCACTTTTGTGTGGATGTGTACTGGTAGTCCATGCTCCTCTCTCCAAGGGGTTTGTTCTGGCACAGACTTTAGAGGGCTGTTAACTTCAGGCAGGTCTGAGGTTTGTCTACGAAATCGTTTGGCCTGGTGGATAAAGCTGCTTCTTTTCAGTCGCCCCATTGCTAGGTTTTGGAATCTGTCCTTCATTGGATGGCTCGGCATACAGAGGAACTTTTCTGCCTGTGTTAGCACTTTCGTGTCTCTGCGTTCTCTCAGTGCTTGTATCCTCCCCATTTTCTCCATCTCCACTATAGGCGTTGATTTCATTGCCCCCGTGATGACCCTAAGCGCCTGGTTTTGCACCTTATCTAGCTCTTGTAATGTGGTGTTTGATGCTGGACACCACGCAGCTGACCCATATTCCAGGTGTGGTCGTATGCCCTGCTGGTAAACTTTACTAAGTATTTTCCCGCTGGCTCCCCATGTGGTTCCACTTAGTTTTCTCAGGATGGCTAGCTTCCTCCTGGCCTTTGTTGCTGCCTTGTTGATGTGCTGCTTCCATGTCAGCCTATCATCGAATGTAACTCCGAGATAGGTGGGTTGTTTATCTTCTCTCAGGAGCTCTTTGTTTATCTTGATGACACCAGCTTTTTGTTTGGGAGAGAGGGTGAAGAGCGTAGTGCTGCACTTGTCTGTGTTGATGCTGACACACCATCTATTTGCCCATGAGGTTAAGGCATCTATAGCTCTTTGTAGCAGTTTGGTGGCCACTGTTGCATGCTCATCTGTGCACCATATTACCAGGTCATCAGCGTACATTGCCACTTTCATTCCATGTGGTAGTTCAGCAACCAGGTCATTGATGTAGACTAGGAAAAGTGTGGGGGACAGAACCCCTCCCTGAGGGACGCCATGACGCAGTAGAATTTTCTTACTCTTGAGGCCATCTAGTTGTACTCGGGCTCTTCTGTTATGCAAGTATGCTTTCACCCATTTGTACATCTTACCATTCACTCTACAATTTCTCAGTTTCTTCAGAAGCCCTTCTTTCCAAACCTTGTCAAATGCTTTTCTTAGATCTATCCATGCTGCTAGTACCAGTTTCTTATCTTGGAACGCATCCTCAATCTCTTGGGAAAGGTAAGTTGCCTGATCTTCGGTGGAATAACACTGCCTAAAGCCCGCCTGCTGTGGTACAAGAAGGTTTTCACTTTCAAGGTACCACTGTAGCCTGAGGTTGATGATACGTTCCATTGTTTTGCAGAGGCAGCTTGTAAGGCTGATTGGTCTGTAGCTGGAGGCAGTGGAACTGTCTTTTCCTGGTTTTAGGAGTGGTATCATGATTGCTTCCCTCCAGGTCTGTGGAACTCTGCCTGAGTTCCAACAGATATTGAAGATCTGCAGCAGCTTTGTTTTTGCTGCGGTTCCCAAGTTCTTAATCATTTCATTGGACACTCCATCAACTCCTGGCGACTTTCTCATTTTCAATTTGGATATTGCAAGCTCCAGTTCTCTGAATGTGATTGGTGCCTCCATAACTTCAGGTATGGTTCCATCTCGTCCTGCGTGTTGTTTCTCACGAGTCTCCTGTTGCTTCTCTGGGCTAACTTCGATGTTGTTGTCTTTAGCAAAGGAGTCTGCAAAGTGATCAGCTGCCTGTTTTCCCATGAGGATGTTTCCATCTTTGTACAGAGCAATCCTTGAGTTTCTCTCTGTACCTTCATCGTTAAGTTGCTTTACCAGCTTCCACAGTTTCCTCGTATCTCTTTCAAAGTTCAAGGACTCTGTTTTCTCCTTCCAGCTTCTTCGCCTGGCCTGCAACTTGGCCCTTTGAAATTTGGCCTTAGCTTGCTGGTAGTTATTGTGGTGTTCTTGGCATGGACTGGTCTCTGCCTGCTTTCGAGATGTTTCCACGTCGTTGTGCAGCTGCTCTAGTTCACTATTCCAATATGGTTTGTAGTGCTTACGAGCCCCTCTAGGTATTGTTTCACGAGCAGCCTGTAATATGCATCTGCTGAATTCATCAACTAGCTTATTGATGTCTTTGTCTACAGTCAGATCTCTAGCCAGTATACTAGTACGGTGCTGGTACATTGTCCAGTCTGCCTTCTTGTAGTTCCACCTAGAGAGAGTGCTGCTCTCCTTGACAAGTTCATTTTCCACAATTAGGAAGACTGGCCGGTGGTCGCTGCCTCCAAGTTGTTTCCCTACAACGCGTGTGGTGTTCCACTCCAAGCTGGGTGAGTGGAATGCCAGGTCTGGTGTAGAGGTGGTGTGCCATGATCTCGAGTAGAAGGTTGGTGGGTCGATTGGCTGGTTAATCAGGATAAGCCCATTGTCATCCTGCCAGTTTTCAAGCTCCTCACCTCTCCTGTCCATGTGATCATAGCCCCAGCTCTGTGAGTGGCTGTTGAAGTCTCCGCATACAATCAGTCTTTCTTTTGCTGGGATTGTATCTAGTGCCAGTGGGCGGTCGCTCGGACAGTAGTAGTTGAGCAGGTGGAATTCTGAACTTTCTGTCCTGAGATGAAGCATCTGGTATTCCGCCCCCTCCATATATGTTTCAAGCTGACATGCACTGATGTTATTCCTCACGAGTGTCAGTATTCCACCTTTTCGCCTGTCTATTCGGTCAGATCGGTAGCACTGGTAGCCTCTGATTTTGAAGGCTATGTCTTTGTTGAGGTGGGTTTCTTGCAAGCAACATACATTTACTTGCTCTTCATTCAAGATATTTTCGAGCTCTAATTTTTTGCTGTAGCCGTCTTTTTTACTATTGACGCCTTCAGCATTCCAGTGCATTATTTTAAATGGTCTTTTCTTTGCTTGGCCAGTAGCTCTATTCTCATGCCTCCTGGCTCCCCGGGGCAATTGAGAAGGACCCCCAGTAGTAGGGGTTGGGCCCTTCCGAGGCAGAGGGCCCGGCACTGCGCCTGCCTGGGTGTCCGTCACAGGGCGAGTGCCATAACGTTTTGCAGATATAGGCATACTTCCCATAGCGCTAATGCGTGGCATCCTGATTGCTGTGGTGCGCCTCTTGGCTGGTTGCCTCCGTCTTCAGCACCTTGACTTGCTAGGGCAGACTGTGGTCTTGCTCGAGTCTAGGAGGGCCTGGCCAGTCTTGGTTTTTCAGCCGCTGATGGCTGTACTTGAGCCCCATCTCCACGTCAAGGAGCTGGCCTTGATGGGGGTAAAGACAGCAATATCTAGGTTATAACAAAGTCAAAAATGCATATATGGCATAGGCATGTGTCAAGATCAAAGACTAACATCATCCCTGTACGTTAGAGACCATCTTTTATCATCAGTCTCATAATCTCATTTGTGTGCAAAAATTTTCTTATCTCAATCATTTTTTCTTTTTCCATTTGTCACGTATATCCTCTGGGGGGTATCAGTGGCATAGGCATCATATATAAACAGTGGTTGCACTGTATCACGTGATGTTTTATAATTAATGGCATAGGCATCATATACAAACATAAACTGGCAGAACTCTCTGATACACTAACCAATGTGGTGTGTTATTATCTCAAATGTCATAAACATGTCAGCTGTAATCATAAAAGCTAGTCAAAACCGTATTATCATGGGGGCAACAATGGCATATGCATCTTGTGCAAATAGTAGTTTCACAATATCATCAGTCATGGGCGGGTCAGTGGGGATGGAATGACACTATGGAACACATGGGGGTCAATGGGTGCAACAAAAAAAAAACGGTCATCTGTGTGGTCTCATCAACATGTGGATATCAGCATCTGTAATTTAGGTCAATTTTTCATCAATCTGTTTTCTGTACATTTCTTTACCCTATTCATTTATTTTGGAAAAGTCAGTTAACAATAAGGTGACCATATTTTCAAAACCCTAATCCGGGACAAAATTGTAGATTTGACCTATTTCAATGCAAAAAAATCGGGACAAAAGGGTAAAGAAAAGGTCAAAAGTCGGGACATGTCCCGGAAAAATCAAGTTGATGTCAATTTAAAATAATATACATTTTATATATACATTTGAATAACATACATTTTGCTGTATAAGTTTAACTACTTAAACTAATAAGAGAGAAAAACATCAATAATCCTTACTTAAGGTGAAGCTGAGTTACTGTACTTTTCAGATGAGTGGATTTTTATCAATAGGTCCTTCTTTGCAAGCAGCATCTTAAAAAACTCGACACATGTTTCCTCACAGTTCACTTTGGTTGTCAACATAGCTTTCAAAGTTTCAACACCTAGTTGTGTTTTATCACTTGCCCATAAGCTGTTCATCAAAGAAAACACTCTTTCTGTGGCAGCATTTGTTCCAGGTAGACAGAAAAAAAACTCTGCCAACTTCAAAATATTTGAAAATGTCACATTATTGTTTTTGAAGTGGGAAACCATTTCAATCCAACGTTGTGGTGGCAATGTTTTTTGGCACTCCATTCACTAATTTTCTGAGAAGTAACAAACTGCTTCATATAGACATATTCGTCATAAATTTCAGTTTCTGTAAAGTGGGCTGAAGGTAATATTTGAATTACTAGTGATGATGATATCTCAATATCTGCCCAAATTGGTATTCTGTTCAGCGTTACCCAGCTATAGGATTCTAGGTCTTGAAAATTTTTTGCAGCCCATTTATTCAAATAATTGAAAGCTGTTTCATAGAACGAAGAAACGCTAGCATGAAACTTTTTCACATCCTCCTTTGGAAGTCCTTCCATTTCCAGCTTTTCAGGTATTAGCTTAACTCTTGATGGCAAGAAACAGTCTTCCAGTTTGGACTTCAAAATAGTTTTCAACCTGTTGATGCTGTCAATGACTTCAAACACAGTGACCGTCTGTCCCTCTATTTTTTGCACTGCTTCGTGGAATGGAGAGGCCTGACTGTGAACAAAAACAAGTCATGCCTCAGATAGAGGATTTTCAAAGAATGTCTGTATAACAACTGGGCATCTGTCTTGAGATTGAAAATATGATTTTAGAGGCAGGAACATCTGAAGAACCCTTTCAACAGCAGGCAGCTGAGCAAGCCACCTAGTCTGAGCATAACCTAAGATCATCTGGATGTCTGTTTCCACAAACTGGCAAAACTCCTTGAGTCCTTCAACTCGTACTGTGTATGATTTGAAGAGTAGATAAATTTTAGCAAAAATCAGCTCGACATCAACAGGCAGTACATCTGCAGCTGTTCGCACAGTATTGTGGAAAATATGACCTGCACACCCAACTCCTATAAGACCATGTCCAAGGTTTTCTTGCAGTTTTTTGAAAACATTGTTCTGTCCTTTCCTTTCAGCACCTCCAAAATTGGAATTTGTGTTGTCTGCGCATAATCCAACTACTTTCCTGTCTAAACCATTTTCAGTTATGCAGTCATTAAGAAAACTACTTACAATATCAGATGTTTCACCTGGCAATGACTTTAACTCTAATATTTTAATTTTCACTCCATTACTGTGATCAAAGTATCTGACAAGCAAAGGAAAAATCTTGAATTCTTCGTGGTTGGATGCATCTGTCAGTACAGAAATAAATGTAGACTTTTCTAGGTCACACCTTAACTCATTTAGAATATGGGGTGCCAAGACATTTCGAATAATGGCTTCTGTTTTCGTACGTGCACATGCAAATTTTGGCTCTAAAGTAACCTGAAGTAATTTTGATGTGCAATCCATAGACCTGAAAGTATGATTGTGTAGCACTGTATGGTATGCAAAGGCGCCTTCTATATCAGCTAATTGCTCTTCTTGGTCACCAATTTTATCAGCTCTGAAGAAAGTGATTAACGACGAGCTTGATGCAGCTGTAACCACGGCTCTCTTATGTGTCTCACTGCTTATGTGGTTCTTAATATCACCACGTCGACTATGGCTTATCGAAAACCCCGAGGCACATATATTGCATCGTACATTGAAGTTTGATGTACTCTTTTTAATAAACAGATATTCCTTTTGTAAATCTTCATTGAAACTGCATTTATGCTTTGTTACCATTTTCTTACAACAATAACAAAATATGCACAAATAGTTCACCGTTTAAATTAAATAAACGTATACCGTACGCAAAATCTTGGTACTTTACCACTACCTAAAATTTCAAATAACTGCGAATATCACATTGGAACTACAAAACTAATTCGCGGTCATGACAACCTCTTGTGCTGTTTCGGCGCCAGTTCACTAATAATTAAAAATTCCCTCGTCAGCCACGGAATAATAATTTTTTTTTTTTAATCTGTGAGATTTATGCCAAATTGGCAAATTCGTCCAAAACCGGGACAAATTGGCGTCCCGGATTGCATCGAAAAAAAGTCGGGACAAATTATCAAAAATGGTCGAAAACCGGGACTGTCCCGGAAAAACCGGGACGTCTGGTCACCTTAGTTAACAAACCAAAATAACCATATGGTCACAATAACCATTTCTCTAAAAAATTGCATCAGTAATTCTGACATCTGGATTGTAATAAATTCTAAGCCGTAGGGCGACAAGAATAGTGAATTCAGAAAACGAATAAGGACAGTGAGTATAACTTGTTATCAGCAAGTTATGAGGATAGTGTACTGTGGTCTCGTAATGAACAGAAGAAAAAAAACTAAAGGTCTCCAGATTACAACAAAATTGTAATTCAAGTCAATGAAGATAGTTAGGAGGGAAAAATTTATAGTCCAGAATATTATCTCAGAGGGAGAAAAGGAAACGAGTAAGATAGGGGGTGTGAGAGGTGGAGTGGAAGAAGAAGTCTTGTAATAGTGGATTCAAATGTTGGATGGACAGTCATTGGAAGTAACCAATAGTTTGACATTGACCTCATATACAATTTTCTTTTCAAAACAAAATCTACAAAGTGGTTTAATTGTACAATTTATAAAAAATATACATGGCTATTTCATAAGCAGTATGTATTTTAATGATGGTAATAAAAAATTTTACAATACCTACAAAAATGTGTGGTTTATACTCAAAATATCTCTATGGAAAAAAATGGTATTGTAGAGCCCTTTTCGTAGGCCTTTACAGTCGTTTACAGATGAGGGTAGTCGCATATTTTATTAATATGTGGTCCTACCTCTGTAATAAACTTTACGCACCGACTTACAGGATAGTAAGTATTATTGGTGAGTTTGATTTTCGTAGCGCACGATTGTGCACTTAGGCGAGTATTGGGTTACCCCGCCCGCATGTGTTGCCAAAGACCAGTCTACGTCATAGCGGGGGTTGAGAAGTTTAGTGCCCAAGAATCAGTCCATTGATTCGTGGCGTTCGAACCCGTGTTGCGGGTATATTTTATTCTTGTGTATGACCGTCCGTCTGTTAAGAAGATGAGGACTCGGGTCAACAGTATTCTGGTGATTTTTCTTGGGAAGAGAAGCAAGTATGATTTAGATAATAATGTATTTCGTTCTCATGTAGACGTCTAGTTGTACCAATGACGTATTGGTTCAAAATGGAGTCCTACTTGAACTTATTATGTGAATTTTAAATCCGACGGATTCCAACGTTAGGATTATCCAGGATTGACTTGGTATATTTTTATTATATGAATCAGTATTCGGCCGTTACGAATACGTACCCCGCAAAGCAGAGGTGACGCAAGTATTTGCTATATCTAAGCTATGATGCCACGAAGGTCGTGGGCAGGAAAATTGTATTATTGTTATTTCACATTGATTGAAGTAAGAGGCCAGTACTAAAAGGAGATACGTAGTATCGGAACATTATATGATATAGAAGACCTGACAAGGTTCTCCGTCATTGCCAAGGTCATAGGACAGTGGAAGATTGACATATCGTATATAACTGCCTCATTTGTTTACTTGGATGTCATGTTATGAACACTGTATAACTAGTCTGACGTTACCTAAGAGATTATCTTACGGAACGAATTAACTGTAATTTTAAATATGAAACTTACGTTGTGTGCTGTCTGGTGGAACGTCAACCATCCGTCGTCAAAATTAAATGTTCGTCTAGTCGACCGTATGATGTCAAATAAATTGAATGAACTGTATACCGTCTTGGCATTAGTTGATATGCCCATGGTTGGAAGTTCAAGTTGACTTATTACTACATTGTTCAGAAATTGAATCCATTCGCGTTATGTCAAAAGTAGACAGATTCAACAAACCCACACTTTCAAATAAAAAAGCATCCAGCAGAAATGGTGGAACCAGCGTGATTTGGAAATTACGATTTTCAAGAAGGGACAGTTCTCAAAGTCAAATAAATCGGTTGAATATAAATACCTCGATCTTCACAAGGAAGCGTCCACATACACGTGGAATCAAGACGACAGTTATCTGAAGGTCAAGGACGACGTTGGACATCATCTCTAAGCTGCAACATCGGACACTGTCATAGTGTTACATACATTGGTTTTACAAGGCTCATGCATACAGTCCCGGATGCGAGGGATATCTTTTTTTTTTAGCCGGTTGAGATAAGTAAAAACGTCGTGTTGTTATTACACCGTTTTACGTTTAGCTGTGCCTTGGCTTAGTAATATGTCCACTGTTTCTTTATTCATGTTGCATGTTCTATGTTTGATGTTTATCGTAGGAGGTTGGGAATGGCGACTTAGGACGGAAAAATACCAGTTTCACCACAGGTCCGTCTTGAGTGTTCTATAGGAATTGTTTTGCAGACTTCCCTCAGTGGAATGTTCCTATACGTGAGCATAGAAGGATTTTTGGTCCACTGTGTCTGGTAGTCTGTGACACCTGACTGTTTTAGTTGTAACGTCAAGTTTTAATTGTTGTTTTTGGTAGTTATTTTATTCGTACTTTAGTTTTATGATGTATTTTGTTAGTATAATGCGTCTTTCTAACCTGACTTTCGTTCAGTTTTTTACAAAACATATGTTTTTACACTGTCTTGTCAATTGTCTTGTTTAGTATTTGATCGCAGCTATCATCGTAATTCTTTACGACATTCCATTTTAGTTTCACATTGTATTTTTATTGGATTTCTGCGACTGTTTTCATTTGTCTTTGATTATCGTGTCTTGTCAGTATTGTACCTATTGTCTGTCACGTTATTGCTTTCATAACATTTCATTGCATAAATTACTTTATTAATTATTAATATAATTGCCTATTATATGACTTGATTTTACCGTTCTAGGACAGGAACGAAGACCATTTGGTGTAGTAACATTTTATGTAGAAGTATTTCAGAATAATTTTGAATAATGTCTACCTTAGACTATTTTATTAAGCAAGCTAAGGCGCTTAATATACCTCCGGAAGAGATTAGATCATTTGCTATGACAGAATACAAAGAGTCTCAAAGGTTGGAATCTCAAAGATTGGAAGCTGAGAAATTAAGATTGGAAAATTTGAGATTTGAGGCTGAAGAAAATGAGAAAAAAATGAGATTAGCCGCTGAATTAGAAGAGAAACGATTTCAGCGTGAGTCCGAACAGAAAATTGAAGAAAAACAAAAGGAGATAGAAGTTAAACAAAAGGAAATGGAAGAAAGAAGATTAATAGCTGAACAAAATACAAAAAGACTTCAGCTTGAGACAGACGAGAATGAAAGGAAACGTCAGCATGATTTGAAACTTGCCGAATTGGAATTTGATAGAATAAGATTATCAAGTGAATGTAATACACAAAAGACTCAGGAAGGCCAGTCTTCATCTAGACATGAGAATTTTCGAGAGGTTCATCTCAAATTGCCAAAGTTTACTCCACCATCCGACGATGTGATATTCTTTTTGGACAGATTTGAGGCTACATGTCGGTCGTACAACTTGGATAAATCATTATATTGCACCCACTTATCCAGATTACTTACAGGAGAGGCAATGGCTGTTTATCACACTACTAGCTCTATAGATAAAAATGATTACGATGCTCTTAGGGCCGCTCTTCTAAACAAATTTCAAATGACAGAAGATCAATACAGAATAAAGTTCAAGTCTATGCTCCCACAATCTAGCAAGAATTTTGATGATTTTCTTTCTCAAATACGTCTTACCTTGGAAAGATGGATTGAACTATCCAAGGTAGAGAAATCGTATGATGGTATTTTCGACTTATTATTACGAGACAAAGTTTTATCGGCAGTAAGTCCTGCATTTCTTGCGTTTCTACATGAACGTAAGCCTGGTAATATAAAAGAAATGTCAGAACATTGTAAAAATTTCTGCACCGCTCATCCTAACATGGATGTCAGCAATGCGCAGCTTAAGGACGATTTACCCGTTGCTTTCGCTATGCAACAAAACAATTTCCCTAGAAATCGTTCGATGAGTAGCGATAGAAATTTTCAAAGGGGAAGTAATAATAATTTCAACTTTGGTCATTTTCAAAAGGGGAAACAATACCAACAGTCTGCTCCATTTAATGTATCATGGGGGCAATCTCACAGATCTCGAGATTTTATTAACAACAATCCTAAATATAATCAAGGTAATAATAATAAACAACATTGGAGATCTCAATCATATCATCCTGAAAATAGAAATAGATTTATGAATAAGTCATTTCGCCAACATCACAACAGTGATAACTTTCATTGGCGGACTCATCCAAATTTTAATGATGGCAGAAACAGTAATTATAGCAATTTTAATGACAATAGTCAAAATCGATCGCGACGTAGAGATAGATCGTCGAGCAGGCCACGACAGCATTCAAATGTTGCTTCAATTGAATCACAAACTAACAAAGATAATGATAATAATGTTAATCAACATAACGCTATGTCTTGTATCGATCTAGAGCAGGTAAAGACATGTCAAGAATGCTCAACGCTATTCCAGCCCAAGGCGATCACGACGCTGCGATGCGGACACATTCTACCAAGTCTACCAGCAGTTTGTACAGCTACTTCTGCATCAGTTCACCACGGAAAGGGTTGTTTAAAATTTAACAAAGGATATGTCAACTCGATTCCTTGCTCTATTTTGTTTGATTCAGGCTGCAGTACTGTCGGAGTGCGGAACTCTCTGATCGACCCCTCCTTTGCCACTGGCAACGTGGTCAAGTGTGTCACATTCGGGGGAACTGTGGAAACCTTCCCTACAGCCATCATTAACTTACATACACCTTTCTTTTCAGGGAAGATCCATGCCTGTCTTCTGCAGAATCCAGTTAGCGATGTGATCCTTGGTTGTATACACGGTATAAAAGAGTGTACACCAGAGCAGATTAATGAATGGGAAAAGCGACATATTCATGCTGCAAATGCAGTGGTTACCAGAGCGCAAGCTACTGAATTGTCGCGTGAATCAACTTCTGAACCTACGGTTCATAATAGTAATGATGATGATTCTCCTATTTCAAGGGAGCTGTTTGCTAATTTACAAAAGAATGATAATTCTTTGCAGAGATTTTTTCAATTGGCGACTAAGAGAAATAATAACAACACAATTGCAAAGTCTAGACACCAATTTGCTCTTAAAAAAGGTATTTTAGTTAGATTAATAAGAGAAACAGATTCATTGGTGCGTTCACAAATTCTGGTCCCGTCTTCTATGAGACCTAGAATATTACGACATGCTCATGATTCTCAATGTGCAGGTCACATGGGGTTTTCGCGAACCAAATCTAGAGTGCTATCCGCATTCTATTGGCCTGGCGTTCATAGGGATGTTAATCTCTATTGTCGTTCCTGCGTGACATGTCAGGAAGTTAAAGTAAGGGGTCCATATCATGATGCTCCTATCCAAGCTGCGGACATACCTATTAGACCATTTGATAAAATGGCGATCGACATCATTGGTCCTATATTGCCATCTGCAAGAGGACATACACATATTCTTACCTGTATCGATATGTGTACGCGTTGGCCTGAGGCCATACCTCTTAAGAACACCTCATCTGCCAGTGTTGCAGAAGCTTTAATGCTGATCTTTTCACGCATTGGTTTTCCGCGTAAGATCCTATCGGATCATGGTGTCCAGTTTATTTCCGAATCCATGTCACAGGTTATGAAGACATTGGGTATAGATAGATCTCTCAGTTCAATATACCATGCAATGTCCAATGGGTTAATTGAGAGACAGAATAGGACACTTAAGCAGTTGTTGGGTAAGATGACTCAAGATCACCCTCAGGAGTGGGACCGGGTCCTACCCGCTGCTCTCTTCGCGTATCGCGAGGTGCAAAACCAAGCCACAGGGTTTTCTCCCTTCCAGTTAGTTTTTGGCATACAACCACGCGGACCTATGTCTTTAATCCATGATTTATTGGTTGAAGATAATATACCTGAGGAAACTCAATCCTCATATGAATATGTCATCTCTTTAAGAAAGAGAATAATAGATGCCTGTAGGTTAGCTACTGCATCATCCGAAGAGTCTAAAGAAAAAGCTCGTCTATTTGCAAACAGGTATAGACGTCTTCGCCAGCTTATTCCTGGTGACGAGGCTTTTGTTTTACTGCCTTCGCATAACAATCGTCTACTTATCACATGGAGAGGTCCTTTTAGGATCATCTCAAGAATATCCGATGTCGACTACATCGTCGATATTAACGGAAAACACAAAACCTTTCACATTAACATGTTGAAAGAGTATTATTCACGTCCTGATTATTTACAATCAGTATTTCAAGCGACTGACGATCCTACCCCTCACATTCACAACTATACTAATTTGTCAGTTATACAAGAAGAAGAGTCTTCTTTTCAAGATGTACAATTGCCCATACCAGTTGTACCTCTTCATTCCACGGAAAACTGGAATGATGTCACTATTTCTTCTTCTCTTTCGACTGATCAACGACAGCAAGTTTCATCACTACTCCAAACGTATGATAAGGTTCTCACTGACATTCCAGGTCATACGTCAGCTATTCAACATGATATCCTTCTAACTGATGAAACACCTATCCGTATTCGTCCATATCCCATACCTTTACACTTTAGAGATAAGGTCGAAAAGGAATTAGATGAGATGCTTCGATTAAACATAATTGAGCCATCGTTGTCACCATATGCTTCATCTATGGTGATAATTAGAAAGAAAGATAATAACATTCGTCTATGTGTAGACTACAGAAAATTAAATAAAGTCACACAATTTGACGCAGAACCTTTGCCACTTTTAGAAGATTTATTAGTAAAATTATCTCATTCTACTTTCTTCTCTAAGTTTGATCTGTCAAAGGGCTATTGGCAAGTACCATTGACAGAAAGGGCAAAGCCACTCACTGCTTTCTCGACTCCCCGGGGTCTATTCCAATGGAATTTTATGCCTTTCGGGTAGGCAACGCTCCTGCCACGTTCGTACGCATGATGCGTCGAATTTTATCTCATCATCCCAATGTCATTGCGTACATAGATGACATTTGTCTTTTCAGTGACTCTTGGGAAGAACATATAGAAGGATTAAACTCATTACTGTCCACGTTACAAAATCATAACTTAACTGCTAAGCCATCAAAGGCATTTGTGGGTTTCCACGATATTTCTTTTTTGGGTCACCGTATTGGTCGCGGTATGTTATATACAGAGGACAGTAATGTCTCTAAAATCCTTAATATCTCCACACCTAAAACAAAGAAACAAGTGCGATCTCTATTAGGACTAGTACAATACTATGGGAAATTCATACCACATCTTTCGTCCATTACTGCTCCTTTCTCTTCATTACTTAGGAAAGGTGCAGCTAACGTGATTCGGTGGTCAAACGAACATCAAATCGCGTTGGATACCATAAAGAAATTTTTTTCGGATGCTCCTGTTTTAAGGTTGCCTAATGCGAATTTACCATTTGTCTTACGCAGCGATGCTTCTAATTTCGGCGTGGGAAGCGTCTTACTACAAGAATATAATGGCACCTTGCATCCAGTTCTCTATGTATCACGGAAGTTAACTCCGACTGAACAAAATTACTCAGTTTTAGATAAGGAACTTCTCGGACTTGTTTGGTCAATAACTAAACTCCAGAGATATCTGCTTGGATCACACTTTATTGTGGAATCAGATCAAAAAGCGCTTACTGCTCTCAACACAAAGGACGTGAAATCTGCCAAATCTACTAGGTATGCGATCGCTCTTCAACCATATAGTTTCACGATTCGATCCATACCTGGCACACAGAATGTTCTCGCAGACGTTTTGTCGAGATGTCCTAACGAATCACATTAACAGCTACGCACTGCAGATAACTGAACTTCGACACTGACAGTTCGTCAATTGTAACTTTTTACGTGTGATATCTCTATGACAAGAGTCATTAACATTCAGTCAAGTGAAATCTACAATGCTTATGTATCAAAATAACATGGAACGTTAAGATATATGACTATCGTTGTGAAAATAACATTTACTCACTCAGGATATTGAAGAGAGAATAACGTTGAATAAAACCAGACAATATTTTCTCACTGAAATAACATTGCGAACACTTGGTTGGTTTTTCATGGAACGGAACCTAGTATTATTTTACGGTTTCCTAACAGGACAATGGAACTTTCTTAATCTACGAAATTTAATGACATTGTTAATTTGTTTTTTAAAATAAATAATTCGGTAGATTAGTAACCGTTGATACTTAGTTAATGAGTATAAGAATTAATTTGGATCACTATGAAATATTTAATTGTAAACATTTAATATTTATCACTCGGTAAGGACAGTGATTTAACATTTGCACTTTTATTAGTACCACAAAGGAACTTTTAGACACAGTTAAGGGTGTTGATCTCTACACGTGTTTAAATTGTATTCTTTCATTTTTTTTTTCACTTGTCATTTTTAAGCCATATCCATCACTTTTCGGTTTATTCATTGGTTTTTACATTTCTTTTCATTTTGCGTTTCTATTCGGTTTAATTCATTATTTCTATATGCAATTTTATTTCATTTACCACATTGTACCAAAGGTGGTCAATTGTGGATGTATGCTTTTGTGCATACCTTTTGTTTATTTGAGTTAACTTAAATTTCATATTTATGTTTTGATGATTCTATGTCATGCTATAGTATTATTATATGATTATGTACACTTGAATCACCTCTAGTTTCGAGTAGTAAAGAAAAAAATTAAAATAATTAATTTTTTTGGAGGGATTGGTAAGGAATCTGTAGAGCCCTTTTCGTAGGCCTTTACAGTCGTTTACAGATGAGGGTAGTCGCATATTTTATTAATATGTGGTCCTACCTCTGTAATAAACTTTACGCACCGACTTACAGGATAGTAAGTATTATTGGTGAGTTTGATTTTCGTAGCGCACGATTGTGCACTTAGGCGAGTATTGGGTTACCCCGCCCGCATGTGTTGCCAAAGACCAGTCTACGTCATAGCTGGGGTTGAGAAGTTTAGTGCCCAAGAATCAGTCCATTGATTCGTGGCGTTCGAACCCGTGTTGCGGGTATATTTTATTCTTGTGTATGACCGTCCGTCTGTTAAGAAGATGAGGACTCGGGTCAACAGTATTCTGGTGATTTTTCTTGGGAAGAGAAGCAAGTATGATTTAGATAATAATGTATTTCGTTCTCATGTAGACGTCTAGTTGTACCAATGACGTATTGGTTCAAAATGGAGTCCTACTTGAACTTATTATGTGAATTTTAAATCCGACGGATTCCAACGTTAGGATTATCCAGGATTGGCTTGGTATATTTTTATTATATGAATCAGTATTCGGCCGTTACGAATACGTACCCCGCAAAGCAGAGGTGACTCTAGTATTTGCTATATCTAAGCTATGATGCCACGAAGGTCGTGGGCAGGAAAATTGTATTATTGTTATTTCACATTGATTGAAGTAAGAGGCCAGTACTAAAAGGAGATACGTAGTATCGGAACATTATATGATATAGAAGACCTGACAAGGTTCTCCGTCATTCCCAAGGTCATAGGACAGTGGAAGATTGACATATCGTATATAACTGCCTCATTTGTTTACTTGGATGCCATGTTATGAACACTGTATAACTAGTCTGACGTTACCTAAGAGATTATCTTACGGAACGAATTAACTGTAATTTTAAATATGAAACTTACGTTGTGTGCTGTCTGGTGGAACGTCAACCATCCGTCGTCAAAATTAAATGTTCGTCTAGTCAACCGTATGATGTCAAATAAATTGAATGAACTGTATACCGTCTTGGCATTAGTTGATATGCCCATGGTTGGAAGTTCAAGTTGACTTATTACTACATTGTTCAGAAATTGAATCCATTCGCGTTATGTCAAAAGTAGACAGATTCAACAAACCCACACTTTCAAATAAAAAGCATCTAACAGGTATACTATATTTTTTTTTTTTAACCAGCGGCACTTAGGCTTTCAGCCCTTCGGCCCAATGACATGTCATTGCGAGGCTGGGGAACCTGAGGACTTTCCTTCCAACCCGGTCAGGAGCTTCGCTCCTTCCCATCCACAGAGGGTTTATCACAGGAGCCGTTCAGGCTATTCAGTCAAATTTCCGGCCGTAAACATTTCTTCAAACGCCGACGCCCGGGTTTGAACCATGAACACCTGGTCGCCAGTACAACGCCGAAGCCATTACACCAGCGCGGCTCCCAACAGGTATACTATAACAATCATGTTTATAAATTTCAATAACATGGTTTGCTCCCTTATACTCTGTCAGGGAATGTTATGACAGTATTGCTTATAATAGAAAAAGGTTCCTAGTATGGAGCAATGAGTGGAATATCAATCATCTGTAGAAGGCTGCATCAATGATAATGGACAGAATGACAGTCAGTGCATAGTGCAAAGGTACTGCGTGAATATGCAAAGATGCATGTGAACAGAACAGGTTCATCTCTGGAACAGCAAGGAAAAACTGTAAGGGCGAAAGAGTTAAGAATGATGAATTCTCAATGTGTCGAACATTATCATTTAAAATCCGTAAGCAATTAATGGAAAAAAAAAATAGCATCAATACCATTTCTTGACTAATAAGTGTGGTATACATTTATTTAGTTGTAATATCTGTGGAAATATATAATTTTCTTACCAACCGAACTGCTTGTTTTATCTTTATTCAATATGATAAAATGGCATATAGTGTAACATAAAGTATGGTAATGTGGGCGTGAACAGGTGTTAGTACTAGACAATTTCTTAAAGATACTACCACAAATATGCTGGCTGTTCTGGGGTGATCTGATCATCAGCGGTTACCTCACTGTGGGAAAACTTGTACCAAACGGGGCTGTTACATCTTAAACTGGAACTGGACCATCAGGGAATTGTCAACCTCACACAATCTGAAAAGAAATTACGTCCGGGGGACATTTTCGGCCAAAATAAAAAATAGAAATGCATGTAACCGTCCGACGGCTACAATGCGAGACTTGTCACCAAAAAAAAAAAAATGATAAAGATGTGACATTTTGGGCACACACACAAAAAATTGGACAGGAGACGTTATTAAAAAGAAAAATACACATGTGCGTAGACCCTGCTTGGAGTGGCAAGCAGATAGGACACAACTGGGTGTGCTCATAAAAATTTTGCCAGGTCCTTTAGTTTGTCCGCCATTTCCAGCATTGCAATCTCTCGGCTAGACAATCTAGAATCGTACTGTGTAGTGGGCACAGCATGTGACGTGGCGTTGATTGATTGTCTGCAGGCTGGAGAGATGGGAAATGGCTGCGGTCGAGCTGGGGAAGGTGTGGCTGGCGAGTCATCTTTCTGTTTGGAAACTTTTCGACGCTTTGTAAGGATCCTCCTTCTTACATGTTCTTGTGGCAGTTTTACGAACTTATTCGCAGGAGGCGAATCATCCGATGAAGGAAGGTAAGGGCGTTTAACCGTTGTGCGGACTTCTGGTGGTGGGGCGTTATCCATGGATTCTACACTGCTATCTGGGTCCAGTGATGTCTCTTGTTGATATAAGTATGACATCGTGTCGCCGTTAGGTTCGTTTGGGTAACGTTGTGATACTGCATCAGGGTCAAAATACTGTTCTGTATGTTTCGGAGTAGTATACTCAGGATCTGTCTGTTCTGGGGGAACATCTGTTTTCTTGTCGTATATTAGTGGTTGGTTGTCACTGCTATTCCACTCAGAACTGGGGCTATGGCGATTGGCGGACGAATGTTCACTACGTGAATAGGTTTGAATGTGCAAAAAGGCGGACGTCGTATTTCCTTCTGGTGACGTAGGCAGCATGTTTGCCTCATTCTGTATGCGTGAGTCGCGGTACTGAAGACGTTGGCGTAGTTCTGCCGGGGGAATGTCATCTTCACTTTCTGAGAACTCTCTTTCACGTATTAGTTGTTGTATGGCATCTGTGGGTGGCATAGGTGTAGGATCATATTGGTCTAATTCAGAGTCTGTCGTTTCTGAGTCTGACGTTTCTGATGAAGTGGTACTAGAGGGTTGGTAGTGTAACGTAGCTTTTCTGACTGGTCGGGTAGATGTCGTCATGGGCGTAATGGGTCGGTGGTTATCATGACTGAGTTGTTTCGCGTGGGCCTTCGTGGTGATATCTTTCTCCTCGTGCCATATAATAGAATTTAGGGGGGTGTCTGTGTGGAACAATCAACCTGTTTCTGGTGACGTGGTTTATCTTTTGGTGTTTCCTTCTGTTCAGCCACTGGTCAGCCTATTCAGACTCTATCACCAATATATAAAATATAAGGATAAAAATACAGTGTATGATGAATCGTTGTGGACAGAATGTATCTATTACTACCTTCACAGTTCAACTTAGTGACAAACTATATTGAATTATAATATTAATCAGTGTAGAAAAATTGAAACTTAAGTACAGTATTCTGTTTGATAATTAAAGTTTCTATGTTTATTTATTTTATGCTGTAAATATATTTGAGTTACTTCTAAGTTACCTAACCGAAAAGAGAACCGGTATAGGGTAAATAAATTGTAAATATGTACCATCAAACTTGCTGAAATTATTTAAATTGAGTTCCAAGTTTTGTTGATATATATATATATATATATATATATATATATATATATATATATATATATATATATATATATATATATATATATATATATATATATATATATATATATATATATATATATATATATATATATATGGATAGACCATAATTAGTACCCCTAGCATAATTAGCCACAATAAACTATAATAATAACACATAATATCAAAGGAGGATCTTGAAAGGAAGCAAATAGACTTTCAGAACATCTACTCTCATCACAACTGGAAGTTTATACAGCTGGATTCTATCCTTTGATGTCAATACACCCTTATTCTTTTCAGAAAAGGAGGTATTTCTTGTAAGACCAGTCTCTTACCTGGCACTATCCTGGTATCATCTGATACATCTTTTTGTTCAGGATACCTCATATTTTAAATAACAACAACCCTTTCGTGACACAAGGTACCGAGGTTGTCCAGTGTATCAAGAAACTAAGAAAATACTGAAGGAACCCGTCAGCAAAAACATCCCATTCAGAGAATCAAGACACAGATTGACATAAGATGCAACTGCCATACAGGACCCAAAGACAAGAAGTCAACTGCTACAGCTGACCGCAAATGTGAAATAAACAGAACCAAAACTTCAGGTCTAAAGTAGAAGCAGACAAACCATCGAAGCCCAAACTGACAGATGTGACCAGACGATGGGAGATCTACAAATAGAATCTGATATCAAGAAGCTAGCAGAGCTGAAGGAGGAAAACGAAGCAGTCCTCAAAAGAATAGAAACGGCCATCCAGGAAATTGCGGTGAAAAACACATAAGAAAACAACAAGAACGACCAACCTAAAGAAAAACACATCTCTGAAACACACAAGAACAGCTGCTCCCTGTAATCGCTGAGAAAGTGATAGACCAGCTAAAAAAAACAATAAGATGACACAAACAACAGATACGAGACGGTCAAAAACACACAAAACTTCACAAGCCATCTAGTAGTCCTTTTTAGGACTAGCCCTTCTCAGGGCTGCCAGCGAACTAGCGAGGCAGGACAGGAAATACATTATTGAACACGCCACCATAAAACAGACGTACGACGAGAGGATCCAATCAGCTAGCAGTCCTTTTCAGGACCAGCCCTTGTCAGGACTAGCAACGGGCTTGCATCGAAGAGGTTAACACAATATACCACAAATATAACCGAATGGTTGAAGAGGATATTACAACAATGTAATTGACGCAAGAAAAAAAAACCTTCCGAGCTGAAGAATAACAGACTACAGTGTTAGTGATTAAAGGACGACCTCTGCAATTCGCTGAATAGTGGCAATGGGCTACCTGTCCAGGGAAATAAAAATCTTGGAAATCAACACCTGATTAATGACAGGAAGTGTCTGTAGCGGAAGAACCTGAGCATAAGTAGTAGTTGCATTGAAGAAACTAGATCCAGAAGTCACCAATGGCCATAATGATGAAAAAGACAATAACAATCTACAATTTCAAGCCTGTGATTTTGTAAATACATATCTGCAATCTTTACCAACCTACTATTTTAAATTAATAAATGTGCAGATATCTTTTATAAATCGCAGTTGACTGATTTTGTTAAATTCCAGTTTCTGTTCGAAATTTTGTTCTTGTGTGGAAATTAAGAGAATTAATTAATATTTAATTCGTAGGGATAATTAACGAGCTACGTTTCACATCAACTATTAATAGAGACACCCTTGGAGCATAGGATAGGTCTAGCGAAAAGGTGACTTACTTAACAGCGCTCGTCTACAGCTACCATCTAGACTGTGCAGTTAACTACCTGGCTTGTCCTGTACCATCCCTACATTTTGTTCACCAGCTCTCTTCTCCAATTCTGGGAACTATCTATTATTTCTATCTAACTTCCATCTCGCCACATCCCTTTAATATATGTCTCCAGTTTTCGTCTCCGTGTGCTTTTCAGTCTACCTCTGCCTTTCTCACTCTGGGGACTCTTGAACAAAGAATTGCCTTGTAAGGTTATCGACAGGTTTCCTTAGTATGTGTGTTTTCTATCCATCGCCAACGTCATCTTCATTTTCTTCTTCCACTGTCACACATGTCTGGTTCTTGTCATCATTCACCATTAGTTATAATTATTGTTGAACAGAATCAATATCATTGCACTCTCTCCTCTTCTCTCACCTACCTCTCCTTCTACATTCGCCGAAGGCATCGGCGACAGAGCACGATCCCCGTAGCTCCCGCGATAATTCTGGTTTGTTGCATATCCCATTGCCCCAAGTTCTACACTCTCTGCCAATGCTGATGATGACTTGCAGGTAGTTCACCACTAGTGACCTTATCATACCATTTCAACTCTTCTATTCTACGCAAACACTCAATTACGAAAGTCTGTTCCATCTTGGTTGTTGTTTTTGTTGTTCTCCATGTTTCAGAGCCATAAAATAGGACTGGCTTGACGAGTCTGATTTTTGTGTTGAACTTGGTTTCTTTAGATTTTGCATATTTGCTGAAGTTATTGCGGCTCAAAATTTCTACAAGACAGATTAGTCGACCCCATGCCCAACCCTTCTTGGTCGTTATTTACGACGATACTTGGCAGTTTACAGCTAGCTGTACCTTGCTCCTCTTCCGGGCCCCGGTAACACACGGGCGATAACTGTCGTTAGGAGTCGTCCACATATGACGTCACGCAATTTTTGCCATTTTCAACCCTCCTTCCCCGTGTCACACTTCGTCACAAAAAATCCAGACCCCCCCCCCCCCCCTTTTTTTTTAAATGAAAGAAATATAGTTTAATTAATCCTGCATTTACAAATATCTTTCCTTTATTGTGCTGCCTCCCAACACGAGATGGTGCCTAACAGTCTACACATCTAAACGTTTTCGCATTCTTCCTCACAAAATCAATCACTAAATCAACCAAATCAGTGGGAGCCGCGCTAGTCTAGTGGTTACCTCGCTACTCTGGCGATCGGGTGATCCAAGTTCAAGCCCGGGCGAGGGCATTTGAAGTAGTGTCGTCGACCGTTACTTGGACTGGAATAATTCGAGCCCTGGCGAAGACATTTGAAGAGTGTCGTCGACCAAGGACTGAAATACACTGAACGGTACCTGTCAGCGTACGGGGAAAAGGGATACTCACGTAAAATCAGTCTCAGGTTAGACCAGGGGTCGGCAACCTGCGGCTCGCGAGCCGCATGCGGCTCTTTGAGCCATCTCTGGCGGCTCTTAGCCCTCGGCTACTTAACACTTAGTGCACTAAAACCAATTTTGACACGCTTTTCGTGGACTAAACTTTTGATTGGGGGGGGGGGCGCCTTTACAGATTTTGTCATATTTTTATTATTTTAAAGACAATAGAAATGTTTTATATATCCAAATGTGCAGAATTGTAAGGGCTTTTTGACTGAACTTTAAAAACAATATATATATATCTCAAAGAAAAAAAAAGAAACAATTTAAATTAAATATTACGGCTGAAATAATTATTATGTAAATCCAACAGCAAGTCTCATTAAATTTCCTTACTTTTCATTTGTATATTTTATTTTATTAATTATGTTACATCTTATCTGAATATGTGTTACTGAAAAAAAAATTGTATTACTTCTTGTGTAATGGCATTTGAAAAAAAAAAACTATATATATATATATATATATATATATATATATATATATATATATATATATATATATATATATATATATATATATATATATATATATATATATATATAACGGGTATTTATAATTGAATCAGAGATACCATGTGATTTTTTTTTCTTGCGGCTCTTCATTTTTTTTTTTTTTATGTAGACAAAATTAAATATTTGGCTCTTTGTCATGGAAAAGGTTGCCGACTCCTGGATTAGATAGACACACTAACCGGAGATATCGTCTCGAATAGCGGGCGTACGATTAAAAAATAAAACCATAGCAGTCAATAAAACAATTTTAACTTTCACGTCAGTCCTGATACGTTCATCCTACTAAACTTTTGTGTCGCTGATCTCATCGGACTGTAGTCGGGATGGTGTTAACGTACAATTTAAAAAAATAAAATCTAATTTTAACCGTAACGTTTATATGACCTGGCTCTTCTGTCCCGTAATCGTATTCGGATGCAAGAAAAAATGAAAATACTGGATGAGAGGTCACAGGAAAATAAATAAGCAGAGAAAATACAAGGATAATGAAAATAATTACAAGAAATGATAACAAGGTTGAACTTGAAGAAACACCCCGACAAGATGTTGAATCGTACACATATCTTGGCAACGATATAGAAAAAGTTGGAAGGGCAGACAATGATATCAAAATAAGAATACAAAAAGCAAGAGCAGGTTTCATTGCATTGGGAAATATATGGAGATTAAAGATAAATCAAGTCCAACACAAAAATAAGAATCTTCAACTCAAATGTCAAGTCAGTCCTAAAGCATGACTCTGAAACATGAAGAACAGCAAAAACGACAACCAAAAAGCTACTGACTTTCATAAATGGGTACTTGCGAAGAATAGAAGGATTAAAATGGTATGACGTCACAAATGTGGAACTGATGACAAGAACCAGACAAAGTGCCAGTGGAACAAGAGATGAGAAGAACCAGACAAAGTGCCAGTGGAACAAGAGATGAGAAGAACCAGACAAAGTGCCAGAGGAACAAGAGATGAGAAGAACCAGACAAAGTGCCAGTGGAACAAGAGATGAGAAGAACCAGACAAAGTGCCAGTGGAACAAGAGATGAGAGAGACCAGACAAAGTGCCAGAGGAACAAGAGATGAGAAGAACCAGACAAAGTGCCAGTGGAACAAGAGATGAGAAGAACCAGACAAAGTGCCAGTGGAACAAGAGATGAGAAGAACCAGACAAAGTGCCAGTGGAACAAGAGATGAGAAGAACCAGACAAAGTGCCAGTGGAACAAGATATGTGAAGAACCAGACAAAGTGCCAGTGGAACAAGAGATGAGAAGAACCAGACAAAGTGCCAGTGGAACAAGAGATGAGAAGAAGATGGATAGGACACACATTGAGGAATCCTACAGACAGCATTACAAAGCAGTCTTTATTCTGGAGCCCGTCTAGGTAAGAAAGGCAGAGGTGGACCAAGAAACACACGGAGAAGAAAACTGCAGACAGAAGTGAAAACAACGAGGGAACGTGGAAAGAGCTTGAGATGATGGCACTGAAAAGAGTACTTGGAATGTGTTTGTTGAGGGCCTTTGCTCCTTGGGGAGCTAAAGGGTATTGATTGAATATTTACCTGCATTTTAAGGTGTGTATTACTTTATATATAATTTGATCTTAAGGACAATACTCATTGCACACGAACAACTCCATCAGTGCTCCGATCTCCACACTTAGATCGCACAGTGTACGAACTTCGCAACACCGAAGAGGACCTCATTTTGTGTATACAGGAATCACACATTTTATAACTATTTTTTTGTGGTGGGTAGGTTTCCTAATTTTTAAATTTAGCCAAGGCAGCGACAGTATTGCTTGCTTGCTTGCTTGCTTGCTTTATCCCCGATGAGGGTGCGAGTAGCTAGACTCTTATACCCTTGGCACACAGGCAGCTTGGTATGGCAGTATAGCCTATACTTTACGATTTCGAACTGCTGAAGGATTTTTAACGTGCGCAACTTGCACAAGGGACCTTCTATTTCGCTTGTGTCCGAGAAGGCTAGGCATCAAATCTCACTACCCGGGGGACAGTATGGAATCATTAGGAACCACTGCTGGGGGAAAAAAAATGTCCATCAATTATATTACCTGTGTTTGCAGCGAACCAGGTATCTTAAGAATTAGAGGCGGATGCCCACTTTGACCCATATATATATATATATATATATATATATATATATATATATATATATATATATATATATATATATATATATATATATATATATATATATATATATATATATATGCTGGAGGTCCAGCATCAAGAGGTGGGTCGATCTGTTTCATTCCTCGCTGCCTTTTCCTTTCCTACCTCAAGAGCAAAGTCAGGTACCCATTTACATTCATAAGATTAAAAACAAATTAAAACCCGTTAAAGATTACCACGATTATCCAATATTTCAGCTGCGATTATATTATAATAATAATAAAAGTCGTCCACGAGGGAAGCTGTCTACTGTTGCGGAGAAATAAGGTTACGAATTATATTTTGTTTAGACGATCGTTTTTGAAAGAAGCGATCCTCACGAGTGTTTTTGTGACGTCACATATCTTTAACCAATCACACGCGTCACTTAAATGTTGGACTCCATCCCCTTCCCCCTAACTGCATGACGTCATATGTGGACGATCCTTTAATACTGTATTCGTCGATCGACCGGTGAAAGGATGAGATTCGACTACTCGTATGAAATGAATAATCAAAGATATTATTCATGAGAGAGGACTAGTAGACAGGTCGTGAACTTAAAGCTGAACGAAGCAGTGGTAGCAATGACACAGCTGCTCATTTTCAGTTTGTTTTTTTTCCGGCCACCGATCGAGTATTTTTTTTTTTTAAATAGTCGGGCGTTAACATAATACCGGAATGGTGTAACTGAGCAGTGCAGTGAAAGAACAACGCAAACTACAAAATAAGAATAACCGCCATGCTTACGTCAACTCCATAACCCACATACATCCCAGCCCCTTCTCTCCGCCAATGACTGTATTCCAACAAAATAACGATGACAAGAGACTGTCCACAGACAAAGTGCATTCTGTCCGCATCTCACTTTCTACTGGTTAACTCTTTAACTATCAGTGAACGTCATATCGGTGCCAGAAATTGTTCTGTCTGGACGACAGACCGATATTCCGGATTTTTTGCGTGGTATTAATTAAGAGTTTTTGGGGGTTTTTTTTTTTTCTATCCAGCGGCACTTGGACTTCAGCCCTTCGGCCCAATGACATGAAACAAATTTCATGGCATTGCGAAGATGGGGAGCCTGTGGACTTTCCTCCCCACCCGGTCAGGAGACAGATGTCCATGCCATCTCTGCTCCTTCCCATCCACAGAGGGTTTGTGCCCAGGAGCCGCTCTCGCTACTCCAGTCCTCGATCGAAAGCACCCTTTCAAAGGTCTTCGCCAGGACTCGAATTCATCCAGTCCAAGTCCCGGTCGAAGACACTTCTCCAAATGATCTCGCCAGGGCGCGAACGTGGATCACTAGATCGCCAGCGCAGTGTGGTAACATAGTTTTAAAATGTCGATGCAGAAACAAACGAAATCAAGAGAACAGATTCTCCTGCTACTTGTATTATTCGGATCAAATAGATTCGTAGTTTTCTTTTCTGTAATTATATTTCGTGTTAAGTAAAGACACTTCAGAAGAAATAAAGCAAAAATGTCCCTAATAAATTTAAAACTTACTACTTACTTACTTAGTCGTTCCCCTTCTACCGTGAGGTGTAGAGGTCCAACAATTTAAAACAAGAATGTTAATTGTTCATTTTTTAAGTTTGTCTCCATTTATCAGTTTTTATTTTGTTGCTAATAGGTGTCTCAAAAATTTCCCAGCTTGGTTGTCTTATTCTTCCCTGGTTTTTATGTTGTTCTCTTGGTCTTGAGATATGTATGCCTTATAACAATTTACTCTTGCAAACCCCGACTCCTAGACAGGTTTCACCATGAGCACAAGGGTGCCTAAAACTAAAGGTATGGCGCCAATTTGTTCCCAACTTTAATCTTGCTGTATCTATTTGTAATTACACACTCCCCCGCCCCACAGGGAAAAAAAGTCCTATATTTCTACATTTCATGTAAGTTATTTTATTTTGCAATTAAAATCATTTCCAATCTGGCACATAAGTTTTATAGACGGCGCCTAAATAATATCTTGTGCTTTTTTTTTTTTTTTCGCCTTAGCCCTTAGCGTTGCAATAATCCACGAGCTGCATAGCGTCCATACCATCAATGGCCTATTTAATTAAGGTCAGGCACGGAAACTAACCACAGATCATGCAAGAAAAACTACTCCCTGTGAATTGATGTATCTCAGGCAGGGCCGTAGATAGGACTTAATTAAGAGGGTGGGGGGGGGGGTTAAACAAATTTTTTAATGCACTATTTTAGGTACCGGTACAGTATAATTCCCCCCCCCCGGGGGGGGGGGGCTGTATCAAACACACCCCCCCCCCCTTTCTACGGCCCTGATCTCAGGATTACAATACGTCCTCATTTATGTCGGGGGTGTATAAAAATTACTGTCAGCACACATTTTTGTGAATTCCCTATTTTGTCCGCATTTCCAGTGATTGGACGTTTTTTTCTTCACACTGGCGGTACCCCACGTAAAAATGGGAGATTTTCTCTATTGGTAAACAGCATATTATTAAATTTAGAATTCAGAAGTTGGCTACCCGACCAATTACATCGGCAATTGAGTAATAATAATAATAATAATAATAATAATAGCCCCTTCAGTCATAACTGACTATGGGAATGCGCCCCTGAGGTGACAGCCCTCAGCTGCTTATTTTCCTGGTGCTCCTTTCGACGTTTTCTCCTCACCTCTGCTTCTTGTGTGAGCCTCTCTTCGCCCAATCTGAGGTGGTGCCGTAAATAGCATCGCCACTTAGTGCGATCGGCAGCTTTATCCTCCCATGTTGCTGGATCCATGTCCAGTGCCCTCATATCTCTCTTGCACACATCTTTGAACCTCAGCTGTGGTCGCCCAACTGTTCTCTTGCCATTTGCTAATTGTCCGTAGAAGATATCTTTTGGGATGCGACCATCATCCATGCGGCGAACATGGCCAAGCCAGCGAAGTCTGCGCTGTCTAAGAAGCGTATACATACTTTGAAGGCCAGCACGTGACAACACCTCGACATTTGTCACTTTATCTTTCCACGAGATGCCGAGGATGCGGCGTAGACACCGCAAATGGAAGGTATTGAGCCTTCTTTCTTGCTTAGCATAGGTCATCCAGGTCTCGCTGCCATATAGGAGTGTGCTGGTGACGCAGGCATTATATACCGCAGCTTTGGTCTTCATTGAGTAGCGTTTCCACTTCCGATATTACATTTTAACACCGCTTTTCGATAGCTCAAAAATCGACCAAAGGAATCAAAAAATAGCCCAAGTCGCCGATATCTAGGTTTTTCTTTTCAAAATTCAGAGTGGCAATTTACTTATTCTACTTTGACACGACTGGCATCAATCTACTGAAATTTTAGTTTTATTCTTGTTGTTCATTAAGTAATACTATAATCTGAATGATTATACTCTTATTGAATTGCTGGCACATGAAAAGTGGACCAAATTCTTTGAACAATCAAGAAATGTAGTTACTGAACTTTCTTCTTCTCTTCTTTGATCCATAACCACCAACCGTCAAAGCAGTCAGCAGCCATCACGCCTGGTGGCGTCTTGTAGGGCAGCAACAAATTGATTCCACTTTGCTCGGTCGGTGGCCATCCTTCGTACAGTGCCCCAACTGTGGTTCATTCTTTGCATTTCAGCTTCCACAGTTCTCCGACAAGTTGTCTTTGGTCGGCCTCTCTTTCGCTTTCCCTCGGGGGTCCATAGCATAGCTGTTCTTGTGATGGTATCAGGGTCCCTTCTGAGGACATGGCCAACCCAACTCCAGCGTCTGCCAGCTATGATGGTGTACATGTCCTCCTGGTTACTCCGAATAAGTAGTTCTTGGTTGCTGATGGTGTTTGGCAAAAAGATTCGGAGAATTTTCCTTAGGCAGATTGTGTGGAAGGAGGACAGTTTCGACATTTCCTTCTCTGTTACTCTCCAACATTCCGCACCATAGACAAGTACAGAAAGTACACAGCTCTCATACAGTCTTAATTTGGTATTACTGAACTCGTTGCTCGATATTTGTTTGCTGGTCCAGTACATAATGCTAATATTAATATTGAGGTTTTTTTTCTTTAATGGAAAGTCAGTGGACAGAACCCGATTCATCGTTGAATGTCAATTAATACCCTTTAGCTCCCCGAGGAGCATAAGCCTTCAACAAACACATGCCAAGTCTTCCTGTCCTGTGCCATCCGCTCGTTCTTTCCATGTTTTCCTCATCATTTTCACCTCTGTATCCAGTTCTCTTCTTCCTGTGGTTTTTGGTCTTCTTCTTCGTTCACCCTCAGATGTCAACTTGAATAAGTTCAAAGAAAGCAGTGGTCAGCCTGAGGCTGTTGATATCTCCGTAGATTTTCTCCACGAATGGTACTGGTGATGGCCATATGCGTTTTCTGTTCCTCATATGTTGAGCACCTTTGAAGCAGATGTTCGGCAGTCATTTTATCGGTGCCACAGTCACACTCATCAGTAGCTCCTATCTTTAATTTGTTGAATAGATGGTATCTCAATCTGTTAATGTTATGACCTGTGCGAAGTCTGAAGATTACCACTTGTTCACTTCTGCTGAGCTGGTAAAACAGATCATTTTTTTGTGTGGCTTGGATGCTCTTCTTCCCACTTGTGCCTGTACCTGCGCTTGATAAAACTCTTGGCCTCCTCATAAGTTATGTTTGTGTCAAGTTGAGGAAGCTTTCCCCCTTCCTTTGCCAATCTGTCAGCCTCTTCATTTCCAGGGATGTTGCAGTGAGAAGGGATCCACTGTATCACGACTCTTTTGTATTGCTGACATAGTCTGTGAAGTGTTACTCTTAGGTCATCCAGTTCAGCATTACTTTGACTTTTCAGCGTTGTAATTACTGACAGCGCATCTGAGAAGATAGCTATTAGTCTCTCTGAGCTTTCTTCTGTCATTAGAATTTCTGATGCAGTTTTTAAGGCGTCTGCCTCTGCTCTGAAGTTACTTGAACATTTCCCTGTTGCTACTGCTATCTATTTTTGTGTGCCATTGCTTAAGCTCAGAAAGACTCCTCCACCCCCATCTTCTGTTGCATTAGTTGCTGATCCATCTGTGTATGCATGGATCCAGGTGTTGCTTGGGTAATGTTTCTCTATATATTTTGTTGTTAGGACTCTCCTTTCTGTTTCATTTTGGCTGTTCTTTCTCACAATACCAAGAACGTTTTCTATCATTTCAGGGAAGCACTGTTGTTTCCAAATTGGTAGCTTGTGTGCAGTACATATTGGCGTAGCTGTTGATATTGCATTTATGGGGTCTGCTCTCATCTTTGTTTTGACTGTCTCTACAAAGTTGCTTCGCTTCAGTCTTCCCCTTCCAAGTCCATTTATTCTCTGGTGCATTGGGTGGCCTATCAGCCTCCTGAATTTCTCGGCTTGTTGCTGGGCTCTGCTGTCTCTTCTATCCTCCATAGGCTGGAGGTGCATAATCTTTTCAAACTCGTCAATGGGTGTTGACTTCATGCCCCCTGTTATGATTCTCAATGCTTGGTTTTGGGTTCTGTTTATTTTGTCAAAGTTCGACTTAGCTGCCTTTGATCATGCTGCAATGCCATATTCTAAGACTGGTCTCACTCGCCCAGTATATAGCTTCTTTAGTACTCTTCGTCTGCTCCCCAACCGGTGCCAGCAAGTTTTTTCATGATTGTCGTTCTCTGCCTTGCTCTTGTCCTGTTTTTTTCAATCTGGGTTTTCCAAGTCAAGCGGCGACCAAAGGTAATGCCTAGGTAGTTTGGGTTTTCATCCAGATGTAGATTTTTCCCATTTAGCACCAATTTGGAGATCTGTGGTTTGTTTGAGAGAAAAAACACTGTGTATGATGTTTTCCCTTCATTTATCTTTACTAGCCATGCCTTGGCCCACTCCTCCAATGATGTTAGGGCTTGCTGCATCTGAATGCTTGCCGTAGTGATATATTCCTCGGAGATCCACAAGGCTAAGTCGTCTGCAAAGGAAGCATTGTCAGTTCTTCTTAGAATATTCTCTGATATGTCATTAATATATGCGAGGAACAACGTGGGTGACAGGACTCCCCCTTGGGGAACACCCTGCTCCAATACCATCTTCCTACTGGTCTGTCCTTGTAGTTGGACTCTGGCAGTTCTATTCTCAAGATAGTGGCTGATCCATTTGAACATTCTCCCACACACTTCACTTCTTTGCAGCTTGACTTTTAGTCCATCTTTCCACACTTTGTCAAAGTCCACCCAAACCACCAGTGTGTGCTTTTTTTCTTGGAAAGCGTCCTCAATTTTCTGAGTTATATACGTGATCTGATCTTCAGTGGATCTGTGTTTTCTGAATCCTGCTTGCTGTGGGGCTAAGAGATGTTTTTCCTCTAGATGCCACATTAGTCGGGTATTTATTATGCACTCCATCAACTTTCCAACACAGCTAAGTAGACTGATACGTCTGTAGCCATTTGGTTCTGTCTGAACTTTGTCTTTCTTAGGTATTGGAATCAGTATGGCGTCTTTCCATGCCTGTGGTACTATTCCTCTTTTCCAGCTGCAGTTTAGGATGGCCAGAAGCTTCTTTTTTGCCTTTGTTCCTATGCCTGTTAGCATTTCATTGGTTATCCCATCTTTTCCAGGTGACTTCTTTTTCTTTAGCACCCTCATTGCTTCTTCCATTGTTAACTTTGCCATCACGTGTTGTTCTGGTGCAAGCTTTTTGTTGTCATGACTCCTTTGTTCATTACTGATGGCCTTTCTTCTGTCTATAGGGACATCAATGTGGTTTGCACCAGCATAGTGTTCCATGAGTGCATTTGCAGCTTTTTTTCCCCCGAGAGCATATTTTCACCTTGTTTGATTGTGATGTGATTTTTGTAAGGTTCTTCATTGTTCAAAGCTCTAACTAGTTTCCACAGTTTGTTCCCTTCTTTATTTAGGTTGAGATTTTCTGTTGTTTGCTTCCAGCAGTCTCTTGTTGTTTGGTTTAATGTTCTTTTGTACTTTGCGTTTTTTGGTCTACCTCTGCCTCTCTTTCCCTGTGGATTCCAGAACAAGGACTACCTTGTAATGCTATCAACAGGTCTCCTCAATGTGTGTCCTGTCCATCGCCAGCGTCTTCTTCTTAACTCTTGTTCCACTGGCACTTGTCTGGTTCTTGTCATCAATTCCACATTTGTGACTTTGTCATACCATTTCAGTCCTTCTATTCTACACAAGCACCTGTTTATAAAAGTCTGTAGCTTTTTGGTTGTTGTTTTTGTTGCTCTCCATGTCTCAGAGCCATACAATAGGACTGACTTGACATTTGAGTTGAAGATTCTTATTTTCGTGTTGGACTTGATTTCTCTTGTTCTCCATATGTTTCCCAATGCGATGAAAGCTCCTCTTGCTTTTTGTATTCTTAATTGATATCATTGTCTGTCCCTCCAACACTGTCTATATTACTGCCAAGATAAGTGTACGATTCTACATCCTTTAGTGGTGTTTCTTCAAGTTCAATTGTTGAATGTATTAAATGAATATTACAAGCTCAATACAATTATAAGAATGTTTCATGTACAGAGTTCCATGAGTATTTAGTTGGAAATTCAGACTTACTGAGAAAAATAATGTCAAGTGAAAAGTACAATGTTAAAGACTGAATATTTAGTGATGTTGAAAACAATAATTCTTGATGGAAAAATTATTAAAATGTACATTTTATAATTCTTTACATAAATGTATAGGGTGATCGAGAAGTCTCTCCACAGTGGGTTCAGTGCTTTGAATACTATGAATCAAGGGAAACAATCCAAATGATAAAATTATTATTATAAGGTCGTAATTTACAACTCTAAATTTCTTTATTTTACATAGCAATTTAAATTATTTAAACAGACACTAATGCCTTATGCGAAAATATATAAAAAATATTACTTTTATGTAGTAGTAAAGTAAATCTAATTAAAGTCAATTAAATAATACTGTTTACTGCATCATAAAATGTTACATTCATATCATTAAAGCACTGAACCCACTGCAGAGAGACTTCTTGATCACCCTGTATTAAATTAGTGAAATTAATGTGTCCTCCTCTATGGTAAAAAAATCAGAAAATCTTTTTAAAAACATAATATGGTCACCCTGTATTTGACAAAAGCAGAAAAGAAAATATTAAGAGTTCTAAAGGACATCAGTTGACACCAGTGAAGGAGTAACGTTGTATATGACAAATAAAGACAAACTGGACACCCTGGGTTGTGTGCAAATTCATCAGGTATGGTTCTGTAATCCCACTGTTGAAAATATACTGACTCCTGCAGCATGGTTTTGTAATTTCAAAGTTGAAAATATGCCGACTCCTGATAAAAATATCGGCATGGTTATGTATCTCAGTCTTCTTCTTCCACGTTCATACTGAAAAGGACGTTGTTTGCGTTGTGTCTGTTTACACCGGAGCTGCGATATCTGCGCCTTTCGGTCGACACATCTGACTTCAGCACGGCATTTTTTGGGACCAGGTTTGCCTTCCCTCTTCGATCCCTACTCTCTCAGCCAGACTGCAGTGATGCAGCCTGTTTCCAGGACCACCACGTGGAGGTGCAGTAGGGTCTTGGTCAGCTCTGGTTTGCCGACCCTGACGCAAGCAGTCAAGCTATGGGTCGCTGACTGCATTCTCTATTGCTGCATCTTTGGGTCCGGTATCTCAGTCTAAGATGTGCTGGCTCTCCTGCAGCATGGTTAAGTAATCTCAGTCTAAGATATGCTGACCCCTGCAGCATGGTTATGTAATTAATCTCAAAAGGTGAAATTATGCCGACTCCTTACCAAACATCGGCATGGTTATGTAATCTCAAAGTTGAAGATGCCAGGATCAGGGATCCAACACAAGATGGATCAAGGGAATAATTGATATTTTGAAGAAAAAAACAACACGACACCATACCTGACCTAACAACATCCATCAATTATCAACCCAAGATTGAAAAGATAATTCCCTCCTCACAGATGTTACTCAGGCTTATTCTTTTTCTCCTGCAAACACTTAACTTAAGTACGTCTGAGTAATAACCGTGCAGTTCCCAGAAGCCACAGATAAGACAAGGAAAGAATAGGCATACTGCTGCATCATGGATGTTATTAAGACAGTGTTTCTTAACCTTCTAGACGGCCCGCACCACTTTACAGCACCTTATGAAGCCTCGTACCCCTTTTGAGCATCTTAAGAAGCCTCGCACCTTGTTATCTTTTAGCTCACAAAATATGCCAGAAAAGAAAACAGCTATAAAACTATGTTTTGAGAAAGTGTTATTTACGGCACATGACTAAGGTTCGGTATCTATTTCATGTTCTATTTTATACTAATACTTTTGTTCTGTGCATTACACACGGCTGTTTGCGAGCGATCTTTTAGTTATTTCCCCTTTTTCCCCGACCGCGCTATTTATAGCCCACTTGACAGAGGTCACGTGGTCAGCTTCCTAATGGGAAAAACATGTGGCGATGTTTACTTTTGATAGGGCTTAATTAATGCTTTTAGGCTACTTTTTTATTATAAATACCGGCTTTAATTTTGCGTAAAGCTAGACTAGAAATGTTAGAGTAAATTTTAGAACAAGAACAAACATTTTATCACAATTAGAACAGAAGATATAATAGTCTGAAATAGTGTAAAATTTACGTTTTTTTTATATTTTGTTATGGTTTGTTTATAATTCAATTTTCACTAAATCGGTCACAATCAACATGCATAACAAATTACAGAAATCAAAAGTAGAAAACCTGCAGAAAATGGATATCAAAGATTTGTTTTGGTTTCATGCGTCAAACATTAATTATTGAAAGTTTAAATTGCAAGTCCACATTTATTACCTTAAAATAACACACCCAATTGTCCCCAAAACATGTTTGAATTGCTTTTATGCTACTTTATTATTATAAATACCGGCTTTTTGCGTAAAGCTAGACTAGAAATGTTAGAGTAAATTTTAGAACAAGAACAAACATTTTATCACAATTAGAACAGAAGATATAATAGTCTGAAATAGTGTAAAATTTACGGTTTTTGTTTTACATTTTGTTATGGTTTGTTTCTAATTCAATTTACACTAAAACGGTCACAATCAACATGCATAACAAATTACAGAAATCAAAAGTAGAAAACCTGCAGAAAATGGATATCAAAGTTTTGTTTTGGTTTCATGCGTCAAACATTAATTATTGAAAGTTTAAATTGCATGTCCACATTTATAACCTTAAAATAACACACCCAATTGTCCCCAGAACATGAGAGCTAACAATTATCTCAATCATACATCATGAGTTCTGATCCAGTCTGCGCAATGTTTTTCTAATATGTGCTGTTTATGAATTGTCTTACTAGGGAATAGCTTTCTGAACAAAGACATATAAGTCTCTATCGATGCTGTTATTGATTCTTTACTAATTGGTTTACTGTGTGATATTTTGTTGTGTACTTTCTCGTTCCTCTGACGTCCAGGCCGGGTCATGCTGCATGGGCAACAGCTTGATCTAACATTGCCCAACCTCGTGCCACCGAAAGTTATTTCGGGAGGTACGCTCCTTTGGTCAGAAATGACTGATAAGGAAGATCACTTTCTCAAATGCTTCTTTCAGTGAGTTGAATTGTTCTTGGGCAATAAAAGCTATGTTAGTTATATCTTGTTTGTCTGTAATTTTCAGTGTTTGTGTAATGATTGCTCTTGTAAGATCTTTATAAACTTTTTGTGTGAGATATCTGTGGCAGTGATTCCCTATAAATGCTCTGCTATTATAAGCCTGTTGTATGATTTTGTGTTTGGCTAGTACCTTGTCCATGTGTGAGCAAACTGGACCAGACCTAGTACACAGATCTTGAAACTGAAGTTTGGCCAGCGCATCTTGTGCATTTTCAAGTCTAACTTTAAAATTATCTGTATCCTCCTTATCCTCACAAAGTTCAATACCTACCTGAAAAATTCAATTTTAGCTCCTAATTCTTCTGCCTATTTCCAGTTCCTACTAAATCTCTTCAAGTTCTTAAAAGTACTAATGTTTGCATGTATCTCTTGCGAATTCTCAAATATCTTTGCGTCTATTGTATCAGCTACCTGTTCTAGAAGTCTGTGGTGTTTCAAAACAATGCCTAATAAAATATGAAGGTAAGGAGGAGCTACATTTTCAACTTCAATCTCTAACATTGGTTTGTGTAAACAATTATGGTAATGTGCCACTTGCCTTTTATTCCCTTTCCCATATGTCATATATCTATTGTAATCTCTTATCAACATGGCCAAACTTCTTGGTTTGCAAGTTGTATGCTCTCTGGATGTCTTTGATGAAAATGTTTGGTTTGTCTGGAGCTCAAGGAATATACCCATGTCTGTGGTGTCTCCAGCAAAACTAGGAAATAATCCCCGAATAAGAAAACAACAACTTGTTTACCATCCCACTCTAAATATTTTAGTGACTCTATCTGAGCTTTCATGCCATTCATAAATATTTCTAAATTATCATATGTATCTCTGACTCTAGCCATTGATAAAAGGATGGTATTAGATTTAGAATTTGGTTTCTCTAAATTTACTACCTGCATTGTAACTTTGAATGAAAGAAGATATACAAACAGTTACTTAGAATTCGCTGGCAGCCGTCGTGTGCACAGGATTGTCTACCAAAGAACACCAATGGAACAGTCCTTATCTCACACACAATTAAAAAAAAAAATTCATATTATAAATAGAAGATTAACAAGACTTGAAAGATAGATCAAATTATGTGGAAGTAATCTATCTATAGCTTTACATGTTTTCTGACGCTTATATACGTAGCTAAATATCATTATAAATGAATGAAAATGCAAAAACAGATGGTGCTTTACAAAAAGTTATTTTTTTACTACCTTATTTAAGATTTGTGGGTATCAGGAATGCGTTTAAAGGGATTTAAATGCTATAAAATCGGGTGACAATATGCTTGTTCTTGTAATGCCACACTCACAAAACTGACTACCACACATTCTCAAGATATGAAACCAAAAAAAAAAGTATGTGGAAATAATCTTTAGCTTCCCTTCGAGAAGTCTTTATAATTATAAACTCAAATGAATGGGCCGATTTTTAGATATTAAATTAATAAAAAGATTACTTATTTTATGAATTTCCTTAAATGATGACGCTGTTTTCAAAAGTCTGTAACTCCGTCAAAACTAATTTCAAACAAATAAAAATGCAATCAAAAATAGAACACAGAACAAAGTTATAGTACACAAAAGAATTTTAGCGCTGTGTTTATCCAGAACGAGTGTGTAATGATTTATATTTTACTGATTTTACTCACACATCAGCTGATTTTCCCCGCCAAAAACTTAAATAATCTTTTACGGTGCACACAAAATTTTATACCCGGTGTCAGAATTCCGGTCACCGAAACTAAAAGAGCGCTCTGGTATAGGGCACAAACAGCCGTGTACATAGTATTTATGATGATTTACTTTCTACAATATCTGCATACCTCACCCTCTAGAGGGTGGGTCTCGCACTCCCAGGGGATGTGTGGACCCCTGGTTAAGAAGTACTGTATTAACAGGTGACTAATACGAGGTTAGCCCCATGGATTTCCCAGGGGGTACCTGATAAGACAAAGAAAGAACAGGACTACTGCACCCTTAGGCATGTCATACAAGGCAACTAATATGAGGTGTGTGTGTGTGTGTGTGCACTGGACCTGGCAACCTCATCATGTAAAACAAGTTGCCACAGAAACCACTTCTGCAAGAGCCTCAGAAATAAAAAGCAATGAAGATAAGCGGAACAAATATTTTAAAATATTAGAGCCACAAAGACATTGAAACAGGAGGCATTTCAGCAGATCATTCATCATTATTTTCCTTTGTGCTCCTTATGGAACCACCACTGTTGCTGGTCCCCTTACGGGAAGCCTGCACCAAGCATTCACATGGTCTAGCAGCAGTGGCTTCAGTGGCAATTTGTTTTACACAATGAGGCTGCCTGCCAGCCCCATGCATAACCTCATATTAGTTGTCGTCTGACATGCCTGTGAGTGCAGTCTGCCTATTTTTCTTTGTCTCTTCAGAGACCCCTGGGTACTACACTGGACTTTCAACAGACGATGGTTAGAAATCAAACAGAGAATTGAAAAAGCAAACATATATGAGCAAACTTCACAAACGTTTCTTATAAATGAAGATCTTAGATCTATAGCCTGAAAACAAGTTTAAGCAATATCATTCCTGCATAAGAACCATTCTCTGGTAAGGAGCAGAAACATGGAAAGCTGATAGGAAAATATGAAGCTCCCTCAGGTTATTTGAAGGCAATTTGTTAAGATGATAGCAGAAGTCACATTAAACTTGGTAAGCAAAGAAATCCAAGAACAGACAGGAATAGAGAAGATCAAATGAAGGCGATGGAAAAGGATCTGTCGCATATCATTAATAAAACAACAGATACGTGGCCAATATAAGCTACAGACCGGACACCACAATGGCACAGAAAGAAAGGTACACCCACAGATACATGGAGACAGACATGTGAGGCACAACTCCAACCAAAACAGGAAAGATGTAATGGGAGAAAAGAGAGAAAAACTTAGGATCGGATTGGCTGGAGAGTTGTTGTTGTCTCATGCACCTCCAGATATGACAAGGGCTGCTGATATTACTTGCACCGATGATATCATTTGGGGAGAGAAGAATTAAGTGGTGGTACTCAGAAAGTCCTTATGTCCTGAAAAGTTTGGAAACAGTAATATATGACAAACATCCTAAACACCCTTTTCAAGGTATGTCTGATCACATATGAGCAGATTAGAGACAAGATATTAGGTATTGGCTGCTGGTCAGTAAAGAAATAGTAACTAAAACGCACATACACTCACAAAAACAAAACATAAATAAAAGTTGACTGGAACATCATCACACATAAGCTACTAAGCTACACAGAGAGACAGAAACTTACTTACTTACTTAGTCGTTCCCCTTCTACCGTGAGGTGTAGAGGTTTGGAAGAGAGAGCGCCAGACCATTCGAGACAGAAACTACAGAACAGAAATAAATGGTATAGACATCTTCTTAGAGCGCAGTCAAATCTGCTACCATCACAAGCCTTTAACAGTGTAAGACCTGGATGCAGGGCTTTATGGACACCTGAGAGAAAGATTGACAATGTGCAAGAGATCCTGCAAAAACATGACACAAAGCTGATCAAAGCAACAAACAAGAACAAAAACTGTTTCTCCACTCAATGCTTCATGGCACACATGGGCAGAAAAAAAATGAACTGAAACCAGAAATACATATAAACAACAATGAATGTATCTGTCACTGCACACCAACAGTGTGAAAAAGTATCATTATGGAAAACTTCTCAAATGTTCTAATTTCTCAAATGTGCATCCATGCTCAGGGGATACAAATAAGATAAAATTAGTAACATGTCAGCATTTTAAGTTACTGGGATACTGCTATCACAGGAAACCCCAATCAACACTTTGTAATATTGAAGAAGAAAATATTATCATCAGAAAATTTTGTGAACAGTTACACGTTAAAAGACATTATGTCAAATTATAGAAAATCAGATGTAACAGTTGGCTCCATATGAATTTTTCTGACTGGGTCAGTGCTTTCAAATGTATGCTAAATATTTCTAAGACCATTTTTCAAAAATATAACCTTAACCATATTACAGCACAATAATCTCAGACCTAAGGGTCTTTTATATTTGGACATGCGCCCTAATATAGCCGACTAGGGTGAACGGGACACGCTGAGGCAAAACTTTATTATAAAAAAAAATGAAGCTTCATAAAATGCAAATGTCTTAAAGTGATATTTTTAATCACATTAAATGGATTTTTTGTGTGTGTGGTGATTTTCTCTAAATCAGATATGCCGACACGTTACAGATTCTGCCAGAACAAGTTAGAAATATTCTCGGAGCCATCAGGATGACTCTGCTTTCTCTGTCTGTACTGTCATAAACGTCAGCAGATAGCCTCCTGTTCCACTCATGTTCATGAGTGGATGAGTCCTTTGGGGAAGCACCTGTGGAGGAAGACATGATTCATTAATTATAGTCCAGCCTGCCAATCTTGCAAAAGTAGTCTACCCCCTCCCTTTTTTTTTTCCCAACTATCTGCTTTCATCTAAGCTCCAGACTAAATCTGTTATGAAACAATTATACGAATTACTATTTGTAAAATTTACTTCCAGCCTACGTATGCTATTGTGTCTATTTCAAGAGTTTTCTTCCTTTCAGTTCAAAATTAAACTGATCATATGTATTATAAACTATCACATGTATTATAATTGATATATGGGTCTTAACTTCTTCCTCTTCAAGTACCATGCCAGGCAGTATAGGTGGTCATGTCTCTCCACAACTTCCTGTCACCAGTACTTTTTATCAATTCTGACTTCTTTCTATGTCATGATGTCAAACTTTGAGTATCTTCCCTTTGTCATCTTCTATCTTTTTTTTCTTTCAATGTTTCCTGTTGTCACTACATATATTCCATCTTTCTTTTTCTCATCACATATCTGAAGAAAGTGGATTGCTTCATTTTAATGTAACTAATATGCTTTCTTTGTGAGTTGGCCTCTTTCAAGACATCCTCATTAATCCGTTTAATTGCCCAAGGTATTTTTAACATTCTTCTGTAAATCCACATCTCTGTGGCCTCTAGAGCTATTCCTGCTTGTCCATGACTCACTTCTATATGTCAGGACTGGTTCTACAAAAAACACTAAAGAAGTCTCATTCTTATTTCCGCTGAAAAATAGTTGTTGCATAAAATAATTTTCATTTTATGGAAAGCTCCTTTTGCCTGGGCTATTCTACTCTTTACCTCTAAGATGAATCATTTGCCATGAATACTTTGTCTACAAACTTCAAAAGCTGGAAGATGATTATAACTACCGTAAAATCTCGCGTATAATACGCACTTGTGTATAATACGCATGCTTGATTTAGCCCAAAATTTTCTGGTAAAATGGAAATTCGTGTATAATACGCACCATAATTTTTCAAGATTTTATTTTATGAAACATTTGTTAAACAACTGAAAGAAGATGGAAGATGCTGCGCGATAGTAGTTCTTCGACGGACTGAAAGACCATGTCGCTTCATAAAACGAACTGCCCATCCATATGACGCTTTAAATGCTGTTGTGCCTGTACGAGATTTTTTAAGTTCCACAGCTTTAACACTTTGCTGACCAGCGATCCGGAGCATTAATGTCTCCCATTACCAAGGGTGTTTGCAGATTTCTTTAAAAATAACTGTTTTTTTTTTAAATTCATAAAAAATTGAAAAACAGACATAGGGTTTTGAAATTTTCAGAGCGCCACTATGAATGATTGCTACATCTGAAAAAATATATTTCATGCAAATTGGTCACATGATCATGGCGGCCATCTTGAATTTATGTGGCTATTTATAGAAATTTCAGGAGATGTTTTAAAACCATGATATTTTTCCAGTGTTTAGTGAATTTGTTCGATGTCAGTGCAATAAAATGTTAGGGACATTGATGGCAATGAAGAAAATAATCTTAATTGACGTACTGATTTAACGATTAATCAGCAATTCAGTGCATTAATGTCTCCCATTATCAAGTTTGTTTGCCGATTTCTTTAAAAATAACTGGTTTTGTTTTAAATTCATAAAAAATTAGAAAACAGACATAGGGTTTTGAAATTTTCAGAGCGCCATTATGAATGGCTGCTACATGTGAATAAATATATTTTATGCAAATTGGTCACATGATCATGGCGGCCATCTTGAATTTGTGTGGTTATTTATAGAAATTTCAGGAGATGTTTTAAAACCATGATATTTTTCTAGTGTTTAGTGAATTTGTTCGATGTCAGTGCAATAAAATGTTAGGGACATTGATGGCAATGAAGAAAATAATCTTAATTGATGTATTGATTTAACGATAACTATGTATTTCAACATAAAAGGCTAACAAAAATTGTGAATAAAATGCAAAGAAAATTTAATTTTTGTATTTGTCTTTTTTGAGTGTATTCTGTGTCTGCGGCATCTGACAATGAGTGTTTGTGAATGTTTTGAATAGTTACGTACCTCTAGTTGGAGTCTGAGCTGCTTCCTTCATTAACTGGGGTTGAAGTTGTAGCTGTAGGTCTCTGCAAGAGTCTTTGTCTGGATCGTTGATAATCCTCGACTGTGTGGTACAACTTGAAACAAGATATCGTGCATAGAGGTACATTGCAATCTGGGCAGTACATGACAGTCTGGCTTCTTTTCCCTGCAGCCTTACACACTTTACAGTCTGGTTTGTACCTTGCCCTTTCATATTTATCAATGAAGTGGCGCTCAGTAAGTCATGTTGTTGTGACTTGTGGTTTTGAAGGTGTCACATTGCGTCGAAGAATAGCAGGTTCAATAAGAGCGAGACTGACATCCTGCCTGAACTTCTTTGCTGTGATTTTTTTGTAGAGTTGGCAGTGTTGTAGGTTATGTGCCCATTAACCAGGGCAGTTTCAACTAAGAAATGATATAATGGAAGGTACCATTTATAGGATCTGTGTGGGTAGGGGTAGCTTGCACCCAGTTGGCCGAAGTGGTCGACACCTCCCATACTTTTGTTGTATTTTTCTGCTAGCACTGGCTTCTGAATTGTTCTGCCCTCAGGTATTCCTCGTTTTCTAACTGTCTTGTCCATAACATCATTGGAGTGAACAGTAGATAAAAGGTTAACTCTTTTCGTGTCATGCCAGGTAACTGCCAACATGCCTTTATCTTCTGTGGCACAAAACACAGGATGATCTGCCTTTTTCAATTTGAGTTGCTTTTTCTTCAGTGCTTCAGGAAAATGCTTCCTATTCTCAGCTACTGTTCCACATGCACCAATCTGAATTTCTTTCAGCTCTCGAAATAAAGCTGGGGCTGAATAAAAGCTGTCGCAGTAGAGAATATGTCCTTTGTTGCCATATCCATCAAGAAGATCTTTCACAACCCTGGAAGTTGCCCCAACAGAACCTTCATCATCTGCCTTACCAGTATAAATTTTCAATTTCAGGCAGTATTGTGTTTTAGCATCAGTGAGTACAAATACTTTGAATCCCAACTTTGTGGGTTTTGCTGGCAGGTATTGCTTGAAATATATTCTACCCTTGAACCTCACCATCGATTCATCTATTGACAACTCCCGCCCAGGTGTGTAGTGTTGCTTATATGTAGGCAAAATAATATCCAGTATGGGTCTGAGCTTGAAGAGGGGGTCATACCCAGGCTGCCCCCTCTCAATTCTGTTATCATTATTATTAAAATGGAGATTTCTGTGGAGCTGTTGGTACCTGTTCCGACTCATGACCCTCGAATATGGTGTATCATTCAACCAAAAGTTTTTACACCAGTAGTCTGAGACTGCTGGTTTGCAACACATTCCCATACCAATCTGAAGGCCTATGAATGCAGAAATTTCAACTGCATCAGTTGTATCCCAAGAACGTTTCTTGTACTTAGCATTTCCTGTGTACTGAGAGAGGTGATTTTCTCCTTACCTATTCACTTCGTCAGTGATCAGATCTATGGCAGTGTCAGGGAAAAAAAGTTTGAAAAAATCAATGGAAATATATTCAGTTGTGTCTGCCGTGACACCTTGTTGTTCTTCATATGGAGGAAGCATGTCAAGCTCAACAAGTTCGTTTTGAGCAAGCTTTCTCCATCTCCACAGATTATTTTGATGTGCAGTCTTGCTGTGGTCTCTTGTGCCACGCCCATCTCCTGCTTCAGATGTAACTACATCATCTTCATCTAGGCCTAATCCAAATTCGTTGTCGCTGCTATCAGTTGCGTTACGATTGAGTGATACATCTCTACTTAGCCATGAGATATCACTTTCGGCCCCAGATTCGCTGCCAGAGTCAGAATCATCTCTGTTATAAGTCTGGTGTCCATCATCACACATGATGAAAACAAAGAACGGGCTCTTGTACTAAAAATAATGAAATTTTAATCAAAACTGCGCTATAAACAGCGCTTCACGATATCATTCATGGGCGCAGCCATTTTGGAATGTTAAAAATACCCGGATGAGGCTTGTTTCGTAAAACTATCGATACGGCTGTCTGTTGCACTGGTAGAGTTACTAATTCGACTTTCATCGAATCTGGTCAGCAAGGGTTTCAACCGGAAATTCGACTATTGTCGAATTTGGTCAGCAAAGTGTTAAATCGGATTTCAATACATGAAGCACCGATGCCTTGTTGCTTTCTATCCACTACCCACTACAATAATGTTTTTTCTAGGTCTGGAAGATCTGGTGGTGACCCATGATTCGCCTTTTTCTTACTAGGCAACACTTGCAACGCCTCTTTGTTTTTTCGCCATAATCGAATGTTGCACTCGTTAATGGAAAAATGTCGACTTGCTGCCCGATTGCCGTTAGATTCTGCATATTTTACCACTAAGAACTTTTCTGCTGCAGTACAACATTTTCTCGAATTCATTTTTAGGCCTCAAAATAATCAAATGACAAACTTCACAACCAAGCTTAATATCAAAACAGATTGAAGACCAAGAGTGCGAAATGCATTTTGCAACAATGTCTGACACATAAGAAAACACATGGCACATTCAATTTCGCGCCATTTTCACTGTCAAATTGTGACAAAAACTTGACAGATTTTCCAATGTAGGTTACTTTCGATATCGAAAATTACGTATTTTTTAGTACTCGCGTATAATACGCACCTGAGTTTTAGCATGCAAAAATGAGTAAAAATTGTGCGTATTATACGCGAGATTTTAGGGTATAACTCTGTGAGATTAACAATCTAACCTGATATTCTCTGAACCATGTCTCTGACAGTCTCAGCTGCAGGCCAATTCCTCTCTTCTTAATCTGTGTGTAACACTCTACAAGTGGCTTCAGAAAATGGATTGGATGGATGAAAAAATATATATGATTACAACAAACACAGCACTGCCATGGAGGTATATAATCTAGTATTGATTAACATGTAATGTTATAATGCCATACACTTTTAAAAAAAAACCACAAACAAAAACCAACAAAACAAGAGGAGAATACATTTGTATCTAACTTTAAAGAAAATCTTAAATACATAAGCTACTTGTTATTTCATCAAAAAAAAAGGTTGTACCTCCATTTCCATAGCATATACTGCCATAGGGGAGTGAAATTTTACACTACACTAAGGTCCGACTTTATCAGGTGGAGTGATTAGCTATCTTCCTCCCTTGCAAATGTCAGGTACCAGCTGAGTAAACTGGAGTGTGACACTATTAGCAAATGTACATACCAAATTATTTATACTTTATTTATACCAATTACACTAATGCTTCAAAACTCACTTATAATAGAATGGGCAGAGTAAATAAATCATTAGACTTATATAAAAATCTATCTTAATTATAACAAAAAAACCTATAACAAACAAGCAGACTTTCCCATAAAAACCTACTTCATAAACTTTTAACACACACTTTATAATGCTGTAGACTTTACTAACCTCCAGATACTGGCAGTACACAACAACAGGGCGTGATGGAGGCAGAAATTCCAACATTTTCATCAAAATTGGAGTTGGGTTATATTTGCAAGCCAAAATCAAACTGAAATACACAAGTTGTATAACTTGTCACTTGGATTTCCATTATTAAAATTTTTGGAACTGAAGCATCAGACATTCTCATTTGAGATGTTAATAGTCTTTATTCCATTCCATTTATTTTACCCATTCATCATCTTTATCAGCTTCCCAAGAAGCATTTGCCTTCAAGAAACTCATGCTAAGTTTTTCTGTCATGCACCATCAACTCAAGGTCTTTCCATGTCTTCCTCAACTTTTTCATTTCTGTCATGCACCATCAACTCAAGGTCTTTCCACGACTTCCTCAACTTTTTCATTTCTGTCTCCAGTTCTCTCCTCCGTGTAATGTTCTAGTCTTCTTCAATCTCTCTTACCCTGGGGATTCCAGAACCAAGGACTGTCTGGTAATCAACATGGTTCCTAATATGTGTCCCATTCATCAGTTCCACATTGGTGATCTTGTCGGACCATTTCAATCCTTCTATTCTATGGAAGCACCAATTTATGAAGGTATGTAACTTCTTGGCAGTTGTTTTCTGTTCTCCATGTTTCAGAGTCATTCAATAGTACTGACTTGATATTTGTGCTTAACGTTCTTATTTATGTCACAAGCTATTTTAAAAAGAAATTATTACAATAACCTTGTTAATTTAAGTACACATATTTTTCTTATTTTGAATTATGGTCAATGCACTATGAAAAAAAAACTGAAAGGCATGCATACTTTTTAAAAAATAGGTGTTATATTTAGTTTTCACGGTGCAATGCACACCCCTTTTTTTGTATTTCCCTAAGAAGCTGGTGAGATTTCTGACTTGTTCATTACAAGACATTTGGAAATTAACTCTTTAAGTCCCAATCGACTTTAAATATCCTCAGCGGTTCGACGCGCTTGACCCAATCGACTTTAAATAGCGTTTAGTATAGTGCCTCTGTTTGAGACTGTTTCTAATTATAACTACCCACAAACCACCCAAAACGTCATTTCCGACAGGAAGTTTATTGTTTTAAATACCACATGTGTTTAAGAGTGAACGTGGTTTCTGTTTTGAGATATTTATTTTAGATTTTTAAAGCGATTTTTTAAAGCGCATATTTTCTAAAAAAAAAATGGCCACACCCACTTCTTCAAATGGTAGGCTCAAACAGCTCACGTCAGATCAAGCTCGTAAGTTATTTGAAGAAATTTGTGAAAGTGAGTCCATTAATACGGGGCTAATAAAAGGTAACAGCAAGGCAGTTTTTGACACATTAAGAAGACTATCAAAACCCCAACAGCCCAGGGTAACTGTCATAGAAGATAGCAATGGGGCTCTGCTCAATGAAAAAACAGCTGTAATGAGAAGGTGGACAGAATATTGTAAAGAATTATATAACTGTAAACTTGACACTGACTTAGGCATATTAAACAACATTAAGTGCGAAAACAGAGAACTCGGAAATGCAGCAATACTACGGGAAGAAGTGGAAGAGGCTATATGTTCGATGAAAGGAGGGAAGTCACCGGGTGTGGATAATATACCAGCAGAGCTCTTGAAATATGGAGGACCAGATATAGTAAAAATCATGACAACAATTTGCCAGAAGATATGGAGTACAAAAAAATGGCCAAAAGAATGGACGCAGTCATTAGTAATACCGCTTCCAAAGAAAGGAAATCTAAAAATGTGCAAGAACTACAGAACCATTAGCCTTATTAGTCATCCAAGTAAGGTGATGTTAAGGATACTTTTGAACAGAATAAAACAGAAATCAGAAGAAATCTTGTCAGAAGAACAGGCTGGCTTTAGACCAAAAAGAAGTACCTCAGAACAAATCTTCAATATTAGATTACTGATCGAAAAACATCTCCAGCATCAACATGATTTATACCATAACTTCATCGATTTCACAAAAGCCTTCGATCGAGTCTGGCATGAAGGTTTATGGCAAATAATGAGAAAATTCAATTTTGATACCAACATCATAGATATCATTGAAGCACTATACAAGGACGCAAGCAGTGCTGTTTTTGCAAGCAATGACATTGGAGAATTTTTCAAAACAACTGTAGGAGTTTGCCAGGGATGTATCCTGTCACCAGTGCTCTTTAACCTTTAGCACGCTGCATAAAAATTCAGAAAACTTGCCCAACCACTGCATTCTTTTTCACAGCGTCCCGTTTTTATAGTGGGTGACTTGTAATGTCTATAGTTTTTGTGTTTCTTGGTCAACTGCTATCATTTTTGGAATTTCTATAAATAAATGAATGGTGAATCTGATGATATAAAATTTGTTTGTGTACATGTTAGATGTGATAGGAAGAGAGGAAAGGAAAGATGAAAAAAAACGAAAAAAAAAATTAAAATAATAAAAAAATATTTTTTTTTAATTTTAAAATTTAAAAAAAAATTTTAAAAAATAACCAGGAAACGAAGGGTCCATATCCCTTGCATCTCAATGAAAGTCATTTGACCAATAGACCAATACAAATCAAATGACGATCTTTTCGTTACACCCATCATCAGTAGCAAAGCAACAAACGCTCTCGTCAGCTGTGACATTCGGCCGAAATTCTAAATCTTTCCGATATTCCTAGTCCTAACCCCTAACATTATACATACTTGAAAGGCCATTTTACTTTCGTTTCCATCTCAGCCATCAAACATATTCTGAGAAACGATATCAGCGCTTATAAAGACAAAAATCTTATCCCCACCGCATGGCGTCAGAATCCAATAAAATTAGAGCGAAATGGCCGCGTGTCTGATCCCGATTCATTTCGATTAAAAAAATTTACAAAAAATAAACGCGGATACACCCATCACTTTTTTAAGATCGGAAACGGAAGCTAACTTTCTTGCAAATAAAATTACAACTTAACATCCGGGGCTGAAAATCACGTGTACACAAGTCCTCATGCTAGAAACGGTGATATCCGTAAGGTGCAACATTGCGCCTCCAGCATGGAGAACATAGGTTACGTTCGGCGCAACGCTGCGCCCGGAGCGTGCTAAAGGTTAACATTTATCTAGAACATATTATGCAGGAGGCTCTCTACGATTATAAATCAACCATATCGATTGGAGGCCGACCTCTGTGTAATCTACGTTTTGCTGATGATATTGATCTGATAGCTGGAACAGAATCAGAACTTCAAGACCTTACCTCTAGACTGGAGAAAGTAAAAAGAACATATGGGATGGAAATTAATATAGAAAAAAGCAAGATATTGGTGAATAGCCATAAGAAACATGTTCCGACCAACATTACGTTAAATGGGCAAACGTTAGAAGAAGTTAACACCTTTAAATATCTCGGGTCCACTATATGTAGTGATGGAAGATCAAATAAAGAAATCAAGACAAGACTTGAGATGGCCTCAGCTGCCATGACAAGGTTGAATGTGATCTGGAAAAGTAACATCAGTTTTCCTGTGAAGATCAAATTATACAAATCACTTGTATTATCTATTCTCTTGTATGGGTGTGAGGGCTGGACACTCACTGCAGATACGGAGCGAAGGATTCAGTCTTTCGAGCATAAATGTTATAGAAGAATTTTGCGCATTTGCTATAAAGAGCACAAAACAAATGTCTATGTTAGAGAGAAGATAAACACCTATGCAGGCCATCAAGAACCACTTTTGTCAATAGTGAAACGTCGAAAGCTTGCCTGGTTTGGGCATGTAACTCGTCATGACTCCCTTTTGAAAACGATCCTCCAGGGAACAGTCGAAGGTAAACGGAGAAGAGGAAGGCAAAGAAAATCCTGGGCTGATAACATCAAAGAATGGGCAGGACACGGTTTCTCCACACTTGTACGCATTGCTGAGAATAGAGAGCAGTGGAGGACCCTGTCTGCTGATGCTTCCATCATGGCACCCCTACGACCCATGACGGGTTATGGGTTGAGATGAGATGATGATGTGAAAGTGAATGCAGTATGTATTCACGAGATAGCGAAGAGGACTTTGAACCTGATATCGACGATATCGATTCTTCGGAAACCGAGGATGATATTGATAGGCCTAATGGAAGGTCTGGTGTCGATAATGAAGTTATGGATACAGGAGCATGTAATCAGACTGCAATAAATTCAGATAATATATCCAAGCCAAAAAGAATCAGGAGGGATGGAAATAGGCCTAATGATTTCGTTAGTAGGACTAGGCCTAATACAAACAACGCGGTTTGGCATTTGGTCACCACTGGAGAAACTAAAGCAAATTTTACTTTTCGCCAGACAAGACAGAACATAAATCCAGGTCTGTATAGTTTGCAAACACCTCTTGATTTTTTTAAATTTTACATGGATGATGGTGTTGTTAGCACTCTGATAACCAGCATTAATTCCTATGCTGCAAAAGTTGTTGAAACAAACAACCCACATAGAAAGTATTCATTGTTCTCTTCATGGACACCGCTGACTTATTATGAATGGCTCAAGTTTACAGCTGTAATGATTGCGATGGGACTGGATCGAAGACCAAAAATCAAAGACTACTGGCGCACCGCAGGAAATTTTTATACACCATGGTACCACGAGATGTTTTCGAGAAACCGTTTTCAAACTATTTATCACAGTATGCTGCATGTTTGTGAACCAGAAGATCAGGACGCAGCTAAAATTGAGCCATTTGTCGACATGCTATTGACCAAATTTCAGAATGCTTTCTATCCATTTGAAGATGTTTGTATTGATGAGATGGTTATAGGATGGAAAGGTAGGTTTAGGCACAAACAGTTCAATGCAAGCAAACCTCACAAATACCATATCAAAACATTTGGACTTTGTGATTCAGCTACCGGCTATGTTTTCAATTTGAAAATTTATTTTGGAAAAAATACAGCCTATGATCCTAGTTTAGATCCCAGCTCTGCTCATGCCGTGAAAGTGTTCGGCACTCTTTTGAAGCCACTGAGGTCAGGACATCATATTTTTGCTGATAGATTTTATTCATCCAAAGCTCTGATTGAATATCTGCTTGCACACAGTTATAATTATACAGGAACCCTGAATGTAAACCGTGTCGGTTTTCCTCCTGAAATAAAAAATCTCAAGATTGGCCATCAAGAGATGAAATGGTTTTTGGACTCGGAAAATACAACATTGTGTGTTGCCTGGAAAGATAAAAAAGCAAAAAAAACCCTGCATACTTGTGTCAACTAAATCAGCCGTTGCAACGGTTGAGAAGAGCAAGGGTCTAAACAAAGTTACAAAGCCAAAGGTAGTTCATGACTACAATATGTGTATGAATGGCTGCGACCGGATGGATCAAATGGTTGGTTACTACAGTATGCACAACCGTAAAACCAGAAAGTGGTGGAAGAAGATTTACCACTGGATTATTGAAGTGACACAGGTAAATGCCCACATCCTATACAATTTGTGTCAGGAAGGTGTGACAACAAAAAGGAAGCTCACACTTCAAGATTTTAAACAGAGTTTGATTGAGGATCTGTCCAAAGAAGCTGCTCAGCTGACACCAGGCGGTGTAATAGATTGTCCACCCAAAAATTCTAAACACTCTATGAAAGGAAATGAAGTGGAACGGATGATTGGAGCCAGACATCTAGTGGAATATGATGGAAAGAGCAGAGCCTGTGTTCATTGTAGCGCCAATGGAATTTGTCGCAGATCAAGCTATGTGTGTATAGGATGCACCGGCAGACCCCACCTTTGTACAAAAAATTGCTTTGTAGCTTATCATAAGCAAAACAATATATAGGGTATGCCTAGATATGAAAGAGCTTTGTAAATAAAATTTTCTTTTCCCTTTTTTTGATGTTTGATAGGGCCTACCATTTGAAATTTTCATTTTTGTTAAATGCTAGGGACTTTTTTTTTGTAATTTTTATTTTACTTAGGATTTAATTATAAAATAGTGTTTATTTATAGGCCCCTAGTGTTAATGTATTTAGAAAAAGTGATCTTTTGTGATTTCCTATGGATTTTGTGCTTTCCTATGGATTATGATTATGTGTTTTCCTATGGATAATATCTTCAGAAGAGGAGAGGAGCAGCTCGGCAAGGTAAGAATATATCTATTTCTTTCAAATTTACCTGCTTCTTATTCAGCCTCCATTTTACTTTACATTTTACTAACTAATAAGTTTTATTGATAAATTTAAATTATGCACAAGATGCAGTCCCTACTAACAATTATTCATGTATAAATAATATAATTTCCATCTTTCTGATGTATAAACTGAAATTTCCTCTTTTTTACAACAATATGACCTGTTGTTGTAATTTGTGAAATTAATGATCTTCTGAGTGTTTATTGATTAAAAACTGATTGAACTTTGTTAGAATACTTCTGTTTGAGACATTTTTAAACTTTACACTTGGATATTCTCATGAATAACAATTGTAGAAGAATTTTAATGAATACTTTTAGTCTAATTTTGCACCGGCTTCTTCTTTTGTCCTCCATTTTACCTTGAATAACTAATCATTTTTCAATGAAAGCTTTTATGCTTGTAGCACAAGAGTAAAGTACATCCAATTACCTTCAGTTTCATATACAACAACAAAGTTATTTATACATTTGAACATTTAAAATAAATGATTTCCAAACAACAACAATAAAAACACACAGGGTTGACAATTTCCTCTTTTTTGCAACAATATGACCTGTTGTTGTAATTTGTGAAATTAACAATCTTCTGAGTGTTTATTGATTAAAAACTGATTGAACTTTGTTAGAATACTTCTGTTTGAGACATTTTTAAACTTTACACTTGGATATTCTCATGAATAACAATTGTAGAAGAATTTTAATGAATACTTTTAGTCTAATTTTACACCGGCTTCTTCTTTTGTCCTCCATTTTACCTTGAATAACTAATCATTTTTCAATGAAAGCTTTTATATATGTAGCACAAGAGTAAAGTACATCCAATTACCTTCAGTTTCATATACAACAACAAAGTTATTTATGCATATGAACATTTAAAAAAATTATTTCCAAATAAAAACACACCGGGTTGACAATTTCATCTTTTTTACAACAATATGACCTGTTGTTGTAATTTGTGAAATTAACAACCTTCTGAGTGTTTATTGATTAAAAACTGATTGTACTTTGTAAGAGTACTTCTGTTTGTGACATTTTGAAACTTTACCCTTGGATATTCTAATGAGGAACAAATGTAGAAGAATTTTAATGAATACTTTTAGTTTAATTTTGCACCGGTTTCTTCTTTTGTCCTCCATTTTACCTTGAATAACTAATAATTTTTCAATGAAAGCTTTTATACTTGTAGCACAAGAGTAAAGTACATCCAATTACCTTCAGTTTCATATACAACAACTAAGTTATTTATGCATATGAACATTTTAAAAAAATATTTCCAAACAACAACAATAAAAACGCATTGGGGTGGCCATTTTTGCTTGGGCCAAACCCACTTTTTTGCTTGGGGCTGAAAGAGTTAAGACTATTAGACTGTTCAGGCAATTTTATGCTCTAGTATACAAATACATGCATAAAATAAGAAGTGTAACTGGTAACAGCATCCATTCACCATTTTTCCCTTTTCGTTCCTTATGGAGCATAGAGCCATCACAGTTCCTCTTGCAGGAAGCCTGCACCAAGTATTCACATGCTCTCGCAGCAGTGGTTTCTGTAGCAATGTATTTCACATGATGAGGCTGCCAACCTCATGTACAACCTCATATTAGTGTCACCTTGTATGACGTACCGGAGGATGCAGTATCCTATTCTTTCTTTGTTTCATCACAGACACACACACCCCCCACCGGAACTGCACCAGGGCAACAGGTAACAAGCGTTACTTATTTATATGAATAATTATGAAAAAAATTTAACCTAACCTGTCAAGTTGTTTATGTTTGATGATGTCCCCCGCTTCTTTTTGTTTCTGGGATCTTTGCTGCCTCTGCAAATCTCGGTTTGGATCTAACTGAACATAAACAGTTACAAGTTTAAACAAAATTAATTTTACATGCAGTAAAATATGAAAAAAATTAGATAGAAGATCAAAACACTTATGTATGAGTTTCTATGCATCAAAGAACCAGACAATTTTCATGTTATCATTGTACAGGTCCGTATCCTTGAATCCAAAATGTTTGGGGACAGCTGTGTTTCCAGATGTCGCCTAAAAACCTTTCAATTGTCAGAATATTTCAGTTTTCAGGTGTTCAGATTCGTGGATACGGACCTACAAGGTATAATAGCAATGTACACTCCTACGCACACTTAAAAATATAACAGCCAGTAGAACAATATCAAGAAAAACAAACAAGAAAAGTAAAACTATATACTGGAATGATAATGCAAAAGTTAACAAAAACACAAATGAATTAAAAAGTAAACAATTAAATGCCTCGTGTACTTCCGGGGGGGGGGGGGCTCTGATGAGACAAAGAAGGCCTACTGCTCACTCAGGCATGTCATACAAGGTGACTAATATGAGGTTGAGCAACCTCATTATGTAAAAATAATTGCTACAGAAACCACCACTGGAAGTGACTGCTTCATGCAGGCTTCCTGCAAGGGAACCAGCTTCAGTGATAGCCTCATACTCTGTAAGGAGCACAAAGGAAAATGATGATGAAACAATGAAAGATGGAGGTAAGACAAATTGCTAAAAATGCTTAACTTCTGCAACCCTCATCTTTTAAAAAAGAGGATCCTTATGCCTAGACTGGAAAATAAAAACATATGTTTTGGACAAATAACATGGTTAAATGTGGACAAAGAGTAGTTGATAAACCCTTCATCTTTAACACTTTCTGTCCCAGGCAGTTTTTGGTATTAGCCAAGCAGAAAATGTTTATGAAAAAACTCTCACAATATATAATATCGTAAATTGGCTGAAGAATATTTTGACAACCTGGAAGTACTGTTTTACGCCACAAATAAGTCTGTTTTATAGAGCCTTTAAAGTGCATTACATACCTGTCAACCTCCTGAGACAAAAATCTGTACGCCAGACCCAAAAAATCCTTACAAACACCCAAAAATCCTTACGCAAAAAAATATATTAATAAATTATACGCAATAGTTTTAAAATGAGAAATGACATATACAAATCTATTTGCATTTGAATTATTGTGATATAAAACATGCTAATAGTCTCATGCTGTTCTTTACATACAAATAACTTAGTGATCATGAGGTACACTATTCTTTCGATGTACAGTGTTTTGTATTATAATCAACACATGCACTTTTAGCACTTTGCAGAATTGCATTTGTGGGATTAAAGTCTGTACAGCATGTATCAATGTTAATCTTACACTGTAAAATAGAAGTGAGCGTGTCCGCATTCATGGACCTCCTGCAGTCTGTGTGGATTTTTTTCATCATTGAAAATGATCTATCGCAGTCAGCATTACTGTGAGGGAGTATCAGCAGTCGCTGAATGATGACTTTCAAATTAGGAAAGCGGATGGCACCAGTACTAGTTTTCTGGTCAACAACTTCCAGCCAATAGCTACAGAAGCTCTTTTTCTGACCACTATCTGTCAGTAGAGGCACACACACATCAGACAACATACAGCAGAGAATGATTAAAAAATACAACGAACAAAGCAAACGGCTAACAGCACACACAAAAAAAATAAACAAAATTATGAACAGAATATCAAATCTAGGAAGAAAAAAACGTACCACCAAAAATTTACACAATTATTATTTAAGAGTTAGTAGCCTAGACCAGTGATAACAGATTGCCACTTTATTAAAAAATAAAGCAGCGAATCTCGAGCGCTGGAATAAAGTAGGCCTACTCAACGCAAACAAACTTTTTTTTTCTAGTTATGTAGGGTCTACACAGAATATTATGACAATTTATCAGAAATATATTGAAGGGCAAGATATAACTGGAAAGATTAAGACAGCGATTAAATTGCAACAAAGCAAAACAACAGCAATATTTAACTAAGTTATAAGTACTTAGCTTTTTTAAACAAAATGGCATCGAAGTGTGGTGGCAAGCAAGCGTGGTCATTGATAACAGTTAACTTTAAAAATATGTCATGTCACGCTGAAAACCGAAAGCGTTTGAGGCCGAATTGAAAGTTTTTGTCGAATTGTTGGGTAAAACAGGATTTGATTGGTTGCTGGGAGAGACCTCAGTTTAAAAATGGACGCCGAGATTCCCGGAATTAAAAAAATTGGTTAAAAAAAAAAAAACCTGGGCTAGAAAATATTTTCTGATTTAAAATTTAAAAAAACCTGGGTTGGAAAATATTTATAGAATTTAATAAATAAAAAATAAAAAATTGGGGGGGAGGGGGAGAAAAATCCGTACAACGAGTCTGTACGGCCGTACACTGCTAAAAGTATCAAAAATCCGTACATTGTACGAAAAATTCGTACAGGTTGACAGGTATGGCATTAGTACATCTGTGTAGCTGTCATTTCCTTATTTGATTCTTTGGGTATAGATGGTGATGGTGCAAGGATGACAACTAACTACATGTATTTGTGTCTTACGCAAATGTACAGTTGCAGGGTAAATAGGCAACAGTTACTTTTCAATAGTCACATCAACTCCAACAGTGTCAAGGGAAGGACACTGGAACTCATGGTTTGATTAAGAATGCACTCAACGATTTATTTTGACGATTACGTGGACACAGAATACAATTCGGACAGTGCATACATATTTGATCAATTCTTGACATGTGATAGTTGTTTTCCATAATATAGATAGTTGAGCATCATAAAAACATCGACATATTCAAACGTTCACTTGTAATAGTAGAACAGCTGGCTTAAACAAAATGTTCTAAACGACGGTTGACCTTTCAAGGACAATCCAACATTTTGTGAACAAGGGTATGCAACCCCTCAAAGAATACTCCTTCTTATATATTCTGGTGATGAAATACAACATCTGGTCTTTGAACATCATAGTAGAATCATTAACATGATTAGTACTTCTAGGCTTCTAGCTTCTAAGTTCTGTTTCACCTCTCCACATATAGGCCGTTACTCGCATGACGGCGATTCCGTAATTCAATTAAGTAGATCCCTTTTCTCTTGACAACCAATTCCATTAACTCTTAGAGGCCGAAAAGACGCTGGGAGAGTACATCCGCAATACCCATAGAAGCCGAAACAATGATGGGAACGTCACTTTTGTGTTCTGTGAAATGTGTTCCGTATTTTAGTAATTTGGTATTTTAACATAACGGAAGTTACTATTTTTTTATTCAGAAGAGCGCTATCTTTGAGTTGTGATTCGGAAACACGCTTGTTCTAGCTAATTTCACTGTGAAAAAACAGTAAATCTGTCAGCTTTCGATCGGCGATTATTGTTGTTTATACAGACAATGTCTAGCGAACCAACCACATCATGTTTATCAAAACGTAAGTCTTTTTTATCTGTAGAAAAAGCTAGGGAACTGTGTATCTTTGACGAATTTAGCGATAATGATGATTTTGAAAGTCAAAATGATGATTTCGAATTAGAACTTAACGAAGAAGCTAGTTCTAATGAGGAGGGGGCGTGGTCACAGCCAGGCCCTAGTGCTACAAAACGACAAAAAGTTTTGACCAAATCATCGACAAAAAGGGGGAAAAGCATTAGTACCAAGGAGCAACAAGGGGCAATTAGTAATGAATGGATTTCAGTACCAAACATCAGTATTACAGAGACCCAAAACGCATTCAGATTTCTTCCCAAATATGGTCGTAAACCAGGAGTACACGATGACTTAGGTCTTAGTGAGGCATCAACTCCTTTTGACTGCTATAGGACATTGTTTACTGATGACATTGCAAATTCAATAGTACATTCTGTAAATGAGTATGCAAATCTTAAAGTTCTTAAAAATAATCCATCCCTAAAAAGATCTAGATTTTCCAGCTGGACAGCACTATCAAACTATGAGTTGTTAAAATTTATGGCTACAATAAATGCTATGGGCATTGATCCCAGACCTTCTATTAGAGACTATTATTCATCAGAAACTGATTGCCTTTATGCTCCATTTTATCACAAAAACTTTGAAAGAGATAGATTTTTGTCTATCTATCAAACAATGTTGCATGTGGGACAGCCTGATGCTGAGGGAAAAAGTAAAGTGGAGCCATTCATCAACTCTTTGATTGAAAATTTCAATAATGCCTTTACGCCCTTTGAAAATGTTTCGGTTGATGAAATGATTGTAGGATTTAAAGGGAGATGGAAATACAAGCAATTTAATGCAACTAAGCCTAGTAAGTATCATATAAAGAGTTTTGGTCTTGTTGACAGTACCACTGGGTATGTTTTATCCCTGCTTACGTATTATGGAGCGAATACCTCATATGATCCAAGCACAGACACCAATAGTGGGATGGCAATAAAAGTCTTTGGAACTCTATTACAGCAAATTGGAACTGGTTATCATATATTTGCAGACAGGTTCTACACCACCAGGGCACTCATTGACTATTTGCTTCAGCAAAAGCAATACTATACTGGCACCCTCCAGTCAAACCGAATTGGCTTTCCATTAGAAATAAAAGCACTTTCCATACCACACATGGAACGGAAATGCTGGCAAACTAAAGATTCATCTTTGCTTTGTATTGGATGGAGGGATAAGAAAGCAAAAAAGCCACTAATCATTGTTTCCACCAAAACAAATACAGGAATGACTACCACGACAAAACCAAAGCCAATAACAGTCCATGACTATAATCAGAGCATGAATGGATGCGACCGTGCTGATCAAATGCTTGGGTATTATGGCATTCACAAACGATGCAGCAACAAGTGGTGGAAAAAAATATTCTACTGGATAATGGAAATTACTTGTACCAATGCTTTCATCCTCTATAGGCTCACAGGCAGTAGAAAAATGACATTAAAACAGTTCAAAATATCTCTGATTGATGCTTTGCTTCAGTGGGCCGCAGATCTAATGCCCGAGCCACAGAAGAGTATCAAGACAACCCCGGGAAGACCAAGGACAGCCAACCCAATTCAGAGGCTTGAAGGAGCTAAGCATATGATAGCTTACACAGAAAAAGACAGAAGATGTAGAGTCTGCAGCAAACCAGATTCTCCAAAAAGAACAAATTTTATTTGCGAGGGTTGCGATGATTATCCTCACCTCCACCCAAAACACTGCTTCAAGATATGGCATACGCAAGCCACCATTGACTTCTTCTTCTTCTTCTTGCGATCGCATCTTTGATGATTACACCGTCAGACGAGTTCTCATGATGAATTCGACTGTTGTTTGAAGTTCCTCTTTAACTCCATATAGCTTTGAGTTTAGTGTTGAGTCATTGGGCCAGTATATCTTTCTTAACTGGTCATACAGAGGACAATCCTGTAGAACATGCTCAGCAGTTTGTTCGTTTAATCCACATGTGCACAGTGGTGAAGCAGACAATCGTAGCTTGTGCATGTGTTTATTCAGTTTGTTATGCCCTGTCCTGAGTCGAAAAATAGTTATCTGTCCCTGCCGGTCGAGAGTGTGATAGTCGTCTTTGGGTTGGTTCTGTTCTCTTCTGATAGTCTGGATAGCTCTCTTTTTCTCAAAGTATGTGACTTCATTATCTTCTTGTTCACATTCTCCTCCCTTTTTTGCAAGTTTATCTGCCTTTTCATTTCCGGGTACACCACAATGAGATGGTACCCACTGAAGTATGGTTCTCTTTTTGGCAGCTACCTTGTTTAGTTCATTTCTCAGATGCGGGAGTTTACCACCCTTGAGAGCTTGCAGGACAGACAGTGCATCTGTGAGGATGACTACCTGGTGGCAGTCAGAGTTGGTGTTATAAATCATATTTGCAGCTTGCTCTAGAGCTTGAACCTCAGCTGTATAGTTGGAACAGAATTTACCAGTGGGAATGTGCCTAGTCTCATAGTGGTTGTCAGGATATGAGATAAAGATACCGGCACCTCCATTCCTAACAGCATTAGTTGCTGATCCATCTGTATAGGCATGTATCCATGATTGATCGGGATAGCTTTCTTGGATCATACTCAATGTAGCAGTTCGTTTTTGCAGATCATTATACTCACATCCACTTGTGAGACCACTGACTGATGTATTAATTTTGAGGGCACTGCTGGCCTGCTCCCATGGTACAGGGTATAGGGTGGGCTTCAGTGGTGTTGTCTTCATGGATAGGTCTTCTTGATGCTGTCTTATAAGTCTTTTTCCCCGATGCACAAAGCTGCTACGCTTTAGACGTCCCAATGCCAGATCATCTAGTCTTGCCTTCATTGGGTGCATTGGCATACTGTTGTACTTTTCCATCTGGATCATGGTTTTTGTGTCTCTTCTATGGGACAATGTCTGTAATCCAGCAACCTTCTGCATCTCTGTTATTGGTGTAGTTTTCATGGCTCCTGTAATGAGCCTGAGAGCTTGATTTTGCACCTTGTCCAAAGACTGCAGATGTGAGTTAGCAGCTGATGACCATGCTGCTGAGCTAAACTCTAAGTGTGGTCTTATTACTCCATTATAAATCTTCTTTAGATTTCGTTCATTTGCTCCCCAGTTGGTACCTGCTAATTTTCTGAGTATGCCTAGTCGTCTTCGGGCCTTTCCTTCTGCATTTTCAATATGCTTATTCCATGTAAGCCTTTGGTCAAATGTCACCCCAAGATAGGTGGGGTAGCTTTCTTCCTTGATCACGGTTGTCCCTAGGTGTATGTTAGCTGATTTGTCCTTGGGGGCGAGGGAGAACAGTGTTGTGGAGGTTTTGTCTGTGTTTATTGTGATAAGCCATTTCTCTGCCCATGACACTAGCATGTCTGCTGCCCGCTGCATTCTATAATTTGCTGTGGTGACATTTTCATCAGCGCACCAGAGTACTAGGTCATCTGCATATAAGGCAGCTTTAACTCCTGCAGGGAGATCTTTCACCAGGTCATTGATGTAAACAAGGAAGAGTGTTGGGGAAATTACTCCTCCTTGAGGTACCCCCTGATGGAGCAACACTTTTCTGCTCTGCAGACCGTCAAGAGTGACTCTAGTTCTCCTGTTATGCAAGTATGACTGGATCCATTTCATCATGTTGCCTTGGATTCCACTTCTCCTAAGTTTTGCAATGAGGCCATCTTTCCACACCTTGTCAAAGGCCTGCTTGAAGTCGACCCAGATCGTTAGGACCTTTTTCTTCTCCTGGAAGGCATCTTCTATTGCTTGAGACAAGTAAGTAACTTGGTCTTCTATACTGTAGCATTCTCTAAATCCAGCTTGTTCCGGCACCAGGATCTGCTCAGACTCTAAATACCATTTCAATCTGTGGTTGACTATTCGCTCCATAGTCTTCCCAACACAGCTTGTGAGACTGATTGGCCGGTAACTTGCAGCCTCGGTCTTACATTTCCCTTTCTTTAGTATGGGTATTGTGATGGCTTCTCTCCATACTTGGGGTACCGTTCCTTTCAACCAGCTGTGGTTGAATATCTCAAGCAGTTTTGTCTTTGCTGCTGAGCTCAGATTTACTAGCATTTCGTTGCTGATTTTGTCTGGGCCGGGTGACTTTTGAAACTTAAGCTTGGAAATAGCCTTCTGTAGTTCTCCTAGTGTGATGGGTTCCCTCATTGGGGCAGGAGTATCTGTCTGTCCCATGGTTGCCAGTATTTCTTTTCTTATCTCTCTCTGATGATCTATGTTAATGGTTAAGTTGCTTTCTGAACTGTATCTTCTAGCAAACAAGTCTGCAGCTTGTTTTCCTCTGAAAAGTTTGCCACCTTCATCCAATGTGATAGTACCATTGACTAAAATGTAAATATCCTTTCAGATAAAATTGTGTACATATTGTTTATGCATAATAATGTAAGTACAATACAATATATGATTTACTTTGAATATGACCTTTTTGTTTCCAAATTTTAATAATGATAGTACGGTCCGCTGGAGAGTCTCTTAAACATTAACAAAACATCACAGAAAGCTGAAACTTGTAATTAATATTCATATATGGATTAGTGTTATTTAAAAAAAACCATGGAGCACTTTGGATAATATTTCAGTCTTTATGCATCTGTTGGTGGGTACATTTTTCATTCACTAAAATGAATTTTAAAAAAAATTGTTTACATTATTACTGATAATTAAATATAATATGAAGAATAGCACTTAAAAGCCCCAATATTATAATTCTAAATATATTTATCTTTACTGTGAAACATAATTTGTGTGTCTTTTGTTGTGTAATATCAACACAATATATGATTTAATTTAAAAGTTCACGCGGCCTTGAATATCTTCTTTTTTATTTTAATGATGATGGTACGGTCTGCTGGATGGTCTCTAAAACATTAACAAAATATCACAGAAAGCTGAAACTTGTAATTAATATTCATATATGGATTAGTGTTATTTAAAAAAAACTATGGAGCACTTTGGATAATATTTCAGTCTTTATGCATGTAGTGAAATTGACAGAGATACAACGGTAAAATACCTCCAAAGATAACATTTAAGGATAAAAACATAATGCGTAGGCTGCGAATAGTACATGATCGCCTAGACCGCGGGTCATCACCCTCCATAATAATTGACTTGCTAGACAGGAGGGGAACGGCGGATCAAAAAGGAAAAAAATATGACTGGAAAGATTGCGTGAGACTAGAAAGGCTAAGGAGACGCAATTGGGGGGGAAACGGAGAAAAGTCACGTTTCCCAAGTTGACATAAAAAGTAAGCAACTCGACAGAAGGGACCATAGATATGTTACGCCACAGTCATTTATTGGACGCTTTTGCGCGATACCAAGGCCTTGATTTGAATTCAGCGGCTAAACGCAGATGTTAGGAATATTACAAAAATTAAAAAGTACTTTTTTCTTAATATTAATGTTAGGAATATAAAAATTAGCTGGCCGGATGGCCTATTCTGAGCAGTGAACTAATATGTTCTTAATTTTACAGACGGATAGATAATATTGAAGATAATGACAAAAGACAGTGTTGTTCACATCATCGACAGACTGTATTGAATCTAAAAGTGTCGCTAATTGCACAAAAAAACACGACCTTGGGACGCAGGTGTTCAAATTTACTTAGTATGGAGGAGAGGGTTTTTGGGTGGTAGCTGTGTCTAAATATAACTTTTAACGACAAAATTTTGGAGGGGAGAGAAAGGTTGGTTCAAAAATCAAGTACATTTTGTAGAAACACAAGTAGAGACGGACAGACTAACAGATAAACATCCATACTTGACTGAAGCATGACTGAAATGACTTTAGTGTAGGAAATTTGAAATTCAAATAAACCTAGGCAGTGATTGGCCACAGACAAGCATATTGTCGGCGCTTAGACGCGGATTTGGGGTCATTTCTCAATAGTTGTTCAGTGATAGACACAGATTTTAAAGTGTGGTGATTTCCATATGAAAGAAAGTGTAAGAAGTTTAGGGACGCCATACTATAGCCAGCAGCTCAGCTGAGTTTTGCTAGCAATTCTGTGTTATTTATTCATAATCTGGTAAGATTGAAATTATTTCCTTATATATTTTGAATATTGTTTCATGTTCGAGTGATTTGATACTGCCATATCGAAATCTAGCCTTACAAACAAGTAGGGATTTGCTCTAGACCCCCCGCCCAAGTCAGGGTCTAGGGACCAACAATGTACATAAACTCCAGCAAGAGTTAGGCAAGACAGATCAAGTGTTGAGAATAATGAAACATATTACCTATCCTCTTTTAGGGCAGAAAACTAATAAATATTTTTCAGAATCTATAGTCTGGGAGGATCTATCTGATGTAAACCCACCATGGTAAATGTGCTGTTTGGTCAGAGAGATCTGACCTGTCTGTATGATGTGGTTGTTGTGTCAGTGTTGTGTCCAGACGTGGGTAGAGAATAGATTTTGACACATGGCCCATACTTTGATTGCAGAGCTGTGAGTTTCTGTTGTCAACCAAGCAGTGTCTATTCAGTTGGTGACTTACTCGAGTGTATCTGTGCAGTATTTGTGACAGAGACCACCATTATTGCCCGCCAGCACGGAGAGGTGGGACCATCAGATTTCAGCACCAGAGCTACAACTACAAGATGAGTGAGCCTCTGGTCTGCTGGACATTCACCAACACCGTTTAGTTACTAATACCCCCATAAAAATTCCCACCATTTTCTGGACACTGTGTAGTCAATATAGACAGGTGTGATGAGGCCACCCCAACAGCACAAACATTAACTATCCTCCCAAGTAGATGACTACTAGAACATTTTAATAAAACTAAATAGTATAGTACATATATATGTACACTATTGCATTTATGATATAATATTCCATGCATTTCTTTCATAATCTCTAAATCCTTTTAAGTTCTGGTCAACCTAAAAAATTGATCCAGAACAAAATAAATGTAATATAATTCTATCAAAAAATTTTACACACGTGAGTTAGTTCAGTGTATTTTAACATTTATTAATATTATTAGTCTTGTTAAATATCTGTGGGTATATCTATAACCTATTACACCACACTACATATCATAACCCTAGACACTTTACGTAGCCACATTCATTAAAAAAAAAATTAAGTGTGAGGTCGTAGTGGTAGCAAGAAAGGCCTTCTGACAATTCTCAACTACATTTTATCTCAGGAGCCTTCACAGCTGGCCTCATACAATTACATTTAGTAATATCACCATCATACAATACCATCAAACACCACTACATAAATTGGGGTCTTGTCCAGGGATAATTAGCCCAACAGTAATATTAGGATCTCCTGGTGGGAGAAATAAAAGTAGGGAAATAAATTGTAAAATTCCCTTTAAAATTAAAAGTGTCCCTGCAGATAAAAGTTGGTGAATCTTCACAGCCAGTAATAATTAATTAGTTAACTGGTTAGTTAGAATTAGTTAGACTATAGTCATAAGAAGTACTTAGTGTATTTACTGGTTAGAGATTTAGCTTGTATATTATTATATTGTCTAAAAAGTATGGCGGAGCTGGCAAAATTTAGATCAGCTGCTGTGCTCACCGCGAAGGAGATGGGAATGGATGGTCAAATTTTAATTCAATACGTAACGGCTGAATGTGATAAATATATTGAACGGGAAGAAAGGAGGTTAGCTGAAGAGAAGAGGTTAGAGGCTGATAGAGAAATTAAGAGGCTGCAGATTGAGGCAGAAGAAAAACGACAGCAAAGGGAGGCAGAAGAAAAACGACAGCAAAGGGAGGCAGAAGAAAAAAGGTTGACTGCCGAAAGGGAGGCAGAAGATAGAAGGTTGCAAAGGGAGCACGAATTACGACTAAGGGAGCTGGAATTACAAGGCCAGGCTCCTGAAAATGGTGCCAGCCCTTTTGCCTCAGATGCTACGCCCAGTCTGGGAGCCTCAAACTCAGCTATGGGGTTTCATTTAGACCATTTTGTTGAAAAAGACGATGACATAGAGGGGTACCTAGGACGTTTTGAGTTATTAGCTACTACATATGGGTTAGAGAGAGAGAGGTGGAGCTTAAAGCTATCACAGGGATTGAGAGGTACTTCTTATGAAGTATTTGCCAAAATGAACAGGGAAGACCAAGACAATTATGACATGTTAAAGCAGGCTTTGTTATTAAGGTACGAGAAGAATGGTGAATTTTATCGTAAGAAATTTAGAAATGCCAAACTGTTGTCTGGGGAGACATACCACCAATTCTCTGCTAGACTAGAAACCTATTTGGAGAAATGGACGGCTCTGGGGAAGACCCAAGATCTTAAAGAAATGATCATGATTGAGCAATTGAGAGAGTCCATGGCTCCAGACATGAGAAAATTTCTCATGGAACAAGGTGCAGAGAAGTTGGGGGAAATTTTAAATGTTGCTGAGAGGTATCAGGCAGCCCAGGCAGAGGTAAGTGGTGCTAAAAAGAAGCACATAGACAATTTTAAAGCTCCACAGCAATTTAATAAATTTGATAATAGAGAGCAGGGAAATAAAGGTAGGACAAACTTTGAGCGGCCAAGAAATGACTATCGCGACAGAAACTCACAGTTCAATGACCAAAAGTTCAATGAAAGAAAACCGTTGAACCAAGGAAAAAGATGGTGTAAATGGTGCAAGAAGGATAACCATAACACCGAATTTTGTAGAAGGAAACCTTCAAACATTGCTGCAATGAAGTCGGGGACGCAAAGATTAAAGGTTAATCCTAATGGACAACAGGAACCTTATCACCCCCCAGTTTGTGAGGATGTTATTTGTAATGGGGTCACCATAAGGTGCCTTTATGATACAGGTTTGGATTATGATTCAGTTGTGAAGTCTAGCCTAGTGGACCCAAGTCAGTATACCACAGAAACAGTGGAAATACAAGGGGCGACTAAGGACATACCACTCATGACACTTCCCATCGCAAGGATAACGGTGAAAACTCGCTATGTGGAAGGAGAAATCAGAGCAGCAGTGATAGATGAACCAATCTACCCTCTGATATTGGGGTGTAGATACGTCTTCTTGGGGAATCCCGAGAAACCTGTGATCATGGCGACAGTGCAGACCAGGTCACAGAAGAAGGAGGAAGAAGGTGAACCTATAAATGCTCATCCAGAGGAGATGAGGAAGGCGCAGGCTGAGGATAGGACACTCAAGCCCTGTTTTAAAAAATTGCCCAAATGCCACACACCTCCGAGCAAGGGGGAATATTTCATGAAGAACAAACTCTTATACAGGAAGACAGGAACTAGATCCACTGGTCACGGACAGTTAGTTCTTCCCAAGATATATAGGGCAAACTTAATAAGGAGCTTACATGTTGGAAAAGATGGTGACCATGAGAAAGTCGGTACCATCTGCCAAAAGATTGCTCGAAAATACTATTGGCCCGACGTAAATGTCGATGTTGAAAACTTTGTAGAAGCATGTGGCGTATTTCATGAGGGAACACCCACAAAGGGAAAATATGTGCAGGACCTAGAAACGCCACGGGGCAACTTTAGGCCTGAAAGGAAAACTAATTATACTCGGGTAGACAAAGTGGAATGGGAGCCCCCTTTTCACACCCAGTCTTCACTTGAATGGATTAACATGGCCACTATGCGAAGAGTACAAAGAAGAAATTTTACCCAGGATAAGATGACAATCCCTCGGTCAGACTTATATAAACTGGAAGAACAGACAAGAGAGCGAAGATCTCTCATAAGCAATCTTAAGTGGGGAGACAAACCCCAGAGAAAAATTGGTAGTGGTCGATTTGTGAGTGATGATTCTAGGAAGAAAAGTCCTCATTATAGAGCTTCTAATGGACGGGACCCGACGGGTTCCATGAAAAATACGTATGATAAATTAAAGATCCAGATGTAACTCTATTAAGGACCTGGACAGATGAGAAGGCGGAAGAGACTGTTACCTCATCGTATCAATATGTGAACGAACTGACCACTCGTTTGAAAGCTGGATGGAAACTGGCAAATGATAATTTGAAACAAGCCAGGAAGAAACATGCAGCATATTTTAATAGGAAGGCAAAGGACAGGGAACTGGCAGTCGGAGAGAAGGTGCTGCTTCTACTACCCGGAAGCCAGAATAAATTACAAATTGGTTGGCAAGGTCCATATACGGTTCTAGAGAAGGTGTCTAGAACAAACTATAAAATTGACAAAAAGGGGAAGGAAAAAGTTTATCATGTAAACCTGTTAAAGAAGTATCTGGACAGACCACTCCAGGAAAGCACCCCCTTATTGACCTTGGCTATTGCAACCCAGATGCAAAAAGAACCACTCACCTCACATGAATACCCATTACATCCTTGTGAAACAGCAGCACAGGTAAAAGTCAGTAAGCACCTGACTAAAAACCAGAGGGAGAGAGTTCAACAGGTTCTGGAGGAACATACAGATGTATTAACAGATAAACCAGGCCATACAAATTTGCTACAGTATGACATGAAACTGGTAGACTCAAACCCAATCTGTATGAGAGCCTATTCTATTCCGTTCGCGAAGGAGAAGGCATTGAAGGAAGAAATAGAGTATTTGTTGAAGGAGGGGATTATTTCGCACAGTGAATCATCTTTTAGTTCTAGTGTCGTTTTGTTGAGAAAACCGTCTGGGGAACACAGACTGTGCATAGATTACAGGAAACTGAATGCTGTCACAGAAGGACAAGTGGATCCATTACCAGACACAAAACAGTTATTTGCCAGACTGAACAAGGCAAAATACTTTTCAAAGGTGGATCTTAGTAAAGGCTATTACCAGATCCCAGTGAAGCCTGAAGTGAGACCTTATTTGGCTTTTAGCACTTCGGATGGACATTATGAATTCAATATGCTACCATTCGGACTGAAAAATGCTCCGAGTGTGTTTTCAAGGATGATGCGAAAATTGTTGGATCCCCTGAATAACCCATGTATCACGAATTTCATGGATGATATTCTCGTCGCCACAGAGACATTTGAAGAACACATTGAAGCTCTGGAGATGTTGTTTGATAGACTTCGGGAGGCGAACTTAACTGCTAGGCCAACAAAATGTTGTATTGGATGCAAAGAGTTGGAATTCTTGGGACACACTGTATATCAGGGTAATATGACCCCTGATCCTAAGAACTTGGAAAAACTGCAGAGAGCACCTAGGCCACAAACAAAAAAGGACGTGCGATCATTCGTGTCGTTATGCGGATTTTATCAGAAATACATCAAAAATTTTAACGCTATTTGTGCTCCTCTGACTGATCTGACTCGCAAGGGACTTCCAGATAAAATTATTTGGACTGCACAATGTGAACTAGCGTTCCAAGAGTTAAAGGAAAAACTCACTAGCAAGCCTATTCTCAAACTGCAAAATTAGAGTAGTGGCAGACGTGAGGAGTAATTTTACCTATGTGTATCGCTGGTTTTGGAACTTGCCATAGGCATGTTTTCAAGTGGGGAGATGTGTAGTGAAATTGACAGAGATACAACGGTAAAATACCTCCAAAGATAACATTTAAGGATAAAAACATAATGCGTAGGCTGCGAATAGTACATGATCGCCTAGACCGCGGGTCATCACCCTCCATAATAATTGACTTGCTAGACAGGAGGGGAACGGCGGATCAAAAAGGAAAAAAATATGACTGGAAAGATTGCGTGAGACTAGAAAGGCTAAGGAGACGCAATTGGGGGGGAAACGGAGAAAAGTCACGTTTCCCAAGTTGACATAAAAAGTAAGCAACTCGACAGAAGGGACCATAGATATGTTACGCCACAGTCATTTATTGGACGCTTTTGCGCGATACCAAGCCCTTGATTTGAATTCAGCGGCTAAACGCAGATGTTAGGAATATTACAAAAATTAAAAAGTACTTTTTTCTTAATATTAATGTTAGGAATATAAAAATTAGCTGGCCGGATGGCCTATTCTGAGCAGTGAACTAATATGTTCTTAATTTTACAGACGGATAGATAATATTGAAGATAATGACAAAAGACAGTGTTGTTCACATCATCGACAGACTGTATTGAATCTAAAAGTGTCGCTAATTGCACAAAAAAACACGACCTTGAGACGCAGGTGTTCAAATTTACTTAGTATGGAGGAGAGGGTTTTTGGGTGGTAGCTGTGTCTAAATATAACTTTTAACGACAAAATTTTGGAGGGGAGAGAAAGGTTGGTTCAAAAATCAAGTACATTTTGTAGAAACACAAGTAGAGACGGACAGACTAACAGATAAACATCCATACTTGACTGAAGCATGACTGAAATGACTTTAGTGTAGGAAATTTGAAATTCAAATAAACCTAGGCAGTGATTGGCCACAGACAATCATATTGTCGGCGCTCAGACGCGAATTTGGGGTCATTCTCAATAGTTGTTCAGTGATAGACACAGATTTTAAAGTGTGGTGATTTCCATATGAAAGAAAGTGTAAGAAGTTTAGGGACGCCATACTATAGCCAGCAGCTCAGCTGAGTTTTGCTAGCAATTCTGTGTTATTTATTCATAATCTGGTAAGATTGAAATTATTTCCTTATATATTTTGAATATTGTTTCATGTTCGAGTGATTTGATACTGCCATATCGAAATCTAGCCTTACAAACAAGTAGGGATTTGCTCTAGACCCCCCGCCCAAGTCAGGGTCTAGGGACCAACAATGTACATAAACTCCAGCAAGGGTTAGGCAAGACAGATCAAGTGTTGAGAATAATGAAACATATTACCTATCCTCTTTTAGGGCAGAAAACTAATAAATATTTTTCAGAATCTATAGTCTGGGAGGATCTATCTGATGTAAAACCACCATGGTAAATGTGCTGTTTGGTCAGAGAGATCTGACCTGTCTGTATGATGTGGTTGTTGTGTCAGTGTTGTGTCCAGACGTGGGTAGAGAATAGATTTTGACACATGGCCCATACTTTGATTGCAGAGCTGTGAGTTTCTGTTGTCAACCAAGCAGTGTCTATTCAGTTGGTGACTTTACTCGAGTGTATCTGTGCAGTACTTGTGACAGAGACCACCATTATTGCCCGCCAGCACGGAGAGGTGGGACCACCAGATTTCAGCACCAGAGCTACAACTACAAGATGAGTGAGCCTCTGGTCTGCTGGACATTCACCAACGCCGTTTAGTTACTAATACCCCCATAAAAATTCCCACCATTTTCTGGACACTGTGTAGTCAATATAGACAGGTGTGATGAGGCCACCCCAACAGCACAAACATTAACTATCCTCCCAAGTAGATGACTACTAGAACATTTTAATAAAACTAACTAGTATAGTACATATATATGTACACTATTGCATTTATGATATAATATTCCATGCATTTCTTTCATAATCTCTAAATCCTTTTAAGTTCTGGTCAACCTAAAAAATTGATCCAGAACAAAATAAATGTAATATAATTCTATCAAAAAATTTTACACACGTGAGTTAGTTCAGTGTATTTTAATATTTATTAATATTATTAGTCTTGTTAAATATCTGTGGGTATATCTATAACCTATTACACCACACTACATATCATAACCCTAGACACTTTACGTAGCCACATTCATTAAAAAAAAAATTAAGTGTGAGGTCGTAGTGGTAGCAAGAAAGGCCTTCTGACAATTCTCAACTACATTTTATCTCAGGAGCCTTCACAGCTGGCCTCATACAATTACAATTAGTAATATCACCATCATACAATACCATCAAACACCACTACAATGCATCTGTTGGTGGGTACATTTTTCATTCACTAAAATGAATTTAAAAAAAAAATTGTTTACATTATTACTGATAATTGAATATAATATGAAGAATAGCACTTAAAAGCCCCAATATTATAATTCTAAATATATTTATCTTTACTGTGAAACATAATTTGTGTGTCTTTTGTTGTGTAATATCAACACAATATATGATTTAATTTAAAAGTTCACGCGGCCTTGAATATCTTCTTTTTTATTTTAATGATGATGGTACGGTCTGCTGGATGGTCTGTACAAATTTAACAAAATATCACAGAAAGCTGACACTTGTAAATAATATTCATATATGGATTAGTGTTATTCTAAAATATGCTGGAGCACTCTGGATAATGTTTCAGTTTTTATGCATGGGTTGGTGAGTACATTTTTCATTAACTAAAATGAGTTTTTATTAAAAAGTAGTCTATAAAATATGTAGAATATCACTAACATCCTTCATATTCTAATTCTAGACTCATTTATCTTTACTGTGATGTATAATATGTGTGTCTTTGTTGTATAAAAAACAATACAATATATGATTTAATTTAAAAGCTTCACGCGGCCTATAATGTCCTATTTCTTTCCAAATGTCTATAATGTTTTTATGGTTCGCTGGATGATCTGTAAAACATTAACAAAATATCACAGAAAGCTGACACTTGTAAGTAATATTCATGTATGGATTAGTGATATTTTAAAAGACCCTAGAGCACTCTGGATAATATTTCAGTCTATTGCATGGGTTGGTAAATACATTTTTGATAGACTAAAATTATTTTTTTCTTGAAAGTTTTCTATATTATTACTCATAACTGATTACTATAAGTAGAATATCACTAAAAGTCCTTCATATACTAACTCTACATTCATTTATCTTTACTGTGATGTATAATATGTGTGTCTTTGTTGTATAACAACAATACAATGTATGATTTAATTTAACAGCTTCACGCGGCCTCTAATGTCCTTTTTCTTTCCAAATGTCTATAATGTTTACATGGTTCGCTGGATGGTCTGTAAAACATTAACTAGATATCACAGGGAGCTGACACTTGTAAATAATATTCATATATGGATTAGTGATATTTTAAAAGACCCTAGAGCACTCTGGATAATATTTCAGTCTATTGCATGGGTTGGTAAATACATTTTTAATAGACTAAAATTATTTTTTTCTTGAAAGTGGTCTATATTATTACTCATCACTGATTACTATATGTGGAATTTCACTAAAAGTCCTTCATATTCTAACTCTACATTCATTTATCTTTACTGTGATGTATAATATGTGTGTATTTGTTGTATAATAACAATACAATGTATGATTTAATTTAAAAGCTTCACGCGGCCTCTAATGTCCTTTTTTCTTTCCAAATGTCTATAATGTTTATATGGTTCACTGGATGGTCTGTAAAACATAAACAAAATATCACAGGAAGCTGACACTTGTAAATAATATTCATATATGGATTAGTGATATTTTAAAAGATGCTGGAGCTCTCTGGATAATATTTCAGTGTTTATGCATGGGTTGGTGAGTACATTTTTCATTCACTAAAATGAGTCTTTTCTTGAAAGTGGTCTATATTATGACTCATAACTGAATACTTATGTAGAATATCACTAAAAAACCTTCATATTCTAACTCTACATTCATTTATCTTTACTGTGATGTATAATATGTGTGTCTTTGTTGTATAATAACAATACAATGTATGATTTAATTTAAAAGCTTCACGCGGCCTCTAATGTCCTTTTTTCTTTCCAAATGTCTATAATGTTTATATGGTTCACTGGATGGTCTGTAAAACATTAACAAAATATCACAGGAAGCTGACACTTGTAAATAATATTCATATATGGATTAGTGATATTTTAAAAGATGCTGGAGCTCTCTGGATAATATTTCAGTCTATTGCATGGGTTGGTAAATACATTTTTAATAGACTAAAATTATTTTTTTCTTGAAAGTGGTCTATATTATTACTCATCACTGATTACTATATGTGGAATTTCACTAAAAGTCCTTCATATTCTAACTCTACATTCATTTATCTTTACTGTGATGTATAATATGTGTGTCTTTGTTGTATAATAACAATACAATGTATGATTTAATTTAAAAGCTTCACGCGGCCTCTAATGTCCTTTTTCTTTCCAAATGTTTATATGGTTCGCTGGATGGTCTGTAAAACATTAACTAAATATCACAGGAAGCTGATACTTGTAAATAATATTTATATATGGATTAGTGATATTTTAAAAGATGCTGGAGCTCTCTGGATAATATTTCAGTGTTTATGCATGGGTTGGTGAGTACATTTTTCATTCACTAAAATGAGTCTTTTCTTGAAAGTGGTCTATATTATGACTCATAACTGAATACTATATGTAGAATATCACTAAAAGTCCTTCATATTCTAATTCTACATTCATTTATCTTTACTGTGATGTATAATATGTGTGTCTTTGTTGTGTAATAACTCAGAAACTTTAGAATTTATAAAGGTACTGCTTTAAGGTAAAAAATAAATCTGGCAAAACTGATGAAAAAATTCCGGCCTGCAAGAGTTAAAACATGTTCAAAACTCCCAATGAATTGACTTTCCAAGTTTTATCCATTCTAGGACCATCGCATGAAGGTACTAGCTAGAGGTCGACTTGAATAAAATTGTCAATGAAAATAATTAGATATATTTCAATATTTGATTTGAAATAACTTACGCTTGTGACACAATATGGCTATGACTTCTATGCAGGGAGCCAATCACAACATAATTCAATCTGCCCGAACAAAGGGCTGAAAATCTCATCAGACAAACTGTCTGGCAGGGATCCTAGCTTGCTCATCCAAGCCTCTACGTCATCTGGCTTGTTTGGCAACAAGCGCGCTAATTTTAAAATTCTCAAAAATTGTGCGCTATTGTGCGCGAAAAATTAAATATACAATTATCTTCTTAATACATACGCTGGTGCATACCAACTTAACTGCAGCCAGACTATGTCCACTTTTGCTACAGTTAAGGTACACTAAAAGTACGCAACAATCTGGCTATGACCAAATAGGCTTGCCAGGTGGTTTTGGAAAAATGGTATACTATATAGAGGTGCACCATACGGCTCATGGGATAGAAAGAGTTAACCACCAAAACAACTCCAGTGTCTGGTCCCTCACACATAATCAACAGAGCAAGGATGCATACAACAGTGCCAAAGATTCTTTAACAGCTCTATGGTTGGGCAAAAGGTGATTAAAGAAACAGAGATATAAACTTTTGTGAACAAAAAAAACTTAAATGCACAGAAATAGCTAGTAATAAAATCATCATTAATTTATTTATTTTTTTCTTAACAGCGAGGTGATAAAAGTTATTTACAAAAAAATAAAAAAATAATAAAAACAACACACACATACACTTTAAAAACAATGGACATTCCTGAGCCTTAACACATTAAAAAAAAAAAAAACTAACAAGAAACTCCTTCCTGTAACACTGCTCCATTACACTTCAAAAGAACACATCATCATCATCCGTACCTTTCAGCTGCCTGAGGAGCATAGGACTGCCAAGCCTTCATGTTCAATGCCATCCGTTTCAGGTCTTTCCACATCTTCTTTATCCCTTTCACGCCTGCCTCCAGTTCTCTTCTCCGTGTGCTTTTCACTTTCTCTCTCTTACCCTGGAGATTCCAGAACAAGGATTATCTTGTAACATTATGAACACGTTTCCTCAGTGTGTGTCCTTTCCAACCCTATCGTCGTCTTCTCACCTCCAATTCCACTGGTTCTTGATATCAGTTCTGTACCGACGACCTTATCATACTATGTTAATCCTTCTATTCTATGCAAACACCAAGTTGTAAACATCTTAAATTCTTTGGGTTTTTAAAAAAAAAATTGTTCTCCATGTTTCAGAACCATACAATAGGACTGCCTTGACATTTGAGTTGAAGATTCCAATTTTTGTGTTCGACTTTAATTCCGTACACTTCCCAATGCAATTATATCTTCTTGCCTTTTGTATTCTTAATATGACATTACTGTCTGATGCTCCAACTTGGTACTGCTGCCAATATGTGTCTATGAGTTCTTATAAAAGAACATCTATACTTCTTAATAACTTTAGGAACTTAACAACTTCTTACAACTGTCACTTGTACTGTCTTCATAATGTCAGTTTAAAAAATACTTACTGGTCTTTTGTGCTTCTTTCCCACATTGCCAGTGGAATTTGCATTGACATCACCACCTTCCTTGATAGCTTTGTTTGCATCAACACAATCAGCCTTGGGGTGTGACTCCTCCTCCAGCACTTCAACCTGCATGGAGGTCTCTGATTCAAGAGACTTCTCACCATCATTCTTCTCAATCAGCAAGTCATCAATAATTTCAGTTTTATCTTCTGAGTCTACTATTACTTTAGCACCTGCAGAATTATCACTGGCAGCAGCTGTGTTCAAAGATGCTCCAATATCTTTAACTGAGCTGTCCTCTGAACTCAAATTTGCTGCCGTGCAGTCTATTTCCAGTGTGCTGTCGTTAAGGGATGAGAGTTTGTCAAGCGGGAAAACGTACAAATTGTCAAGGTGCTCTTTTGGAAAACTGAAGTAGTCCATCACCTGTCTGATATGTAAGAAAAAGGGTGTGTGTATATATATATATATATATGATTAGTTCTTTTAACCAAAAGTAGAGTACTTTTGAAGATGTGAAAAACAAACTGGGCTGCAAAAGTGAACTATTAGTTAACCATTTAATAATAATAAAAAATACTAGTATCAATGAAAACAGCGTTTCTCAAATTTTTTGGTCTTTACACTCTTAAAAATTATTGAGGACCCCCCAAAGAGCTTTTGTCTATGTGGGTTGTATCTATCAATATTTACCGTATTAGAAATTAAAACTGAGAAATTTATCAATATTTATTTCATTTAAAAATAACAATAGTAAACCCATGACTAGTTAACATAAATAACAGATTTTTAAATGAATAATAACTATACTTTCTAAAACAAAACAACAAATTAGTGCGAAGAATGGTGGTGTTTGACATCTTTGCAAACCTCTTTAATGTCTGGCTTAACAGAAGACTGCTGGATTCTCACATCTGCTTCTGCATTCAGTCTGTTGTGATATGTTGTTTTGGTATATGAAGTAAATCCGCCCTTGTACATATATGTAGTTTGAAAAGGGAGGGGTATTTTAATAGCCTTTTCAGACAATTGTGGATATTCTTCTTTAATACAACACCAAAACTCTGCAAGTGGTAGTTTCTTAAAGGTTAGTTGCAATGTGGAATCTGAAACCATATCAATGAAGTTTTCATACTATGTTACATTAAAATCCATTGGTCTATCTTGCACTTTGAATGGATCTTTTACCCATGCATCAGCTTTTAACATCATGCACTGGTCATTTTAAAAATATTGGTTCACTGACGTGTAAAGATCTTCCAAATGTTGACACATTTCATTATACAATCTCGAAAAATCACATTCATTAATATCACTACCAAAAATAGTTATGACATCAAGGACCCACTGATAGGGTCTCCAGGACACTCCAGGGGACGCAGACCATACTTTGAGAAACGCTGAATTAAAATAATTTTGCCTGATTAACACTGTAATGCGTAAATTTTTAATTTTTTTTTTTTATATTAGGCTGCAGAATCCCTGTTTCAAAATAGCAGACAACAAAAAAACATCGGGTTACAGGTTTTTAAAAACAAAATTAATTAATCATAGACGCAATAAATGTGAAAGAAACTACCGTATGCATCTCTACACCTTAGGCTGGCTGTCTGTCATGTATTTCTAAAATTGTATTTTTCATGCCCATATGGCACACTATAATTGACTATTTTCTAGCCAACTCTTGATGTGTCTTTACTTTTAGTGTTGTCATACTCTTGCCCATCTGCCTTCAGGTTTTCTTCTATAACACATTTCAATAAATGTACTATAAAAAGGTAGTCCCATAGCAGATACTGCCGTAGGGGAGTGACGTGTTAGAGACTTCGCTATACTAGGTCCAGCATCAGGAGGTGGGGTGACCAGTTCCTTTCCTCGCTGCCTTTAAAAAATGCATTATACCTCATTATTTGTCCAACAGATTTTATTTCTAGTTCTGATTCTCTTCATTATTACTTTTGTCATTCCTTGTTTTTCTAACATTTCTCTGATTCCGTTTCAATGGGAACCTCACTCTGTCTTCCAACTACTTGTTTAGCGCCCTGGTTTTTGCATCATACAATATTCATGCAATATATAACAGTGGATGACTCATTTTTGAATTGTTATTAAACTGAATTTGTCTATGTTGTTTAAGTCCTATTCTCTTCTTGACTTGTTTCACATCTGCTCCTTCTATTATTATGTGTCTAAGATACCAGAAACTTTTAAACGGTCCCAACATCTCACCATATGTTCTTATGTTTAATGTTGATTTCTAATATGTTTTGCTCAATATCAAAGTTTTAGTTTTCTCGATGTTAATATCCAACCTGTTCATGATTTTGACACAAACTGAGATTACCAGTTGGTGGTATTGCATGGCAGTCCGTGTTCTGGAATATACAAAGTGAAGGAAAAAGAGGAGGGAGCACATGGAGACAGACATAAAGGGGAGGACATCATCATCATTTTCATTTACATTCCATATGGAGCATAGAGTCACAATGCAACTGGTCCACTTACAGGAACCTGCACCAAGCAATCACATGCACTTGCATTGGTGGTTTCTGTGGTAATTTGTTTCACATGATGAGATTGCCAACCTCATGCACAAGCTTATGATAAGTCACCTTTAAGACATGCATGATAGAACAGTAGTCCTATTAGTAGTCCTATTATTTCTTTGTCTTATCAGAGACTCCTGGGAACTGCACCGGGCAAGGGAGGACATGGACAGGCCTTAAACTGAAGGGCAGGACAGGAGAGTTTGAAAGGTACTTCCTGATGACCTATACTCCAAAGGGAGCCGAAAGGTAATGAACGAACATTAATGGCTTCTGTGGTCTTGTCCACTAGTTTTACAGTTCTATTTCATTAGAAACTATTTCAGTGAACCCTCCCCCAGAAGCTGACTGTTCCAACAAACTCGCATTCAGCAATTCAAGCTCTAACAAACTTAAGAGGATGCAGCAGACCAGATATAGCAGAGCAGACATTTTTTGGCAAATACACATTTATATTGCAGAGGATATTCAGCTCTAATAGAGTGGATACCTTTACATGTTGACAATGAAGGAAATAAAAAAAAAGCAGATAAAGAAGCAAAGAAAGGTAGAGACACTACAAACCAAATAAATGTACGACAGGGCAGAAGGGAGATAAAAATCATAATAAAATGAATAACAGACAAATGAACAGTCACTTGGGATCACAATTTAGTGGCACACACTGATCACACGGGCCATATTACACATTCAGTTGCCTTGAAGGCTGACACAAAAAGACTGTTGTAACCAAGCATAAGTCATGCTTGACAACTTATTCACGTCATCATTCTTACTAAGTGACGCTGCAGAAATCACTACATGGCATTGGGCCGAAGTGCGAGAGCCGCTGGATCAATAACAACAACATACTAAGTGACGTCATGCACAAAATGTATTCGTTATTTGTTGAAAAGTTTTCATTTCTAATTCCGATCTTTCATTATATCAAAAGGGTGATTAATTTTAGCCAGATCTTGCTGCTGCTTGTTCTTCCAAGTATAGACTACTAATACGTCTAATGTCCTTAAAATTGAGACACATTTCTTGCAGGCATTGAGACAGAAATGAAAGGGGCAATGAAGATATGAAAGACCTCAAATGGATGGCACAGGTTAGAACTATATAAAACTGTTGAAGGCCCATGCTCTTTGGGGAGTTAAAGGGTAATGAATGAAACATTTTCGGGTAATGTCCTTTTACCATTCAGGTATTATATTCTCTTCAAATACTGAATGAGATTTGAGCTTCTGTAGTGTTGTTTTACGGTTTTTTTTTTACATTTAAGTGTGTATTATTTCATGGTGATATTCTGGTGAACAATAAAATAAACAATAAGCGTTACCAATATTATAAACACTCACCGACATACTGCATTGTTTATATTTGGGATGAGATGAATAAGCTTCCCTTGACCTGAGAATCAAAATTAATTGTTTCAATATTTTTATCCCCTAAACTGACACTACGTGACATATCTTCCATTATAATCTTTACTTTAAACTGACAGTACAATGCAATAGCAATTTAAGTGAGGGTTAGGTTCTGGAAGCATGCGTGTAATTTGAGATTCACATAAGCTGAGATCATTTTCCTTGCCCAGTGTGCAATGTTGCCGATTCTGAATGATAATATCTCAGTAAAAGCCATCTTCTTTTTTTTCTCTTTTTTTTTCCAGCTCGCATTATTCTGAATTTGCGTAAATTGAGATTGTGTAAATCCCAATCACAAAGCCACCCCTTCCCTATGGCACAAAGGATTTTCCTTGGACCCATGCCTAAGGAGCCCCGAGTCTGTTTAACAAATTTCCTACAATATTCCTATATTTCTCATACTAGCTTTTACACAGTTGAATATTAAATCAGGGGAAGTCAGTGGTAACAGGCTAAGATATATTTAAACCTTCCCAATATGTTTTAACATTATAATTTATATACGGAGTGTAGAATATAAAAACTCCCTGGCTTAACTTTGCCACTAATTTCTTAAACAAGAAAGTGTCCACTGACAGTATCTCACGCTGAATTCTATTCCTGGATTTCTGGGCTATATATAAATACATGTATATATATACATGAATTCCATGGCTTTTCAAATTATCTTTAGTCTAAACTGACACTACTTCATACATCTTTCAAGTAAATTGAGAATAACTATATACATTATATATATTGGTAACACTCTAAGCTAAACAGCTATGGTATGTCAAGTATCTAGCATATACTTACTTACCATAGTTTCATAAATAAACTATCAGGTTTTACTGAAAGTTCAAGAAATCTTGGTGAAGGGAAAACAGTACAGAAACGGAATATGATGACGGCATGTTCAGCTAACTTTTAAAAAAAAATAACAAAACTAAATAAATAATATTCTACAAGTAGTTAAAAGAGAGAAGCTGATCTTTCTAGTCATCTTCCATGAAAGAAAACCTACATAGTGATGAGAACATATATCTGGTGCCATTGCTCAAGAAATATCACAAAATCAATGTTATGTTAAATGCAAAAACTAGAATTTACCTACCCCCCATTCTTTGTAAAACACAAGCAAGAACTAGACCCTGACATGTCTCCACCACTGCAACATGGCTGCCACACATGACGTTACTGTAATTCAGTAGCTGGGAGATGGTATCAGGCCGCAAGTAGCTGAAAAATCATTAAGAGAAATAGACACCACACTGAGGAAATAATGTTACATTAGATAACACAACATAACTTTCTTTCAGATATAACGTATCAACATAGACTGTGTAGTAAATAAGCATAAGGATATGAAATAATGTATTCTTATGATTAAAAAACAATTATCTTTTTGTGAGCAAAAGTTTGACCGGTAGCATAAACTGTGCTAAATGTTATGTTTTATGAATTAATGTTGTGAAAATATTCAGCAGAACACTGAATATCATTTATAGATAATTTCTTTCAGATACTGTAATTTTTTGAAAGTTTTTTAATGCCATATACATTTACTTGGAGAAGCGTAAATCTTACACCTAAAATAATTTTGTACTGATAGATTACGATACTAACTGCTGGTACTAAATACTGTTGTGTAAAATACTTAATGTACGCAGCATGAACTACTAAAGTTAAAATATATCATATATGTAGCATAATGTTAAAATATGCTGTAAGAGTAACACAAATGGGCACTATTAACAACAGATGTCTGTAGCACATAATCTATGGTTAAAGGAGATGTAGCAATTAAATAGCTAAATTTACGGTAATAATGTTTTCATATTCTATATTTTTTCTAACACCTCATATTCAGTGGCATAATAAATACAATTTCTAATTAATTTCTTCCAGATATTATAATTTTTTTGTATGTTTTTTTTCTTCAAATTCCATATAAGTTTACTTAGAGGAGAGTAAATCTAACAACTACAATAATTGTGGACTGATAAATTACCATATTTTCACTGGCTCTTTGGTAAAAATCTCCATGACAAGTCTTGGTGTTGGTCGCAAAACTGTGAAAATCGGTATGTGCCTAAAAACAAGTGAACTCAATCTTAGAAGGGGAAACAAATTAATAAAAATGCACATCCATAAGTCAGCAGATCATGTGTAAAAACCACAAACTCAAGATCATACTTTTCTTAAGACCTTTAAAATCATAAAGACCAAACAAACATTCAAACACATGAACTGCAGTAATGTTTTTGTTGGCATATACATATAGGTATAAAAGTGTTGGCCAGGCTGCAGTTATCACTTTTGTAATATAATATAAAGCTTACTTTTTCTTCTTTTTCTTCAGGTATTTGGCTTGTGAAAACTCTGTTTTGCTTCTGAATGTTTCACTGTTTTCTATCAGCTCCTCAATTATTTTCTGAGGATTGAAACGACAAGAATGAATCAGCACCGCTTCTATCCACACTTCTCGTCTCTAGTCTAGAGGGATGAGGGACAAAATGCATTAAATTAAATAGCACCTCACAAAAATCACACACATATTAAGTTTTGTTTAAAGTACATGCTCCCCTTTCTCCAAATAAACATGCAAATATTACCTCGCCTGTGATCCCATCATCTTTCATCTTCATTATATCATCTTTTGACATTTTCTGGTTGCTTTCAGTGTCAAGAAGGTTCCGATTGTCAGCTCCTGGCAATGATGCTGGAATTTTAATAATGTTAAACTTTGATCATTCTTGCAATTGTACTCAGTGGTAATGCTGAGGTCATAAAAAAGGTTGAGAAGGGATAAACGTACAGACAGAAAGAAACAGTAAATTAAGAATTACAACCTAACAGGAGTCTAAATTCAAGTATTCATGAGACGAGTTCATTTGCTATGCTTTAAACATAAACTCTGGTTAATATTCTGAATTTTTAACAGGAGTCTAAATTCAAGTATTCATGAGACGAGTTCAAGTTGCTATGCTTTAAACATAAACTCTGGTTAATATTCTGAATTTTTCTCATGTTTGGCAAGAATGAGATTGAATTAGTACAAACTGGTTGTGAAGGAAAGATAAGTGAACGGGTAGGTCTTCAGAGTCAGAAGGATTCACCCTGTGCTACAGTTAAGACTAAAACTGAATTCTTATGCTGAAGGCTATACAGTGGAATGTTTTCAAAAGAAGAAAATGAAGTGTGCACGGCTAAGGCATCATATTTACAGAGCTAATGTGAAGAAATATTCCTGTTGTGATAGAGTTATTGTATATTTTCAACAGGTATGTTAGCATTTTTCTTCATGAGGCAATTACGATTATTGATGGGAAGCCAGTAGCAAAACTGCAGCTTGACAGAGAAAGATCACATGAACAGCTATGCAATGTCTAAGCTGAGAACACTGCAGAGACAGCATAAACTGACACAGAGGGGAGTTAGGTATTGTATTCTAGATATTTATACCTGGTGCTATCCCAAGGCAAAAGTTACCATGTTTGAAACCAGGTTTTGGCATGTTCTGATCTACCTGTAAAAATGGACACTTGACTCTGCTATCATGTTAGGGAAGGGAAAGGCAGCAAGGAAGCAAACTGGTCACCCCACCTCATAAAGCTGAGACCAAGTACATTGAAGTCTCTAACACTTCACACCTCCCCCCCCCTTACAGCAGTATCAGCTATGAGAATACCTTTACCATTTTTTTTATGTATGCTATTTATGGAACGGAAGAATTCCGTGTGTTGATTTATGGATGAATCAAGGAATATAAGAAAGTATGAGTTAACACACATCAATAAATAGCCAATGTAGAAGATACGGGCTGTGAAAGACGGTGGGGACTGGGCTACTATAAGACACAACGCCTCCTTGAGTAACTACTGCAGGCTGAACTGTGTCACCACATCAACATCCTTTTACACTGTTATACTGTGGCCCTCAGCATGGGCATCTGGAACAATTATCACATACTTGGAAAAACCTGAATACAATAAACGCCAGAGCTGCAATTTCTTAGACATATTTTGGTAAAGACAAATGACAAATTTTATTATAAAATCCTACCTTCGTGCGTCCAATTGACAGAATGGTTAGAGCACTGGTCTCTTGTGACAAAGGTGCCAGGTTCGATTCACGGTATCGACACACTCTAGTCTACCCAGCTGTAAATGGGTACCTGACTTTGAGTTAGGAAAGAAAAAGACAGCGAGGAAGGGAACAGGTCACTCCACCTCTCGATGCTGGACCTAGTATAATGAAGTCTCTAACATTTAACTCCCTGGCGGTAGTATCTGCTATGGGACTACCTTTACCTTGATATGTAATAAATACACAAACTCTGTCATAGTCAAAAATACCTACTTGAGGGTACACTGTCTCTATAAGCAATACTTTCTATGGACGTTACAATTCCACTTACATATTGTTTCCTTAAGTTGAGCTATCCTGTCTGGTTCAAATTTGATCAATCTGCCCCTGTCAGCCTCAAAAGTTGATCCATAGGGTTGCCCTATTAGTTCATCAACACTGAATTTGGACTTCTCAAAGAAGACCTGCCTATAATAAATGGGAACACAAGTATCAGATATCTAAGAATGCTGCTGGATGTGACAGGAAATGAATAAAGAATATAGCTGTTACTAAATGAAAATGGTAATTATTAACTTTAGTGTAACAAATCACAGTGCACGTTTTGGTATACTTTGAGTTATCTCCATTATAGAGGTGTCATTTTTAAATGTTTCACTAAGAAAAGTCTCAACGTTAATGAAAGCAACTAGTTTAGCCATTTCTTGTATGCCTGTTGAAAGTCACACTAAACTAATGATCATAATAAATGCTGTTCATCTGTGACACTTTTGTTTTCACTGGACTTGGTTACTCTACTTCATTCTAGCATTTTCTGCAGCTCTCACTCTCATTCACTCAACCCTTTTTGTTCTATGTTAAAGAAAGCGCTGTAACTGTTGCTCGCTACTGATTTCTGATATGGGTTATCTTTTTCAATCTACCCATGACAGCCTGGTTCCCTTTCCACTGTTCTTCTCCAGTTTTTCTTTTCCTATTGGTTCCAGCCATGGGTATGCCTTGTTATACTGGATGAATATTACCTAAGAGCGTGTTCTGCGACCTCCATTTTTTTCTCCTTAATCTTCAGCCGTACCGGCTGTTGTCAGGTTTTATTCCATACATACAATGAGTTAACAAGCACAATGAAAATAATGTTAGTCACTAAATTCGCCTGCTTTGTAATGTAAAATTTTACTCACATATTCTTAAAACTCTTTAAGTCCAGGTAAACAGTATACTGGTCCTGGAGATCTACCATTTTGACCCGATTAACATTATACTGGCTCATATGTTTTGTTTCGTTTCTAGAGCTGTTTTCAAATTTTAAACAACCAAATAAGGTCATTTCTGACAACAGAATTTCCATCTCCTTCAAGTATGAACATTAATGAAAGCATGTGTGTTTACTTGTTAATTTGTGGATTTTTAGCGCATATTATCTCAGTTTTGAAATCTAGCAGGCCTTATATTGATTTCGGATATAGGTAGGAAATTATTTGAAGAAATTAGAGATGACAGTACTAATTCAGATTGTGTTAGTTATACAGATAAAGATAAAAATGAGTCAGATTATCTATAGGAGTCTGAAATCAAGTGATATAACAGTACAGATGATAACGGCACACCTGATGGCAGCAACGACGTTATGGCGGCAGGACAATGTAATGAAATTGCTACAAATTCAGGAGATTTGTCTGTCATAAGTAAAAAAAAAGATTCGAGATGGACGCTATACCTATTAGCAACTCCAACCCCCAGTTTTCTTCTTCATTCTTACATAATATTCTTCTATCGATCTCCATTTTACCTTGCATAACTGTTAATTTTTTTAAGAAATCCTTTATACATTTACCTTCATTTTCATATATAACAACAAAAGTATTTCTGCACATGAAAATCATAAAAATGTATTTACTAACAAACAACGTTAACACACACTAGGTTGGCCAAACCCACATTTTTGTTTGGTACTGAAAGAGTTAACATAACCCCAGAGGATAAAGTCATGTGAAGCCAAATATGGTGTTGTTGGAGATAATGCTAAAATAAAACTGCATCGGTTGAATCACACAATAGAGAGACACTTAGCAGATTTGGCCCAAATGGCTAATGATACGTCTGCCGAACTTCCAATTCATAACTACCCCAACTGGTTTTTTAATGCCCAAAATAATTTTTGAAAAAGCTCAATAGAGGGTAGGAATTAAGATTAGCATTAACCATTGTGAGATTTGTAGCCAGATACTTTTTTCAAAAAGAAATCAAAACAAATTAAACAGCGTTACAGTTAGCATTAAAAATTTAGAGTTAGGCTTAGGAGACAGAAAAATATTCGGTAATACTAACCTTAACTCTAACACTGTTTTGAGCTTTTTCAAAAATAATAATGTGCTACAAAGATTGAGGCTGTAAGCCCTGAATTTAAAAAAACAACAAAAATTAAAATAGGAAATTACAGCTTATTAATGCATCTCCTGATCCTAATTTCAGGGCAAACAATCTTGGACAACTTAATCGGCCGGCTTATCTTGGGCTAATTCCAGTTTGTGTCCCCTTATTTGTGATTCAATTTCCCCCCCCCTCCCCCCAGAAAAACAGTTCAAAATCACAAAATAAACCTGTTACAGACTCTCGTAATGGTTAAAGACATCTTTTTTTCTGACATCGTTCTTGGTAAACCTTGAAAATCACTAGGCCTACAGTTTCGGCTCACGGGTGGGGACAGCAGATTGAGGCCGCCTTATTGGCCAAAAATGTGGGGTTTCGGTTCAAAGTTGGATTTTTTTTTAATTTTTAAACAGCCTCATTGTTTGTCGGGTGGTATTAATTTTGACAAAGCTCGAAATAGGGTTGGGGTTTGGTTAAGGCTAGTTGTAACGTAAAGTTAAGTTAAGAACCAGATCTACTTTTCAATCTTTACTGCTTACCGATTCTTACGGATCTGGAAGATTCTGGATACACCATCTCGCTTGAATATTACATGATCTCCATCCTGAATAGTAGATAAGGCCATTGAGCCCAATATTGTGTAAAAGTTTGTTGTCACTTTAGATGAGGAAGAAAGCTACACAAATACCCCCATTAATATCGTATTTTATTGGTTAAGGCTACAGCATGTCTATCGACAGGAAGTAAACACTAGATTGTCAACTTATAACCGAAACACGACATTATATTACACCGTTATTATTATATAAATAATAATTTTTTTATATGCTCAGCTGTATTATCGTGACCTGTATTTTAGTATTTTTAGCCATGCCTTTTTCTAATATAAATTTGACGCAAGTATATGGCTAGGTGTATAGACAATATGAGACGTTGATTGTTTATTTGTTTGTTTGTTTTTATTTTAATAAATCTTTACATGTATTTGGGGTGGAATTTGGATACACTTTAAATATAAAATCATTATTCGCTAAATGAAAACGGAACAAGATATACGTTGTTGCCTTACTTAGAATATATTTGTGTCATTAAAAGTAGAATATCAGATGTGAAAAGAAGTAGAACTTTAGGCTATATATAGTTGGTTTGTGTGTGTTAATATTTTCCTGATACTAACGATATTACTAATGAATTGTGTTCGACTAAAAACATTCAGGCCTAATGAATGTAGGCCTAATTATTCAAATTTTTCACTTGGATGTTTGCTCTAAACTATGGTTGAAATAAAGACTAGTGGGACATGTTCTTCGATGTCATCCAAATAAGTTGCCTGCGTCGCTTTGGATTAAGGTTAGGGTTTAAGATTTCTAAACTTAACCCTTACTCCTCATTACTGCGTCTCTGAATTATTTTTTGAGGCCGTGTTGAGCTCACGGTCCAATGTTCTCCATTTCAACCCTTCAAAATACCTTCTAAGGTTGAAATGAAAATAGTGGGACATGTCTTCACAGAGGCAGAAAAATAGGTCTCTGTCAGTTCTTTTGATTCTGTTCTTTCTCTCCATGCTTTATTTAATCAATACAATAACTGCTTCTTCCATTTGTGATCCAAGATTTTATCTTATAAGATATGATACGAGGGAAGGTCAAAAAGTAATGCCTCCTATTTTTTATGTATGTAAATACTGCATCGGTGTGCAATTTGTAAATTTAGCAGGATTCCTCAAACACTCTTCTGCACTGTATAGCATTACCAATCTGTTTCAGTAATAGGTGGCACCACTGTAACGGTTTAAGAATGGCTGCCAAAGATGTTCGGTTAAAACAGCGTTATGTCATAGAATTCCTCAATGCTGAAGGCGAGACCCCAATTCGCATCCACGAACGTTTGAAGAATGTTTATGGAGATTCAACAGTGGATGTTAGCACTGTCCGACGTTGGGTACTGTAACAGATAGTTTTTATCCACTAGATATTACAGCCAGATGTTACCGGTTGATTTTGTCCAGAATGCTATGATGTTAACGAGCGGTTTAAGTATAAGATGTTAAAGTCTGTTTGCTCGTGTGAAATCTGGTATTTGTACCATGTTGAAGTGTCACGGAGTGGGCGTGTCGTTGATCACCTGGACAGTTCAGTGTTGCGTGTATCTAGGTCAACAGCATGAGGCACTGCCAGGGGTGTAATGCAGACACTCATACATAATAGCATACATGTAGTTTCTTAGGAGTGTAGTACTCATAGTGAGATGCAGTAGAGTGTAAAGGTGTATGCGTAGGAAGCAGCAGATCGTGGACACGAAGTCGTATAGGCTCATATTCATCTACGCCAAACTCACACCACCACAAGTAGAAGTCATAGATGTGGATAATACAGATGACTTTTCCAACATTTATTACTGCAACAGTACTCTGACAAACGACACAGTCAATAGCACAAAGGGTCATGGACATTTCATGTGTGATAAATAATAATAATCATCGAGCATCATAATCTTGCATAGCTCATGTGTAAGATGCTAGTAAAGCTGGCTTGACAATATACATTCTTTCTTACTGTAGCTCAGGGCCCCTGACTAAAAATGTCAGGTAGTCTTTCAACAAATATGCCGCACGATAAAGGCGGATCCAGTTGATCAATATCAAAGTCTAAGAACTTGTATAATAAAAAGTCAAGACTTCATCTGGCTTCACCCGCCAGACACTTCTTCTTCTGCTCAAAGATATCGGCCGAGATATCGGGCCTCTATAATAATTCAAACAACAGTGTATTCTGCATAGGCAGGTATGGTCATCCATGCCGAAACATACCCCAACAGGCGGTTTCCATATTAATATCTCTTCACTGGGCTTCTGTAATATAGCTAGACGAATAGTCTTAGGTGGCTATATCGAGCACACAAAATGGACTCTGCATCTCAAGAACTGTGAGCTTTACTCACAGCTTGACACGAAACGTTCTGCAATCTAGGCGTAATAATTAAGATCTTTTTACCTTGGACAGAATCCGAGAAATACACTAATAACAACTGTCATCATTCTTGACGAACAGAATCACTCTGGGGAGAATCACTGACATGACAGTCACACTGAAGACTATCCTTTCCCCAGAAAAATGCAGAGAAGAAGTACGGACATACTCGTCCGGTCAGAACCCAGCTCATCACTCCATGACGGAAGTCTATTCGTTTCGCGCCCAAGAAACTTGCGCATGCGTAGACAGAACAGATTTGAGAAAAGCTAACCCTGTCTGAAGACAGGTCAACTACAATAAATAACAAAGGGAAGATAACCCTAAATCAACCTGTCCCAGGGAGTTAATAAACAGTTCTCTACCTTAGATCATCAAAAGTATTAAATAGATTTACGTCTTATGAAACCGTCAAAAACGACAGCAACAGACTACCACACCCTCCGGATTAAAAAAAAATGAACTTTTTTTTTTTAAATACATCAATGAGCAAGATACAACATGCTCATAACGCATGAATGATGCGCCGATGAAATAAACAACATAAAATAATGTCTTAATGACAGGCTCAATCGACGTACAATAGAGCGTCTAGTGAGAACAAAAAAATCACATCACAAGATAAGAGAAAATATATCCGGAAAGTACCATCAAAGAAATCTCAGTTGCTGGCGATGCTAACAAAAATCACATACATATTTAAAAAATGCAATATTATAGCAATGCGAATGACAACATAAATTGAGAAGTCATAATAACATATAAATGTATCGAAGTCTCATGCTATATAATCACAATTCTAATGGATGGCCATAACAAAATTTGTAAAGTCATTATATATACATATGACAATACAAGAGTACAATCTAACTAATAGAAGATGGCATCCACATTACAAAACAATGCTATATCCCGAAGATCAATGTAAACAGCATCCACATAGTATGTAAGTGACATATGGCATCGTCATGATTCTCAAAAGCACTCCATACCTGGTACTAGTTTGCACTGAGAACAATATAAATGACACAATTAGCAACATGCTATAATGTACTATAATTACTAATACATGTGTAGGTATTACATGTGGCCGCATTAATTTTTTCGACCTTTATATATGTCAACTCAACCTTCTCCATTACACCAAAGATGGTAATAGAGAAAGAAAACCATTAATTTACCACTCTAAGGTGACAACAAATGTGTTAATATATATTGTTATATTGAAAAGACATAAGTCTAGAAGGGTATCAAGAAAATGTAGGACACAAGACTTACGTGGACTCATGTGGGCATCTAGACAGTGTGTCTGCCATCACATTATCCAGACCACGGATAGCTCATACCGTGAAATGAAAAGGTTGAAGAGCAATAGCATATCGAGTAGATCTCGAGCTCTTCAAGTTCTTACACTGAATAGCTGTAAGAGCTTTTTGGTCTGTTTCCACAATGAAATGCGCACCAAGAAGGAATCTTTGTAGCTTAAGGATTGACCAAACCATAGCCAACAATTCACGGTCTAAAACCGAGTAATTCCTTTCTGCCGCATTTAGCTTCCTAGAGATATACATTACAGGGTGCAGAGTTCCTGAATACTCCTGCATTAGTGCTGCTCCGATCCCTGTGGATGAGGCGTCACTACGAAGAACAAAAGTCTTATCAGCAATAGGTAGCCTTAAGATAGGTTGGGATGAGAACAAATTCTTAATCTGATCCAATGAAGATTGACATTCTTGAGACCAGCGCACCATGTTAGGAGACCCTTTCTTCAATAGGGTTGAGAGTGGTGCCATGATAGAGGATAGATTCTTAATGAATCTTCCGTAGAATTGTATTAATCCCAACAGACTACGTACTTGTTTTTTTTGTTTTAGGTACAGAGATATTTAATATCTTAGAGATGTTTTGGTCCTCTGTCTTCAATAGACCGTGACCAACATGATGACCCAGGAAAGAAATTTCACTAAACCCAACATAGGCTTTAGAGGGTTTTGCAGTCAAATTATGCTCACGTAGAGTACACAGTAATTCATTTAAACCCAAATAGTGATCTTCCCAAGTATTACTGAAAAGACAGATGTCGTCTAAGTATGCAATGACATCTGAACGATATGAGAGAATTCGACGCATCATGCGTACGAAAGTAGCTGGGGCGTTCATAAGCCCGAAAGGCATAAAATTCCACTGAAACAAACCCCTAGGTGTTGAGAAAGCAGTGAGAGGTTTGGCGCATTCAGTTAACGGAACTTGCCAATAGCCTTTCGACAAGTCAAGTTTAGTAAAGAATCGAGAGTTAGAAAGTCTAGTAAGTAGATCTTCTAATAAAGGCATAGGTTCAGCATCGAACTTCGTAACTTGGTTCAATTTGCGATAATCTATGCAAAGGCGTATGTTATTATCTTTCTTTCGAACAATAACCATGGACGAAGAGTATGCTGAGGTGGATGGTTCAATTATTTTCAATTGTATCATTTCATCCAATTCTTTCTCGACTTGTGCTTGAAAATGAATAGGAATAGGATACGGTCTTACTCTGATCGGATTATGATCAGTAAGTATAATGTCATGTTCAATGACATGTGTGTGTCCAGGAATGTCGGTAAGGACATCCTTAAATACTTGTAGCGTAGAAGATACTTGTCGCTGTTCCTCAAAAGACAAATTAGAAGAAACAGTAACGTTTCTCCATGATTCCGTAGAAGTAAGTGGAATCACAGGAAGGGGAAGATTAACATCCGAAAAAGTAGTTTCCTCATCCTGTATAACTGACATGAATGAGATATGACCTTGTTGGACTGGAGAATCGTCCGTCGCCTGGAAAATAGGTTGCAAATAGTCTGGTCATTCATGATATTCCGTAAGCATATTTATATGGAAGGTTTTATGCCTTCCATCAATATCGACAACATAGTCGACATCGGAAATTTTCGAGACTATTGTATATGGACCTTTCCATGTAATAAGAAGTCTGTTCTCCCTAGAAGGAAGTAAAACAAATGCTTTGTCTCCAGGACAAAGTTGACGTAGGTGTCTCTTCTTATTAGCAAATCGCCTTGCCTTTTCTTTAGCAAATTCGGATGAGGAAGTTGCTAGCTTGCATGCTTCAATAATATTTTTCCTGAGAGCAATGACATACTCATATGAAGATTGTGTGTCATTGTCGATATTATCAGCAGTTATCAGATCATGCAGTAAAGACATAGGACCGTGCGGTCGCGCGCCAAAGACAAGTTCAAAAGGAGAAAATCCTGTATGTTCGTTGGGGACCTCTCTATAGGCAAAGAGAGCCGCGGGTAGAACCCTGTCCCAATCCTGAGGATGATCCTCAGTTATCTTCCCAAGTAAGTTCTTGAGTGTTCTATTAAGACGCTCAACTAACCCATTAGACATTGGGTGATAAATACTACTCAAAGATCTTTTAATGTGCAGAGTAGACATTACCTGCGACATTGTGTCTGATATCAATTGTGTGCCATGGTCTGACAATATTTCCCCGGGAAAACCCAAATGAGAGAATATAAGCCAAAGAGCTTCTGCGATATCAGCAGTGGAAATGCTCTTAAGAGGTATAGCCTCTGGCCAACGCGTGCACATATCAATGCACGTGAGGATAAATTGATGTCCTCTGGCCGATTTAGTCTTAATAGGGCCAATGATATCTATGGCCATTTTCTGAAACGGCCGGATAGGAATGTCTGCAGCCTGAATAGGCGCAGCATGCCGTGGACCTCTAGATTTGACCTCTTGACATATTTTGCAAGACCGGCAATAAATTCGTATGTCTTTATTGACAAATGGCCAAAAGAAAGACGCCAGAACTCTCGACTTAGTTCGGGACAAACCCATATGTCCAGCACACTGAGAATCGTGTGCGTGTTGAAGAATTAGGGCTCTCATACTTTTGGGCATGAGAATTTGAGAATGCATAGACGTGTCTGAGTGTTGCACTAGTATACCATTTTTCATAGTGATATATGATTTGCGATTAGTACTTTGATTCGGATCACCGTTTTTAGCGAGAAGAAAGAATTTTCTTTAAAGAAGGATCTTTTTCTTGTAGTTTCACAAACGAGTCATGCGAAATCACCAAGTGATCCTCTTGGCTATGTATTTCATTAACTTCAGTAGATGAAGTTTGAGGAATAAGAGCTTGTGCTCTTGTTACCACTGCATTGGCTGTTTGGATATTCCATTCTTCCCAGGCAGCAATTTGCTGCGGGGTGCATTCCTTAACCCCGTGAATACAACCGATGATAAGATCCGCAATAGGATTAGGTAGAAGACACGCGTGGACATCTCCCGTAAAGAAGGGAGTAGCAATGTGAATAATAGCAGTTGAGTAATTTTCTACTGTGCCACCAAATGTTACATATTTAACCACTTTTCCCGTGGCACAGCGAGGATCTATCAGAGATTGCTTAACTCCAATAGTAGTGCACCCAGAATCGAAAAGCACTGAGACTGGATTACTATCCACAAGACCTCTATGCAAGACAAGCGATCCTCTCCCGTCATGCGCAACTGCAGCAGGAAGAGCGGGAAGAGGGTGACCACAACTTAAAGTAGTTACTGTGGTCAGTTCAAATAATGTTGTGCATTGGGGGCATTGAAATGCTCTCCCAAAGTCAAAAGCAGAACAGGTGACAGCATTAGAATTTTTATTATCATTCACTTGATTACTGGCACCATGAGACTCTTGTTCAGAGTTTCCCTGATGATATGATCTCTTTTTCTTGTGTTGAGATCTACCACGATTATTATTCCCTCTGAAATTGTCATAGTTTGATCTACCCTGACCACTATTCTGGTTCAAATCCCAGTTTCCACAATCACTTTTGTCATTTGTCCATTGATTATAGTGTCTACCTGTTTGGTTTCGATGTCCCCGTGAAGAATAGCCTTGATAGTGTCTATTGTGACTACCTCTCTGAAAGTTTCCATAATTATTGGACCCGAAATAACGAGGACTATCAGATCGCCTCCAGTTCTTTGTAGAAGACCCATTATGTGATGGGTTACCCTGATTCTGATCATAATTACGATTGCTGTTCTTATTAAAGTTGTGTTGAGCACCTTGGAATTTATGCATAAAGTTAGGGCCATATGGTGCTGCAGAAGCAACCGGCAACTCTTCTTTCACCTTAGAATTGCTAACAGTAGCATGGGGATGCGCAGTGACGTACTGGCAACAATATTCTTCCATGTCTTTTATGTTCTTAGGTTTCCGCTCATGAAGAAAAGCAAGGAAAGACTCATTTACAGATGACATAACTTTATCTCGAAGTAATAAGTCCATAAGGGCTTCATATGTTTTTTCTGTTTTAGACAGCTCAATCCAACGTGTGAATGTAAGACGTATCTTCGTAATAAAGTCAGAGAACTCTACTCCAGTTTCTGGTAGCATTGTCTTAAAATGAAGACGATAATCTTCTTCTTTTAATTGATATCTTTTAAGTAATGTTGCCCTGACAACATCATAATTATTTTTGTCAGGTTCCTCTACTGCCATTACGGTACTTAATGGTTCACCTGAAAGTAACTCCATCAATTGTCTGACATATTGTTCCTTATCTACCTTATGCGTTACGCATGTTAATTGAAATCTATCAAGGTAGAAGGTTATGTCGTCCTTTAGAGGGTTGAAAGGGGGCAATTTGACTTTATAAGTATTCTCCTTTATCTTACCCGAAGTTGCTTGAGGAGCACTCATATTCATGATCTTTAATTTCTCCAACTCCAAAGCTAAGAGTTTTTCCTCATGTTCCATTTTCCTTTCTTCAGCAGCAGCTTGAAGTTTCCTCTCTTCAGCAGCAGCTTGAAATTTCCTCTCTTCGGCAGCAGCTTGAAATTTCCTCTCTTCAGCAGCAGCTTCTCTGTCCAATCTTTTATTCTCAGCTTCAGCAGCAGCTTCTCTGTCCAATCTTTTATTTTCAGCTTCAGCAGCAGCTTCTCTGTCCAACTGCATTTGCATCCTTTTCTCTTCAGCCTTCTGTGCCTTGGCATATTGAGTAAGTGCAAACTCTTCCAATTTCTCATCAGTTTTGCCTAGGGCTTTCCCTTGCTCGATGAAGAAATCCAATGTAGACATTCTGTCTATTAATGTGCTATTAACACCTGAAATAATAATACACTTTATATCCCAACCTCAGTGGGAGACAAGTCTTTTAATCAAAAACTTGTATAATCACCTTGTTTCTCTATAATAATATCATCATAAATAACCTCTATCTGAAAAGTGCATCATATTAATAATAATAGTAGTTCATGACCAAGTATATATATATATATAGACTGTGTATGATAAACATATATACGATAACAATACAAAGACAAGAATATAGATAACCCTAAATCAACCTGTCCCAGGGAGTTAATCAGTTCTCTACCTTAGATCATCAAAAGTATTAAATAGATTTACATCTTATGAAACCGTCAAAAACGACAGCAACAGGTACATCGTTGTGACGAAGCTGAAGTAGGTCAATCCTCAGTGGCTGACGCAAAGTGGACTGGCCGTCTGTCTACCACAGTGACTCCACACAACATTCATCGAGTTGATGGCATCATTCGTGTTGACCGTCGGGTAACACTGGATGAACTTTCTTCCACGTTGTCCATTAGTAAAGGCAGTGTCCAGAACATCATTAAAGACCTGGGTTATTCAAAAGTTTGTGCACGGTGGGTACCCAGAATGTTGACAGACAGACATAAAGAAACAAGGAAAACCATAGCCATCAACCTCCTGCACCGTTACGAAACTGAAGGAGAAGAGTTTTTATCGAATATTGTTACAGGTGATGAGACTTGGGTTCATTTTTTTTTAACCAGAATCCAAGAGGCAGTCAATGGAATGGCATCACACAACATCGCCGACAAGAAAGAAGTTCAAAAGTTCACCATCTGTAGGGAAAGTTATGGCCTCCATGTTTTGGGATGAGAAGGATGTGATTCTTCTTGACTTCTTGGAACAGGGAAACACGGTGAATGCATACCGTTACATTGAAACTTTGAAGAAGCTTAGAGGTCGTCTTCGGCGACTTTACCCATTAAAAGATCAGAGAACTGCACTACTGTTGCACGATAATGCCACGCCACACACCGCTAAATGCATCATTGATGCGATTGCAGAATTTGGCTGGACATTATTACCACATCCCCCTTACAGTCCCGATCTTGCACCTTCTGACTTCCATCTGTTTGGACCACTGAAAGAAGATCTTCGCGGACATCACTTTGTGGACACCGAGACCCTTAAACGCGCCGTACGCCAGTGGTTTAGGAAAAAGGACACAAATTTTTACCGTGCGGGGATACATGCCCTTGTGAGAAGATGGACAAAAACTGTAACAAATAACGGAGACTACATTGAGAAATAAATTTTTGAAGTTCAGACTTGGGGCTACATTTCAATGTGAATTTTATCTGTTTTCTTGCCTATTGAATGAAATTAAAAATTACGAGGCATTACTTTTTGACCGTCCCTCGTACCATCAGTTCTTGCAGTTTTACGACTAGTGATTTTCTTGATAGCCTACCTAACATCTTGGTCAAGGATTTCAGTTTCTGTGAGGTTCTTTTTCCTTTTACTGAATAAGGTTTCTATGCTATTTGTGCCATATTAAACTATTCTTTGAAGTATTCTTCCCAACTGTCCGAGATCTGTTTCTCATCCAGTTTTTGATTTCTGAATTTGTCATTTTTAATTTCTGTTGGAAGGAAGATATCTCTTGTATTTGATACTTTTATGAAAATCTTGTGGGGATTTTTATTTATAGGTTATTGAGGATTTCCTATATTTAATCTTGGAAGTTTCTTTGGCTTCTTGTATGTCTTTTCTTCTCTTGGATCCTTAGCTGACAAAGCCTTCATGCTAGTCACGTCTTTTAATTCTTTTCCACTGTTCATGTAATTCATCTGTTCTACATGACACCTATATTGTGTGTTCCTGTTTGGTTTGTATTGCTTACCTTGTTTTATCTTTCCAGCATTGTCGATCTTTCTGGTGCTGCACTGGTGTGTTAGATTATTGATTTTCTGGAATTCTTGCCATGTTTCTTCAGTGCATCATTATCTTTCTCTAGATTATGTATAGATTCTGTCACATCCATGTATCAATCAATCAATCAATACCCTTTAGCTCACCAAGGATCATAGGCCTTCAACAAACACATGCCAAGTCTTCTTGTCCTGTGCCATCCACGCAAGTTCTTTCCATGTTTTCCTCATAATTTTCACCTCTGTATCCAGTTATCTTCTCCAAAAAATGGTCTACCTCTGCCTCTCTTTCCCTGTGGATTCCAGAACAAGGACTGCCTTGTTATGCTATCAACAGGTCTCTTCAATGTGTGTCCTATCCATCACCAGCGTCTTCTCAACTCTTGTTCCACTGGCACTTGTGTGGTTCTTGTCGTCAATTCCACATTTGTCACTTTGTCATACCATTTCAGTCCTTCAGAAGGGTCACTATAAGAGACTTGTTGTTCGCTGATGATGCTGCAGTCGTCACTCAAAGCCAACAGGAGCTTCAGAGCTTGATGAATCGCTTCACTGAAGCATGCAAGGACTTTGGCCTCACAATAAGTCTAAAGAAAACGAATGTACTGAGTCAGGATGTGGCTGCTGCACCAGTTATCACCATCGATAACTATGAATTGGCAGTGGTGCACCACTTCACATACCTAGGGTCTACCATCAATGACAAACTCTCACTGGATACAGAAATCGACAGCCGCATTGGCAAAGCTGCAGCTACCTTTGCCCGCCTCACATCACGTGTTTGGGGAAACTCTAAACTCACAATGAAGACCAAAGCTGCGTCACCAGCACCTCCTATATGGCAGCGAGACCTGGACGACCTATGCTAAGCAAGAAAGAAGGCTCAATATCTTCCATTTGCGGTGTCTACGCCGCATCCTCGGCATCTCGTGGAAAGATAAAGTGACAAATGTCGAGGTGTTGTCACGTGCTGGCCTTCAAAGTATGTATACGCTAATTAGACAGCGCAGACTTTGCTGGCTTGGCCATGTTCGCCGCATGGAAGATGGTCGCATCCCAAAAGATATCTTCTACAGACAATTAGCTGATGGCAAGAGAACAGTTGGGCGACCACAGCTGAGGTTCAAAGATGTGTGCAAAAGAGATATGAGGGCACTGGACATGGATCCAGCAACATGGGAGGATGAAGCTGCCGATCGCACTAAGTGGCGATGCTATTTACGGCGCCACCTCAGATTGGGCGAAGAGAGGCTCACACAACAAGCAGAGGAGGGGAGAAAACATCGAAAGGAGCACCAGGAAAATAAGCAGCTGAGGGCTGCCACCTCAGGGGCGCATTCCCATAGTCAGTTATGACTGAAGGGGCTATTATTATTATTATCAGTCCTTCTATTCTACGCAAGCACCCGTTTATAACAGTCTGTAGTTTTTTGGTTGTTCCATGTATGCTTCTTTGATATCTTGCTCATATAACTTTGTTGTATTTATAATGTTAATCATCATTTGTTTGCTGGTTGTTCTTTCTCTGAGATCACCAACAGCAGAATAGTGTGCTATGTCCTTGGGTATTTCTGATCTCTTTGGCTTCTCTTGCATCCTTCCTTTTTTGATATTTTTGTTTCACATGACATAATTTGATGTTATCCTTATCAGTAGAAATGTGTTGCAATGCAAGGAGGTATGGCATATCATCATCATTCCTGTTTTTGCTTCTTATGGAGCATGGAGACACCACTCCAGCCTTCCCTCTTGCAGGAATCTAGCACCAAAGCATTCATGTGCTCTCGCAGTGGTAATTTCTGTGGCATTTTGTTTTACATGATGAGGCTGCTATCCTCATATCAATCAATCTATACCCTTTAGCTCCCCAAGGAGCATAGGTCTTCAACAAACACATGCCAAGTCCTCCTGTCCCACGCCATCCGCTCAAGTTCTTTCCATGTTTTCCTCATCAGTTTCACCTCTTTATCCAGATCTCTTCACATGCTCATATACAGCCTCATATTAGTCACCTCCTATGACTTGCCTGGGGAATCAGTAGTCCTATTCTGTCATGGTCTTCTAGGAAACCCCCCGGGAACTACATGGTTATCTATAACATGAATTCTCAACCTTTTTTTTTTCTCATGGCCCCCTTCTGAGCCTCATTTACCCCTCTGCCCCCCCCCCCTCCCCCCATACTCATAGTCGCTGTTAGCTGGAAAAAAAGATACTTTACCATCTTACCATGGCCCCCTAGAAATATGGCATGGCCATATGGCCCACATTGAGAAACACTGATCTATAACATAGTTATCTTTATAACTAAGATTACTTCTGGATATAATTCCAGTGAAGTAACATTTAATTTGACTTCGCTATAAGTTGACATACTCTTAAGTCTGTATGCAAAATATGAAAAAGCTAAACATAGAAGGAAATGACAAAGAGAAAACTGCTTTCAGATATCTTTTCGAAGCTAAATTTCATTGTGAGAGTTAGTTTCACCTTGTAATAAAATACATTAAAATCTTTCAGAAAGTGTGATTCAGTTTTACATGCTGCAAAATACATGATGAGTGTTCAATTGACAGAGTGGTTAGAGCGCTGGTCTCTCACGGCAAAGGTGCCAGGTTTAATTCATGGTATCATCACGTTCCAGTCTACCCAGCTGTAAATGGGTACTCGACTTTGCTCTTGAGTTAGGGAAGGAAAAGGCAGTGAAGAAGGGGACTGGTCACCCCCACCTCTCAATACTGTACCTAGTAAAGTCTCTAACACTTCACTCCCCGACAGCAGTATCTTTTATGGGACTACCTTTACCTTTTATGATACATGATGGCAGCTATTGGCATGAGCATATATATGGTTGCAGGTTTTACTGCAGTTGTTCCAGCTGACATTGTCAAGATGTGATTTTGACAAGTTACTTTGGTTATATGCTCCTGGGGGAGCAAGGTTTATTGCGTGTGTTGTGGTGGCAAACGTGAATGCAGTTATGTCAAGTTAAATGTTTGTGAGTTGCATGGGATGTTTGCATGAGCAGCTGAACTCTGTTATAACATGTGACTAAAGTAGAAGTTATTATTGGCTAGAGTAAGCCCGGTGTGTGGAAGGTTAAAAAGGTTACGAAGTTTGGTGTAAGGGCGGTTGACAGACGTTGTAGAAGGGAACAGATGTTGCTCTTTGGTGGGAAGAGCTTGTGTCTGCTGTATTGTTTTAGTTGTTGCAAGGATCGATGTTATTTATGATCTTGGAAGTTGTTGTAGTCCCAGAAGTGATGTTAGTATTATTTGAGTACCGGTAGGTTGTTGAGATAGCTTAGTAATTTCTTGTGCTTTTGAATACCTCTTATATATGGAATGTACTAGTTGTGATTATATTATATCAAGATTAACACATTCTTTGAGTTCATTGTATTTATTGCTATGTACAGTGTGGAAACTTGTCCTCTGGACAACATTGCCATTGTTGTTGCTTTAGGTTAGTGGTAACAGCGAAAGTGTCGCTGTTGTCAGGGACAAAGGTGTGCATGTAAGCATCTTTTGTCTCGTGACACACATATTTTATTATTATTTTACAATTCCCGTTTCCAGCTTTAACAAAAATCTCAGAGGCGTTTCCAACTGAAGGCTGCTGTAAAAAGGTATTCACATTAATAGCAACATATGCTCATTTCCTGAGAATGAAAAGATGGAGGTGCTGCCCCTGCACAAACACAAAGAACTTATTGATGCCTGTGCTGACATTTTGAATGTTTACTGGCCCAGATCTCAGGCAGCAAGGTATATTTCAGCATGTATTTTTGCATCTCTACTCTAGCCATCATTCCTATTGCTCTTTCTTTATCTCTATGTCCACATAGTTTACTCTTTCCTGATGTTCTTTAAAAATTCTTCATCTTACTTTTAGATGAAGTGTTAGCATAAGCAAGCTCATGATAACTAGTGCATGTTACACGAATATGGAAAAGAATAAGCAGCAGCAGCTAAGCTCTACAGTCTGAATGTTCCATCCCCCCTCGCTTTGTTTCATCCATCAAGCGCAGATACAGGCACAAGTGGGAAGAAGAGCATCCAGGCCACACAAAAAATGATCCTTATTACCAGCTCAGCAGAAGAGAACAAGTGGTAATCTTCAGACTTCGCACAGGTCATAACAGATTGAGATACCATCTATCAACAAACTAAAGATAGGAACTACTGATGAGCGTGACTGTGGCACTGATAAAATGACTGCCGAACATCTGCTTCAAAGGTGCCCAACATATGAGGAACAGAGAAAACGCATATGGCCATCACCAGTACCAATCCTGGAGAAAATCTACGGAGATATCAACAGCCTCAGGCTGACCACTGCTTTCTTTGAACTTATTCAAGTTGACATCTGAGGGTGAACGAAGAAAAAGAAGAAGAAGCTTTGTTTCATCCCATATGGGATCATCCCATGGTTGCATGGGGGCTATCACTGCAGTGGGCCACCATACTTGCAGCTTGACAAAGTACTAAACGTACTCTGGCAGTGACGTTTTCTGTCACCGTTTTCTTTGCATAAGGAGGTTGCCAACCCTATGAACAACCTCACCTTAGTCTTGTCTTAAGGTATCATCATGTGACGTATTCTTTCCAGAACGTTGTCTCCATTACAGCTGCTCTGAACGCATCACGATTCTGGGCAAGTCGACCTGCATCAGCCAAAGACAAGTTCAGACTCTCTGTGATGTCCTGGGTCCACCGTCGTCTAGGTCGACCCCTTCCCCTTTTTCCAGGGACCATGCCTTCCATCACTGTTTTTTCCAGACTACTATGTCTTTTTATATGACCGAAAAATTTCAGCTTCCTTATTGCGATGGTATTTAGGAGCCAATGTTCCTGTACGTTTAGTGAGTGCAGTACTTCTCTGTTGGTCTTTTTTTCTGTCCAGGGTATTCTCAACATCCTTCTGTAGCATTTCATTTCGAATGATGTAATCTTTTTTGCAACTGTTTTATTGAGTGTCCAAGTCTCGCAGCCGTATGTTGCTACTGGGAATATACATGCTCTGATCAGTTGTAACTTTGTTTCTTTGCTTGTGCCTTGCCATAGGTTTTTTATCTGTATTAGTTTATGTGAAGCAATTGCAAGTCTTCTTTTAATTTCTACTGCACAGTCGCCAGGCTGTTGATGATTGATCCTAAGTATTCGAATTCATTAACACTTTCCAGTTCTTCGTTATCAATTTCAATTTCTGATTTGGTCTTTACTTTGTCTGTTGTCAATACTTTGGTCTTCTTAGTGTTTAGGTATAGATTCTGGGCCTCGCTGTGTTTTTTGGTGGACAGAATTAATTGTTCAAGTCCTTCTGGGTTGGTCGATAGGAGGACTGTGTTGTCAGCATATCTGATTTCCGGGATCTGGTACCCGCCGATGTTAAATGAGTCAAACTCTGTGTGTTCTTGGTCATCTCTTATGTTTCTCATGATATTCTCGGCATAAATGTTAAACAGGTAAGGGGAAAGGGTACAGCCTTGTCTTACTCCTTTCTGTACTTCAAACCATTCTGATGTTTCCCCCTCTACTCTTACGGCTGCCTGTTGTTCTTGGTACAGCAGTGCGATGAGTTGTATAAGGTGGTTTGGAAATCCCATATTTTTCATAATAGCCCATAACTGCTGATGTTGTACACAATCGAAAGCTTTGGTGTAATCAATGAAACAAGTATGTAGGTCAACGTTGAATTCTCTACACTTTTCTATGATGATCCTCATGTTGAATATATGATCTCTAGTGCCTCTACCTGATCGAAAACCCGCCTGTACTTCGTTTATTTCTGTTTCTAGCTTTTGTTGCATCCTTTTCATTATGATTTGTAATAGTATTTTGCTGGCATGGCTTATAAGAGCTATAGTTCTGTAGTTTGTGCACAGTTTCAGGTTGCCCTTTTTTGGCAAGGGTATGTAAATTGATCTTTTCCATTCCTTGGGCCAAATTCCGCTTTGCCAGATCTTGCAGCATAATGCATGGTATATACGAGCGCTGCCTTCTCCTCCTGCCTGTATCATTTCAGCTGTTATTTCTTAAGGTATATGGTGTGGAAACAGTGGTCTTGTTCCTTTTTAGACTCTGCAGAGACCACCTGGAAACCACCCATAAATTGTTATGTTCCAGCCACTGATGTGATGCAATGCTGATTATTCAGTGATTTAATTTAATTTGCATGTTTTATTTAGACATCTGTTAATTCTTCTTCATTCACTTTCTGACATCAGCTTGAAGATGTTCAAAGAAAGCAGTGGTCAGCTTAAGGATGTTCATATCTCCATAAAGTTTTTCCAGAAATGATACTGGTGATGGCCATATGCACTTTCTCTGCTCCTCATATGTAGGGCACCTTTGATGTTCAACACTCATTACATCGGTTGTCATAGTTACACTCATCAGTAGTTCCTATCTTTAGCTTGTTGAATAGATGGTATCCCAATCTGTTGTGACCTGTGAAAAGTCTGAAGATTACCACTTGTTTAATTCTGCTAAGCTGGTAATAAGACATCTGTTAATTCAAATCATCAAAAATAGTTTAACCAGATGTTCATTTAAAGAGAAGAAACTGCCTTACATTTATTGAGTTATCTGTACTCCCCAAAAGCTTTTGAACGTGCATGTATGCTTACTGCTGCCGATAGGTGAAATTTTAAAATGAAAAACACGACCCCGTTCAACCTAGACACAGGGTCCATATTAGGGTGCAAGTCCAAATATTAAAGACCGTATGGTCTGGTTATTCTAACCATAAGCGGTAATCAACTATTTTTCAAGCTTGAGATTTCATTAATGACTAATTTACGTCATGCCAGAAAACAGCCCTGCCTCGTGTAGTTCTCGGGGGGGGGAGTGGGGGGGGGGCTTTTATGGGACACAGAAAGAATAAGACCACTGCTTCCTCAGGCATGTCATGCAGGGTGGCTAATATGAGGTTTTAACATGGTGGACTGGCAGCCTCATCATGTAAAAGAAATTGCTTCAGAAAGCACTGCTGCAGGAGCATGTGAATGTTTTGCACAGGCATCCTGCAGGGAAGGGGGGGGAGGGTCAGCTGCAGCTGTGGCTCTATTCTCCATAGGGGGCGAAAAGGAAAATGATTATTATTTTATTTTTTTTTAGCGTACGCCCGCTATTGCGCGAATCTCCGGTTAGTATATCTAACATGAGACTAATTTTTACATAAGTATCCCTTTTTTTTCTCTGTACACTCGCCATTCAGGCAGATACTTGCCGTCTTCGGAGGGTACCCATTAGAGCTGGGTCGGCTCAGGTGCCGCCAATCCCAGGTCGACAACACTTCTTCAAATGTCTTCGCCAGGGCTCGAATTAATCCAGTCCAAGTCCCGGTCGACGACACTCGTTCAAATTCCCTCGCCCGGGCTTGAACTTGAATCACCCGATCGCCAGCGCAGTGTGGTAACCATTACACCAGCGCGGCTCCAAATGATGATTATGATGATGAAGAAAACAGCCCACAGATTTGCTGACAAGCAGAAGTACCTTTTAGCAAAAGACGTGGGTATACTTACTGATGATGAATATTAACTTTGCAGAATATGTCTTTTCTTATTACGGTTGCTGCGGGTACATACTGTTGCATTGTTAGAGAGAAATTGTTCCATCGTGTGACAGTTGTACTTAATTTCAGACACCACAGTCTCAGCAAGTCATGTGATCAGATGCCTGTTTGCTTAGCATTTGTCAGGCACAATGACAGAAAAGTTGAAGTGCTTGGATTTAGTAAAATTTCTGCAGTGCAGGGAATTCAGAATGCCTGTCTGGTGGAATCAGGTAAACCTATTTGTAGTAGTAGAATATGTATATATCAAATTTTTTTTTTTTTTTTTTTTTGGAGGGCTGCAGTAAAATCACTCAATTGTTCTGTTAGTTATTTAAAATTAAATTGTGTCACTTGCTAAATAAATAATTGATAGCTTGGTTTTTCCAATTTCATGTTAGTATACTGAGAAGTTCTTCTTCAAGTACCATGCTTAGTGGCGAAGACGACCATGTCTGTCCACAACTTCTGGTCTCGAGCACTGTTTATCAACTCTGTTGTTGACCTCCCTCCCATGTCATTCTGTCAGACAGTCCAGTATCTTTTCTCTTTATCATTCTCTGTCTCTTTTTCCTTCAATCTTTCCTGTTGTCACAGTATATTCCAACTTTCTTATTCTCATTATATTCCCAGATGTTAAATACCTTAATCTGACTGGATTCTTTTTCCCCTGAGGTTCTCTAGCTTTTGTGTTGATGTCTACCTTCTGTACGTGAAGGTTATGGTTGTATATGGTACATGTTATGATTATGCCCAACATTTATAAATGAAGCTCTGTTCCGTACCTGTTCTTCTTCTTCTTCAAGTACCGTGCCTAGTGGCGTAGGAGATCATGTCTCTCCACAACTTCCTGTCTCCAGTACAATTTATCAATTCTGACGTTGACTTCTTTCCATGCCCAATGTCAAACTGTCCAGTATTTGCTCTCTTTGTCTTCCCCTATCTCTTTTTCCTTCAATCTTACCTGTTGTTACGATATATTCCATCTTTTCTCTTCTCATAACATGCCAAAAAAAGTGGATTGCTTCTTTCTAGCTTGTGAAATATGTTTCCTTTGCGCATTGGCCTCTTTCCTGTTCTATATTTTATAAAAATAAGTGATGCTGCACCCTGCAACTTTCATGTTGTATATTCTCAGACCTACATAAGTGAGACATACCTTCTATCTCTTGTAATTATGTCATCATCCTTAAAGTGAATGTTGTTTTCCTTTTTCTTCTCTCCACAGTCATCGTGAGAGATGTGGACAGGGGCAAGGGTTTGGGCAAAGTGCTAATGAATCTTACAGAAGACTATGCACAAAAGTAAGCTGTAAGCTTTCACACTTTTTCTGTTATGTACATGTCAACGCCATTATAATGTCTTTCATTTTTGTTGCTTGTTAGATTCTTTCTGTTGATACTATTTTCTTTCTTGTGCTGTATATTTATTTGTTTATTTATGTTACTTTTTCTTTCTGTTGCCTTTGTTCTCTGTTCCTTTTCAACTTTTTTTTTTTGGGGTGTTTCGCCAACTTTACCTTATTTCCTATTCATCTTTTTATGTCAATCATCTAATCCCTTTTTAAATCTATTTTTTCCACATGTTTGCAGTGTCCTTTGTCTTAACCTATCTTCAGGGTGGTCCAACAGTTTCATACAAAGGGAATAATTCTTCTCTTGTTCCTTTTTATGTGTTTTCCAAGCAATGACAACCATATAGAGCATGTTTTGTGAATAAAGTGATCACATTCCCTATGTATGGAGACTTTTGGGTCACCCTGTATATTTCTTATCTCTTTTGTCTCCTGTTTCTGACTGTGGCTGACAAAGGGTAAACCCTGCAACATCCCATGTGTTGAGTGTTTCATTCAATTGTACAACTGACTCAATACCAAATTTTAAATATTATTTTTGCTGTGTGAGTATGCTACAGTCTTCAGTTATGAAGTAGGAATGAAAAGTAACTCTGACGAAGAATCAGACCTAATAGTCTTGAGCTGAAGGGGTTGCTCTCTTCTCGGATGATTTCTTTCATATGACTATTTTCTTTCTTCTTCTTGGATCCTTAGCCGCTAACTGACAAAGCAGTTAGTTGGTGACCACCACTCCTTGTGGCATTGGCACGAAGTGGATTTAAGTTTAGAGTGTGTCCAGTGTAAAGACAAGACCCTAGTATGAGATAGACTGAGAAGATAGATTTAGATGTGAAATTACAGTGAATGTGGACAGATGAGCCTATTAGCCCAATAGATGAGAACCGAGATTGACTCTCCCTCGCCACTCCGTGACTACTATAATAGCTATAGACTCACCACCTCTTGCTGCCCATAAAGGAGATACGGTATAAATCAGGACCACAGACACCACTATACAGACAACATAAAGGTACAGTATAGTTAGCTATAAATTAGAGAACCTGATCCAGTGAACATTTATATAGTTTTATTGCAAATAAAAAAATAATCAACATAATCAAATCACATAGAAACAAAATCAGTAATATCCAATGTTGCACAGATCTGAAAACAAGAAAAACAATTAAATTGGTAGATACTAGAAAACAACCACTTTCACTCCTTTCACCCTGCTGGGGAAAAATAGAATGATTACTGAGTTAACCACAATTAATGGGTGGGGGCATCAACTTTAGCCACCACTCCCTCCTAAAATCTATTTCCTACTGTCACTGTTCTGCTGACACTGCCTACACTATTTTCTACACACAGCTTCCAGGCTCTTTAGGTGATATACACGCCGCTAATTTACCACCACTGGACGGCTACCCTAGTAGACTTAGATTACAACTATGGCTCAGAGGCTATCCATCTAATGGATAATATAAGACCCTACTGGTCCTGTCTATTTTCTCCCTCCTTCTCTCTCTCTCTCTCCGCCTGGTCTCAGTGTCTCTCTAACACTCGACGTCTGCTGATGTGGCGTCTCCGTTACGCCTCTTCTCTTGATAACGTTCAGAACCAGGAATGATATCCCTGTCTCCTGCTTCTGATTTCTGCACTGATGACTTGGTTTTCAAGCTCGAGGTACTTGACTCACTTGTAGAAGCTTCACGGCTGCTGACCGACTTCTTACTTGCCCCGTTAACCCGCTCGAGGTTTAGGGACATACAGCTTTATTATGGCTGTATAAAACTTTAGACCAATCTCCCAGCCACGTGCTGTTGTCGGAGTGGTATAATGAGCTAAGAGCTCTGGATTAAAGACAAATCCTGTTCCCAGCTGAAGATTGTCTTCGCTACCTGGGAACATATGGTATTTCTTGCACTTTTTCTGATCTCTCGAGCTATATGCTCCTGAGATGACAACTTGCTGTTGTAAAGGACCGAGGCTGGTTGCCCCTCCTACAGACCGTGAAAACTCGCTGTGGAACAACAACACGACAGCTATATAACACGTCAAAAGTTACTCATCTCAAACACTAAACTCCCTTCTCACTTTAAATCAATTACTGCTCCCCTTCTCTAATTCTGCTATGCTCAACGATACAAAATATTTATGCCCCATAAAGTCAATCTCCCAGGCAATCCCCTCTCTCTCCCGTTTCCAAAGTAAACATCGGCTGACCCAGATCCTTTGTTCTGCATGACTAGCCACGTGTCACAACACAACAATTTTTCACTGAGGACAACCTGTCCGAAAATACTTGGGCTACTTTTCTCCCTGACCCTTGGGGTACATTTATCAATACAAAATTAAATCTAGGCAGGCTGGAACCCGTCTCAGAAAACACTTCCCTTATCAAAATAAAATCTACATCTCTTGAAAATAAAAGGAAAATCCCATAACAGAAATATAGATTGCATCTCGTGTCTTCTGACTATACAACAATAAAATGCACAATAAATAACATATGCCAAAATTATGCTAGCGTATTTAAATGGCAAATAAATTATAAACAATCGAGGTTATCAATGTATCCCCCGTAGTTACATACACGTGTTCCTTCACCATAATGTTAACTTCACCCTTCTCTGGGTAACATTCCTGAATTAAAACTCAATACAATAACCGTGCCCACGTGCTTAAAATTACAAAATCCCGCTCCCGTTTATATACAGAAGTTTATCATAAATCAAAGATGCAGGTTTTTCCTACCGATCTTCTTTAAAAAATTTAGACCTTCTTTTAAATATTACGGAGCTCACATTAAATGTCTCAAAATCTTTACACACTCCTAGCTACGGCTATTATCATATAAAGAATTCTCTGCACCTCTCACATTAAATATTTCCTCTGAGATCATAATTCTTCTTCTTCTTCTTTCGTTCGCTTGAACTATATTGTCTATATCTGCAATGTTGTTTCTTGTATAAACTTCACTGTCTTTTGTAGTTCATACAGAGGTCCATATAGTTTTGCTTCCAGTGTTGTTTCTCTGGGCCAGTGGGTTTGCCTCAATATATCATATTCGGGGCAATCTTGAAGTACGTGCTCCGCAGTCTGGGGTGCCTGTACACATGGCTGAATTGCCAATCTTGAATTTTGTATACATGTGGCTGCGGAGGCGGTTGTGTCCTGTTCTGAGGCGCAGAATGACTATTTGTTCTGATCTGTTCATAGCTTGGTAGTCATCCTGCGTTGGTGTTGGTGGCTTTCTGATAGATTTGATCATCTAGAGATCGTAATTGATGGCACTTCGGTTTTAAAACTAAATTAAAACCTCCTGAGGAAAGCTTATACTTTAACCGGCTAGTCTCTGTTAGAAGCGAATTACAAGTACCACGCTAAATACCGTAAAATCTCGCGTATAATACGCAAAATTTTTACTCATTTTTTCCCGCTAAAACTCGGGTGCGTATTATACGCGAGTACTAAAAAATACGTAATTTTCGATATCGAAAGTAACCTGCATTGGAAAGTCTGTCAAGTTTTTGTCACAATTTGACAGTGAAAATGGCGCAAAATTGAATGTGCCATGTGTTTTCTTATGTGTCAGACATTGTTGCAAAACGCATTTCGCACTCTTGGTCTTCAATCTGTTTTGATATTAAGCTTGGTTGTGAAGTTTGTCATTTGATTATTTTGAGCCCTAAAAATGAATTCGAGAAAATGTTGTACTGCAGCAGAAAAGCTCTTAGTGGTAAAATATGCAGAATCTAACGGCAATTGGGCAGCAAGTCGACATTTTTCCATTAACGAGTGCAACATTCGATTATGGCGAAAAAATGAAGAGGCGCTGCAAGTGTTGCCTAGTAAGAAAAAGGCAAATCGTGGGTCACCACCAGATCTTCCAGACCTAGAAAAAAACATTATTGGAGTGGGTAGTGGATAGAAGGCAACAAGGCATCGGTGTTTCATGCATTGAAATCTGACTTAAAGCTCTGGAACTTAAAAAATCTCGTACAGGCACAACAGCACTTAAAGCGTCATATGGATGGTCTTTCAGTTCGTCGAAGAACTACTATCATCTTCCATCTTCTTTCAGTTTTTTAACAAATGTTTCATAAAATAAAATCTTGAAAAATTATGATGCGTATTATACACGAATTTCCATTTTACCATAAAATTTTGGGCTAAATCAAGCATGCGTATTATACACGAGTGCGTATTATACGTGAGATTTTACGGTAGTTATGGCTTACCCAATAGATCAAATATCTCACTGAAGAGCAAGTGCCTATGACATAGATTCTCACGGCTGAATATTCTTAGGACAACAGGGACCCACAATTAATTCCCTCTAGTATTTATTACAGATGAGGCCAGATACGTCATCGCTGGCGTTCCTCTCCGACCAGTGAAATTCCTTTAAAATTAAACAACCGAACCTACGCCAATAGATTTGAAAACAACGCGCAGACCGCGTGTCCAAAAAATTGCTTCACGTTACGCAACGACCACGATTCTTTTAAACAAAGAAAATGAGATTCCCTGATCGCGATTATCTAGCGAAAAGAACTGGTGAAAATAAACGAACTGGTGAAAATCTATTATAACTCCCCTGTAGTTCCTATTAAAAACGCAATTATTAGACCTACAGAAAAAGACCAAACTCGATATATTTCAAGGAGAAGAAACATGGCAAACACATATAGTTACAAAGGGAAGAAGACTGGTGCAAACTCAAATAGAAGAACGGAATCGGGCCTGTTGAAAAATAAAACCACAGTACTGCATCACAGGCATCGTGTAGAGCAGCAACAAACTGTCTCCACTTTACTTAATCGGTGGCCATCCTCCATGTGGTGCCCCAACTCTGATTCATGGCCTGCTTCTCTTTCACCTTCCTTCTATGGTCCAGAGCACAGAAGTTCTGGTGATGATATCAGGGTCTCTTCTGAAAAGATGGCCAACCTGTTTCCAGCGTCTGCCCACAATGATGGAGTACATTTCTTCTTGGTTGATCTGAGTAAGAAGTTCTTGACTGAACAATTTTCTAGGTTGTGACAAAAAGACTTGGGTTACACACTTTATAAACTTTGACAATAATAAGACCACAGTGCTTGAAGTTATTTGAGGTATGATGCCAAAGAAGAATCCACTCCTTGAACTCCCATGCTTAATAATATCACTATTTGAGACAAGATTTACAGTGGAACCCTCAACTGCAAGCTAGGGAGATCATTTGTCCACACTGCTACATGTATATGAACTAGTGTTTTTCAACCGCAGTAGATGTTTAAAAATGTTTTTTTAAATCACTGTTAATTTTAAGTTTGAAATAATTTTCAATATATTGAGATGAAAAGAATGTTTACATGAATTCAGTTAAAATGTTACATAATTAGAGTAAAATTTTATTAAAAATTCAATTTCTAAAAATAGGTTTTTCTAACCTGCAACATACCTTTATGTGTATAATATTTATTTATGATCTTTTCTAATCACGTTGGTACACAAACATTCTTTGCTTGCATTACAGTGACACACAAGAAATAATCGCTGAAAAGCACATAAATTGTGTTCTAACATTGCAAGTCCTTCAGTAAAGTAGAACACTCCTCACAAACTATGTAACTAGCATATCATATACACTGCATTGTTCCCCAACTTTACTTTCCACAGAGTAGGCATGAAGACCATGTACCTAAATACCCTAGACAAGGAAGGTTTTTACTCCAGAATTGGATACGTCAAATGCAGTCCAGTTGTCAGCCTAGGAGAAAATGCTCATAGAGTTCCTGAAGCTATGGTTGGTATTTGCCTTATTCTTCATACTTATTTATAGCAAGCACAGCTGGCAAGGGAGACACGGTAGCACAGTGGTTAGTGCACTGGCTTCCTAGCTTGGTGGTCCATGGTTCGATTCCCAGTTGAGGTGGGATTTTTTAGAATTGGGTACCAGAGCAACTCTGGGAAGGTTAAGGCGGCCGGCATGATGCTGACCACATCACTGCTAGTGTGCCGATGGTCAAGAAAATATGCCTCAATGGGCGTGTAACAGATCTTTTACCTTTACAGCTGGCAAGCTTTAGGTACGAAGTGCTTGCTTTCACAGAATTGATGTGAAGTAATCAAGAGGGCGCCTCGTTAAGTTCCTGAGGATCTCTGAGACAAAGTAATAATAGAACTACTCCTCCCTCAGATGTGTCACAAAAGGCGATTGATATGTATATATAATATATATTATATGTCATCGGTTCTTTACCACTGACCCCCTTTAAATATCTTTTGTTGCCGCGGACCGCCAAGACTAAACTCGAGATCTAAAACCCTAAAGTGCATCAAATATTTATTTAAAGTCGTTCATCAAGGGTCTTCAAATTTGGAGAGAAGGGGGAGATAAGTCAATGCACACACTCCTATTATAATATTTTTATTGGAATGATTCCTTACAAATTTAAAATAATAATAATAATACCTGAACACCGAACCATGGCCTAATATTACTTGTTAATTTTAATTAATGAGAAGGATGGTGCTGCATTTCACTTACAAGCCTTGTTATATCGGGTTTAAAAGCTGAAACTTGTATTCTGAGTTTTGACTCTACGTTTTTCAAACAGTTTCTATACTTATTTTTAAGATAAACGAGAGCACAGAATGATTTTTCACACAAGTATGTCGTTACAAAAGGCGTCAATACTTTCATAGCCCTCTTCGATAGTTCCGGAAAATCTGCTTGTAGGTGAGCCCAGAAATTTGGAAGGGACTGTTCCTTGAACTGCAATTTCAGAGCACCATCCATGGATATTTCTATGAGCTTGTCTTCCTCTGCTGCTGTGAGCCCCTCTAGTTCATACACATTAACTGAAAATGGATCTCTAATCCAGTTTTTGCTTGCATCAGGAACAGGAAAATATTCACGGAAACTATGCTGCAAATCTTTCAAATGTTGCGCGATAAGTGATGTGTCCTCCTCAGACAACTCTTCATCGGTGGAACCAAGAAAATTTGTGAGGTTTGGAAACGTCTCATAGTTTCAGTTCGATAGGCGATGATGCCACAATTCCAACTTTTTCATCATTGCTTCGATCTTGTCTTCAACTTGAAAAACTGTAACTTTTTCTCCTTGAAGATTTAAGTTCAGCATATTTACATGGGTGAAGATATCTGACATATGCTAATTTTACTAACCAGGAACAATCTGTCAAACGATCGCTGATGTGAAATTGCTGCTCCATGAGGAATAATCTTATCTCATCTCTCAATTCTCAAAAACGAGACAAAACTTTACCTCGTGATAGCCAATGAACTTCACAGTGTAGCAATAGTTGATGGTGTTCACCGTCCATATTTTGCAAAGCTGCTCAAAAAATCTTTAATTCAGTGATTTGCTTTTTATAAAATTGACAATTTTGACTGATTCATTTAAGGTCTGTTTTAGTTTTTCTGGTATCTTCTTAGCAACTAGAGCTTCCCTATGTATGCAGCAATGGTACCAAGTCACCGACGGTATTATTTCCTTAATCCGTGCTACAAGTCCAGTAAGCTTTCCAGACATTGCTTGTGCCCCATCTGTGCTAATTCCAACGCATTTCAACTAATCCATGTCTTGAGATGTTATAAACTCGATTAAGTTGTTAAATACTTCTTCAGCTGTAGTGTGTACCAACGAGGAGATGAACAGTAAGTCTTCAAAAATATTTCTCTCGTGCTCATATCTAACGTAGCACAATAAGGTCGCTTTGTTTGTTATGTCTGTGCTTTCGTCCAGTTGCAAAGCAAAATAGGGGGACATGCGAATTCTTTCTAGTAATTGTTCCATGATATTGGCTTACAAACCGTCGATTCGCTTCTTAACTGTGTCATTTGACAAAGGTATTAAGGAAAGGTCCTTGGTAGCTTTCTCGTTGATCAATGCAGAAACCATGATTTTTGCAGCAGGTAATACAAGTTCTTCAGCTATTGTGTGCGGATTTCCAGTTTTTGCTATTAGTTGAGAAACTTCAAATGAGGCCTTCACTGCATTTTCATTGTTACAACCAACTGCAGTCTTTTTTACCATTTTCTTACTTTCCCGAAGCTCTTGCTCCTTACTTTTGACAAAATCGATGCTCTTTGTGGCATGTTCTTAATGTTTAGTATCGACATGTCTTTGCAATTTTGATGGTTTCATGGCCTCATTGGACAATACGAGGGACGGTCAAAAAGTAATGCCTCGTAATTTTTAATTTCATTTAATAGGCAAGAAAACAGATAAAATTCACATTGAAAAGTAGCCCCAAGTCTGAACTTCAAAAATTTATTTCTCAATGTAGTCTCCGTTATTTGTTACAGTTTTTGTCCATCTTCTCACAAGGGCATGAATCCCCGCACGGTAAAAATTTGTGTCCTTTTTCCTAAACCACTGGCGTACGGCACGTTTAAGGGTCTCGGTGTCCTCAAAGTGATGTCCACGAAGATCTTCTTTCAGTGGTCCAAACAGATGGAAGTCAGAAGGTGCAAGATCGGGACTGTAAGGGGGATGTGGTAATAATGTCCAGCCAAATTCTGCAATCGCATCAATGGTGCGTTTAGCGGTGTGTGGCGTGGCATTATCGTGCAACAGTAGTGCAGTTCTCTGATCTTTTAATGGGTAAAGTCGCCGAAGACGACCTCTAAGCTTCTTCAAACTTTCAATGTAACGGTCTGCATTCACCGTGTTTCCCTGTTCCAAGAAGTCGAGAAGAATCACACCCTTCTCATCCCAAAACACGGAGGCCATAACTTTCCCTACAGATGGTGAGCTTTTGAACTTCTTTCTTGTCGGCGATGTTGTCCGTCTGTCATTCTGGGTACCCACCGTGCACAAACTTTTGAATAACCCAGGTCTTTAATGATGTTCTGGACACTGCCTTTACTAATGGACAACGTGGAAGAAAGTTCATCCAGTGTTACCCGACAGTCACCACGAATGATGCCATCAACTCGATGAATGTTGTGTGGAGTCACTGTGGTAGACAGACGGTCAGTCCGCTTTGCGTCAGCCATTGAGGATTGACCTACTTCAGCTTTGTCACAACGATGTACCCAACGTCGGACAGTGCTAACATCCACTGTTGAATCTCCATAAACATTCTTCAAACGTTAGTGGATGCGAATTAGGGTCTTGCCTTCAGCATTGAGGAATTCTATGACATAACGTTGTTTTAACCGAACGTCTTTGGCAGCCATTTTTAAACTGTTACAGTGGTGCCACCTGTTACTGAAACAGGTTGGTAATGCTATACAGTGCAGAAGAGTGTTTGAGGAATCTTGCTAAATTTACAAATTGCACACCGGCGTCTGTGGCCTAATGGATATGAACGCAGTTTCATAATCCAGATATACCAGGTTCGAAACCTGCTGCAGGCGGTTTGGTAGCAGATCGCTTTGTGTGGATTTTTAACAATGGTATAAGCGCCGTACCGTTCAGAAAGCAATGGCAAACTACTGAATGAAAAAATTGCCTAGAAAAATCACAAACAGCCAATAAAAGCTGGGGTTGATTGCCACGTCCTGTAAAGGATAAGCAACTAACTTTAACTTTAAAAAATAGGAGGCATTACTTTTTGACCCTCCCTCGTATATCATAACATAACACACACTGTAGTAGTTGCTTGTCTTCTGGGCCTGTACATGTGAAGCCAATCGACAGATATTCCTTGCTGTAACAGCGGCACTTTTTAAGATGACTGGAAGAAGCTTCATTTTGCTTTGAAAAGGATGCACCCTCATCAACATCATCAGTACTTTTACGTTTCAAATGCAGCCAGCGATCCATCCTGAGACTCAGCCAAAATGTATTGTTACGAAATTCACCGCGATAACATCAAAAGGTCACTTTACCCGACAATAACCAAACGCTTTTATTCGCAGAAATCGAAGAAGAAACACGATCATTTTGACTGACTCTGACTCTCTCTTCCCGCGAACACGTTCTTCTTTTATACATGAATTTCTTCTAGAACATTCTCGACACAGCTAGAGAATTCTGGGAAGCAATAGACGTTCCGAGAATGTGGCGGCACAACGTGGACAATACTAGAGTTCGGTGCTGCTATGAAGGCGGCTTCTGGCTGTATGCGCGGTAGCAAGAAATGTCACGTGCTTTCTCTCAGCCACTTAGCATCATTCACTTGCATGTTCTCACCGCGTGCAGAAGTATCAAGTGCTGAGTACATTTTTTGCTATCAAACAGTTATTTTCATAACCGATTTTTACTTTTGTTTGTTTTTAATGGAGGCGGTAGGTTACAAAAGCCAAGTTTTACACAAACAAGTGAGAGAAATTAAGATTTCGTTTTTCATTTCCTTTTCTTTCTTCCTTTCTTTCATTCATTCATTCTTTCTTTCTATTTTAACTGTAAAAGCTCATAACATTTCTTCAAGCCTTCGCGGACCCCCTGTGAGGACATCGGACCACAGGTTAAGAACCGCTGTTATATGTATGTATGTATATATATATTAATCTGTTATGTCCTTTTTCGCATAGGTATTAAGGGTGCGAGACGTAACAGTTTACCAGATGCCAAAGTCTAACTTTGTTAGATGTACTATAGGTACGCATCTGTGTAAGTAATAATAGTTTAAATTAATTCTGCACTAAAGAGCACAAATTGGTGCGATGTATTTGATTGTTGCCAGAGTACGCTTGCGCGTCAGAGAGAGACAAAATGCCGGCTTAAGAAGACAGACGTTGGTCTGATATAAGTGTCCCATATTACGGGAATAGTTAATTGATTATAGGTTTTGCTACCTTCCAGGAGGAAATGTCAGCGTCGTTTATATATGTATCTCCGATTGATACTCGCCTTTTAAATAACCAGCACGATCTAGTTAGGGCTTCGGCGCGGTCCTTGATGGCCTGCCGCTAGTGAGAACTGATCCTCTGTTGGAGTATGTTTGGTTTTAAATACACTGAAGTTTTTCCAGTGAATCGTCCTGCGTCTCAGATATATATACTGCTCAAAAAAAGTTAAAGGCCACTTTCAATTTTTAGGTCATTTCAGCTAAGCTGTTTTTTTTTTAAACCTGAACACTCAGTCAAAAAAGTTTTGCTGCATTTTGTTGCATGCTTAAAGTGTTTGTTAATCTGACAATAAATCAAATCTATGTTACGTGTGTGTACCTCCAAGGTCAATCAAATGTACATGGTGGAAAGGGAAATAATGCATGTTTGAAAATGCTTCCTATTAGTGCCCTGTATATAGAGAGTTACGACAACTAAGGTTAGACAAAAAATGGCGGCCACACCCGTATCGCTGGAAAAAGGACCCAATCGCGACTTTCAAAATTAGCTACAAATACAGTAGCACATATTTGTATTTAAGGTCCTTTTTCCAGCGATACCCGTATCGCTGGAAAAAGGACCTTAAATACAAATATGTGCTACTGTATTTGTAGCTAATTTTGAAAGTCGCGATTGGGTCCTTTTTCCAGCGATACGGGTGTGGCCGCCATTTTTTGGCTAACCTTAGTTGTCGTAACTCTCTATATACAGGGCACTACTTCCTATGGCAAAGCCTGTTGATAACATTGCTGAAATTTGCTTTTCACGTGCAAGTCGTGACTATAGTGAACACGTCACCCACTTTTCGGAAGGAACGGGCAATGGGTTTGTAACATTTACCATTTTAGCCATGGCTCAGCGAAGACGCTTGACCAATGTTGACAGATGGAGAGCGATGGCATAGCTGCAGGATGATGTAGGGTTGCGAGAAGTTGCTAGGAGATTAGGAGTTGCCCACTCTGTCATACAAACTCTGCATGATCGTTATAATGCAACCGGCAGTGTCGCAGAACAACGCAGGTCAGGACGTCCAAGGTCTACCACAAGACGGCAAGACACGTTTGTTGTTGTATTGGCTCTCAGACAAAGAACAATCACTGCCAGTGCCATCAGGACGCAACTGCGAGCAGCCACCAACGTAATCGTCAGTGACCAAACCATACGAAACCGACTGAGAGATGCAGATCTGCATGCAAGGCGACCTGTCATCCGACCTGTCTTGGCTCCAGCTCACCACGCAGCTCGTCTGGCTTGGGCTCGGCGTCATGTGACCTGGACAAGGCATCAATGGAGCAGAGTTCTGTTCACAGATGAATCCCATTTCACCAGATCAATCACAGATGGCAGAAATCGCGTCTGGAGGCGCCCAAGAGAACGCTGTCATGATGCCAACGTCCTTGAACATGATCGCTATGGCGATGAATCAGTAATGGTGTGGGGCGGAATTAGTGTGACCTCCAGAACACCCTTGTATCGAGTGCATGGTACGTTGAATGGTTTGGCCTACAGAAATGACATCTTACAGCCGCTTGCTCTTACGACACTTCAGGCTCTAGGACCTGATTCTATCCTGCAGGACGACAATGCCCGACCACATAGAGCTGGGGTCGTGAACGACTTCCTACAACAGCAACATGTCACCCGCTTAGACTGGCCAGCTTACTCTCCTGATCTCAGTCCGATAGAACATGTATGGGATGTGCTAGGACGTAGACTTAGAGAAAATCATCCACCTGCTACTGACCTCAATCAGTTGTTCCTCTTCCTGGAGCAGGAGTGGCAAGCGATCCCACAAATGACTCTAAGAACTCTTGTCTTATCAATGAGGCAAAGGTGCAGTGAATGCATTCAAGCTCATGGTGGACACACTCGATTTTGAATCATGTTAACTTTTGTTTAATGATTCTGAATTTTCAAAAAGGGAGGTAATACGATTGACATCGATTTTCTTACTAATGAAATCATTTGTTTTTCTTCTATTTAATGTCAATGTAATGTGCAATGAAAATCGTTTATGATATGTGAGTTTCATAATTGTATCTTTATTTTTTTAAAAACTGCAGATGAATTTGTAAGTGGCCTTTCAATTTTTTTGAGCAGTATATATTGTAGTAAAGGAATCTTCTAGCCACAAGATCGTTTATGAGGTCCATCAAATAGATATGGAAATGGAATAATGATATGATATTCATGCCATACTTGTTTGACTAATATGTGCAACCATCAATGTAAGAGTATGTCTACTCTGCAAGTTTATCGTCTTCGTCAAAATAAACATATTCAATTTAACTAACTTACCAGCCAATGGGTCAAGTATATTATACCTTGTATTACCAAGTTGGTCAAGGACCAAAATCAACATATCTATCAAGGCTACAACGTGTCTTACAGGATAAAAACAGACACAACAATATATATGTATATATATATGAGCAGATTGCAGACTGCTCAGGGCCAAGTGGTGGTGAGCCAAGAAAAAAAAATTGTATTATTCAAGCTTACACTTTCCTGGCATGACTTGAACATGATCTGAACTTGCCGGGATATCACAATCAACATCTCATGCTATCAGAAGTAAGATATTGGCAAATAAGTGTTACTCGACCTTCATCAGCAACACAAGAGTGCAGTAGTGTGCTATAGTAGTTTATTCATTTCCTTATGTGATCTGTACGGAACATGGAGCCGCCACCACCACTGTTGCTGGCCTCTTTACTGCACGAAGCCTGCATCAAAGTACATGCTCCTGCAGTGGTTCCTGTAGCAGGGTTTTTCATGATGAAGTTCCCAGCCCTATGCATAAGCTGACATTAGTTGTCTTGTATGACATGCCTGAGGTAGCAGTGGTTCTTACCAGGCCAGAAGCCCAAAGAATAATAACTAAATCTGGCAAATTATCTTCCAGACCTAAGAAGTAAGCTGAGACCCACAAAACAGAAAGCCAATTTGACAGACCAGCTGAGGATCACACAGTCAGATGCCATGATGGAAAAAAAGAAAACAAGCCAGCCTAGATCAGGATAAGCAATGACCCTCCATAGCTGAAATTGCACAGAGGATCGATAGCAAACTTAACATAATTTGAGAACTGAAAGAAGAGATGTGTCCACCACTCAGGGCTTCATCAAGTCCCGCAGCAAAACTCACCTGACACAGAGAATCACCAGAATGCTTGCCAGATGATGAGAGAAATAGACGATAGCATGGAACTAGCAACATCAGCTATCATGATAAATAAATCAAACATATGCAGAGAATATTGCAGTCTTCCATTGGGAGCCAGCAGAAGTCCCACCTCAAGATTAGTTGAGCATGGTATCTGATTTTAAAATAAACTAAATTATGCTTCACTTATATTCTTCTATCAGAATAAATAATGTGTGTGGTTTTTTTCCCCATACTTTTCAGTTGAAACAACTGTTGGGAGCATCTTTATCTTCGGTTACTAATGACCGTAACCTTAGTAGCAATGTTCATCAGCCTACAGGTAAAAAACCTGAAGTTCTGGAGAAGAATGAAAACAATAATATTGCCTTTCCATTACCTACCAGTTCAGATGAACCAAACAGTGAAAAACCCTTATCCACTGCTTCACCACCAGCACCTCCACCTCTCCCTCCATCAAAAACAAGGCCATCTTTAACAGTTGACAGTATTCCTTACAGTAGAGCTGTAGTCAGAATGGACCCCACTTGTGTTATTTGGATGAAGAAAGATCTGACAAAAGTGTACTAAAGAGTCATCTTTACCTGTCTCTTCAATGTTATAAAGACTTATAAAAGCACAACATATGAAGAGGCAAAGAGTTTTATCAGGAGCACACACAGGAACAAGTAGGAAGAAGAGCATCCAGGCTTCCATAAAAATAATGCATATTAGCAGCTAAGCAGAAATGAACAAAGTGGTAATCTTCAGACTCTGCACAGACCACAACAGATGGAGATAACATTTCACATCTGTTGTGGTCTGTGCATTTCATCGATTTAACGAGCTGAATATAGGAACTACTGATGCATGTAGCTGTGGCACCAATAACATATCTGCTGCAAAAGTTCTCGGCATATGATGAACAGAGAAAGCACATGTGGCAATCACCAGTACCATTCCTGGACGAACTCTAGGAGAAATGTCAGGAACCTCAGCCTGACCAGTTCTTTCTTTAAGCACACTCAAGTTGATATCTGATAGTGTTTAGGAAGAAGAACAAAGCTAGTAGATATCCCCAGCAAGTTGAGATTTACCAAACTCATTTGTGAAAGCATTACTTAATGTATAAAGGCACATATTTAAACAAAATAACAAGGTGTATTTATACAGTACACTTTTGTATATAAAGATAAGTATTTTTTTTTAAGTTGTTGAACTCGGGCTGCTGAGCTGGTCACTGTTTTGCAGCCAATACCAAGTTGATTCCCTTGGCATTATATACATTTTAAATTTAGAGTTTTCCTGTGGCTTTCCTGCCATTACGCTACCAGTACTTGTTCAGTTGAGTCATGAGTTTTGGTTTCTTTCCTGGGTACTCCATCCTGGCTTGGCTTGCATTTAAAGAATCCTCATATCTGGTTTTAAGCTAGCAGGGATAAAGAGCCACAGGCAACAGGGCTGCTCTCCAGATTGTTACTGTTGAACAGAATCGACATCATTGCACTCCGGGCAAACCCATAGGTGTTCAGTCTCCCTCAGTATATGTTGAAGAGTGTGAATGCTAACTGTTCCTGTAGCTCGCTGGTTATAAACACAACGGATGCATCCTCTCATACGTCCATCTCTGCAAGCCTTACGTTTGATGCCAAATTCCAGCAGTCTTAACCTTGATGATTCATTTATTGCAGTGTCATTCTCTAACAGGTGATCATTAATTGTTCTCAGTATCTCTCAAATATGCAGGGCTAAAATACTATGCTCTGGACTCCCCCAAGGAATTATCATGTCGTGCACAGAGCCACTCCTCAGCCCAACATACACACTCACCCCTACTATCATTTGTGACATCCCCCTGCATGGAGTCAACAAGGTAAAAAGCTGGAGTTAAGTCTGGGGCTTGAGTGATTCCTCTAAGCTTAGTGTGCCATGATGGGTTCTCAACCCGTTGCACCACAACTGGAATCATAGTGTCAGCAGGTGTGGCAAAACTATCCGTATGCGCCGGCCATGCAACTCGAAAACTCAGAAGTTGACTGCCAGCCTATGCTAGTTTTTGTTTCTGTTATCCAGGTTTCAGAGTCATGACTTCATGCTTGAGGTGACAATACTGATTTTTGTGTGGGACTTGATGTCCATTTATTTCCCCATGAAATTAAAGATCCTCTTGCCTTTAAGTGTTCTTCTTTTGATATCACTCTCTGACCTCTAACTTTGTCTGTATTTCTGCTGAGATATATATTTTTGATTCTACATCTGCAATCTTATCATCATTTATCTTATTCCTGTGTATTTTTGTTACAGATAACGTCATATGCATATCTGTGGCAGGTCATGTTGTCTCTCAAACAATGCATTTCAGCAAAAAAAAAGATAACATTTCACAATTTAATTACATTAGATGTGAAGCAGATTAATGATAACACTGATTTTGTTTGGAGATAACAATGTGTTTTTAATATATTTATACACATTACAGAATTCTACTACCATGGGAACATACACTCATATATGAACAGATTTAAAGAAAAATCAATTTTGCACATAAAGAAACTTTTATCCCTCTTTATCATGCTGTTATGGAACATACTACTGCTTCTCTTTCTTTCACCTCTCATTCTTCTTCACAGATACGTTTTACATAAGTTTCATTATTTGAACGATATTATTATGCAACAATTTCTCCATATTTCAAACCTCACGCATTCTTCTATATGGTACATACACACTTCAAAAATCTCATAAATGAAAGCAATAATTGAAACTGGCACAAATGTTTTCTAAAAATATATAAATAAACCAACAATAGATCATCAATATACATTATATGGTTTGTTCTGTACACTTATGCTGATTAAAATGCAAGGAATTAAAGAGAACATATGATGTCTTAAATTAAGGGGAGGAGTGGCACTGCATTTTAAGTCATAGGTGAAACAATTGCAAAAGGCCAAAGTGGTTTGAAATATAGCATTAAAACTCAATAATATGGCCACTGTTTACATGGCAATAAATAGCTCGGTACCATTAAATACTTTGTTATGCATAACTATGATTGTTGTAGGTTAAGCCTGTGCGTTTTAATTGAAACCCTGCAAATACTGTTGTAAATAGCATATCACTCTAGCTACTCCGCTCACACAATTTTAATCTCCATACTTTAGAACTGCATTTCATTACATACAGGCCTGTATCCTTTTATCTGAAATCCTTGTGGGACGGCTTTGTTTTGGAAGCCAATTTTAAGATGTAGCCCAAATTATGTTAAAAAAGTAGCCCAAATTCCCAAAATATGTTTGAAAAGTAGCCCAAGGTCGCCAAAAAATAGTGAGAAATAACCCAAATTTTGTTACAAAAGTAGCCCAAATTGCCAAAATATGTTTGGAAAGTAGCCAGAGATCACCAAAAATAGTGAGAAATAGCCCAAATTGTGTTACAAAAGTAGCCTAAAGAAACTTTCAATTTTCTGAATATATCAGGTGTAAGGATAAAAAGATATAGACCTGTATATAACAAAAATCACATCTTAATCCTGGTGTCAATTCCCAAGGAAAATAACAACACCAGTTAAAATTCACATTTATGTACTCTGTCAAATTATATTCTAGCCATCTGAGTCACACAAACCAATGAATGTGACATACTTCCTGTGTAATTGGGTATCTAATTAACAGCTGCCGAAGACCATCTCTATGGATGAGTGTCACAGCAAATGGAAGTAATCACTGCTTTTCTGTAATCATCTTTACCTGCCAGGTGCTGAAGACCTTTAACCCTTTCATGTCAGGTATTGAAGAAGGAAAAAAAAAAAATACTGACAGTGGTGCTGCAATATGCATTAAATCAATCTTCATGAGAAGTGTGATTGGTAGCATCTGACTCCAAGAAGCTACCTTACATGAGGTGTTCACTACCCTGTAGGCACGAGACAGGTTCTCCTATGCAGGACTGCAAACTTCTACTCCAACCATGATGAGAAAAACCAGAGCTCTTCTGCTATATTTTCAAAAGTCAATGAGCTATATATGTAGTATATTAGTAGATGTAGATCAACTAAAACTGTTGAGTTTAAAAGGACAGTCAAGATCAAGGGCACTTAAGAGACTTGGTGAAGCTGCGGAAAGGGCATCATGCTGGTTGTGGAATAACCGCAACAGGCTATAGAGTTCAGGTCTGTAATTTATTTTCAACATAAGGATTACTTTCACAATTGCCTCCAGCTGATAGAAAAACAGAAGTGAAGTTGAAAGCTGCAACCAAGGTGGAATGGGTTAAATTCTCTGCACAAGACAACAGGAGGCTAACACATGGGAGTCATGACCCAAGTGGGCTTGCCCCCTCATACAGTGTTAAGATTAAGGGGCCGAAACACTTGATCAATGGGGGACTACTTCTGATAATCAGATCCTGTCACAGAAATATTTGAATAACTTTTTTAAATATATGTTATAAACATGAATCCTGACAAGCTGTATTAAAAGAACCACAAAATCATTTATTTACATTAATGCCAATCACACTATTACTGCAGCTTATATAATCAATAGTATCATTCATGAGAAATGGGGGGGGGAACAAGTTTTTGTGATCCTCTATTATTGACAGATATGACGAATGGTAATTATATATAATGATAACTAGCCAGCCACTTTCATTCTGTGCAATAGAATATATGGAACATTTATTTTCTGTTTTTTTTTTAGTGCATTTGGTAATAAAAATAAAACGTTTTCCCTTGACTTGTGTTATTACAGACTTTAAGTCATAACTGAATATTGTCGCCTCCCTCTAGTGAAATTCATCCTTGAATAAAATATACTTTGATCAGTTTAAGCCTCACTTTAACAGATCACGCAAAAGTTGGTCATCGCTACAGCTGTGCTTAAAACAACAAATTCACTAACTTAGTTTTTGTTTTTGGAAGAAACAGTCGTTTTATGGGCACATCACTATTCACCATCTGACGCCCACCCTTCAAACATATAACATAATCCATATTTAGAGTTTATTATTTCCCTTACTGTAGTGGAGTTATATCCACCGTATTTTTTTTTTTTTTTAAGTTACATGAAATCAGCTGGATCAAAACCAGAAAGATTAAAATGTACCAAAAAAGGCACCTGCATATAAAGTATCAGTTGTCTATGATGAGTGGAACACACAGATTTTGAGCAACTAATATATGTATATAATATCTAGAACATATTATGCAGGAGGCTCTCTACGATTATAAATCAACCATATCGATTGGCGGCCGACCTATGTGCAACCTACGTTTTGCTGATGATATTGATCTGATAGCTGGATCAGAATCAGAACTTCAAGACCTTACCTCTAGACTGGAGAAAGTAACAAGAACGTATGGGATGGAAATTAATATAGAAAAAAGCAAGATATTGGTGAATAGCCATAAGAAACATGTTCCGACCAACATTACGTTAAATGGGCAAACGTTAGAAGAAGTTAACACCTTTAAATATCTCGGGTCCACTATATGTAGTGATGGAAGATCAAGTAAAGAAATCAAGACAAGACTTGAGATGGCCTCAGCTGCCATGACAAAGTTGAATGTGATCTGGAAAAGTAACATCAGTTTTCCTGTGAAGATCAAATTATACAAATCACTTGTATTATCTATTCTCTTGTATGGGTGTGAGAGCTGGACACTCACTGCAGATACGGAGCGAAGGATTCAGGCTTTCGAGCATAAATGTTATAGAAGAATTTTGCGCATTTGCTATAAAGAGCACAAAACAAATGTCTATGTTAGAGAGAAGATAAACACCTATGCAGGCCACCAAGAACCACTTTTGTCAATAGTGAAACATCGAAAGCTTGCCTGGTTTGGGCATGTAACTCGTCATGACTCCCTTTCGAAAACGATCCTTCAGGGGACAGTCGAAGGTAAACGGAGAAGAGGAAGGCAAAGAAAATCCTGGGCTGATAACATCAAAGAATGGGCAGGACACGGTTTTTCCACACTTGTACGCATTGCTGAGGATAGAGAGCAGTGGAGGACCCTGTCTGCTGATGCTTCCACCATGGCACCCCTACGACCCATGACGGGTTAAGGGCTGAGATGATGAGATGATGAATATATGTAGGTCGGGGGGGGGTGTGTGTCTCTGAAGAGACAAAGAAAGAATAGCTAGCAACCTCATCATGTTAAACTAATCACCACAGAAACCACCACTGGAAGAACATGTAAATGCTTAGTGCCTGCTTCTTCAGGACCAGCTACAGTGGTAACCCCATGTTCCATAAGGAGCTCAAAAGAAATGATTAATATATGTTGCATAAAAATGTTTTTTATATTTGGACGTGCCCTAATATAACCGACTAGGTTCAACGGTACGCACCTCGCCAACATTTTATTTAAATTTTTTAAAACATTGATGGCCAGTGCTTTCTAGGTAGCTGAAAGTTAATGATGATGAAAGCAGTATACCTTTCATTTTTAAAGCTACTACCAATAACAAGTACAAGTTTGCATCCTTTTATCTAAAACAGAAATATTCTGACAATTGAAAGTTTCTGTGGGCTACTTTGGGTGACTTTCGAACGTGATTTTGGCAACATATGGAAACGTTTAAAAAATCCGGTTTCCGAAACACAGCTGTCCCCCGAGGATTTCAGATAACAGGATACAGACCTGTAATATATTCTTTTCATATATTAATTCCAACCACTGCTACATCATTCATTTCCATTTTTAGTTTACACCTATCAATCATAACTACGTCAATTATAGTTACTAATATCAACTAGTTACACCTCCAAATATTTACTAAAACCAATTAACTGCTACATATCTAATAAACATTCATCAGTTTATTCTCGCTAACACCAAACATTGCTGTGATTCTTACATTCAAATATTAACAATAAACACTTGTTGTTACATCACTTATTTGGTAACACCAAATATCCCATTACATCAGTTATTTCCATTAAAAAGACAATGCACCATTAAATCCACATATCTGTCAATATGTAGCACCATCCTTCATTAACAACATTGAAAAGAAAGAATTGCATTTCAATATCCATTAACATCAAGCAACCTAATAAATGTTATGTCTTCCATTTTTCTTCTTTTTACACCAATCATCTGTTGACATAACTATTGGAAGTAATCTACATATTAAAACCACTTTAATCCAAACAAATTTTGAAACTGCAACTAACACTAGTTATAACAAAGACCATCAGCTCTCATACATCAGCATTTGCTAGGAAGAAAACAAAAATAGATATACAACCTGAATGTACAATAAAACAGGAATAAAATGTACATCTGACAAAAACGCAGCTATCCCATGTCAAACACAGCTTAGGCGTAAACAGACACAACGCAACCACCGTCCTTTTCAGGGCGAACGAGGAAGAAGAAGAAACACATAAACAATAATCCATGCACGAAAAAATAAAAGACTAATAGTAGAAACAGCAAACATAGGACTAGACACAGACGGGAACAAATGGAAATGAGATCAAGTAAAAGATCAATGGTGAGATAACACAGCGAGCAGATTTACCAATTTAGGAAGCAATCGGCAGAAAAGAACAAACCAGATTGTCAATGTCAGGGTTAACAAAGCCAGATTTTTCTAATTCTCTACATATATAGTCACTTTCTATTTTATGTATGGAGGCATATAACTTTATATGACCACCAGCTATGCACAATGCTACAATATACAAATGTGAAAGTGAACCTCTGTGAGGTTAATTACACCCTCACTGACTCTTGAAATAATCCCCACACTTCCAGTGATTCTCCCTGTGGTGAAACTTGTTGAGAACCCAGCACTGCACACTAAGCTTGGAGAAGTCATTTGAGCCCCAGATGTGATTCTTTGGCTTGGACCTGGTTGACTGCATGCAGAAGGATCTCACTATGGACCCAGTGATATGCAGGGGGAGCTTAGACGTGGCTCTGTGCAAGACGTGACAATTCCATGGGAGAGCCCAGAACCAGAACACAGTATTTTAGCACTGCATAGTTGGACAGCCCCCTTGAATGGCAGGGAATGCACAGTATGCCACACGCTTCTTACTACTAGCTTGAGACCAGATGTGACGATCCTTTAAATGCAAGCCAAGCTGGAGAAACTGGAGCTCTTGACTTCAACTCAACACGTTTTGGAATGGCAGAAAAGCCACAGGAAAAGTCTAGATCTACAGTGTAGATAATTCCAAGGACTCTTCAACTTGGTATTGGCTGCAGAAGAGCAAGAAGCTCAGCAGCCCTAGTGAAACAACAACAACACTTTCTATTTGTAAATTTTTTTTGTCACCCCTATCCAACTAATTTATATGAAACAAATGTCAAAATAAAGAACATTAACTACTATGTTATAACAGAAAATGATATGTCATGTTAACTTTAATATTCAGCATGAGAATTTGTTCTACATATGTCTTATAGCATTAGTTTATTGGCCTAGTTTAGTAAGAGACATAAAGGGTGACCAAAGAATGCATGGTGAAGAGAACTGGAGACAGACATGAACAAATAACACGGTACAGATTTTGTTTTGTTGTGTTTCTGAGGATAAAACAAAAAACCAACCCATTGATAAAATGGCAGTTACTACTTGTTGTCTCGACGTTTGTATCATGTTATATATATAAAATACATACAAGTGAGGATATAAACATTTTAAAATATGAAATGACTTTTCAATCACCTTATAGACCTCTACAGCTTTCTCAGGAACACAAACTTAGGCTGTTACAATATACAAATGTATGTTCAGCCCTACTCTCAGGTTAAGAAAAATGGTACGTTGCCATGATTATAATGTCCAAACTTCTTCAAACCTTCACATCTCTTCAATGTATCCTAGATATCAATAATTAGAATTCATAACTGGTCCATTTGGAAATTAATGAAAGGACCAGGGACTGGAATAACCTGAACGGCTCCTGAGCCGACCCAGCTCTAATGGGTACCCTCCAAAGATGGCGAGTATCTGCCTAAATGCGAGAGGACACCTGTCAGCATACAAGGAAAATAGGATACTCCCGTAAAATCAGTCTTAGGTTAGACATACTAACCTGAGATTTTGCCGTCATGTTATCATTTCAAGGATGGCTCCTTCACCAGGAGTACAACCTGCTGCAATTTTATTTTAATAAGCTACAACATGGTTCTTTGGGCATGTTATGAGAAGAGGAAAGCTGGAATATATTGTAACAACAGGTAAGATTGAAGGAGAAAGAAATGAGGGAAGACAAAGCGACCAAATACTGGACAGTTAGACATCATGGCATGGAAAAGTCAACAGCAGAATTGATAAATTGTACTGGAGACTTGGTCTTCTATGTCACTAGGCATTGTACTTGAAGAAGAAGAAGCTTCATAATAAAATATAACATCAATATTTCAAGTCTATGTCTATTTACACTTCATTAATGTACACAAGTTTAACCTGTCATGTGCAGGCTACATGTTTAACTGATAGTCACATTCACTTGTTCACTGCTCCCATATCAGCTTTTCAAGATTTTTTAAAGATCAGATCTTTGAATGTGATGTCAAAGGTCGACTTTAACAAATGCCTCTGCTGGAATCTTGCCTTGGGCCTGCAAGTATAACAAAATATTAAACCAGTTAATATTCTTATCAGGATTCTGGGAATGTAGAAGTTATAGCAAAATGACTGTTAAGGTAAGATTTCTTAACTCTTTGACTCCAGAGCAACGCTCTGAGCGTTGCAAAATTCAACACGCTGTGCCAGAACTACGCTCAGAGCGTGGTTTTTAGTTTATCACGCATAAACCCTAAAAATTGTCCGTTTAATGCAGTTCATATATTAAAACTCGTAGAATGACTTCCGCTACTATTTAAACAACTAATTTGACTATAGTTAATCAGCACTTGTGCGTGATTGGATGTTATTATCACAATTTTTGTGAAGATTCGCGTGTTTGCGTTTTTCGTTGTTATTGCTAGAGAAATATGTCACGCTTTATATATACATTTTCTAAGTCTCCTAAGCAAATAATTGTGTCAAACTACTTTGAAACATTGCTGACATTGATGATGATTGTTTGGTAGTCACAGTTTGTTGTCAAAATACGGAATCTGTGCAGACAAGCTAGACACACTAGATTTAGTTGATGAGTGGGCGTAGTCATATTCTGGCCGATCAAAAAGCAACAAAACTAGACCTACCGTAACATCTAATCACTAGTTCTTGGTAGAAGATGAAGCTAGGGATACAATTAAAACATTAAACAAGAGTAAAAAAGTTTTTATATGACGTTATTCTTCTTTATTTGTTTGAAAATTACGTAATGCACGATTGCATAATTTATTTTTTTCTTACAAAGGACCACGAAAAAACTGGTGTGAATAAAACTAAATGTACTAATTGTGGCCATAAGCATGTTTTTTTAAACTTGTATATGGATTAGCTTGATGTTTGAAGACTAAAAAGAAAGTTTTATTGTCTGCAACAGTAATTTGTTTTTGGTAAGATCATATTCTACAGTCAACTTTTTAGCGTTTTTCAATTTTACATGCAAAATGTTTTAAGTATACCGATCATACTTGTGTTAATACTACCAAAGACATTATATATTACAATTTTCTATCCATTTCCCTACAGTTTGGTATATAATAAGTACATGTTCAAAGGAAAATTCACAAAAACATTTAGACTGAAAGATGAACACTTCACTCTATAAAATTCTGCCCACAAAAAAAGTCTGGCACAGCATGCAAAATAACTCGACACGCTTCAGTCTACCCAGCTGTAAATGGGTACCTGACTTTGTACTTAGGGAAGGAAGGGAACTGGTCACCCCACCTCTCGATGCTGGACCTAGTATGGTGAAGTCTCTAACACTTCACTACCCTACGGCAGTATATGCTATGGGACCACCTTTACCTTTTTTTAACATAATTTGTGGTTTGCCCCGCATTATTCCCGAGGGTCTGAGGACCTCTGAGAAGACAAAGCAAGAATAGGGGTACTGCCCCCCTCAGGCGTGTTGTAACATGCAACTAATATAGGGCTGGCAATCTCATCATGTAAAACAAAAATTATTATAAAACCACCACTGCAAGAGCACACGAGTGCTGGCTTCCTGCTAGGTGATCAGCCACAGTGACGGCTCCTTGCAGCATACGGAACACGAAGGGAAATAATGATAATTCTTGACTGATTGATATCTAACACACTACACTGATTCATGACTGAAATCACACATGTTTACATACGTTTAAATCAAATCACCCACTATTTGGGGGTCGGAGTGGCTAAGAGGTATGGTGTCCGCCTCTTATTCTAAAGGTACCAGGTTTGCTCCCAGCACAGGGAATATAATTGATGGATTTTTTTCAGAATCAGTAGTTTCTAATGATGTCATAATCCTTCCTCATCTCATGGGTAGTAAGATCAGATGCCTGCCTTCTCGGATAAGGGCGAAAAATAGGAGGTTCCGTGTGCAAGTTGAGCACGTTAAAAACCTCTCAGCAGCTGGAAATAGTAAAGAGTAGGCCATATGGCCGCTGCCCTGGCAAAATTTAAAAATTAGAAAACCTACCCATCACAAAAATATTTATAGAATGTGTGATACACACATTGGGATCCTCGCTGGTGCTACACAGTTCGTGCACTGTGCTGAGATCTTCCTTGTGTAAGGGAGGAGATCGGAGCACTTATGGAGTTGTCCGTGTGCAATGAAGATGGTCCTTAAAAACCAAACCTAACCCAACATTCCATTACTTATACTTAAAATCATCAACGACATATCAACTAACAACACTCTACATCACACAAAATTTAATCACATTCATTCTATCACTATGCTTCAATTAATTGGAAATTCTATGTTATATGCAATGTCTTACTTTCATATGTTATGGGAATTTTCGCTACAAGCTGCAGAAGCCAGGGATCCAGGCCTATAGGACGACCAAGAGTTCGGTGGCAGGACAACATTAGATAATCTCTGATGGGCCGAGAACTAGCCTGGGATCAGGACAGGAAGAACCAATAGGATAGTATGGCGCTCTCTCTGGCAAACCTCTACACCCCGGGGAGAAAAGGAACGACTAATTAAGTAAGATGAAGAAGATAACAGCAAAAGAGTTACTCACGTTCAAGTCTGTAAATACTTGTCCTGCTCGGTGATAATCCCATGCATTTTCCTGTAGGCATCTGAATAAAAATGTTAAATGAATTATGAGTGATATGTGAGGAAAGATAAGGTACCTGAAAGCCTTGCAAAACAGGGCAAGAAATTTCAAGTCTTAAGACTAAAATCTTTCATCATCACCATTTTCCATGAAAGGTGTGCATGTCTTGACATAAACACATTATATATATATATATAGGGTTGTTATCTTTAACAATTAATTAATCAGTCAAAATATTTTTAATTGATAAAACAAATTTTAACTCATTAACTACCGCAAGCCGCTGTCAGCGGCTCACAACATAATCACATTTGGACCGCAAGCCGATCAGGGCGCCAATCTAATTTTAGTAATAAAACGAATGAAAAATGTACTGAAACACTCTCTGATCTGGTTCGAGATTTTAAGTTGCCACCGGAAAACAAATTCCCAAAGCATGGTTGTTGTAGAACACTGAAAAATTGATATTATGTTCATATTTTTCAGCGTTTTTGGTTAGTTACCAAATCGTGTAAAACTGTTTATCGTGGCAACTAGTGCTAGGACTACAAAAAATGTGTGTACATCTCGTCTAACGGCTGAATAGGATAGAAACATGTTTCAACAATTGACTGAAAGATCTAGCGACGAGGACAAGAGTGAAAACGGTGTGCACATTGATTGAAATTGTGATTTTGATAGAGATGGGGCGCAAGCAGTTATAATTGTGAAAATATTGCAAGTCCTCGGCCATTGGAGGGCCGTTAAATAGCAACAACCTCTATTAGAGTTGCAACCAATGTTTATTGTAATAGTACATTCATTTATCTTTAAAAAGACGTGTAATTCATACAAATTTGTAAACAATTACGAAAAATACAGCTTATTTTGTGCAAACACCTACAGGATGAAAATGGGAAAAAAATTTAATTCGGCCACAGTGTGTTTTTTAATCAATTATTCAATTTTTAGCAATGTTTGTGTTTTTTGCTTAAATGCGAGAGCATTTGTTGTTAGAAGTTTGTGATATGGAATTAGGCAAGTATGGTCAATAATAATAAAGTGCTTGGTTCAGTATTTTCATTATATTTTCACAACGATGTTGCATTATAACAAGTAAAATAAAGTCCTTAGTGATTTCCAAAAACATGTTATTTATCTTTTATAATTGATCAATTTGTTCTAAACTGATAGATTAATCTTCAATTAAATAAATTTGGTTAAGATTTTTTAAAATCAACCCCAGCCCTAATATATATATATATATATATATATATATATATATATATATATATATATGTGGGACAGTCTCTAGAAAAGGGCAGTATACCAGAAAATAAAAAGTAAATCCAGTAATACAAGGACAGATAGCAGAAAAATTAAAAACAGAGATTGGCAATGTAAACCTAGCTCTGAGAGAACTGGTGGTATATAAATGGACAGAAACAAATCATGTAACTAAGCTACAGAACAATGGAGGGGAAAATGATTATACCAGAGAACCTCCAGGTTTCTAAGCAAAGAAGACAGTGTAAAATAAGATGAAATAAATAAAATAAGATTTTAGTGATTAAAAAATCAAGAAAATGTGAATTATAAGCTTAACAGTGAAAAAAGGTATTAATATAAAAATCTCGCTTTTAATTTTTCACAAATGAAAGCTTATGAACTTCATATGTTCAAAATGAATGCTATGACAGAATAACCCCACAACTTACTTGAGAGAAAACTGGGCATTCATGCCTGACTGTACTGAGAAACTTTCAACCATCTGGATATGTGTGGGTGTGAGGCCAGCAACAGGACTACTAATGGGTGTGCTTGGACCAGCAATGCTCTGACTACTGGGCACAGGACTAGAAGATGGAGTTGGAGCAGCACTTTTGAATGCATTCTGCAAATAAATTATGATAGTTACGCCTCCACTCAATACACAGCAATTATGCAAAAACAACAAACAAACACAAGCTCTCATCAACCAATTGCATTATAACAAGTAAATCTAACTTTTCACAATACACTGCATCACACTCAATACAACTGCCTGTCTCGTCACATGCATTACAATAAATACAACTAGTTGTCTCTAGGCATTACAATAAATACAACTATGCGTAGTTGTCTCCAGTTACCTGCATTACAATAAATACAACTAGCTGTCTTAAATCCACTAAATTACAATAAATACAACTTCCTGTCTCCAGTCACCTGCATTACAATAAATACAACTTCCTGTCTCCAGTCATCTGCATTACAGTAAATACAACTGCCTGTCTCCAGTCCACTGCTATATATTAAAACAAAACTGTCCCCAGCCCAATTCATTACAAAAAATACACAAGCTGTCTCCAGTCACCTGCATTATAATAAATACAACTAGCTGTCTCCAGTTACCTGCATTATAATAAATACAACTAGCTGTCTCCAGTCACCTGCATTATTATAAATACAACTAGCTGTCTCCAGTCACCTGCATTATTATAAATACAACTAGCTGTCTCCAGTCACCTGCATTATTATAAATACAACTAGCTGTCTCCAGTCACCTGTATTATTATAAATACAACTAGCTGTCTCATCACCTGCATTGCAATAAATACAACTAGCTGTCTCCAGTCACCACCATTATTATAAATACAACTAGCTGTCTCCAGTCACCTGCATTGCAATAAATAGAATTAGCGGTCTTCAGTCCACTGCATTATATTAAACAAAACTGTTCCCTATGCAATGCATTACAATAACAAAATCTAGCTGTCTCCAGTGAATTATTTTAAACAAAATAAACTGTCCCCAATTCACTGCATTATATTAAATAAAATCAGCCTGCCCTCTGATCAGCTGGATAATCCATAACTGTAAAGTAGTTAAAGATAAACTGTTCCTCAAATTAGAATGTAATCATGATTTACGCGAGACATGGTGCATAATTTGAGATTCACATAAAATGAGATCATTTTTTCCCCGTAGAAATTCAATATGTTACAATTAGGGTAGTGCTTCACAACCTTTTTTGCCTCACGGCACACTTAAATGCTCTTCAAAATTCCATGGCACACAATAATATTTAAGTGGGTGGGTATGGTAAATATTTAAGAATTCGCTGCAATCATAAGACAACGCCATCTAATTTTTTGTGATTCTTCTTCTTCTTGCGATCGCATCTTTAATGATTACACCGTCAGACGAGTTCTCATGATGAATTCGACTGTTGTTTGAAGTTCCTCTTTAACTCCATATAGCTTTGAGTTTAGTGTTGAGTCATTGGGCCAGTATATCTTTCTTAACTGGTCATACAGAGGACAGTCCTGTAGAACATGCTCAGCAGTTTGTTCGTTTAATCCACATGTGCACAGTGGTGAAGCAGACAATCGTAGCTTGTGCATGTGTTTATTCAGTTTGTTATGCCCTGTCCTGAGTCGAAAAATAGTTATCTGTCCCTGCCGGTCGAGAGTGTGATAGTCGTCTTTGGGTTGGTTCTGTTCTCTTCTGATAGTCTGGATAGCTCTCTTTTTCTCAAAGTATGTGACTTCATTATCTTCTTGTTCACATTCTCCTCCCTTTTTTGCAAGTTTATCTGCCTTTTCATTTCCGGGTACACCACAATGAGATGGTACCCACTGAAGTATGGTTCTCTTTTTGGCAGCTACCTTGTTTAGTTCATTTCTCAGATGCGGGAGTTTACCACCCTTGAGAGCTTGCAGGACAGACAGTGCATCTGTGAGGATGACTACCTGGTGGCAGTCAGAGTTGGTGTTATAAATCATATTTGTTTTTTGTGATAAATTGATGGATGGTGATTACTGAACTTATTGGGGGTCGGAGTGGCTCAGAGGTATGGCGTCTGCCTCGAATTCTAGAATTCTACTGGGTTCGATTCCCAGTAGACAGAATATAATTTATGGAAATATTTTTTCAGAACCAGCAGTCCTAATGATGTCACACTCCTCCCGGTCTCATGGGTAGTGAGATCGGATGCCTAGCCTTCTCGGATAAGGGTGGAAAAATCCCATGGCAGTTGGAAATCGTAAACAGCAGGCCATAAGGCCGCTGCCCTGGCAAAATTTAAACATTAGAAATGCTACGGAGTTCGTGCACTGTGCTGAGATCCTCCTTGTGTGATCTAAGGGAGGAGATCGGAGCACTGATGGTGCTGTCCATGTGCAATGAAAATGGTCCTTAAAACTAAACCAAACCAAACCAAACTTGTTATTTGTAAAATTGTACGTGTGGGTTTCTTTCTGTAATTTTTTACCAGAATATTTGTTATATGTCATTATAAGCTGTATTCTGCAGACAGATACCTGTGGTACACAGGTTGCAGAGCACCGAATTAAGGGATGCTTCTACAAAGTAGGTTCAATTAAAAATGTATAAAAGTTTTCATTAGAAGCACAGGAAAAAAAACATAAGACACAACATAAAAATATGAAATTATGATGGTGGTACCATCAATTAAAGAGTTATCTCAGTAGTAGCTATCTTATTCCCATTTTCCCCAGCTCGATATTATTTCGAATCCACGTAAACTGAGATTGCATAAATCGCAATCACTTAATACTCATATAAGGCAAACTATTCCAACTGCAGAACAAATTTTTTTGTTGTTGAATATATTTAAACGTCTAAGTAATTAGTAAACTGACCACTGACAAGACAACTAGTATATTCTCACACAACTACTTGTTACCAACATCAAAGCTACAGTCAGTGAAAACGATGGAATACATTTTTCATGCAGATAAGCATTTGATATCCTAAACATATGCATGAGGCATATCTGGAGTCATCCTTATATGACCACCAGCTATGCACAATGCTATAGCATGTAGATTTGGATTTGAACCTCTGTCTGTAAGGCTAATTACATCCTCACTGATTCTTGAAAACATCCACACACTTCCAGGGATTTCCCCTATGGTGAAACATGGTGAGAACCTAGAACTGCACACTAAGCTTGGAGGAGACACTTGAGCCCCAGACATAACTCTGGCTTTTACCTTGTTGCCTGCATGTAGGAGAATCTCACTATGGATCCTACGATAGGCAGGAGGAGCTGAGAAGTGGCTCTTTGTAGGACGTGGCGATTCCTTGGGAGAGCCCAGAACCACAGCACAGTATTTTAGCTCTGCGTATTTGGAGAGCCCCCCTTGGATGGTGGGGAATGCACAGTATGCCTCATGCTTCTTCCTCCTAGCTTGGGACCAAATGTAATGATCCTTTAAATGCAAGCCAAGTTGGAGAAACTGGAGCTCATGGCTTCAACTCAATACGTTTTGGAATGGCAGAAAAGACAGGAAAAATCTAGATCTACAGTGTAGATTGGTTTGGTTTGTAATATTTTGAGTACCACAGGCGCCTATTGGCAGACAAGCCTTATTTTCCATAGAGTATCGATGTCGCCTTTTGGCGTACGTATAGCATTAGCTAAAATGTTATCACGGCAAGTGTCTGAATATAACGCATATCAAGGGAAGTAACTCAATTTTATTGAGAAATGGTCAATGGCGGCCGAACAATTTTTTCACGTGTTTTCATTAATCTTTAGGCGATTTCTTTAAAAATGAGTGAAACTAGTGAATGTTGCAATGATTTGGATTCTGGCTCTCAGCTGACCTTTGAAAGTGACAACAGTTGGTCTAGTTTTGATGCAGGGCAGCCTGAAATTACTGAAACAGGCAGCAACAGCATTCTTGAAGCTATCAGAGGTGTTGATAGCGATTTTCAGGGCCATAGTGAGAATCAGGGGTGTAGAAAAAGACCTGCTACTAGGAGGGGGTGTGGCAGAGAAGCAGCTGATTAGTTTCAGTGGTACTTGTATGGCTTTGATGACCCCTATGTGAGCATGATGATTAGGGTTAGACTGTTACAGACAGTAGAAAAGGATTTTCTGTAATTTTGAGAAAAACAAAACAAAACATGAAGCGTGGCCATTCATCTGTTTTTGCTAGGTCGGGAAACATGGTTGCTTTTACGTGGCATTATAGAATTTGTTCAGCACAGTCCACGCAAACAATGTTACTGACAAAAGCATCAGATCCATACACCATGAGGGAGATTTATGACAGTGGAAATACTTATCTTGGCATATGTTTATAATCACAATATGAGTGGTGTAGGTCACTTCAATCAGACTGGTGAATTACTTTTATCCTTATCACTGACTCAAATGGTATCATATTCTTCATTTTGTCATAGAAGTTGCCCTAGTAACTAGTAAAGCTGCCAAACCTCCAATTACACCAAAGTAATTTAGACTCAAAATTGCTGAAGCTCTGGTATCAGATTATGCAAGAAGTAGACACTACAAGAAAATGCAGGCCATCTGTGCTTCAGTAGAAATTGACAGACTCGTCGCAGAACATAATCAGTTCTCACAGCAGTATGAAGACAATTGACAGCGACCAAGATGCATTGTTTGTAATTCTGCTGGACTGAGAGTCCAGAAAAGATTCTTTTGTATTGGATGTGAAAAACCACTCTGCGTTGTGCCCTGCTTTTCAATTTTTTATAACTGTGAGGACAATGCTGCCGCCAGGAAGGAAATAGGCCCCTAAGGCCAGAGAAAAAAGCAACAATAATTGCATCTGTGACCACATTTTATGTTAGACTATCACACCTAGCTAAAGCAAATTGATAAGTATATATTTTTAAAAATTCTTTTTGTGTGAAATCATGTCAGTACCTCATGAATATTTCTATTTTGTCAAAGAATTTTGTGTCCATTTCAAATAGCTTTTTAACCCCAATATCATTTTAAGAGCATATTATACTTGCTTTTTTTTAAAAGAATGTACAATAATATTATATCTTGGAAAGCCTTATGACTTTTGAGTTTATAATATTTTTTATACATTTTTCAATAGTGCATGTCAATATTTGTCTATTGCCTCATTAATATTCAAAATGGCTGCCATGATCACATGACCTGAGCACAAAACTAGGTCACCACGCGACACCTTATCCACTTCCCATTTCATCCTGAAAGTTTCATGTCATTCTATTGACTCATTCGGTCTCGGTGATTTTTTTTATTTCATCACCCCAAATGGGAAATTTTTCCTAAAAACCCTAGGTACTTGAAGGTAATTGCTACTGAGAAGCCTTGGTACTCAAAGTGTTAAGGACTATATTCATTGCACACGGACTACTCCATCAGTGTTCCGATCTCCTTCCTTAGATCACACAAGGAGGATCTCAGCACAGTGCACGAACTCCGTAGCATCGGCGATAATCCCAATGTGTGTATGTAGGAATCACACATTCTATAAATATTTTTGTTGTGGGTAGGTTTCTAATTTTTAAATTGTATTACCAAGGACTCTTAGACTTGGTATTGGCTGCAAAAGAGCTAAAAGCTCAACAGCCCTAGTTAAACAACAACATATACTAAACATCAACATGGTATAAAACCTTCTAATGACTAGTTATAATAGCACTGCACCAATCTGGGGTCAAAATGAAGACTTTATCCATCTCATGCAGATATGCTTGCTAAACCCCAAATCAATTAAGAAATGCACTGACAGCAACATTCTTTATGCTCACAGTGTCACACAGTTGGACAGATCAAAATAAAAATCCAAGCTAGGTTAAATCTTGGCTGTCATAATGTAAATGGCTTTTATGGGAATGAAACGTTGCCTACATCAACAATATGATTTGTTTTAAACTACAGTGTCCAAGAGAAAGTGGAATACAAAAGGATTACAAGATAAACCCTTTACCGACTCAGCGCTCTCTTCACACTCTATCCTAATGGAGATAGGAATTTTCAAATGTAAGCTGTAGTACTGTATCTATATACAGTCGTGGCCAAAAGTTTAAGACCACCTGCTGCATTTAGTGTCTTTTAGTTGCTTCAAGGGTATTATCTCTGGATTTTATGTTCGCAAGAAAATGGGCAAAAAACCGACACTTTCAGCCATTCAAAGAGCTCAAATAGTGACATTACGTATAGAAGAGTACACAGAACGTTATATTTCTGTTCGAATTAGCTGTAGCAAGACGGCAGTTTACAATGCGAGCACCAGGTACCAATTGGACGGTACTTTTTCTGACAGAAAGAAAAGTTGTCGTCCTAGAAAAACAACCCCTAAAGACGACTTCTTTTTCATTTCTGGTGTTAATCTTGGTTTTCGGGCAGGTTTGTGTGATTTTAGTCCAAACTCATCCACTAATCTGCGAGACACAGTCCTCCGACTCACATCAACACCTCTAGAAAGCAAAGCAGATTGTATTTTTTTACATGAAACTGTTGGAGAGTGTGAAACGATGGATTTGATTTTCCGGTCGTCTCTAGGAGTTGTTTTTCTAGGACGACCCCTTCTCTTTCGGTCAGAAAAAGTACCATCCAATTGGTACCTGGTGCTCGCATTGTGAACCGCCGTCTTGCTACAGCTAATTCGAACAGAAATATCACGTTCTGTGTACCCTTCTACACGTAATGTCACTATTTGAGCTCTTTGAATGGCTGAAAGTGTCGGTTTTTTGCCCATTTTCTTGCGAACATAAAATCCAGAGATAATACCCTTGAAGCAACCAAAAGACACTAAATACAGCAACATTCTATGTTTTCACATTTTATATTGTTAGGATGATGCAATAGACTGCAATGATTGCTTTTAGTGTGACCTAAAATAGCGGATGGTGCAACAATCTGTAGCAGAATGAAAATATCAATTTTTTACCAGGTGGTCTTAAACTTTTGGCCACGACTGTAAATAAAAGGCAAAGTATGTTTCTATGTTCTTAATACAAATCCGCATGCCTTATTATTTCTTGATGAATTTTGGCAGAGAGTCTCTTCAGTTAGAGCCGGGTAACGCCATGCAGTTATTTTATAATTTAATATTGTAATTATGACATTATGAGTAATTAAAGTTTTTCGTAAGAAATTTAAGAAGCCATTTATTTCAGAGGCCATAATCAAATACATACATATCCAATAAATATCAAGGGACGTAACACATGTTAAAACTATTATTTTATGTTAACTATACGTTTGCATATTTTACAAGATTATTAAAAATGTTTAACTAAACATTTTTACTTTAATAGGAAATAGAAAAAAACAACTGTTTTCTGTAGCACTTTCCTTTTTTTTAACTATGTAATTTTAATGGCACTCATTTGGCCAAGCGGTTTCAAATTGGATTAGAGCTGTATCGATACATATATTAAAACCAACGGATATTCTGTGACGATCAACATCCACTGTACGTGTTTAATCTTAATGAAAATCTAACATGGTTTAAAGTATTTTTCTTTTCAACGCATTTTTAAAATGCATGGTCAAACGAATTTAAATTGTTCACTGTGCGTGTTTAATCTGAATGAAAATCTAACATGGTTTAAAGTATTTTTTTTTACAGCATTTTTAAAATGTGTAGTCAAACGAATTTAAATTGTAAAACAGCTCGATAGTCATTTTTTTCCATTGCAATTATTTTTAAGCTATTTTATAGTAAAAACTTAAGTTGTTGCAGAAAACAAAATTATTAAATAGTTATGATCGTTGAATGACCGTTTAAATGTAATTAATTTTGTCACATGTTTCCATGTAACATAACTTGGTTTCTACTGATATTTTTCTATGCGTAAAACAGGGCCGTAAACAGTGTCTATCTGAGTCACGGGAAGCAATCCAAATGGTAAAATTATGAATCAAGGGAAACAATCAAAATGATAAAATTATTATTAAAAGGTCGTGATTTACAACTCTACATTTTTTTATTTTACATAGCAATTTAAATTATTTAAACAGACACAAATGCTTTATGCGAAAATAAAATTACTTTGATGTAGTATTTAAGTTATTATTACTATTTATATCAGATTTAATTACATTTTACAAGCAGTTTCTGTTTATTGACCAAATATTACATAGTTTTTTAGAAGACTAAGCACTTCATAACTGAAACAGACTGCAATATCTTTTTGTAAAAAGAAAGCGCCTTTATCACATTAAAGTGTCTTATCCAGGGCCGGGATCACACACAATTCACACCTTTTACTAAATAAAGTCAATAGACCTCACTTTGAGCCCCAGAAGGGGTATTAAAAAATAAAAAAAAATTTATCACATTGCTGGACCGAAGGGACTTCTATAATTGTACATGTGCCAATCTCAAATGGGGTGCGCCACGCCAAAATAATTCAACATTTAAGTTTTATTTTATTTTTGGTCCTTAAAAAAAATAAACTAGCTCAGAGCTAAACAATACACCAAAACGAAAGATCTTCTTTATTTAGACATGTGTCCTAATATAACAGGCGTTATCCGTATGTCTCGGTTGAATGGGTCGTATCTCACCGAAATGAGAAAGTTCTATTAAAAATATACGGCTCAATACAATCACTGTGTCTTTTATATTTGAAGTATGTATGACAGAAAATAATAATCATGGTTTTTTTTAACAAGCAATAATGTATATATGTTTGAAAAGAATGTGCTACAAAAAACAGTAGTAAAAACGTTAAAAAAGGATGAGTTGGACTATTCTTTCTTGGTGTGCCAGGTCGGAAAGGGAAAATGTGTCTTATTAATTTGCTTCTTGCTAAAACTCTGGAGCAGAATAAAATTACTTTTGCGATTCTATCATAAGAAATAAGAGTATTTTGGTAAAACTCGGAAGCAAAGTGAAAAACAAAGTGAAATCACTCTCCCAGTGGAACCATAAGGAATAACATTATTTTGTGTGGCTTGCATTTGCGATTACTGTAAACAAGGCACGAGGATAGTCACTTAAACCAATAGTCATTAACTTAAACGAAAATTCATTTTCGCTCGAATATCAAAATATTATAGTTTGATTTTGACATTTCATAAGTTTCCTAAACAGTTACTAAAAAAGCAATTTGCAAAATTACTGTAAACAAGGCACGAGGGTAGTCACTTAAAGCAGTAGCCATTAATTTAAATGAAAATTCATTTTCACTCTAATATTAAAATATAATTTGATTTTTACATTTCCTAAGTTTCCTAACCAGTTACTAGAAAAACCCGGGCAACGCCGGGTACTTACAGTTAGTTTTAAATAAACCTTATTCTATTACATATCATTTTGTTCAGAAATTGATGACCTTTATGAATTACTGGTATGTATAAGATATTTAATACACTAATTTTACAAGTCTGATACTGTGCCATATGATGCCTGAGTCATCAGCAAGCTACTATATGGCAACAAGACATGGACAACCTATGTTAAGCAAGAAAAAGGATCAATGCCTTCCATCTACGCTGTATACGCCACATCCTTCATATTTCGTGGAAGGACAACGTGATAAATGTCAAGGTGCTGTCACGCGCTAGCCTTCAAAACATGTATACTCTGATTAGACAGTGCAGATTATGCTGACCTGTCCATATCCACCGCATGGAAGATGGTTACATTCCCAACGATATTACTACAGACAACTGGCAGATGGCAAAAGACCAGCCGGGTGACCACAGCTGAGGTTCAAAGATGTGTGCAAGTGAGACATGAAGGCACTGGACAAAAATCCAGCATCCTGGGAGGAAGAAGCTGCCAACTGTGACAAGTGGAGATGCTCCCTATGGTGCCACCTCAGATTGGACGAAAAGAAGCTTTTACAACAAGCAGAGGAGAAAAGAATAAATAAATAAATTATTCACCTAGGTATGATTCAGGCACTCATGAGAGAATAAAGAAGTAGAACACTAGACAACAGAAAAACAACAGAAGAGATAGGTTTACTGGGAATTGAATCCAGGACCTTCCAAACGACACCACTGCCTAGCTACAGGAGTGAACCATTACTATGCTCTCCATAAGGAACACCAGGGAAAAAAAGCAGCTAAGGGCTAACACCTCAATGGGTGCCTTATCCCTATAGTCAGTTATGACTGAAGGAAGCTATATTAATTGTACAAGCTTTATAATGCAGTAAATGTTGTCTTGCTTTGTTTTTTCTAGTGACAATAAAATAAAATAAGAAACACTTACTTTTGTCTGCTCATTGCTGGCATTTGAAATACTCAACATGTCATTTATGATCACCATCCTGAGGGTAAAAAAAAACATATATAATGACATTCAGAGATGAGATCTTTTTTTAACCCTTTCAGCACCAGTATGACGTACGCTGTACGGCATAAATCTTCACAATTTTTGTCGCTGTGCCGTACCGCGTACGTCACGGAAGTAGCGTGATACCTCGTTCCCATTCACCTATATGACGTACAGCGTACGTCCTATTTTAAAAGCACCAGAACTCTTCTATTTACAACCGTATCGGCAATTGCTGGGCATAATCGGATTCAGCATTGAAAAATCTGGCCACTAAGCTTGAAACGAACAAAATATTTTACTGCTAGCGAATACAGTAGAACTGATAAGTGATTTTACAAAAGCGAAAGTTCACAAACTGACGTTATATCTGAGGAAGGTGGTTGAAGTAACAAGAAGAGACATGGTACGCAACCAGACGATACGTCAAGGCCTAAAATGCCACCCCCTACAGACCCAAGTAGAACAGTCCCAACTAAGATGGTTTGGCCATGTCTGCAGAATGGGAGAAGATCGGCTACCACGACAAGCATGGGAAACAAAGAGCCAAGGATCCAGACCCCGAGGACGACCCAGAGTCCGCTGGGAGGACAACATCAGACAATCTTTGAAGGACCGAGGACTAGAATGGAACCAGGCCAGGAGGAAGACAGCCGATAGAATAGTCTGGCGCTCTCTCTTCCAAACCTCTACACCTCACGGTAGAAGGGGAACGACTAAGTAAGTAAGTAAGTTCACAAACATGGACGCTGCTGTACAGCCGAACCATAAACATCTTGTGGAAAAAGAGCACGAAAATTCTTGTTTGAGTTGAATTTATTCAACTTGAATGATTCTGACAACTCTTTTTACTGAGATTCTGGTAATCTTTACCTTTAATGCCGTCGAGTATGTTTAATATGTGTATTTTCGTACCATTTAGAGTTAAGGTTGAGGTTACCCTAATTCTAATGCTGACTCAATACACATACGAGGGAAGGTCAAAAAGTAATGCCTCCTATTTTTTATGTATGTAAATACTGCATCGGTGTGCAATTTGTAAATTTAGCAGGATTCCTCAAACACTCTTCTGCACTGTATAGCATTACCAACCTGTTTCAGTAACAGGTGGCACCACTGTAACAGTTTTAAAATGGCTGCCAAAGACGTTCGGTTAAAACAACGTTATGTCATAGAATTCCTCAATGCTGAAGCCGAGACCCCAATTCGCATCCACGAACGTTTGAAGAATGTTTATGGAGATTCAACAGTGGATGTTAGCACTCACCAACGTTGGGTACATCGTTGTGACGAAGCTGAAGTAGGTCAATCCTCAATGGCTGACGCATAGCGGACTGGCCGTCCGTCTACCGCAGAGACTTCACACAACATTCATCGAGTTGATGGCATCATCCGTGGTGACCGTCGGGTAACACTGGATGAACTTTCTTCCATGTTGTCCATTAGTAAAGGCAGTGTCCAGAACATCATTAAAAACCTGGGTTATTCAAAAGTTTGTGCACGGTGGGTACCCAGAATGTTGACAGACAGACATAAAGAAACAAGGAAAACTATAGCCATCAACCTCCTGCACTGTTACGAAAGTGAAGGAGAAGAGTTTTTATCGAATATTGTGACAGGTGATGAGACTTGGGCTCATTTTTTTGAACCAGAATCCAAGAGGCAGTCAATGGAATGGCATTACACAACATCGCCGACAAGAAAGAAGTTCAAAAGTTCACCATCTGTAGGGAAAGTTATGGCCTCCGCGTTTTGGGATGAGAAGGGTGTGATTCTTCTTGACTTCTTGGAACAGGGAAACACGGTGAATGCAGACCGTTACATTGAAACTTTGAAAAAGCTTAGAGGTCGTCTTCGGTGACTTTACCCATTAAAAGATCAGAGAACTGCACTACTGTTGCACGATAATGCCACGCCACACACAGCTAAACGCACCATTGATGCGATTGCAAAATTTGGCTGGACATTATTACCACATCCCCCTTACAGTCCCGATCTTGCACCTTCTGACTTCCATCTGTTTGGACCACTGAAAGAAGATCTTCGCGGACATCACTTTGAGGACACCCGAGACCCTTAAACGCGCCGTACGCCAGTGGTTTAGGAAAAAGGACACAAATTTTTACCGTGCGGGGATACATGCCCTTGTGAGAAGATGGACAAAAACTGTAACAAATAACGGAGACTACATTAAGAAATAAATTTTTGAAGTTCAGACTTGGGGCTACATTTCAATGTGAATTTTATCTGTTTTCTTGCCTACTGAATGAAATTAAAAATTACAAGGCATTACTTTTTGACCGTCCCTCGTATTATACATACTCGACGGCACTAAAGGTAAAGATTACCCAGATTCAGGGTATGTGTAGTCTGGTTCAGAATATACTTTTAATGGGTTTCCTTTTACTATAAACTGTTTAGTCAAATTAAAAATATGACCCCTAAAATTACAATTATCCTGTCGTTCAGGGGAACGAACTAAGCTGAAAATGGTGTCGTCACAGGGAATGAAAAACCCGTCTTTGCGAAAGGGTTAAAAGTCCTACGAAAGAAGATAAGATATAACTGAGGGCACAGGGAGAAGCGACAAAGCATCTTTCAGGTGAGGAGAGAAACATATCATAATAGTTTAGGAGATTTAACATTACAGTCAAATTAGCACCTGTCAAATTTTGAAATACTATAAACATACATTCCTCTGCTTCAAATTTCACTCACCCTGGTCCAGATGGCACAGTTATAAAGGTACGACTGAAGGAACGAATCACTGGTCTGTCTGAACGGCCATCATCTGGAGATTGATATGATTCAGATATAAACCAATATATATATATATATATATATATATATACACATTTGCAGGTTTTAATGAACATGACATAAACTTGAGAAATATGGAAACGGCTTTAATACTTCACTATTTCTGACCCCCTTACGTTATAAATAAATACTTTTTGAGGTCAGAGTGGCTAAGAGGTATGGCGTCCGCCTCTAATTCTAAAGGTACCGTGTTCACTCCCAGTATAGGGAATATAATTTATGGAAATTCTTTTTCAGAACCAGTGGTTCCAAATGATGTCATACTTCCCCCTGATCTCCTTGGTAGAGAGATCGGATGTCTAGCCTTCTCAGATGAGGGCGGAAAAATAGGAGGTCCTGTGTGCAAGTCTGACACGTTAAAAATCCCTCGGCAGTTGGAAATTGTAAAGAGTAGGCCATATACAGGGTGGTGCCAAGCCGACTGACATGTTTTAAATTTGAATTGTCGCGGCCGCCGATGACGTAGAGTGGTTGGTGAGGTGGCAGCGGAAAGAGGAAAAGACGCCATTTTATACTGACTCAGTCACAATGGATCGTTGGACTGCTGCATTGCACCACCGCTGTTCGTTTTTACTACGACATTAAAATGACGTCTAAACTGACGCTGCACTTCAGTCACTGATTTTGTTTCGTAGTAAAAAAGAAGAGCGGTGGTGTGATGTAGCAGTCCAACGATCCACTGTGGCTGAGTCAGTATAAAATAGCATCTTTTTCTCTTTCCGCTGCCACCTCACCAACCACTCTGTCATCGGCGGCCGTGACAGTTCAAATTTAACCCCTTCGCCACCGCGGGTTTTTCATTCCAAATGACACCATTTTCAGCTTAGTTCGTTCCCCTGAACGACAGGATAATTGTAATTTTAGGGGTCATATTTTTAATTTGACTGTAAACAGTTTACCTTAAAAGGAAACCCATTAAAAGTATATATATTATGAAAGAGCATAAAACAAAGTTTCAGAATATGCTAATCAAGGCCAACATAAGTCTAGGTCAAGGTCACAGGGTACGTACATAAATGAAAATTGAGAGAAAAATAAACAAAAATTATTTGTATGAGCCACAAAAGCTTTGTTGTTTTCATTTTATTATGATAAAAGAACATGGAAACACTGCTGGCACTTGTTTTCTTGAGTTTGCTTACATTTTTACAGTTACAGGTTGGGCTGAGTGTGGTAAGTTTCAAAGCATTCACCAAGGCGCAAACCCAGCTTGCTGTTTGTCTCATTCACTGTTAGTATCTAAAAGTTTTCATTCAGAAACTCATTCATGAAATCATGGCATTCATAATCAGTATGATCAAAGAGTAGACCAGACTGTGCTATAAACTCAGGCTGGGCAGCATGGTTCTCTTGTCTCCTTCATGACTTACGTTTGCACCTACATTATTTTCTTCCCCTGCCTCTGGTTACCAGGGTCTTTTAGGTGACGTTCTTCCTCATCAATTTTATTTTCATTTTTTTATTGCAAGGTCTAGATCTCGACATTTTCTTTCCTTGTTTAGGTGCAGATCTTGTTTTCACTGCCTTTCCTTTCACTGATGAATTATTTTGATCTAAACTGAGTGAACTAGATCTAGATCGAATGTTACTACTAACACTATCAATCACTTTCCTCGTTTTAGCAAGCTTTTCACTGTCATTCACTTTCCTCATTTTAGCAAGCCGTTCACTATCACTTTGCTCCAAATCTAAATCTTCATCAGTCTGATTCTGAACTAGACTACACATACTCTGAATCTGGGTAATCTTTACCTTTAGTGCCGTCGAGTATGTATAATATGTGTAATGAGTTAGGATTAGGTTTAGTGTAAACGTAACCCTAACTCTAAATGGTACGAAAATACACATATTATACATACTCGATGGCACTAAAGGTAAAAATTACCAGAATCTCACTAAAAAGAATCGTCAGAATCATTCAAGTTGAATAAATTCAACTCAAACAAGAATTTTTGTGCTCTTTTTACACCAGATGTTTATGGTTCGGCAGCGTCCATGTTTGTGAACTTTCGCTTTTGTAAAATCGCTATTATCAGTTCTACTGTATTCGCTAGCAGTAAAATATTTTGTTCGTTTCAAGCTTAGTGGCCAGATTTTTCAATGCTGAATCCGATTATGCCCAGCAATTGCCAATACGTTTGTAAACAGAAGAGTTCTGGTGCTTTTTTTTTTTTTTCGTACGCCCGCTAATACTCGAGGCGAAATCTCAGGTTATTGTTAATGTCTAACCTGACATTGATTTTACGTGAGTATCCCTTTTCTTGTAGAGACAGGTGTCCCTCGCTTCAGGCAGATACTCGATTTAGGTCCATTAGAGCTTCGGCTCGCCAATCCCTGGTCGACGACACTCCTTCAAATGTCCTCGCCAGGTCTCGAGTTAATCCAGTCCAATTCCCGGTCGACGAAAAATCCTCAAATGCCGTCGCCCGGGTTTGATCCTGAATCACCCGGTCGCCAGAGCGGTGTTGTAACCACTACGCTAGCGCGGCTCCCTGGTGCTTTTAAAATAGGACGTACTGCGTACATCATATAGGTGAATTGGAACGAGAAATCGCACTACTTCTGTGACGTACGACATAGCAACAAATATTGTAAAGATTTATGCCGTACGGCATACGTCATACTGGTGCTGAAAGGGTTAAAACATGTCAGTCGGCTTGGCACCACCCTGTATATATATATACAACAAAAATATTTACTGAATGTGTGATTTCTGTATACACAAAATGGGATCCTCATTGGGGCTACGGAGTTCGTGCACTGTGCTGAGATCCTCCTTATGTGATCTAAGGGAGGAGATCAGAGCACTGATGGAGTTCTTTGTGTGCAATGAAGATGGTCCTTAAAACTAAGGTACCGTAAACCAAACTTTTTCAAAGAACGCCCCTTACAATTTCAAAATGAATCTTCTTCTTTCTTCTTCTTTGATCCTTAGCCGCCGACCGTCAAAGCAGTCAGTGGCCATTACGCCTGGTGGCGTCTTGTATGGCAACAACAAATTGATTCCACCCTGCTCGGTCGGCGGCCATCCTTCGTACAGTACCCCAACTCTGGTTCATTCTTTGCATCTCAGCCTCCACAGTCCTCCGCCAAGTTGTTTCTGGTCGGCCTCTCTTTCGCCCTCCCTCAGGGGTCCATAGCATAGCTGTTCTTGTGATGGCATCGGGGCCCCCTGAGGACATGGCCAACCCAGCTCCAGCACCCGCCAGCCACGATGGTGTGCATGTCCTCTTGCCCACTCCGAGCAAGCAAATCTCGGCTGGTGATGATACCCAGCGAAAAGACTCGGAGAATTCCTCCCAGGCATGCTGTGCGAAAAGAGGACAATCCCGACACCTCCCTCTCTGCAACTCTCCAGCCCCCCACGCCACAGAGAAGCACACAGCTCTGACACAATCCCAATCCTGCGCCCATGCTGCACCGAGAGGACCCCCAGACGCTGTTCAGACCAAAAAAGGCTGCTCTTGCCCCGCTCATTCTGCTGCCGATGTCCCCGCCCGCTCCGCCGTTCGGTGTCACCACGCACCCTAGGCATCCGTCCGCTCCAGCCTCTGACTCCCCACCAACATGGGCCCAGGGCCGCTCACACCGAGCGCCACGAGTCAAAATGAATAAACAACTAAATTATCTGCCAACTATTCAACTTCTGTGACTATTCTGGTGGCTGGCATTTTGCCTAAATTTTAATAGCAGCTAGAAAAGATCAACATGCTTTAATGGCAATATATCATCATCATATTCGTTTCTGCTCCTTATGAAGCAGGCAGTCACCATTGCAGACGACCCCCCCCTGAGGAAGCCCATGCCAAAGCACAAACTCTTAACCATTGGTTTCTGTAGCAATTTGTGTCACATGATGAGGTTGCTAACCTCGTGCATAACCTCATATTAGTCACCTGTTATGACACACGTCTGTCAGAGCAGTAGTTCTATTCTTTCTTTGTCTCCTCGGAGATGCCCGGGAATTATACAGGGAATACATGCCAGTACCTCTTAGTTAAGCGTCCGATTGACAGAGTGGTTAGAGCGCTGGCCTCTCGCGGAAAAGGTGCAGGGTTCAATTCACGGCATCGACACGCTTTGGTCTACCCAGCGGTAAATGGGTGCCTGACTTTGCATTTGAGTTAGGGATGGACAAGGCAGCGAGGAAGAGAACTGGTCACCCCACCTCTCAAAGCTGGACCTAGTAAAGTCTCACTTCACTCCCCTAAGGCAGTATCTGCTATGGGACTACCTTTATTTTTAACCACTTAGTTATAATTAATAAGCCAAACAAAACTCTTACAAATCTGACCCCAATGTCAAGTCAGTCTAAAACGGCAACATAAATAACACTGGCATATTTCAAGGACGAATTTCTCCTAGAATCAACAAGTTATTGCACTGATTAGCAAATATAAGATATTTTCCTGCTCAGCCTTTATAACTCAGACGTTAAGTCTGTTCTGCTTTATAACTAGGAAACATGGGATGACAAAAAAAGACAACCAATAATTTATAATTTCTAAAAAGAAGGACTAAAGTTATACAACAAAATCACCAATGTTGAACTGAGAAAAATAACGGCAGATGCAGCTACCACAACAAATATGAGAAACAAAGCGCCAGACCTCCAGGACGACCCAGAGTCCGCTGGGAGGACAACATTAGACAATCTCTGAAGGACCAAGGACTAGATTGGCACCAGGCCAGGAGGAAGACAGCCAATAGGATAGTAAGGTGCTCTCTCTGGCAAACCTCTATACCAGTGTTTCTCAAGCGGTGTGCCGCAGCAAACTAGTGTGCCGCCGAGCCTATCAAAGTGTGCCGCAGCACACTAGTGTGCCGCCGAGCCTATCAAAGTGTGCTGCAGCACACTAGTGTGCCGCCGAGCCTATCAAAGTGTGCCACAAACATTTTGTTAATTTACTAAATGAAGTATATTTTTAATGATCATGTAATATAAAACTGTTTCAACTGATCGCAGTCGTAAAATGAAATGCTCTGAGATACCCCTGGTTGTATTCTGGATTTCTGTTAAAGACGAGAATTCTGTTATTGAAAAACAAGCTTTAATTATTTAGATGCAGTTTTCTATGTCATATTTATATGAGTTGGGATTTTCAACAGTTACAAGCATTCAATGCAAACAAAAAAAAAAGGGAAAACCTCTCTGTGATGAAGATGAAATAAGAGTTTGCTTATCTCAAATATGCCCTAATATCCAAGAAATTACTTAAAAGCATCAAGCCCAAGTATCGCATTAGGAGCACCAGGTTTACATGAAAAACATTTTTTTTTTCGGTCAAATATATGTTCTAATTATTTTAAACAATTAAAAGAAAATCGAAATGAGTTTTCTTTATTCTAAAGTACCCTCAAATTAGTGTATTTAATTTAGTATATAATACTGTACATGTTTATTCAGGTGCGAAGCCAGATAGGTGTGCCGCAAAGTTTTAGAAAATTGAAAAGTGTGCCGGGAACACAAAAAGGTTGAGAAACACTGCTCTACACCTTAGGGTAGAGGAGGGATGACTAAATAAGTAAGAAAGATGCAGTAAATCAAGAGATGAGGAGTAGATGCTGTAGGTAGACAGGACTTATAATCACACGACAGTTACTGTTCTAAAACCTCTTGGACAGAAAAAAACAACAACAGAGGACGGCCTAATAAGACACAGAAAAGAGAATTAGAAATAGAAGGATAAAGAAGATATGGAAAGAATTGAAACAGCCTGCACAACAAAGACTATGCTAAACAAGTAAGCATACGCATAGAGATTAAGCAAAACAGAAGTTTCATGTGATCCAAAACACATACTTACTTTCTTTGAATAAGCCATGCAGGACAAAACCCATCATGGTTGGCTGAAATAAAAGTGAATACTAAAATAATAGTACATAACAGGGGTGGGAGAATAAACAAACACAAAGAATAATTAACTCTCCAATTCCATAATAAATATTCTTCTTCTTCTTCTTCGTTCGCCCTGAAAAGGACGGTGGTTGCGTTGTGTCTGTTTACAACATAGCTGTGATATCTGCACCTTTCGGTCGACACATCCGACTTCTGCACGGCATTTTTTAGGACCGGGTTTGCCTTCCCATTTCGATCCACACTCGCTCAGCCAGCCTGCACAGCTGCAGACTGTTTCCAGGACCACCAGGTGGAGGTGGAGTGCGGTCTTGACCAGCTCTGGTTCGCTGGTCCTGACGCAGGCAGTCAAGCTATGAGTCGCTGACTGCGGTCTCTATTGCTGCGTCTTGAGGTCCCTAATAAATATTCAATCTGTGATAGAATTTCATGACACACCATGAATACATCAAACAAATCATCACTACTGTAAAGAATGTCAACCTGGCATACTTGTTTGCTTATGAGGCACAGAATCTGTAGATATATAACTTGTCAAACATAAACACTTGATTTGTGACAATAATATAAAATCACATGTACAAGCCTCTAATAACTTGTCACTAAATGAAGTGAATTCACGTTTTTTAAAGCATGAATTGGATTAGATGGTTCAATTTTTAGATTTATTAGTAACAAATCTAAAGGAACTGCTGAGTCTTTTTGAGCACTACATAGGTCGATATCTTTGTAGACCATGTGCTGCACAGAAAGACATAATTGCGATTGAATTGTATGCGCAGTAGTGAGAGCGACGTGAGCATGTTTGCAGTAGCAACATCAGCATTGTGTGGATCAAGTGTCAACAGGGCAGCTATGTTCTGAATCTCAGATTGTGTCATGTAAAGGTAAAGGATCCCATTACATGCCCATTGAGGCATATTGGGAATATGGTGTTAGGCCCATATTTTCTTGACCATCGGCACACTAGGGGTGATGTGGTCAGCATCACGCCGGTCGCCTTAACTTTCCCAGAGTTGCTCTGGTACCCAATTCATGAGGCTGTGTCGACCCCAGAACTGTTTGCGGTCTAAACAATCCCTCCTCAACTGGGGATTGAACCATGGACCACCGAGCTAGGGAGCCAGTTCACTAACTACTGTGCTACCACGGCTCGTTATTGTGTCCTGTAGGACTTACATTAATCAGTGTCTGGATCTTGAGTAAATAGAAGACTGAAACAGTGTCTTGAAAAGTGTTATGGAATACTAGAATACAGAATATAAATATTTATAAAAGCAGTCTGGATTCTGCTATGCAAGATGTATGGTCATAGAAATTGACATTATTATAAACTGGAAATATAATTACAATGATGTAAATATTAATACGCCCGTGGAGTAGAGATAGGAATGCTTTTGAATCAAAGGAGAAATGTCAATTATGCTGAATAAAGTAATCGTGTTTGAAAATGGTACCCACGCTCTGGGATTATGCTGCTTGTTCGATAGTTAACTTTTGGCCATTCAACAGTTACTGTTTTCTTTTTACCCCTAGCTCAGGGTGTGGCATGTCTTCATAATAAGATGTTGTATCAGTTACAATGTCAGCAGTGATCTGGCAGCTGTATCAAAACAGAGTGATGATGCTAAGTGTTGCTCCAGTGTCCAAGAGTTGGCATATCTAATGCAAAGTGCCAAAATACAGCTACAAGCATTTGTTAAGGTAAGTAGATTCTCAGCTTATCAGGAGAAACACATAATCTGACAGCAGGACAGTGATGAGGGAAGTGATGAGAACAGTGACAACCCTTGAAAGGGCCAAACACGGCAAATGCTGAAGACATCTGCACAGATACATTTCTGGAAAACACAATAGGTCATGTGGCCAACTGTGACACCTAAAGTCTCCTATAAGTATCTACCCAAAGTCTCCTACAAGTATCTAATAAGACACAAACAGACCTAGTGAAAAATGCAGAGATCAGGTGGCTGTTCCTTCCTTCATCTTATATCATCATCATAATACTTCAGCTCCCTGTGGAGCACATGCTTTCAATCAGATCCAGCCAAGATCTTCTGCCTTATCGGTTCAAGTCCTTTCCATGTCTTCTACATCCCTTTTTAAGTCTGCCTCCCTGAGTCTTACAGTCCACCTCTATTTTATCTGAGGATTCCAGAACAAACATTGCTGTGTAATGGTGCCCGCCGGTCTCCTCAATGTGCGTTATATCTAATGTAAACGTATTTATCTAACCTCTTGTTCCACGGGTATTAGTCTAGTTCTTTCCATCACTTCCACGTTGGTGATGCTGTCATACCATTTTAATCCTTCTATTCTGTGTATGCATTGATTTAAATTTATAATTATATTATATAATTATATTTTATAAAACACCATTACAAGAAAGTCTATAACATCTTGGCTGCTGTTTTTGTTGTTTTCCATGTTTCAGTGTCATATAAAAGGAGACTGCCCAAGCACTGGAGCTGAAGGTTCCTATAATTTTTTCCTTATTTTCTTTTGATTACCGCAGACTTTCTATGCAGTGAAAGTTCCTCGTCTTCTGTTTTCATATTTTGATGCCACCGTTCGTTCTTCCTACTCTATGTTGGTGCCAAAATAGGAGTCCACATTTCCAGGGGTTTTTCTCCTAGTACAATTTTGCTATCACTTGCCAAATTTATTATCATAAATTTTGTCTTTTCTCTGTGAATTTTCATGCCAAATTATTAACTTCTCATCCAATATTCTCATTTGGTCCAGAATCTGATTTCGATTATGGAACAAAGGGGTGGAAAGTTCAGTGGCAAAATCTAAATCATCATGCTGTTTCATCCAAGTCCACTGCATTCCATTTCTGGTGGTTGTTGGTGTTTTCATCATCCCATCTATGCACAGTATGAACAAAAATGGTGATGAAGCAATCCCCTGCCATACTCCTAATCTTATCTTGAAGGGTTCTGTACGCTGTCCTTCATATTCCCATTTCATGTCTTCATATGTTTCCTTAATGGGTTAATAAACGTATCAGAGACTCCTTAGTGCCTCAGCTGTTTCCACAAACTTTTTAGTTTACAAATTCAATGTAAATTCATTGATAACAAAAATTATAACCTGTGGGGAAAAAAACTGCCGAAAAACAATTTAAAAAAAAAAAAAGAATAAAAAAGACAATGCTTGGCAATATAATGCTCTTCTACCATAGGTTAAGCATGTGTCAGATCGTGCAAACAGGCCTAGATCAATAAACCACACCATGATCCTTCACTTCATATATTAATTCCCCACTGTGGTGTTATGATTTTTGTCACACTGGTGACAATGCCAATATTTGTCATAACGCTATGTGTATCTGTGCTGCAGGTAACGTACACAAATTTAATATCATGCCACAGTGGCAAACTAAGTGAAGTTTTAAAGTGTCGTGTAGCTGTCAAGACGCTAAATATATGACGCAAACAACAGATTTGTGTTTACACTACACTGTGCATTATTTAAACTGTAACTGTTAGAAAACTGCCATAATAGAAATTCGCTGTCACTCAAACTTACTATGGAACAAGCAACAGTGTAACAAACCTAAATAGGTAATGCGGATATGCTAGGACAAAGAAAATACCTACAGCCAAAAAGGTGTTCATCAGGGACAAACAAACAAAAACAGAAGAGAAAGTTAGGTACATAAAAAACGAACAAAAAGAATATGACCTGTAAATACAAATATCCTCTGTTGCAGTCACTGATTCCAAGTGGAGACTAAAAAGCCCTTATTCTGACTCAATTTTGAAAAACTCTTTTGAGCTGCCATTTTGTTTAACTTGAATCGGTGACAGTGACATCAGATACTTCTATATCTGGGTCATATCATTTCGATTAATTTTTTAATGTATTTAACTCACGTTCGTCCTCCTTGGATTTCATTGTATGTCTCTCATGAAGGCCTTGAGGCAGCAACATAGACATTTTCTTTGCCTATTTTTTGTTTACCCTACTGCTTATCACTGTCTTACTGCTGTCCCCCTCATTTTCTTATGGAGCAAGCAAGAAATACTAAATAATTACCGTAGCCAAACTGACATCCACTACAAAAGAGTTTATGTCATGAGTGGTCTTTGGCAGTGCTTCCAGGCAGGACACAACTGACAAAACCCCCGTTTTGACTTTCTTGGCAAGTTTGTCTGAAAGTAAGATGTTAACGATGAACTCAAATTGCATCTTATAAAACACCTCTACAAGTGCTCATCAAATTATCATTACCATCATCAACATCGTGTGCCATGCCAAACTTCATAGATGAAACACTTGCCACAATTTTTAGTCTGTGAAGCTCTCTTTCCCTTATGTTGTTGATACCTTCATGAGCCCGACACCTTTGTGAGTCCACTGCCTTCTCTCGCTGATGTCTCCTTATCGTTCTTTTTGCCGTCATCATCATAACCTTTCAGCTCCCCAAGGAGCATAGGCCTTCAACAAACTTATGTTGGTGATGATGATGATGATGATATCTAATGAACTGATCTTTGTTCATGACTCCTGTATATCATCTCATCTTTGTGAAATTAGTAAAATAATTTATTTTTGAGACTTCCGTGACTTTTTTTTTTTTTTAAGACAAAGCAAAAGCTGATATGTAACATTAATACCAACAATCTGCTACCAATGTCAAACATGGATATTATCAAAATCAAAAGCACAGAAATGCTGTAAATGTCAGTGTAAGAGACACTCAGCTAAACAAAAATAGGTAATGTGCCTTACTAGATCAGCGTCAAAGAGAACTGCATAAGTGGTAATACCGCAATGACTGTTGCGACGGTCATTGCAGGATTACCGCATAAGTTGTGGTCTTCATCAGATACAAATGAACAATAAACAAAATAGAAAGAAAGCAAAAAACTCATTTAAATGTTAGTGTAAGAAACACAAGAAAAGAATAACCAGGAAATTTGTGGAAACTAAACCACTGGGAGACAGCAAATAAAAAATGGTATGGAGAACTAACCAGAATGCAGCCAAATCAACTACCAACACAGGCTTTGAACAACAGAAAAATCTGGCTACTGGGCAAGAGGACACTCAAAGGGAAGATGATGGTAAGCTAATGTTAAACAAACCTGGACGCAACATTGCGCGATGCTGTGTACGAATGGAAACTAATGGTATAAATGTCAATAAAACATAAATAAGAAGTCATTGTTAACTTTAGAGTGTAATAACTAACGCTGGATTTACACATGCGATTACATGTGTAAATTACACATTATGCACTGACCTGAATCAAAATGGCCAATTCTTTTTAGATTGCGGCTTTCATCAAAGTAATTGTTAAACCCAGCTTGCCTGAGGTAAAAGACAACAGAGCTATTTTATAAAATACAATCAAGTAACAAGAATCAACATGGAATTGAACACTTATTCAATATTTCACCATCATTTTACTTTATGCTTCAGACAGAGCATTAGCCACCACTGCAGCTTGTCCTCCTTGCAGAAAACCTGCACCAAGCATTCATATGCTCTTGTAGCAGTGGCTTCTGTTGCAATTTGTTTTTCATGATGAGATTGCCAGCCCCATGCACCAACTCATATTAGCCACCTTGTACAACACGCCTGATGGAGTAGTAGTCCCATTCCTTCTTTATCGGAGGAGAACTACACGGGGCAAATACAATATTTACTTGTTCTTCTTCTTTCTTTGATCCTTAGCCGCAGACCGTCAAAGCAGTCAGTGGCCATCACGCCTAGTGGCGTCTTGTAGGGCAACAACAAATTGATTCCACTTTGCTCGGTCGGCGGCCATCCTTCGTACAGTGCCCCAACTCTGGTTCATTCTTTGCATCGCAGCCTCCACAGTCCTCCGCCAGGTTGTTTTTGGTCGGCCTCTCTTTCGCTTTCCTTCAGGGGTCCAAAGCATAGCTGTTCTTGTGATGGCATCGGGGTCTCTTCTGAGGACATGGCCAACCCAGCTCCAGCGTCTGCCAGCTATGATAGTGTGCATGTCCTCTTGCTTGCTCCGAGTAAGCAGATCATGGTTGGTGATGGTATTCGGCCAAAAGATTAGGTGAATTTTTCTTAGGCATGTTGTGTGAAAAGAGGACAATTTTGACATTTCCTTCTCTGTAACTCTCCAGCATTCCGCACCATAGAGAAGCACAGAAAGCACACAGCTCTGATATAATCCTAATTTTGTGCATGTGCTGTATTGAGAGGACTTCCAGATGTTGTTTAGGCTAAAAAAGGCTGTTCTTGCCTTATTCATTCTGATGTTGATGTCTTTGCCTGCCACGCCGTCTGGTGTTACTATGCATCCTAGGTATGTGAAGGTGTCTGTCTGTACCAGTTGCTGATTCCTTACTGATATGGGCTCAGGGTTGCTCACATTGAGCGTCATGACCTCTGACTTCTTTAAATTGATGTTCAAGCCCACCTGCTGGCTAAACTTATTATAAGTCTATCCGTTTTTTCCTGGATGTGTTGATGTGAATGTGCTAGTAGTGCAATGTCATCTGCATATTCCAGATCTTCCAATGTAGATATTTACTTGTGTCGGAACAAGAACAAAAAAAAAACAAAGAAAAGCCATTTTATTTTCTGCTTAAAAGCAGACAGAAAATTTTTAAGCACCTGTACTACAAGGCTTTGCCCATTTCAATTTAAGGGAACAATAATAAAGATTACTTGTACAACTTCCCCTGAGCTTTCACATCTAACCAAACTAAATATAAAATTAATGACGTCACTCAAATATTACAAAGGCAGAATACAATAATAAAGATTATTTGTACAACTTCCCCCGAGCTTTCACACCTAATCAAACTAAGTATAAAATTAATGACATCACTCAAATATTACAAAGGCAGCATACTCATGGCTTATAACAAAATTTGTGTGTGAATAATGGCAGGGAGAACAATGAGCTGATACCTTGCAACAACCTACACAAAAGATCTGACATTATAGAAAGAATCCTCTCACCTGTCAAGCAATGGATTTTTTGCAACATAAACTGAAAACTGTGCCTAAAAGTGATGAGAAAACAAAAATTTATTAAATTATGGTAGCAAAATACTTGCAGAAACCGTAGTGAAAGTGATATTATAATTCCTCAATACAAAAAAGTCTGAGTAATTAAAATGCTATACTCTTTTGTGAATTAATGATATATACTGGTCACTTTAGGTACCATTTATATCACAAGTACAGGATTGGTCCAACAGATCTCTGCTCCTGTAGCACCAGCCTCATGACAGCGGAACATGTGCTCCAGTCCTGCCCAACTTACAGCAGTGAACAGATTGGCATATGGTAACAACCCACTTCTCTCAACGAAAATCTGTTTGGAGATGACAGGAACCTTGAGCTGACTGCTGCCTTTAATTATTAGTCATTAATGTAGAAGTCTGAGGGTGAACGAAGAAGGAGAAGAACAGGAAGAAGAAGAAATAAAGATGAGGATATTTTATCTCTATACAACATTCCAAAAGTCTGGGTGTGTCCATTAATCATCATCATCACCCTTCAGCTACCCAAGGAGCATAGGCCTTCAACAAACTTATTGCCAATCCTTCCTGTCCTGCGCCATCAGCTCAAGGTCTTTACATGTCCTCATTACTTTCATATCTGTCTCCAGTTCTCTTCTCCATGTGTCCTTTGGTTTCCCCCTACCTCTTACCCTGGGGATTCCAGAATAAGGACTGCCTTGTAATGCTTGATTTCTTTTTATTTCCAAATATTTCCCAATGCAGTGACAGCTCATCTAGCCTTTTGCATTTTTATTCTGATATCATTATCTGCCATTGTTCTATACTGCCACCAAGATATATGTATGATTCTTCATCTTGTAGGGGTTTTCTTATGCACAATCTTGTTATTGTCTTCTCCCAGTGTATTTTCAGACCTATTTACCATGACCTTTCTTATTGAGTATTTTCATTCTGTCTCGCACCTGATTACAGCTATGAGACATAAGAGCCAGGTCATTGGAAAAATCTAGATCGCCAAAGCTGTTTAGTCGTGATTCCATCTTGATCACTGCATTGCATTTCTGTTGGCTGAAGTCGATGTATTCAAAACCCAATCAACAGCCAATAAGAAGATAAATAGTGCAAGAGGCATCCTTGTCACACTTCAGTTCTTATCAAAAATGGTTCTGAAAGTTGTACTTCATGTCAGTTAATACATGTGCCCAAATCAGCCACACTAACTACAGAGATGTCAATCTGTCAGTACTTTCTAAACATGACTGTAAAAACATAATAAAAATGAAACACTTTTTAAATTGTGAGAGTATTACATCACAGGAGGTTAGAAGATAGACTGAAAATACAGGGGAGACAAATAAAGTGGTATACAAACAAGAAAGTATATTATATATATTTGTAGGACAAATCTGTAGGAAGAAAAAGGGGTCTTCTTCTACAGGTGTCACAATGTAGTGAAAGAGTACGGGAACAATGGGTTCTTATGTTAGCATCAAGCATCAGCACAGCTGTTTGCATCAAGATTTGCCAGCAGTTCATGTTTGGTTACAGGTACTGGATACCTACATAGGAAAATAGGAGTTCATGCTTGGCAGGTGCCATATGGAAGACAACTATTAGTAATTTCACTTTTACTAAAGACAACTGCTAATACTTAGAATGTTAACCCTCTATTGGGCCATTTATGAAATAGTTGGAAAAAAAATTCTTGGAGTGGTTTTTGTGGCTGTCCCATGTCTGAAAAGTGGTGTGAAGGTTAATTTTGGGCAAAAAAATGTTTAGTTAGTGTTTTATGGGTATGTTGCCAATTGGCAACAAATCACCATTAAGGTTGGGAACATTTATTGTTGCCATTTGGCAACATATATCTTTTAACTATGTTTTTATGTCTAACAACATCTATTTCACCTTTTTTTACTCCCTACCTACATTTAATATTTAAACAGTAAATAGCAGACAACAAAATTTGTGAAACTTCATGAAGTTAAGTGTAATTTATACAGAAAATGCCACACATACAATGAAACATATAGTTACTGAAAAAAAAAAAATCTTCTGTCTCGTGACTCAATCACAGCTCCACACTCATGTTTCATGAAATACTTTGAAACAGTTTGAATGTTTATTGAGGCACAAGTGTAGGTTACACTTCTCACAGACAGTTCTGGAGTACCCCTTGCATCCAGGAAGTTTGCATCTCCCTTTGTTGGTGACGGAATTGGGGCTGTGGCCAACATTGTCAGTTCTGACATGAAAAGGAGGTACATTTGCTGTTTGCCCTCTCTTCTTTTTAGCCACCAGCTGTGTCTCAGTGCTTCCTGATGGCCTTCCCCTTTTATTATTTTCACTTTTTCCTGCTTTTAGGAGACACAAAGCAATCTGCAACTTGAAATCAACTAATGGTAGTCTGTCCTTTTTTTCCATACCATCCTTACACACATCTGAACAATAAGTTAGCCAAGCTTGCACCACAGAAACATCCAGGAAATGAAACAATATTCTGTGGTACCATTTCTTGGATCTAATAGGTATACGATAGAGTGCCAGCAAGGAGTCCAGCAAATCTACCCCTCCCATGAACATGTTATATTCTTTCACAGCTGCAGGGCAAGAAATGTGTATTTCCTTCTTGGCTTTTCTGTCCCATCTTCTGACTACACATTCTGGTTCAACTGCTGCATAGGTGCTTAGCAGTGTGACTGCTTTATTGTCATACCATTTGATAGCTTTCAATGTGGCTCCGTTTGTTGCTGCAGTACAAACAACAGATGACCCTCTTCCTTTCGTTTTCAGTTCCTTATCGGAACACAGATTACACCCTTTCAGCCGGTTTGCGCGGACAGTGCCAAGACATGCAATGCCTTGTTTCCAGAGGCATGCCTGCAATGCTGGCGAATTAAACCAGTTGTCAAAATATACTTTATGCCACACATTTTTAGGGATACGTTGAAGAAGTCTCAGCACGATATTAGCTGATGCTCCTAAATCAGGTTGGCCAGGACACACGTCAATTTTTCCAGTGTAAATTTCAAAATCATGAATCAAACCAGAAATGCTTGAACAAACGAAGACTTTATAGCCCCACTTTTTGGGTTTCTTTGGGTTGTACTGACGCAGAGATGATTGACCTTTGAATGGGATAACTTGCTCATCAATGCTCAGCCTTTCTGCTGGTTTGATTGAATTGAATTTCACTTTCAGAGCGTCAACTAAAGGTCTTAATTTGAACAATTTGTCGCCTTCATTGTCTTGCTGCTTGTTGTTGTCATTGCAGTGAATGTTACTTTTGATTTCTTTAAACCTCTTGTTCGTCATAGTATCAGCAACAAGTCCATAGCGCGTTGTAGAGTCCCAGTACAATTTACAACTGGGCATTCTAACAATACTCATCATAAACGCAATTCCAAAAAACTGTTCCAGTTCTGGCTGGCTCAATCTGAGAGGCTTCATGATGTTTTTCTGGATGCTGTACTTGTTTGATTCAGTGACCATATGTGCCATTGTATCATCATCAATGAATCTGCGGAAGTATTCTATTGGTTCTGAGGTAACTGATACGTGTGCCGAATCACCAGAGAAGGGCGGAGCTTCAGAAGATACATCTGAGGCTTCACGGTGTCTCCATAGCATCCGACGACGATCAAAGGTTACATCTGTGTCCTCCAGCTCTGATGCAGATGATTCTGAAAAAAAAGAAAACAAAGATATTAATTATCTGGCAACATAAACAATCATTTATTGGTATACTGGTGTACATGTTATTATTCTGATAATAGTAATAATGATAAAAATTATTCTAATCCACATTATGGTATAAAGCGTTCCACAAGTAAGTCTCCGTCAGCCGATATTTAGTACCTGATGGACTAGGCTGAAACTGTACATAGGTTGTACACTGATGGACAAGGCTACAACTGCAGTCTGAAATAAAGTGGCCACATTAAAAAAAAAACATCAATTAAATTCAACAAACCTGAATCGGTTGTGTCCGAGGAAGGGCCGGGTTGCCACGTGTTATCCAGGATGTCTTCAGCCTCACTGTCTGACAGCTCACTATCGCTAGAAGCCTCAGGTATTGGTCTATAGATTGTAGTCTTTTGGCTGTAAAACTTTTGAGGATCCATTGTGTTTAACTGTAAAAAAAAATTTAAAAAAAATGACAACATATACATTTTGTAATTCAAAAGTTTTTCATCACAAAATTGTTTAATCTCATCTGATGATACATTATGTTTTGTGATTACTGGCAATTTTAGTGGTTATCATGTGTAGTTTAGTTCTAAAAGTCAAGTCTAGATGAAGTAAATATGTTTTATTCATTTACAATATTATTAGTAATTTATACTGTAATTCTACTATTTACATTGACCTTTTTAGGATACATAAAATTGCAAATAACAACTTTTTTTTAAATGATGAAGTTTAATCAATTATAATGAGAATAAAATACTAATGTTGTTGATTACAGAGAAATACAACATTAAATATCATTTATTAGGTAAAAAGCAACTGTTGCCAATTGGCAACATGAAGTGGTTTTTATTCCTTAATCGACTTTTGTTGCCAAATGGCAACATACCTAAAATGTAAAATAAGAGTAACTTATTTTATTTATTTATAACTATTAAAGCATTTGTTACAAAGATAAGTGGTTTAAGTTACTCAACATATTTTTTATACACCGTTTTCATAAGGAATTTTAAAAAATAATGTGAAGTAAACTCACCTCTCAATTCGATCTTGCAAACCAGCTACCATGCCTTGACAAAAGAGTGCGTGAAAAAAAAGTATTTCTCCGACAAATGAGTTACCCGGTAATTTAAAATTGGGAATGTTTCTAGAACACAATAAAACAAAAAAATTATTAATTTGAACGCCGGATAGTGAAATAGATGACTTTAAACGGTATGTTGCCAAATGGCAACAAGGCCCAATAGAGGGTTAAGTGATACAATCATCCTACTGTTGTGAAGGACATGAGATTATGAAGCTAGAAGAAATACCTATACTTCTCGATCAGTAAGATCCAACACATGTTCATTACGCTTGCTACTTGCACTCTATCTATTGACATTATTATATGTCAAGCTATGATAACCAAAAACTACGGTATCCACTATACTGCAAGAAACTGAGATGTACTGCTGAAATAAACATTATCTGTACTGACACTTAAACACTAACAAGTCTTATATTAAATAAGATTGTTCATGAAAACTGATCATCAGGATCTAGACTAATTTGTAACTGTGTACCAGCGGTGACTTTGTTGTTGGGACATTGTCATGACACCAAAAGTAAACCACAGGTCGTGGTAATCTCTAATGCCTAGAATCTCCTACTGGTTGAACCTGAAACATCCCGGTCACAAAATTTGTTGCAGAAAGCTGAAGAAGATTATAACAGCTGGCTTTGTACTTAAAAGATCTTTACAGAAAAAAACCTCAAGAAGCCAATTTAAAAAGCACTGATAATTCATAATTTGAGAGGTCATTCTTGTTTCAGGTCAACAGGGACATTTCTGAAAACTGACCACACAAGAAAGCTACTCTGACACATTCTGTTAAACTTCTTTTCAACAAATGAATAAATAATGTTTCCCATTAAATTAACTCAAAAAAAAAAAATAAATCTCACGTTTTCATGATATGCTGGCACAAGTTCACGACGTCTGTCAGAGTCATAGATTGAGTAATACTCCTTGATAAATAAAACAACCAGGTTCTGAACTTCATCATTCACAAAGTAGCTTCCCTGTCAAACATAAAACCACAAAGGAAAATCACCTGGAGAACAATCTGCAGGATAAACAAAGATAAGTAACTCATTTCAACTAGATCAATAAATAATATATACAAATGCTGGAATGTAAAATTTGACATGGCTGCCAACACATCAGAATGTATTTAAGCTACATTTCTTACTTCTTGACTGATGTATTACTTCTATATTATTATAATCTAAATCGGAAAAATAGTTTGTTACATTTTATTGGCACATCATTATCACTCTTCAGCTCCCCAAGGAGAATGGGCCATCAACAAACTCATTCAAGTCCTCCTGTCCCACGCTATCAGCTCCAGGTCTTTCACTGTCTTCTCCATCACTTTCATTTCTCTCTCTAGTTCTCTTCTCCATGTGTTTTTCAGTCCCTCTCTACCTCTCACCCTTGGGTGAGTCATTATGGAATCATTATATTTCACCAGTTCAAGTGATTACTCGAATTCACTTGAATTCCAAGTTAAAACATTTACAAATGTAAAGATCAACTTTGATTCTACTTGATTCACTGCCACATATGATAGAGCGACCATATTTAACAACTGTACTTGCACACACCAGATACGTCGATTCACTGCCAATGCTATATTCTCCAGTGGCATTCCAATCCATCATCTACCCACTACCGGTATTCGACCACAGTGTTTTACATTCTGATACAAAAGACTGTGGGTGATAAAATAATGCAAAAATTATTTTCCAACTGTCGCCGAGATACAGGCTTCCTGTTTGTTCTTTGGTTTAATTTTTTTTTAAATATATATATATGCCTCCTCCTTCACTGGTTTTCTATGTGTTTTGTGTGTATGTTTGGGGGGTGTATGCTTCCCATTTGCATCTGCATAAGAATCTTAACCATCAAGGCCAAAAATAGTGTCCTCCAAATGTTTTTAAATTGAAAAAAAAAAAACAAAAAAAAACAGAAAGTAATTCTGCACCAATGTCACATAAATGACTGAAATGCAGCACAGAATAATAGCATGCCGCTGCTTTTATTAACGACATGGATAGCTGACAGCAGAGAATTAAGACATGGTGTAGCCAATAATCAGCATATCTGTAATTCTGACATGATCAAGTAGGAGATTAGAACTAAGAACATGCAAGTCCAGTATTTATGTTAAAGAGTGCTTTTACCTTAGTGGTTGGAAGAGTTACAATATTCTCCAGGTCAAAGGTAATTGGAGGCGGAAGGTCCTTTCCATCCTGGTGACATACATGAAAGCATAACAAATAAGCAAATAACACAGCGCTTCTAAGAAATCATATATTCTTCATAGCTGCATATGTTACTGTTTTCATTCTCTAACATTTCTTCATAATATACATCGGGCTGTTGCGTGCTTCCAAAGCAGGTGCAAGATATTATATTAACATAATTAAAGCCAACGAAGTTAAATTTAGTTTTTCCTATATCTAAATCAGGGTTTCTTAACCTTTTTTGTGCCATGGACCATTCTGATTGTCTGATGAAGGCTATGGACCCTCCTGATTGTCTGATGAAGGCACTGGACCCTCCTGATTGTCTGATGAAGGACATGTACCCTCCTGATTGTCTGATGAAGGCCATGGACCCTTCTGATTGTCTGATGAAGGCACTGGACCCTCCTGATTGTCTGATGAAGGACATGTACCCTCCTGATTGTCTGATGAAGGCACTGGACCCTCCTGATTGTCTGATGAAGGACATGGACCCTCCTGATTGTCTGATGAAGGCACTGGACCCTCCTGATTGTCTGATGAAGGCACTGGACCCTCCTGATTGTCTGATGAAGGACATGTACCCTCCTGATTGTCTGATGAAGGCCATGGGCCCTCCTGATTGTCTGATGAAGACCATGGGCCCTCCTGATTGTCTGATGAAGGCACTGGACCCTCCTGATTGTCTGATGAAGGCCATGGGCCCTCCTGATTGTCTGATGAAGGACATGTACCCTCCTGATTGTCTGATGAAGGCCATGGGCCCTCCTGATTGTCTGATGAAGGCCATGGGCCCTCCTGATTGTCTGATGAAGGCTATGGACCCTCCTGATTGTCTGATGAAGGACATGTACCCTCCTGATTGTCTGATGAAGGCCATGGACCCTCCTGATTGTCTGATGAAGGCCATGGACCCTTCTGATTGTCCGATAGCTATGGATCTCTTTGATTGTCTAATGGGACCCAAAGATGCAGCAATAGAGAATGCATTCAGTGACCCATAGCTTGACTGCTTGCGTCAGGGTCAGCGAACCAGAGCTGACCAAGACCCTACTCCACCTCCACGTGGTGGTCTTGGAAAAAGGCTGCATCACTGCAGTCTGGCTGAGAGAGTAGGGATCAAAGAGGGAAGGCAAACCCGGTCCCAAAAAATGCTGTGCTGAAGTCGGATGTGTCGGCCGAAAGGCGCAGATATCGCAGCTCCGGTGTAAACAGACACAACGCAACCAACGTCCTCTTCAGGACAAACGAGGAAGAAGAAGAAAAGATTGTCTAATGAAAGCTATGGATCTCTTTGATTGTCTGATGAAGCCTATGGATCCCTTTGATTGTCTGAAAGCTATGGACCCCATCTTCAAAAACAATTTACATAAAAGCTTAATATAAAAAAATGTACATTAAAAATTTTAGATTATGCACAGGGACCCTAGAATTCATTCATGAACCCCCTAGGGGTCCGTGGATCACGGTTAAGATAAATAATAATAATAGCCCCTTCAGTCATAAATGACTATGGGAATGCGCCCCTGAGGTGACAGCCCTCAGCTGCTTATTTTCCGTTTCCTCCTCTCTTCTGCTTGCTGTGAGAGCTTCTTTTCACCCAATCTGAGGTGGCGCCATAGACAGAATCGCCACTTGGTGCGATCAGCAGCTTCATCCTCCCAGGTTGCTGGATTTATGTCCAGTGCCTTCAAGTCCCTCTTGCACACATATTTGAACCTCAGCTGCGGTTGCCCAGATGTTCTTCTGCCTTACAGTTAAGAAACCCTGGTCTAAATCATCATCAAGTAGTATGTCCTTTGCAGAACGTCGCTCTCATCACAGCCCGCCTGAAAGACTCTCGGTCTCTATCCAGCCCTCCTGCCTCCTCCATTGTCATGTTCAAGGTGTCTTCAATGTCCTGTGTCCACCGTCGTCTTGGTCGGCCCCTGTCTCACTTTCCAGGTACCATACCCTCCATCACTGTTCTCTCCAAGCCACTATGACGTTTAATGTGGCCAAAGTATTTCAGTTTCCGGGACATGATATTGTTTATGAGCCAGTCTTCCTCGATGGTCAGGCTGTGCAGGATGTCTATATTTTGGTCTAAATCATAAGGAATTTTTTTTGTGTGGTGATGTCAGTGGATGATGCAACAGATGGTCAGTCAAAATAAGATTAAGAGACAATAATGAAAGTGAATGCCTGGCGGGCTAGACTCCAGTCCTTGCAGCCGTGATATAAAACAGACTTGAAGTTACTTACCAGCTTGACAACTTTAGGAAACTTTTTGCGTACAGCACTGGTCCACGAAATGAAGGCAAAAAAGAAAGAAATAAGACATACAATGATTAGTAGTAACATTTACTTATGAAACAATGTAGATATACAGATAACAAAAAAATGTTGACAAACAAGTTTAAAAAAAAAAAAAAAAAATTCAACAATCTACAGCTTCTAAGTCTGCACTACATAATATTTATGAGTGGGTGGTCAAAGGTTAAAATGAAATTTATGCTTTGTGCCATTCTCAGATTAACAAGCATCACCAGCAAGCTATATCACTGTCATGTTCAGTAACAAAATTATTCATTAATGAGCAAATAACCCGCCCAAAACACGAAGGAAAATAATTGCGTTGTGCCCTTTTTGCTGCATGTCCTCATATTGACAGAAATTCTCCTGCGGTCATTTCATTCCATTTCAACGGATGTTTGTAGTCAGATTTATCATGACTTAAGGTATGCACTATGAAAAAAATTGAAAGGCCTGCGTGCTCTTTCATCAGTGTTCACTTTAGCTTTCGCCTTACAATGCATGCTTTTTCCATATTTTCCCAAAAAGCTGGTGGGATTTTTTCATTCTTCATTACAGGAGGTTTCACTTCGACAATTTGAGTATTATGTTACTAATCGCAACTTTTCAAAAATTGAGATATCACCCCAGTCATGTTCTGAGTTCTTGGAAACACAGAATCCTTATTAACAATGCTTAACAAATTTTTTAAATTAAAGTCATTATTTTAGATTCTGTCCATTATCAAAAGACGCTGTGGTAAAACACATATACTCAACCATTTAAACTTTAAGTCTGCATAGCTGTTACTACAAAGGCTAATTAATTATAAGTAGTGAAGCAAATAGTTTTTTTTTTTTTTTCAAATAAGAGTAATGAATGTATGAAATAAACTTTGCTATCAAACATATAGAAATAACTGATTAAAACAACCCCCCAAGCATGTGCTCTACTTCTGTTATGTTTCGCTGACAAAAGCTAGTGCCCTACTTCTGTTATGTTTCACTGACAAAAGCCAGTGCCCTACTTCTGTTATGTTTCACTGACAAAAGCCAGTGCCCTACTTCTGTTATGTTTCACTGACAAAAGCCAGTGCCCTATGACATTTACTATGCTTTGAGCTAACAAACTGAAACAACAGCATAGGCTGATGTTTAAAAAAAAAAAAACACTATAAAAGATGTATACTTCAACGATTGTTATATATGTGCTGAAAAAAATTTATTTATTCAAGACACTATTGCACAAACTCATCTATTCAAGTGCTCAATGCTGAATATTCAAGTATGTGTCGTTTAAAGTATTTTGCCGCCAACGCATGCAGCGTGGCAGCTTTGCTCTGGTTTAAAAGAATAATTAATACTGTGACCACAGGCAGATTTCACTTTTGGAACCTCATACACTGCTTCTTTCAAAAACCACTCTCTTATTGGATTTCCATCTTGCATCAATCCAAATTCATTTTCAGCATTGCAGACATAGCTTTTACATTGATCTTGCAAGCTGCAAAGAGAAGTGCTGCTGAAGGGGCCAAAAATTCTTGCTGAAAGTTTAACATGTATTAGAAGAGAAAATAAATTACTGGACGCAACATAAGTACTGATAACTGGAGTGAATGAAAAGAGTTAATTAAAACTTCAGAAAGAGGCAGACCAGTAACTTAAGAAATGAAAGCAAGAAATGTCCCAAAGCATTATGTAGGTCATATGATTTGTTAAATAATAAATTTTGTAAAGAAAAATATGTAGATTAAGGAGTCCAACAAAGCAAAAGAGCATTTCTGAAACAGTGCACTAAGGAAAGATAATAAAAGTCATCTTCACCAAGGATGTAACACACGACGTTTCCAAAATGTTGAGCTGCATTCTCAGCAACATCATGAACATGACAAGCACCTGCATGGTTTACTCATGCCAGGTCAGTGTTTTCAAGACAGCCACCATATCAGTGGTGTTGAACCATCAAATCTGCCACTGATACTGTCATTTTTCATAAGTCAATCAATCACACAACTTATCTCAAACCTCCGCGCAAGCCTCAGCTATGACCACTGCAGGAGCTTGGACAGCAATATATTGTGTGATGACAGACAGAGCACAACTTCACTCTGACAACCTTCACTGAGGAGGCTCGGTGAGGGTTATCAGGTTGAGGGCATATATTGTGCAAAAGACCACTGTGAGTTACAGGCTGGCTGTCTTAATAGCTTTCTGGAACTGATGTACTATCATCACCCCTGTTAACTTTTACCGTAAAGAAAGAAGCCACTTTCTCATGCTGCCTGCCCTGTGGTCAAATGGTCATGTTCAAGGGGTATTCCTTTGGCATGTCATTTGTTTACTTGCTTACCAGTAGCAATTATTCAGGACAAATACAAAATTTACTGTTATCAAACACGTCTTGGTTCAGACATGCTTGTATCTAATTCTAGCCAACCCATTTATAAAAATGGATGGTGTATATTCCCTTTTGTTGCAGCTATTCCTTCCCTACTTCAGTGGTTTCACAAAGGTGAAAAATGAAATGGCCTTTTTCAAAACTGCATGAGAGATCATGCTTCTATTATAATGTGTTCAAAGATATTGATTTTCTATAAAATATCATTTATATCATATGTGCATATACACACACCATATATGTGCATGTGTTTATGTGTGTTAAGTACACACATTAGATATTTGCACATTCTCCAAATGCAAGAATGTTTACACATTCAGGTTTCTCAGAATACCTACCACGCATGTTTAAATATCATTTATTTACCAAGACAGAATCATAACTAGACCCAAAATGTTCAATAAAATGTATGCATTTCTGAACAAACAGATCTAATTTAGAAAACAGCCCATAGTTTTTCATCTGCAATTTTTAAAAATAAATAAATAAAAAACCAGATATCTTTCTGTGCTATAATAAATATAAATGCAATGATCTGCATGTAGTTTAGCTTTATTTGTTCTGCCTGTAGTTAAGCTTGCTTTGATCTGTATGTAGTTTAGCTTACTTAGTTTTTTTTTTTAATCAACATCTCAGTGAAACGTTATCTTAAATATATTTCACCTCCACTTTTGTTAACCTATTTCATGTATCAGTATGAAAAACCTCTATTCACAAGTCAGTGCTGTCTTAGGGCACCCAGATTAGAAAAGGTTTTTTTCTACCTCTCTAAACACCAAATGTATATTTATTAAAATAAATACAAAATAATATCACCTGAACATGACAGACAGCTATTTGGCATGTCTGGATAATCTGAATATACTTCAAACAAACCAACAAGATGGAAAGTCACAAAGCATAAATTTTGTTTTAAATCTAAAAAAAAATATATCTCCTCCCACTCATCTGCCACAAAATGACATCACCGATTTATTTAAAACAACAGCACATAAATTTAACTCTTCTTTCAACTGTTCTCACTAGTTCTATGTGTATGCTGTTAAATGTTCACATAAACATTCAATAAAACAATAGTACATAAATTAAACTCTCCTTTCAATTGTTCTCACTAGTTCTGTGTGTATGCTGTTAAGTGCACATATACATTCATTTGAATGCTGTAACCATACGGTTATAAAACTTACTAATGACAAAGGCATTACAATGCAATGATAAAGGTTTAAGACTAAAGATAAATACAGGAAAGGGAGAAAAAAAAATGTAAATGAAGAATAGTCAACAAGAACAGAGCAAATGAATACCATAGATCAAGACATTAAAGAGAACAAACATTTGTCGATGAAGAATAGTCAACAAGAACAGAGCGTACTAGAGGAAGATCATGTGCAACAAAGAATATTAAAGGCTGAGAGATGAAGATAATATTTCTTTCCTTTGATGTGCTCACATTTTACATTCAGTAAAACTGATTACCAGGCAACTTTTATACTGGAAAACCCCTGGGTATAAGAGGTAGACTTAGATGTAAAAAACACAAGGAGAAGAGAACTGGAGACGAGATGATGGCATGTGACAGGAGGATCTGATATGAATTTGTTAAAGGCCTATGCTCCTTGTGGAGCTGACAGGAAAATTGAATTAGGCCAACCACAGTTCAATATCAGAATGTTAAAGCGAAAGGTATGTATAAGAGAATAAAGCTGGCTTAATAGAGCAATCTTTTTTTTTTTAAAGTTTTGCCTTGTTTTGGCGAGGCGCGTCCCGTTCAACCTAGTCGGTTATATTAGGGCGCATGTCCAAATATAAAAGACCCTTAGATAGAGCAATCAAATCATACTTCTTCTTCTTCCTCGTTCGTCCTGAAAAGGACGTTGGTTGCGTTGTGTCTGTTTACGCCGGAGCTGTGATATCTGCGCCTTTCGGCCGACACATCCGACTTCAGCACAGCATTTTTTGGGACCAGGTTTGCCTTCCCTCTTCGATCCCTACTCTCTCAGCCAGACTGCAGTGATGCAGCCTATTTCCAGGACCACCACGTGGAGGTGGAGTAGGGTCTTGGTCAGCTCTGGTTCGCTGACCCTGACGCAAGCAGTCAAGCTATGGGTCGCTGACTGCATTCTCTATTGCTGCATCTTTGTGTCCCAATCAAAACATACAAGAATAACAGCCTAAAAACAACACTCAATCTTTCTAGGATGCTTAATAGCAACAGCAGCCAGATGAAAATTGTGCATGCCATAGAGGCAACTAATTTGAGATTCTGCAAGGAGTTGGCAAACTCATGTCAAACAAATAGCCAAAAAAACCACCACTGCAAGAACATGCTGGATGCAGGCTTCCTTGCAAGTGGACAAGTAGCAGTGGTAGATCCATGCTTCGTAAAGAGCGCAAATTAAAATGATGATAATTCACAGTTGAGTCCAGAAGTTAATTTCCTAGTAACAGTTATGATTCGTTCCTTTCTTGCTAAGGATTCTGGACTAACATACTTACTGCACTTTCCATTCCACCACAATTAATCACCTTACCTTATGTAGGCACTTTCACTGGAAAAACTATTGCATAAGTCATTTCCATCCAGAACAAGCTCTGTAATATTAGTCCACCCTTTCAGCTTGTCTAACTCATCCAGCGTACGAATCTGGTTACTACCCAGGTTAAGAGACACCACATTTGGTGCTGCTTTCACAAGATCACACATGTGACCTACAGACAGGATCCTGTTTCTGCTAACATCCAGTCCTGACAGCTTAAGTCAGAATTAAAAAGGAAAATAAGAAATTAATTAAATATAACAAGGAACTTAATTAATATTAAGAAAACAAAATTAGCATATAAACTTAATGAAGTAATAAGTAAGAACTGTTATGTAACCGCAGCTGAGGTTCAAAGATGTGTGCAAGAGAGAAATGAGGGCACTGGACATAAATCCAGCAAACTGGGAGGATGAAGCTGCCGATCGCATCACATGGCGATATTGTCTACGGTGCCATCTCAGATTGGGTGAAAAGAAGCTCTCACTGCAAGCAGAAGAGAGGAAAAAACATCGAAAGGAACACCATGAAAATAAGCAGCTGAGGTCTATCACACCAGGGGCACATTCCCATAGTCAGTTATGACTGAAGGGCTATTATTATTATTATGAAGTAATGAATGGAAATTTAAAGCAAACATAAGCATTTAACAGACTTGAAATTGTGCTTTTATCCTCTTTTGTATTGCCCAATTAAAAAAAAAAAAAAACTAGGAAAGAAAGAATAAATACAATAAGTTCTTTGTTTTCACAAGTTTTGGTAAGGTGCATTTGAAGCAACGTAACCAGATTTTTTAAGCAATTTAAAGTCTCTTTTCGTGCCCATCCTGAGGTCATGTGTTTGAGGAGTTCCAGAAAAAAATCTCTACAATGGCTAAGGTACACATTATACTGCCTACCGACCAATCTGGCTCACTATACTGGACATGCTATGCACATGTAATATATGTAAATCTTCCTGTGTTCTGAGAAGGTTGAAACCTTACTTACTTAGTCGTTCCCCTTCTACCGTGAGGTTTAGAGGTTTGGAAGAGAGAGCGCCAGACTATCCTATCAGCTGTCTTCCTCCTGGTCTGGTTCCATTCTAGTCCTCGGTCCTTCAAAGATTGTCTAATGTTGTCCTCCCAGCGGATTCTGGGTCGTTCTGTGGGGGGGGGTCAAGATCCCTGGCTCTTTGTTTCCCATGCTTGTCGTGGTAGCCGATCTTCTCCCATTCTGCAGACATGGCCAAACCATCTTAGTTGGGACTGTTCTACTTGGGTCTGCAGGGGATGAGATTTTAGGCCTTGACGTATCGTCTGGTTGCGGACCATGTCTCTTCTTGTTACTTCAACCACCTTCCTCAGATATCTCATTTCTGAGGTTTGGATCTGGCTTTTGTGGGTTGTAGTCATTGCCCATGACTCGCATCCATGTCAAGACTGGGACATAGGTGGAGAGGTATACAGCCATCTTCGTTTTCTTACCAACCTCTCTCTTGCTGAGGAATCCTCGATTTATGGCCTGAAAAAGTCTCCCAGCTGCTGCTTTTCGAGTGGCCAACTCTTCTTTGATGCCTCCCTTTCGGTCTTTAATAGCTCCGAGGTATTTAAAGTGGTTGACCTGCTCCATGACCTGTTCTCCCAGCTTAATCTGATGTCTTCTTTCTTCTCGCGATATCACCATGGATTTTGTTTTAGAGCTGCTTATGACTATCCCTCTCTTCTCCAGCTCTTCCTTCCAGACTTGCAGGTTAGATTGGAGATGTGCCTCTGATTTAGCAATCAGGGCAACATCATCAGCAAATGCCAGCTCTGAAATACAGACCTGTCTCATCTTCCAGTACACCACTGAATACTTTCTTGTTCTCTCCTTACATGCCTTGATGACATCGTCCATGAGGAGTATGAAAAGATAAGGTGACAGGATATCACCTTGTCTCACCAGTGGTGGTCCTGAACTCTTCTGACTTATGGTTTGCTGTCCTCACATAATTTCTGCAAGACTTGTAGAAGCTCTGTATAGCATGAATCAGAGGTGCTGGAATGTTCTTCCTTGCCAAACAGTCCCAAAGTTTGCTCCAGGTGACCCTGTCAAAAGCCTTTTACAGATCTAAGAAACAAATCTTTTACTCAAGAGCCTTTTCACTCAGCTGTCTGAGTGTGAAGATTAGGTCTTGAGTACTTCGGTTTGCTAGAATCCGCACTGGACCTTATCCAATTGTGGCTCAGCTAGGCATAGGAGTATCTGCTCTAGGATTCTAGAGTAGATTTTACCAGGGACACTGAGAAGGGATATACCTTTATGGTTACCACATTGTCGATTGTCACCCTTTTTGAAAATTGGTGTTATGATGGCAATCTCCCAATCCTTTGGTATGGTCTTGTTGCACCGCGCTGCCTGTAGGACCCTTAAGAGTAATAGGTCATCTGATGCTCCCATGTACTTAACCATTTCTGGTGTTATACCATCATACCCTGCAGCTTTGCCCATCTTGATTTTCTCCAGTGCTGCCTTCAGTTCTTCCATCTTTATGTCATCTTCAACACCATTGGTTTTCTCTTCTGTGCTAGTAGTTATCATTTCTGATGCTTGACCTTGCTCACCATCACGGAGTTCTGAGAAATATTCTTTCCATTACTTCCTTCAGGGCAGTAAGCAATTTGCCTTGCTTGTCCTTTATAAATTTGAAAGGGCATTGTTTTTTTCCTTCCATGTTATTTAGGGTCTTATAGAACAATTTCTGGTTTTCTTGCGCATCTTTTTCTAGCTTTTCTCCAAATTCTTCCTAGGACTTCTGTTTTGCTGCTAGCACCTTGTTCTTTGCTTCTGTTCTGAGTGTCACATATTCTCTATTTGTCCTGCTGTGTTTTTAGCTCCTAAGATTTGTTTCCATGCCATTTTCTTCTCTTATTTTCTCTTTGGCTTCCTCTGTCCACCAAGGTGTCCTCTTTCTCTTGTTCCCAGTCGGACTTCACCACATGCTTCTGCAGCAGCTGTCTTTATGATGTCCTTGAATTTAAGCCAGAGGGTTTCCAAGTCATCAGGTTGTTCTTCTGTGTTTCTCACTGCTGTAGCAATAAGCCGCTGATATCTGGTCTTAATTTCTGGCTCTCTCAGCTTGTAGGTCTTAATGCTCATTTCTCCCTTTCGTTTACTTAGTTTCTTGCGTGATGTTGGGCAATTCCTAGGCTGAGCAACTCTTTCAGTTGTTCTTTTTATTGTAAGCAGGTAGTGATCACTTCCAATCTCTGCCCCCTCTAGCATCCCGGACATATTTGAATGAGCTCCTCCTAACTATGGCATAGTCGATCACTGACTTCTCATTCTTTGTTGGTTCACATCTGGTGTATGCATGTATGCGCTTATGGGGGAACTTTGTGTTAGTAATGATTAGATTCTGCTCACTGCAGAATCTAAGGAGCCGCTTTCCATTGTCATTGAGAGTATCTTCTCCATATCTTCTGATAACTCCACCCCATCTAGCATGGTCATTTCCAACTCTGGCATTGAAATCTCCGAGCATGATAATTTCAACTAGGCAGTCATCCACTGTCCTTTGAAGCAGCTCAAAGAATTCCTCCTTGACCTCTGCTTTCTCATCCTCATTTGGCCCATACACTATGACCAGGTTGACTATGGTTTCTCCTTCTTTTAGTTTTACAACCATAATGCGCTCTGAGACAAAGTTCCATCCCTTGATACTATCTTTTTGGTTTTTGGGAAGGTTGAAACCTCGTATATTAAACAAGGGGGTCTGAATTCCAGTTTTAATTGGTAAGATGTGCGAATCAGACATAATTTAAAACCTTCTGTCTCCTGGTGTTATGACTTCATACTGTATAGCTTTTCATCATGTCAAAATTTAATTTAAAGCAGGTAGTAACTGTTTGCACCTCCAGCAACACTTTTATGTATCCATGCTTAATTAAATTGCTAACAATACAATTTTTATGTCATAAAATAAACTGACTCTTAAACTTTTAATGGCCCTTAAGAGCGATGCAAGAGACAGGCCATTGGCAAGCACACACAAAAATTTGAAAGAAAGGTCAGAACAAAATCTAAAGTGTTACAATAATAATAAATTTTCATTAAGCAATAATGACCCAATGAGTGCAATACAGTGAGTATTTATGAGTGTGTTAATACCAGCAGGAAGGAACATACAAGAATACCCATAACACTATTTTTTTTAAAGCACCAGATCAAGGTATTTGCAACTTCGGAAGTCAGAGTACTGTGTTGGAGGAAAGAGAAATGAGGCATTCTTTGCTACAATATAAGCTGAATTTGTTTTCTGTAAGTATTATTGATCAAATGCCTAATAGTCACACAAAAAGTTGTATGTTGAGTGTCATTGGTAGATTTATCAGGGATGTGCAACACATCCTATTATTTTACATTTTCTGAATAGGGAAAAACCTGCTCAATTTAAATGCCTACTGTTTACATGAGAGTATCAGGAATGCATTTACCCCATCAAAAGAGAACTCACTGTAGAAAATGAAAGATACTCTCTGCCAGATAATGAATTGGTGACCAGAACAATACACAATTTGTTGAAAACATTAAATGCTTATTATTAGTACACAGCAGTGCCTCCTGAAAAACTGCTACTATGCCATAAATGTTTTATTGAAAATATTATTAGAATAAAAATTTCTCACAATTAGGACCAAAAAATTATCCAACTAAAATACAATATAGGGCTTATACTTACTTCAGGTATATGTTCAGCTATAATCTTTGTGACTGCAGCCATTGTGGAAGCTCGATTTAATGGCAGGAAGATATTCTCTTTCTGAAGACCTTCATCCATGTAAAAGGAACTTAGATTCAGCAGCTGAGTTGAGGGGTCATAACGCTCACTCATCCTGAACTGTAGAAGTAAATATCAACATGATGAGGCAAATACGCAATGCAGCTTTTCACCATTCCACCTTTCTTCTTCGTCTTCTTCCTCGTTCACCCTGAAAAGGACACTGGTTGCGTTGTGTCTGTTTACATCGAAGCTACGATATTTGCGCCTTTCGGCCGACACATACAACTTCAGCACTGCATTTTTTGGGACCGGTTTTGCCTTCCCACTTCGATCCCTACTCTCTTAGCCAGAGTGCAGTGATGCAGCCTGTTTCCAGGACTACCACTTGGAGGTAGAGTAGGGTCTTGGTCAGCTCTGGTTCGCTGACCCTGACGCAAGCAGTCAAGCTATGAGTCGCTGACTGCATTCATCACTTTTGCTGTGTCTTCTTTCCACCTTTCACTCACTATGGAGCAAGGAACCACAACTGCAGCTGGTTTCCTTGCAGGAAGCCTGTGCCAAAGTATTCATGTGGTGCAGCGGTAGTTTATGTGGCAGTTTATGGATGCTTTTTAATTAGATTACCGAGCTTAAGGGGCATTTTATGATAATGCTCCTTCAGTTTCCAAAGTATCTAACTTCGAACAGGTCTGAACAGTAAAACGAACTGGATGAAAACATTTTGTTTAAAATGAACTATTTGTATAAATGTGTCTGCAAGCCTGAAATGAGCTACCTGATGTGGTACAAACCATTTTGGAATATCAAAGGATCATATTTTACATGGTGATTCATAAAAATGTTAAAAAATTATTTTTGTTTATTTATCTTCCTTACTAATTTTTTTTAATTTTTCACCAAAACTACCTTTGCTATACATAGTAAGTTTTCAACTGTATTTTTAGTGAATGTTATATCAAAATTAGTCTGTAGGTTGCATTTTGGTGTTGTCACGAGGTTAAATTCTGACAGTGGTCCCAGGGTTACCAAGTACAGTCTAGTTGCACTAAAAACCACGTACGACAGGTGTTTATGCAGATCAAATTTTGTTTGAAATATTTAATTTTGTGGACCATTATGCTCCTTGAACAAATGGAATCAATGTTGATAATGTGTGGCGTAGCTGTGTGTTCACTTTGGAGATATGGGATTTAGAATGTGGACTTGAAAGAAGGTGGATGTGTTTTTCCTTGCAGAACAAAGTGTGATCAGTGTGGAATTTATGAACAGCCAGTGCTGATAAATTGTGCCTACAACACCCAATTAAATATGAAATTAACTGATTAGATGCCTGAGTAATTTTTATGCTGAAAATATAGTTGCAACATCTGCAAATTTTACTTGCTAGATTGGAAAGTGTATTATATGGACTGGACAACCATGTTGGTCTGATCACTGGATGTGGATTTTGTTTTTTAAAGAAAGCGAATAATTATCAATGGATTACTGAATCAAATCAAGTTGTTCCTGAAGTTATTACAATTTTAGAATTTATATTCAGACGTTGCTGAATGGGACTCACTGTAAAGTTATTGTTCTTTGAGCAATTTGATAATGAATCCCTAGAAATGAATGAACCTACAACAGCAATTACCTCCATGTAATTTTACTACAGAGTTCAAACTGGACTTGCAGCATACTGGGTTGTTGTTGCTGCTGTTTAACTAGGGCTGCTGAGCTTCTCGCTCTTTTGCAGCCAATACCAAGTTGAAGACTCCTTGGTATTATCTACACTGTAGATCTAGGCTCTTCCTGTGGCTTTTCTGCCATTTCAAAACGTGTTGAGTTGAAGTCATGACCTCCAGCCCTGCTTGCATTTAAAGGAATGTCACATCCGATCCCAAACTAGCTGGAAGAAGCGCGTGGCATACTGTGCATTCCTCGCCATCCAAGGGGGCTCTCCAACTATGCAGAGCTAAAATACTGTGCTCTGGTTCTGGGCTCTCCCAAGGAATTGTCACGTCCTGCACAGAGCCACTTCTCAGCTTCCCCTGCCTATCACTGGGTCCACAGTGAGATCCTCCTGCATGCAGTCAACCAGGTCTAAGCCTGGGGTCCAAGTGACTTCTCCAAGCTTAGTGTGCACTACTGGGTTCTCAACAAGTTTCACCACAGGGGGAATCACTGGAAGTGTGTGGATGATTTCAAAAGTCAATGAGGGTGTAATTAGCCTCACAGACAGAGGTTCACTTCTACATAAGTATACTAAAGCATTGTGCATAGCTGGTGGTCATATAAAGATGACTTCAGATATGCCTCCATGCATGCATACTGGGTTAACCAGCCCGCCAGAAAAAGAGTTTAAATACCAATGGCTGACTCCAATTTTGCAGCGGTATGAAATCCTTGAGAGCTTTTTCCATTAACTAATCACCGTAAGTTGAGAAGAGGACGCTGGAGATAGGACAAACATTGAGGAAACCTGTAGATACTATACCAAGCAGTCCTTGTTCTGAAATCCACCGAGTAAAAGAGATAAAGTGAAACCAAGGAACACATGGAGAAGAGAGCTGGAGACAGACATGAAGAGGATGAAGAAGACATGAAAAAACCTTAGCAAGATGGCACAGGACAGGAAGAGTTGGCATAAGTTTGTAGAAGGTCCATGCTCCTTCGGGATATGAAGTGTGATGAATCACCTAAAGTATCATTACAAGTACATGCTGAGATACCTTAAGTTTCTCCACTGTGCTTTCATCTATGGCATGCTCTTGTGGAGCCTGAGAAGGTGACACATGGAAAACAAGTTTATGGCCATCTGGTTTGGTGATGCGTCTGCTAATGCTCCGCAAACTTTCTGCCATTGGATTTCCTTTCACATAAAAATATGCTCGTTTCTCATCTGTGGAGTACTAAGTAACATTGAAGGAATTTAAAAATTTACTAAAGCATATATGGCACTAGAGGAGTGGAGGAAAAGATTTACACTGATGTTTTACAGAACGAAATCATGAATCATCATTACACATTAGCTCTCTGAGGAGCAGAGGACTTCAATCAACATATACCAAGATCTCCTGTCTTGTGCCATTCATTCAAGTTCTTTCCATCTCTTTTTTACCCATTTTAAATCTGGTTCCAACTCCCTTCGTGTGTTTTTAGGTCTCCATTTCTTTTTTACTCTGGAAATTTCCAGAACAAAGACTGCTTTATAACACTTTCAGCTGGTTTCCTCAATGTGTGTCCTTATCAAACACCTCGATCCTTTCTTCACCTTCTATACAGATACTTGTCTTTCTATTAGGTCAACACTGATAATTTTGTCATATAGTTGTAACCCTATTCCACACAACACTCATTTATGAACCAACGTAACTTCTTGGTTGTCATTTTTATTGCTTTCCATTTTTCAGATTGGCAGATTAGGACTGCCTTGACATTCAGGTTGAACATTTTAATCTTTGTGTCGCTTGTGTTCTTTTGATTTCAATAAATTTACCAATGCAACAAAAGTCCTCTTCCTTTTCATATTTTGAATAAGAAGTGGGTCAGAAACCACTAGTCATGCCCACCTGGATACGCCAACTGTTATCTCATGTTCGCCTCTCTACAACTTTTAGCCCCTAGTGCTGTTTTATCAGCTCTGTTATTGACTTCCTTCCATGCGATAATGTTATTATATCTAGTATTTTCTTTCTCTGCCACGCTCTTATTTTGGTAATTTTGCCCTTGGTCACAATGTATTCCTATTTCCCTCTTCTCATAACATGCCTGAAAAAAGTGGACTCTTTCTCTTTGATGTGTTAAATGCTTCCTTCCTGCATTGGCCTCTGACAGGACATGCTCATTACTCTTTTTAACTGCCTATGTATTCTTAGCATTCTTCTGCAAAACCATATCTCTGCTGCCTCCAGGAACCTTCTTGTCTGTCTACTGGCTGTCCAATACTCACTTCCTATTGATGGGATTAGCTCTAAATAACAATGAAGAAGTATCTTCTTACCTCCACTGACTCAGACATTCACGATATCAGAGGTTTTTAAAAGCAGGACAAACTAAAGCAACTGCTGACTTAACTGGCTCACACAAGAACAATGAAAAAAAAACACAGCAGCAAAGCACTGTTACACCTCTCAAATAGATACTCACACTGACAGGCTCAAATGGACCTTGAATTTGTGATGTTATCAGCCCAAAGAGATCTTCTCGGCTGAGGGATGAGCCAAAAGGTACCATAACCTTGTACCAAGATTCAGTTTTCCTATAATTTCCAGCAGGTGGACCTGAATGACCTCGGTTCGGTCTTCTGTTGCTGCTGCCACGCCCACGATAATTTCCCCACCTCTGACTTCTGAAAGTGAATTTAATTGTATGATTGTTTTAAATTACCATTGGGGGGGGGGGGGGGGGGAGGGAGAGAGAGAGAGAGACAGAATATGGCCTAAATACATCAACAGTAACTAAAATTAATAACAGTGCTTTTCAAGCTTGATAACTACAATTAATAACAGTGCTTTTCAAGCTTTTTTTCCCGTGTATCACAAAATGCAAACAAGACATATAAACATACTACTAAATAGGAAAACAATTCACATACATGATAAAAATATACTAAACAACTAAATACTTGTTTGCTATTTTGAAGATAACGCAACCATATTTTCACCATACGAGCTCGGACGCCGCCTCGGTAAACAAGGTCCGCGCAGAGCAGTGACACCCCCAGGCTGCTTGCGAATAGTCTACTACTGGGAACATAAACAGATTAGGGATGAGCCCACTCTCCCGTTGAACAGGTGATAAAGTCATAGATACTGGGCCAGAAGGCGCACCGGAAACCACAGTATCACGCAACTCGCTTTTTTTTTCTATGGAGAGTACACCGTCAAATACTTGTTTTTGTACCTATTTCTTGGGCTTTTATGAAATTTAATGTTGCATATGTATCATCTGGATTAGATTTATAGAAGTATTTTAACAAGTTAACATAGTCACTTGCATAAGAATCCTTTTAAATAATTCTGTTAGAGATTCCAATACATTTGGTCACTGGGTCTAGGATTTTTTTTTAAAAACATGTTCCCTGGCCTCATCATTAATCCTTTTCCTTCCCCATAGAACACAGGGCTCAAAATGTTGCTCACCGTCAACTGACTTCCAACTGTTGCTCACCAACTACTAAGCTCCAACTGTTGCTCACCAACTGACTTTCAACTGTTGCTCACCAACAACTGAGCTCCAACTGTTGCTCACCAACTGACTTTCCACTATTGCTCACCACCAACTGACTTCCAACTATTACTCACCATACATGAGGTTCTAGTTAATTGTTGGCTTCCATTTCTATTGTTCTTCTCTACTTTTTTTTTTTTTTGTCTTGGCAATGTCTCTTCCTTTCTGCTTTCCAGTTAACTCATTCCCTCCCAGGATGTTTTTGGGTTTTACCCAGGCCCGAAAATGGATGCAATTTATTCAGACAGGTGAGGTTTTAAAAACAGACAGTGGACAAATACATAAGTTCAGTGGGTACTTGTGTTATACATTTAAATGTGTGAAATTGACTGGAGAATCTTATGAATTGCTTCATATAATTAATTGATATGAATAGATGTGTGTTATGTCTTGTGAAGTGTAGACTTGATTAAAAAAGTGTTTTAAAATTTTTTAAGAATTGTATTCCTTAACTTAAATATTTCAGCTCCCATTTAATGTATGGCAATAAAATGTTCAGAATGTCAGTGCACATTTAGTTTGAAACATATCTAGAAACTTTTATCACTATCACTTCATAGATGTAATTTTTATGATTTTTTTTCTCAAAACCACATATGTTAGTAAAAAAACAACCACTCAAAATGTGTGCAATTTTTCTCTTCAGGTTATATTTTAAAAACAGGCAGTAGATACACATTTTATTTAACTAGGTGTTGATGTTATACATTTAAATGTGGGAAATTGACTGGAAAATCTTATGAATTGCTTCATATAATTAATTGATATGAATAGGTGTGTGTTATGTCTTGTCTTCTTCTTCTTCTTGCGATCGCATCTTTGATGATTACACCGTCAGACGAGTTCTCATGATGAATTCGACTGTTGTTTGAAGTTCCTCTTTAGCTCCATATAGCTTTGAGTTTAGTGTTGAGTCATTCGGCCAGTATATCTTTCTTAACTGGTCATACAGAGGACAATCCTGTAGAACATGCTCAGCAGTTTGTTCGTTTAATCCACATGTGCACAGTGGTGAAGCAGACAATCGTAGCTTGTGCATGTGTTTATTCAGTTTGTTATGCCCTGTCCTGAGTCGAAAAATAGTTGTCTGTCCCTGCCGGTCGAGAGTGTGATAGTCGTCTTTGGGTTGGTTCTGTTCTCTTCTGATAGTCTGGATAGCTCTCTTTTTCTCAAAAGTATGTGACTTCATTATCTTCTTGTTCACATTCTCCTCCCTTTTTTGCAAGTTTATCTGCCTTTTCATTTCCGGGTACACCACAATGAGATGGTACCCACTGAAGTATGGTTCTCTTTTTGGCAGCTACCTTGTTTAGTTCATTTCTCAGATGCGGGAGTTTACCACCCTTGAGAGCTTGCAGGACAGACAGTGCATCTGTGAGGATGACTACCTGGTGGCAGTCAGAGTTGGTGTTATAAATCATATTTGCAGCTTGCTCTAGAGCTTGAACCTCAGCTGTATAGTTGTGTCGTGAAATATTCTAATCCACATATATAAATTATCAGGTAAATATAAAGCCTAACAAATACATTTAATAAAGAAAAGAGAAATGGTAAAAGAACAGTGCTGTCACAGTGACTGTACTCGAAATCCCCCTTGTTTTCTACTTCGTCTGCAAATTGTAACGCTTTCACGTTGATAGTAAAAGCCTACTGTATTATTACCCGTTTTCTTCAATGAAACGTGTACTAACCTTGAGATACGCAGGCTGATCAATGACCTAAATTTAATATTTCATTCATTCCATTTTATACATGGCGTAACTAAAAAGACAGATAAAGCAGGAGAGAGAGAGAGGGGCGAATGAAGGCAGGAAGCATGCAATACTAAACACGCGTCGCGCGATACACAATTGCTGCCATCACGCGTGTAAGGCCACATGCACTAACTTTTTTTCAGACGGACAGTGATAAAAACACTAACCTTCCCAGAGTTAGGTTTTAAAAAAAACCTGGAAAACGCTTATTAGAAAAGATGACATTAGATGGGTTTACGTTTGAAAACATTACAGTACCCAGACAGCACATCTTCGAAACAGGAGGTAGAAGAAATTGCATATTTTGAACGCAGCCACTTAGCTCTTTTAAATTTGTATATTTGGGTTCCTTAGGGCTTGCTGACAAAGAATATGTAAAACGTTACGCAAATAGTCTAGGAATTACCAAATTATAACCAAAATAAAATAGTGGGGGTGCCTGACAGCATGAAATCATTTCTGCTCATAAAATTTTTTTATAACGTGTTTGAAAAAACCTTACGTTACGGAAATAGCCTACCATGTTAACTCCAAATTGATTGGAGCGCAACAAATGTAAGACTAAACACGATTGGTCGGGCTATAAATACTATCTTGTGTTGTCAGGGGGAACGTGAAAAGGTGTACTTTTTTTAAAAGATGTGTAGACATGGTTTCATTGGGTAGAGCTGCGAATATACTCAATTCAGAGCGTCTGTTCATTGCCACATCTTGTAATAAACCTACTAAGAAGCAGTGCGTTGAGCACCAGTGTATATTTTTTATAAATAAAGCCTGGGACATCGGCAGATCGGAGTTGTGCTATATTCATTGCCAGTCAACGAAACTGTTTATTATTCTATGAATTGTGGGACCGTGGTCTTAAAGTTATTGAGCAGCACCTGGTCAGAGCTTTGCTGAAGCCAGAGGTGGACAGCATACTCCTTGGTCCATATAGCAACCAGTGGGGTGGCTCCAGAACTCATTAAAGTAATCGAGCAGAGGAGGCCTTTACTGCAGTCATCACGAAAGATAAGAGAGTGTGGCCATGGAGCTCAACATTATGTACCCCATCTTAAAATGACACTATAAAATAAAATTAAGAGGGGAATTTAATTGTTTTAATATCAGGAACTGAGAACATCTCCAATACTAGTTCCAATAAAGACAAACTATTGAAGTCATGATGACAAATACCAACAGAGCTTGAACAAAACAAAACCAGTATTACCTCATATTACTACTACACAACTGACACACATAGGATACTTTTAAAAATATATGTCACTACAAGATTCATATTGATAAATTCTGTACATATAACTTGTAATTAAAATTGATTGTGATTCCTGGTTCCCTTTGTATTTGAATCAGGACACATATACATTCATGACAGCAATGAATACATATTGTTATTTGAAAAGTTATCAGTGACTCCTTTAAGATATCCTCGTAGAGTGTTTTATGTATGTGAGTGTCACAGTGTTGTCAAGTGTGGTGGAATAAATTAAATTGTTTATCTGTCTGTTGTTGTTATGACTTACACTTCATCATACACATACCCTAGACATATAACGTAGTCATCACACTATTCCAGAATAATTCTGACTGAGGTATACATATGTGGCAGCAAGTAAGGTTATCTATAATACACTACTCTTATTAGATATAGATACCTTCACAGCTGATCTCAGTCAGTACACTAAGTCCCCTATAAATATTTATAACATCCCACTTCACCACATATATTGGGGTCTCGCTCTTGGGATTTTGAATCTTTCCCTATTAAAAATATTGGGGGTAATTCACTTCAGGGAATATAAGAATTAAAAGGTATCCTTGGGTGAAATTAAATAAGGTTGAGCTCACGGTGCCTGTGTTGTCCATTAGATATATATTTAGAGATTAAATTGTTGGTTAGACATTTATAAACTTACCTGATAGACAATGGCGGACCTAGCCAAATTTCGATCTGCTGCTGTTCAGACTGCAAAAGAGTTAGGATTAGATGGGCAAGTTATGGTTGCCTATGTCACTACTGAATGTGACAAATTTATTGAACGCAAAGAAAGAAGGTTTGAAGCCGAAAGAAAATTAGAGGCTGAAAAGGAAATTAAGAGGTTGCAGATTGAGGCTGGCACAGTGGGCTGATCACCTGCTTGCCAATCAATCTGATTACGGAAACAACGATAGATTGTTTGGTCTGTTTTTGTTCCACAAAGACGCCACTAGGCGTGGTGGAAACAGCGATAGATCGATCAATTTGTTGTTGCCCTAAGACGCCACTAGGCGTACTGGCCACATACTGCTTTGCCGGTTGATGGCTAAGGATGGAAGAAGAAGAAGAAGAAGATTGAGGCTGACAAAGAGGCTAAAGCATTGGAAGCCGAGGAAAGAAGACAGGCTGCAGAAAGAGAACAGAAGAAATTAGCTGCAGAAAGAGAAGAGAAGAAATTAGCTGCAGAAAGGGAAGCAGAAGAAAGAAGATTGACTGCAGAGAGGGAAGCAGAAAAGGAGGAGAAGAGATTACAAAGGGAACATGAGTTACGACTAAGGGAGTTTGAGTTTCAGGGCCATGCTCCTGAAAATGGTGCCAGTCCCTTTGCCTCTGATGCCACTGCTAGCCAAGGAGCCTCAACCTCAGCTATGAATTTTCATTTAGATCATTTTGTTGAGAAAGACGATGATATAGAGAGCTATCTAAATAGGTATGAACTATTAGCTACCACGTATGGGTTAGAGAGAGAAAGGTGGAGCTTAAAGTTATCTCAAGGACTTCGTGGGGCAGCTTATGAAGTTTTTGCAAAAATGAGCAGAAGTGATCAGGAAAATTATGACATGCTAAAGCAGGCTCTTTTGTTAAGATATGAAAAGAATGCAGAATTTTATAGGAAAAAATTTAGGAATGCTAAACTACTGTCAGGTGAAACCTATCACCAGTTCTCTGCACGAATAGAGACATACTTGGAGAAATGGACTTCTCTGGGGAAAACCCAAGATCTTAAGGAAATGGTCCTTATAGAGCAACTAAGAGAGTCCATGGCTCCAGACCTGAGAAAGTTTCTCATGGAACAAGGTGCAGAGAGGCTGGGGGAGTTGCTAAATGTTGCTGAAAGGTATCAAGCAGCTCAAGCAGAGGTAACAGGTAATAAAAAGAAACAAGTGGATAACTTTAGGGCACCACAGAACTTTAATAAATTTGATCCTAGGGATCAAAACAAAGGTAAGCACCAGTTTGATAGGCCACGGTATGAAAATAAAAATAAATTCCCACAATTCGATGAAAGGAAATATGATGAAAGAAAATCTTTCAACCAAGGAAAAAGGTGGTGTAAGAATTGTCAGATGGACAATCATGACACTGACCGTTGCAGAAGGAAACCTGTGTATATGGCAACCCTTCAGGTCAGGTCGACCTCAAGACAGGAGGAGGATATTATGTTGGATACCACTCCAGAAGAGATGAGGAAGGCACAGGCTGGGGATAAAACACTCAAGCCTTGTTTCAGAAAATTGTCAACTTGTCATACAACTCCAGGCAAGGGAGATTTTTACATGAAAAACAAGTTGATGTATAGGAAGACTGGAGCTAGATCCAAAGGTCAGGGACAGCTGGTACTTCCTAAAAGATATAGGGCAGAATTAATAAGGAGCCTACATGTGAAACCAGATGGGGACCATGAGAAGATAGGTACCATCATTCAAAAGGTGGCTCACAATTATTATTGGCCCAAAGCAAGATGGGACATTGAGAATTTTGTAGAAAGGTGTAGCATAGCGCATGAGGGAACACCCACAAGTGGGAACATTGATCAGGACCTGGACACGCCACGGGGCAAAAGTAGGCCTGAAAATAAGAAGAGAAATAGATTTGATAAAGTGGACCAAATGGAATGGGAAGCCCCTTTTCACGGACAAGCTTCACTTAACTGTTTTACAATGGCCACTATGCGGAGAGTGCAAAAAGATGTCTTACCCCAGGATAAGCCGAAAATCCCTCAATCGGACTTAAACAAACTGGAGGAAGAGGATGTAGAGAGGAAATCTCTCATCAAGAATTTTAAGTGGGGAGAAAGCCCCAAAAGAAAAATTGGTAGCGGTCGTTTTATGCATGATAATTCTGGGAAGAAAAAATCATCACTATAGAGCTTCGAGTGGAAGAGACCATACCGGTGCATGGACAAATAGGTCCACAAAATTAAAGGTCCATATGTAGCTTTGTTAAGAACGTGGACTGATGAAAAGGCAGAGGAAAACATTACATCTTCATACCAATATGTGAATGAGCTGACCACTCGTTTAAAAACTGGCTGGAAACTTGCCAATGAAAATTTGAAACAAGCCAGGAAGAAACATGCTGCCTATTATAACAGGAAGGCGAAAGACAGAGATTTGGCTGTGGGAGAGAAGGTACTGCTTCTTCTCCCCGGGAGTCAGAATAAGTTACAAATTGGATGGCAGGGTCCATATACAGTTCTAGAGAAGGTGTCTAGAACAAATTATAAGATAGATAAGAAGGGGAAAGAAAAAATCTATCATGTGAATCTCCTGAAGAAATATTTGGAAAGAGAACATCAGGAAGAGACACACTTGTTGACCTTGTCCATCGCCATGGAGATGAAAAAGGAACCACTTTCATCATTTGAATATCCATTACACCCCTGTGAGACAGCAGCACAGGTGAAAATCAGTACACATTTAACGAAAACTCAGAAAGAGAGAGTGCAACAGGTTCTAAATAATCATGCAGAGGTGTTAACAGACCGACCAGGGCATACAAACCTATTGGAATATGATATGAAACTGATAGACCCCACACCTGTCTGTATGAAACCATATTCGATTCCGTTTGCTAAGGAGAAAGCTTTGAAGGAAGAGATAGACTATCTGTTGAAGGAAGGAATTATTTCGCACAGTGAATCTTCGTATAGTTCCGGTGTTGTACTCTTAAGGAAGCCCTCTGGAGAACATAGACTCTGTATAGATTACAGGAGACTGAATGCTATTACAGAAGGACAGGTGGATCCATTGCCGGATACAAATCAGCTGTTTGCCAGACTAAATAAAGCAAAATATTTCTCAAAAGTGGATCTGAGTAAAGGATACTATCAGATTCCAGTAAAGCCTGAGGTTAGACCATACCTAGCTTTTAGTACCTCAGAAGGACACTATGAGTTTAATAGATTGCCATTTGGATTGAAGAATGCGCCTAGTGTCTTCTCTAGAATGATGAGAAAATTGTTGGATGTAAACATTTCGGAGGAACGTAATGAATCCCTGAGTTGCCTCTTTGATTGAGGATATTCCGAATGTTTCATACAGGATAATAAGAAGATTATGGGATCCACTACGAAAACTCTGCTATCACCAGGTATATGTTATCTCCTCATAACGTACATTTTGAGGGAAATATAATGTTCTCTGGACATGTCATTGCGCAGACTCAGAGAAGAGAAATGGTGACTACGGGTTGCGAAGCAGCATTAAGACAAGCACTCACACTTGCGGCTGTTCAGTAACATAACCGAAATATATTATTGGTTGTAGAAGTCTGAGGCAGATTTCATGAGTAGTGCCTACTCTGAATGGACCCAACTACATAAAACCATGATAGCACCACAGCAGAGTAAAGTCAAGTTGACTTACATTTATCTATGTGTATATAGAATAAAGGACTGACATGGGATGTCTGTTTTAAGAGGGGAGGTGTCGTGAAATATTCTAATCCACATATATAAATTATCAGGTAAATATAAAGCCTAACAAATACATTTAATAAAGAAAAGAGAAATGGTAAAAGAACAGTGCTGTCACAATGACTGTACTCGAAATCCCCCTTGTTTTCTACTTCGTCTGCAAATTGTAACGCTTTCACGTTGATAGTAAAAGCCTACTGTATTATTACCCGTTTTCTTCAATGAAACGTGTACTAACCTTGAGATACGCAGGCTGATCAATGACCTAAATTTAATATTTCATTCATTCCATTTTATACACGGCGTAACTAAAAAGACAGATAAAGCAGGAGAGAGAGAGGGGCGAATGAAGGCAGGAAGCATGCAATACTAAACACGCGTCGCGCGATACACAATTGCTGCCATCACGCGTGTAAGGCCACATGCACTAACTTTTTTTCAGACGGACAGTGATAAAAACACTAACCTTCCCAGAGTTAGGTTTTAAAAAAACCTGGAAAACGCTTATTAGAAAAGATGACATTAGATGGGTTTACGTTTGAAAACATTACAGTACCCAGACAGCACATCTTCGAAACAGGAGGTAGAAGAAATTGCATATTTTGAACGCAGCCACTTAGCTCTTTTAAATTTGTATATTTGGGTTCCTTAGGGCTTGCTGACAAAGAATATGTAAAACGTTACGCAAATAGTCTAGGAATTACCAAATTATAACCAAAATAAAATAGTGGGGGTGCCTGACAGCATGAAATCATTTCTGCTCATAAAATTTTTTTTATAACGTGTTTGAAAAAACCTTACGTTACGGAAATAGCCTACCATGTTAACTCCAAATTGATTGGAGCGCAACAAATGTAAGACTAAACACGATTGGTCGGGCTATAAATACTATCTTGTGTTGTCAGGGGGAACGTGAAAAGGTGTACTTTTTTTAAAAGATGTGTAGACATGGTTTCATTGGGTAGAGCTGCGAATATACTCAATTCAGAGCGTCTGTTCATTGCCACATCTTGTAATAAACCTACTAAGAAGCAGTGCGTTGAGCACCAGTGTATATTTTTTATAAAATAAAGCCTGGGACATCGGCAGATCGGAGTTGTGCTATATTCATTGCCAGTCAACGAAACTGTTTATTATTCTATGAATTGTGGGACCGTGGTCTTAAAGTTATTGAGCAGCACCTGGTCAGAGCTTTGCTGAAGCCAGAGGTGGACAGCATACTCCTTGGTCCATATAGCAACCAGTGGGGTGGCTCCAGAACTCATTAAAGTAATCAAGCAGAGGAGGCCTTTACTGCAGTCATCACGAAAGATAAGAGAGTGTGGCCATGGAGCTCAACATTATGTACCCCATCTTAAAATGACACTATAAAATAAAATTAAGAGGGGAATTTAATTGTTTTAATATCAGGAACTGAGAACATCTCCACTACTAGTTCCAATAAAGACAAACTATTGAAGTCATGATGACAAATACCAACAGAGCTTGAACAAAACAAAACCAGTATTACCTCATATTACTACTACACAACTGACACACATAGGATACTATTAAAAATATATGTCACTACAAGATTCATATTGATAAATTCTGTACATATAACTTGTAATTAAAATTGATTGTGATTCCTGGTTCCCTTTGTATTTGAATCAGGACACATATACATTCATGACAGCACTGAATACATATTGTTATTTGAAAAGTTATCAGTGACTCCTTTAAGATATCCTCGTAGAGTGTTTTATGTATGTGAGTGTCACAGTGTTGTCACGTGTGGTGGAATAAATTAAATTGTTTATCTGTCTGTTGTTGTTATGACTTACACTTCATCATACACATACCCTAGACATATAACGTAGTCATCACACTATTCCAGAATAATTCTGACTGAGGTATACATATGTGGCAGCAAGTAAGGTTATCTATAATACACTACTCTTATTAGATATAGATACCTTCACAGCTGATCTCAGTCAGTACACTAAGTCCCCTATAAATATTTATAACATCCCACTTCACCACAAGTTGGAACAGAATTTACCAGTGGGAATGTGCCTAGTCTCATAGTGGTTGTCAGGATATGAGATAAAGATACCGGCACCTCCATTCCTAACAGCATTAGTTGCTGATCCATCTGTATAGGCATGTATCCATGATTGATCGGGATAGCTTTCTTGGATCATACTCAATGTAGCAGTTCGTTTTTGCAGATCATTATACTCACATCCACTTGTGAGACCATTGACTGATGTATTAATTTGGAGGGCACTGCTGGCCTGCTCCCATGGTACAGGGTGGGCTTCAGTGGTGTTGTCTTCATGGATAGGTCTTTTTGATGCTGTCTTATAAGTCTTTTCCCCCGATGCACAAAGCTGCTACGCTTTAGACGTCCCAATGCCAGATCATCTAGTCTTGCCTTCATTGGGTGCATTGGCATACTGTTGTACTTTTCCATCTGGATCATGGTTTTTGTGTCTCTTCTATGGGACAATGTCTGTAATCCAGCAACCTTCTGCATCTCTGTTATTGGTGTAGTTTTCATGGCTCCTGTAATGAGCCTGAGAGCTTGATTTTGCACCTTGTCCAAAGACTGCAGATGTGAGTTAGCAGCTGATGACTATGCTGCTGAGCTAAACTCTAAGTGTGGTCTTATTACTCCATTATAAATCTTTTATGTCTTGTGAAGTGTAGACTTGATTTTAAAAAATGTTTAAAAAATTAAATAAAATTGTATACTTAAACTTAAATATTTCAGCTCCCAATTAATGTACGGCAATAAAATATTAAGAATATCAGTGCACATTTAGTTTGAAACATATCTGGAAACTTTTATCACTATCACTTCATGGATGTAATTTTTATGATTTTTTTCTCAAAACCACATCGATCCATTTTGTTTGTAAACAAAGGATTAGAAATGGATATAAAACACACAATTTTAGCTTCACAGATTTTTTTTCCGCTCACAAACGTCCACAAACATGTGCCAGATGTAATGAAATGATTTAAAAACTGGCTAGTTGCTAGGTATTTTATAACTTTCCGTTCTAATTCGACATATATCACATTGGCGCGCCACGGACGGATCAGAACTCCTATCTGGCGCGTGACGCGCCAGTTTGGACGGAATGAGTTAAAGGCATGTCTAGTTAAAATTGTTGGTTTGTTTCCTAAGGGTATAACCTACATATCTGCACATTCTTTCTTTAAGTATTAGCTATGCTGGTTGTTGTCTGGTTCTTTTCATATTTAGCCATCTGATTTTTTTTTTTTTTTTTTTTAAAGATGCAAGAAAGAGAGGCTTTGACAGTATTCTATTTTGATTGACATGCCAAATTTTGGAACCATAGGGTAGAATAGATTTTGCACCTGCCTTGATCAGCCAATTTTGTTTTATTTTAAATGGTTAAAAGTTCCACATGATCATAGAGGAAGGCAAAACAGTTTCTTGAAGTGCCTGGCTAGCTGATGCCTCTCAGTAACCTATCCCTAGAGCTTTTTATCAATGTTTATGCGCTTAAAAATCTTTTGATAAAAGCTTGTTCAAAGACAATTTAAGGACTCAGATTTCAAACATCTTCACTTACAGCCAGCAGACTGTTATGAAGCATTGCTACATGATAAAATTTTTGAAGCACATGAAAGCCATGAACAGATAAATAAACAAAATGTCTTTTTCATACGAACTGCATACTCAAACTTCAAAATGCACTTACTGTTTGTCCCTGAGACTTCTACTCATTGAATCTCCAGCCATCGAAATATCTCCATCATCATCCTCCCGTGCACCATCTGATCTGTTACGAAAGCGTGAAGAATCTGCATTGAAGTGGCGGAATCTACCTCGCCGGTTGCCACGGAAATTTCCCCTCCCACCTCTTCCGTAGTTTCCTCTATTTGAATTTCCACTCCACCGATCATCATGCTCTCCTGTGATGGAATATAAATTATATATATATAATCTTTGCACACAAACAGTCACATAAGAAGCATATTGAAGATAAACATTATAGCCACAAATAAAGAGAAACTAACCATTATCAGTGAATATGTTTTTTGGTTCGATCCACGCACCTAAATGGATGACTATTCTCTCAACTCACCCCCCCCCCCACCCCCCGATGTTTTAAACCAATCACTAAACATATATTTCAGATAAAATATCTCTTACTATGTACACAAGCTTGTAAATTTGTTGAAAAGTATTTTGAAGCATCAAAGTCTAAAATGGATCAGGCATGGTTGTTGTCGTGAAATTCTAATCCACATATCTAAATTAAAAAGTAAATGTAACGCCTAACGAATTAATTCAATAAAAGGAAAGAAGAATGGTAAAAGAACAGTGCGGTCACAATAGCGTACGCCTGTGTTATAGAACGTCATACTAGCTAAACAAGAAAAACCCCTTTTTATGCTTCGTCTGCATAATTGTAACGCTTTCACGTTTGCTAGTAAAGCCTACTGCATAAAATACACGCGTTTCTAAAAATAAAACTGGTACTATATTTCTTATACGACCTTGATAGACACATTGTGTAATGACCTAGATTAATATTACATTAATGTCATTTTATGCACTACGTAAACGAAAAGACAGACGGGCTTAGAAGAGAGAGAGAGAGAGATGTACGGAGGAACGCATGAAATACTACCACGTCGTCTCGCGATTGAAAATTAATGCCACCCCACGCGAAAGGCATGCAGGCTTGTTTTTTTTCTTCAAATAAACAGTAATAAAAAACACTACCAATACGAGGTAAGGTTTTAAAAACATGGTTAATGCTTATTAGGAAACATGACACAATACTGTTTTATGTCTGAAATCCTGACATTAGCCTGACAGTACAGAAGACATCCCATCGATAGAAGTGAACGGGTGGTAGAAGAAAATACATATTTTGAACGAAGCCACTTGGCTCTATTAAACTTATATATTTGGGTGCCTTAGGACTTGCTGACAAAGAATATGTTAGATGTTAAGCAAATAGTCTAATAATTAACAAATTATAGCCAAAATACTATAGTGGTGTTGTCTGACAACACAGGATCATATTTGCTCATAATGGCGTGTTTGGACACTGCTTTAGTGGAAATGAGGCCACCATGTTAAATCCGATTTGATTGGCTAGAATAATATGTAAGGCGAAACATGATTAGTCGACTGCAAATACTATTTTTGGTTGTTAATGGAAACGGTAGGAACGGTACATTTTTTCAAAGGCTTTTGTAAACATGGTCTCATTGGCTAGACCATTTGATATAGTCAATTAGGAGCGTCAGTTCAGGGCCACTTTTTTGAAAATAAACTTTGTAGAAGCAAGTGCGTTGAGAACCAGCTCATATTTTTCTAATAAAAGCTGGGACAGAGGCAGATCGGAATTGTGCCATAACTCATCGCCAGTCAACGTACTTGTTTAATATTTCCTTGAATTGTGGTAAGCTAGACATATTTGATATCTTTTAGATGAAAATTGAATGTGAATTGATAATTTATGTCTGTATGTGTGGTTCAGTAGCAAACATGAGGCAAAGCCTAGATATTGCTCCACCATGAAAAAAACTTGTCGGAGAAGAGTATAACTGTATAGGCCTATATGGGATTGCCAAATAGTACTATGACACCTATCTTATTGAATAGAAGGAAATAATGCTGGAATTGCAGAGGCGTTGTAACCATTAGGGAGAGGAATACTGGTGTATATTGTTACATGAGAAGCTAACAGTTGGCTTACAGCGCTGAACTCGGTGTTTGTTATGTATTGTGCTTCAGTGTGGAAATAGATTATAAATTAGTTTTGAAGTAGGAGGTACAACCTTCTTATTGCAGGGACCGTGGTACTGAAGTATTAAAGCAGCACCTGGTCTGAGTTTTGCTGAATCCAGAGGCTGGTAGCATACTCCTTGGTCAAGATATCGACCAGTGTTGTTTCTCAAGAAAACGGTGAAGCAAGCAAGCAGAGGAGACAGTTTTCCTGCCGCCCACACAGAAGTTAAGATTTCGTTGGCCAGAGCAGCTCAATCTTGTGTATACCCCCCTCTAAAATTGACTGTACATTAAATCAAGAGGGACAGTTATTTGTTTCAAATAAAAGAAACTGTGAACCTTTCCAATATTATTTCCAACAGAAACAAACACATGAAGTCATGATGACAAACAACAACCTAGCTTGAAGAGCCAGTATTACCTCATAGTACTACATCACAACTTACACACATATTGTAATAATAATATTATATGTCAGTACAAAGATCCTATCTATAAATTGTGTACATACAACTTGTGATTACATTTGATTGTGATTCCTGGTTCACTTTGTAGTTGAATCAGGATATCTATTATTGAAAGGAATTAATACATATTTTAAAAGTTACCACTTGACTTATTAAGATAGTCTTATAGAGTGTTCTATGTATGTGAGTGTCACAGTGTTGTAAAGTATTGTGGATTAAATTAAATTGCTAATCTGTCTGTTGGTTGTTGTGATCATACACTTCATCACTATCATAACCCTAGACATTCAACGTAGTCATCACAATATTCCAGAATAAGTCTGACTGAGGTCTAAATGTGGTAGCAAAGTAAGGTCATCTGTAATACACCACACTTATTAGATACAGATACCTTCACAGCTGATCTCAGTCAGTACACTAAGTCCCCTATAAATATTTATAACATCCCACTTTACCACAGTTGTTTCACATTTACCATCACCAAAAATATGTTCAAGGCCGCCCTTTGGGGTATAAAGTACCATATGATGGTGTACCATGTGGTAGAAAGAGTAAATTTTTTTTTTTTAAACACACTATGGGTTAGCTTTCTCAAACTAAGCAAAAATCACCAGAAAGCTACCTGCCTTAGCAGTATGTTAGTTGTGGTCATAAAATATTCTGGTGAGAAAAATATATGAACTAATTACAGACATTAATATAAACAAAGGGAGACGAGATTATGGTAAGAATAAAACTACACACGGAAGATTACCCTTAAATCCAAAATTTTTCCACCACCTCCTTCAGGATGATCTCAGGGATCATTTTCATTACTGTATATGCCTTAAGAGATGCAAAGAAAACCATGAAGCTCTTGCATGAATTCAACTAACCAAGACCCTGAAGCAGTTCCATGTGGTGCATACCGAAAGCAGGCAATTTTTAAATGCTACAGCTGCCTGAGGTGAGGATGCTTCAAGAAGCAGAATAATCAATATTCTAACTACAGTGAAGTGCACTTCGTTCGAACATGAAGGTGCATTGTCAACAGGTTCAAATTAACATATATTTGAATCATGTTCAAAACAGGGACTTAGCAGTGTATTGGTTATTTTTGTAAGGCCAATTTCAACCCTTGACAAAAACAGATGCCTTGTGACCACACCTGCAATGTTTGAAAGTATACACAGTTGATAAGTTGTAATTAAGATATATATAGTGTATCTAATTCCCGATAATGTGTTCAACTGCCAACATCTGAAAGTGACATAATTGGTTGAAATGAAGATCGGTGGGACAGATGTCTAATTTGCCCAAATGTCTATCAATCCAGCTGCCAATTAAGTTGCCCGCTTTAGTTGAAATAAAAAACAGTGGAGTATATGTTCCATGTGATCCAAATAAATCAACCACGACGTTAGAGTTAGGATTCCTAGATCTAATCCCTTATTACTGGTATTCTCATTTGTTCATACATCTTACATTTTAACAAGAAATGCTCTATATTATTGTCTTGAAGACATCCTGTACAGTAAGGTTCTGCTATTCTGAAATAGCCCTTTCCCAGCTGTAGTCTGAAAAGTTTCTTATTACTGGGAATTTTCAATTCTCAGATATCTAGGGAATTTACCTATAAATATAGAAGAGGTGTTAAGAACAGACAGACCTAGGGAACTGCATTATACAGTCAAACAGTATATATAAATTAAAAAATAAAATGGTATGAAATCAGTTTTACAAGTTAATGGTGTAGTGAATTTCTAAATACAATATCTAAATTAATATATAACAATATAGGGCATAACGGCAAAATAAGAAAGTATAAAAGAACTGTTGGTATCGCCTACGCCTTCAGATTATTTGCTAACGAATAGCCGAACAAAACGGTACCCAAATTTTTCAAATTCGTCCTTGACATAATCACTTTTCCTAGTTCTAAGAAAATTGTGCCTAAAAATGCACTGTGGAATGAGGAGGGGAAAGGATAGATGAAATGCTAATTCGTTTCGCATTGATTTTAAACTAAAAGCCAATACTAGCACAGGGGCAAGCCTTGCCTTAGGGGTTTCCCCAAAATACGAGGAAAAAGTTAGAACACGCAGACAACTCGTGTCACAAAAACAACCTTAGCTCTTATTTCAAAGGACGTAATTATCACGTAAATAGAGAAGACAGCACATGGAAAAGAATTGAACGTGTAGTAGACTAAAAATAAAAAAACACTAACTTAGAAAAAAAAACTGTGTACTTCTGAACCAAGCCAACTAGTCCCATATAAATTGTATATTCGTGTACCTTAGGACTTGTTGACAAAGAATATGGTAATAGTTACGCAAATAGTCCATTAATTAACTAATTATAGCCATAATACTATAGTGGACCCGACCAGACTGTTAAGTAAAGATCATGCCTGCTTGTAATTTTTTATGGCATGTTTTGAAAAAACGACTTTGGGTAAATGAGGTTAAAAGGTAAGGGATATTTGATTGGGTGGATTTTAAAGGAAGGCGAAGTATGATTGGTTGACCTAAAACTAAAAATATATTTGCCTTGGAAACATATTGGGAGTTGTTATTTGAAACGATAGATTCAAAAATAAATGTAAACATGGTCCCACTGGACAAAGCAGTAGATACTGGTACGAAACGGGGACTGTTCACTGCCATTTCAAGTAAATTTTGTGTAAAGCAAGATCGATGAAAGCAGGCGGAGAAATTTTCTAACATAGGAAAAGCCTGGACATAGGGCAGATCGAAAATGTGCCATATTCTATTGCCTAGTCATCGTATTTGTGTTATTTCCTTGCATCTGTGGTAAGATTGATTTTCTTAACATTTTATTTAAAATAAAATTTGAATGTGAGATACTAACATACGACTGTAAGTAAGTGAGTCTATGGCAGACTCAAAACAGAGTCTAGAGATTGATCCAGCATATGAAAGACTATCAGAGAGGTGTAGACCAACTAAATTATATAGGATTATCATCAGGAGCATAATACCTATCCTATTGTATGGACAACAGATTATTGCTGGAATTGCAGAGGCGTTGTAACTATTAGGGGAGAGGAATACTGGTATACCTGGTCACATCAAAAGAAACTGGTGAAAGGGATTGTCGTAAAGAGCTGATCTTACATGTTTGTTTGTAATGTGCCTGTACTGGTTGTTGAGTATTATTGTAGGCTGTTAATTACGAAGGAGGCATATCCTTCTGATTTCAGAGGTTTTTGGTGGCTGTCAATAACTGGTGCCAGACTACAGTGGGCCGATATATTCATGCCACAGTCTTGCCTTTTTCGGAGACAACTGTAAACCACCATCATTCTTGAAGAAGTGGGAGCTGAAGGTTGTCGTTCAGCGAAGTGCAGGAAGATTCCTACATAATATTACAAAGATAGGTGCATGTTTTAGCACCTGATCGCTCAACTAACATTATAGTATAAATAAGAGACTGGGAATAGTGATATAAACATTCCATCAGTGTCCATAAAAACTTACAAACAACATGCAGAGATGATGATAGTAAACAATCAACCAGTGTATACTAGAAGTCACCTCAGTTAAACCATACAACTACACCCTTATATAATAATATGTGTATTATGGTCAGAAGACCCATTGTGTAATTGATTGATGTAATTAATTTCTATGATTTCACTTTTGACTGACAGTCCTGATTCCAAATAAATTAGATTCAGGACAATAAATTGAAAAACATTAACTTTCAACCATTGACTTACTAAAGATAGTCTTTTAAAGTGTAGTTCGTATGTGATTGTCGTGGTACTGTTGTGCTGGATTGATAATAAAATAATTTGTGTAATTGTTTATATGTTCAGTTGGTTAATGCAACCTTACACTAACATTTCATAACCCTAGACACCAAACGTAGTCACCTTTCAGTCTATCTAGAATAAGTACTGAATGAGATCATAGTGGTGGTAGTAGAAAGGTGCCCTGGAAATTTACTCTAATATTTATTATATTCAGGGACCTTCACAGCTGACCTCATTCAGTACACTAAGATTTCTTAACAACAAACTGTATTAACATCAAACCCACCACAAATGGTACACAGGAAACAAGGGACGTTTCGGGTTTTACCCTTCGTCAGCCACAGTTAGGAACAGGTGACAAGGACAAGAATTACATATAGGTACTACAAAAATACATGATGATGAGGAACATGCCAAATGAGCGATACAAGTAGATGGAACAACGGTGCTGAGCGAAACGAGAACAACAATAATGCAAAAATAATCAAACAAGAAAGACATATCGAAACAAGAAAGTAAATAATCAACGAAACAAAGACAGGAATGAACAAGTAAAAAGTCACTTAGCTGGATCCAAGAATAAAACACTTAAGATGGCTGGGAAAATAAGCGTCATGCGGAAGTGACGCATGAGCTAGTGACGGCTATAAAGATACAAAAGGTCTGATCTCATTCAAACAGTAGGCCTATTTAACAAGAACCAAAGTTCTAGTAATTGGGAATGTGAAGGTCTGATGCTCTTCTTACAATACATATGACTTTTAACAGATGAAAGTCAATTAAATATCTGTTAAAGTGAGTTATTTAACTGGAACCACCAGGCCTTTACACCCCTCCCCCTTAATATTATTCCTGTTTGGAGTTTCTGTTTGATTTTATCTCGTATTTGTTTGGGTTTTATTTTAAAACACACAAGCATAATTGGTAGCCTAATTGTGATTTGCCCTATTTACAATGATTTAACAGTTGTGATGCCACTTTCCCATATCGGCAGTTGATCATATTAGGCCCTATTTGGAATTGAAAACAATATAAATCCTAATTATAATCCATCAGAGGTTGAATGGGATATTTTTCATCATTAAAATAAAAAAACAACTTATCAACATAATGGCTACTGTACATTTTTTTATGTAAAACTTTTGCCTCGTTTTGGCGAGGCGCGTCCCGTTCAACCTAGTCGGTTATATTAGGGCGCATGTCCAAATATAAAAGACCTTTAGGTCTGGGAAGTTTACGGCTACCGTGCTGTCTTGCGGTCAGCTTTACCTTTAGTGCCGTCGAGTAGGGCCTATGTATAATATGTGTAGGCTATTGAGTTCGGGTTAGGATTAGGGGTGGGGTTGGGGTTAAGTCTAACCCTAACTCTAAATGATACGAAAATACACATATTATAATACTCGACGGCATTAAAGGTAAAGATTATCCTGTCTTGCTGCCTCTTGAAAAATAAACTGTAGGAGCACCGCTGAAAACGACAACATCCTCAGGGAGATTAGCCTAGGCCGTCAGTTCAACCCACCAACTAAATAGACACCAACAGACCACCATTTTCCGCCTGAGAACTGGCCACTGCAGATTACTTGACCATCTCTATCGCCTCAGCATATCTCACAAAAATGAATATCCATGTGGAACTGGAATTCAGACCCCTGAACACATCAAATTTAGCAAACTAAACGCAGAAGAAGGCCTTCAGTGTGACATTATGGTCTATCGATAACTGGTTCTGCGTCAATATTTCTATTAAATCCTTGTCACACATTGTTCAAACAACTCTATGTTTAATAAAGATCTACTTTGGTTTAATTTACCTCTGAAAGATCGTGATCCGTCTCACCAGTAACAACATAATAAAGTTGCCTTTTGTTTGTTAAAAACTCATGTTAAATTAAAAATACCATGTAGCCTAACAGAAGTTTCCTATTTTAATTCCTTACTTGTGTGGACAAATGTACCCGTGGCCTTTAAAAAAACCTATGCCCCCCAAAATACTAACCCCCAAACTTGAAATAAACATAAGATTCATTACAGTGTTGCTTTTCCAAGTAAAAACCTTCCACTAACTGGGACCACAACCTTTCTGTGCTATTAAAGCCCCACAATCCCATATTAACCAAAAAAACTTTGATTTAAATGATGAATTAAAATCCTCCATAAAAACCCCTAACACCTATCCCCACAACCCCCCCCACAAAAAATGAGTCAAATTATATTATTCCAACACTATCAAACGTTCCCTATACATTCCCCTCCAACCAAACACTCCCTAAAACCTTTTTAACCCTAACAAAACACCTTACACCAATATTATAAAAACCACCTCCATTAAAGGTGCCTATCCCATGAAAACCACCTATACAAAACCACAACAAACCCACCTAAATACTTCCCTACAACCCCCCAAAACACCACCAACCACCCCATTCTCACCATAATAAAAATAAATATAATAACCCCACTTTCCCTACAAAAAAAACAAAAAATAAACAAACATTTAAAAAAAACAACCCAACCCCCAAACCTCTACAAATAACTAAAAAAAACCAAAAAAAACAAACCAAAACCTAAACAAAACAACACTCAAAAAAAACCCAAAAAAACACAAAACACAAAAAAAAAAAAAAAACCAAAAAACCACCCTAAACAAACAAACCCAACAAAAAACCCCACCAAATACCCAAAACCAACAACAAAAAACCCCCAAAAACACCAAAAAAAAAACACACATACCCCACACCCCCCAAACTAATCAAAAATTCATTAACAAAACCATACCCCCAATCATACAAGCAAAAAAAACAAAAACCAACCCAAAACAACCCAACCCAAAACTAAAAAACAACCCAAAAACCCCCCCCACAAAACAACCCACCCCCCCACCAATCTAACCAAAAAAAAAAAAAAAAACCAAACAAATAATCAAACCCCAAACCACCAAACCCACCAACAAAAAAACCCCCACCCCCAACCCAACCACCCTTAACCCCCCCATACCCAAAACCCAAACCCCCAAACACCCCAAACAAACCCACAACCTTAAATAAACCAACCCCACCCCCCACACACCCAAACCCCCACCCCACAACCCCACCCTAAAAACACACCAAACACAACCCACCAACCCACCACCCACAACAAACCCCCAACCCACAAACACCCAACCCCCATCAATAACCAAAAACCAAAACACCCCCAAAAAAAAACCCCAAAACACCCCCCCCCCAACCAACCCAACCAAAATAAAATTTAAACACCCACCAAAACAACAAACCCTACAAACCCAACCCCCCACCACAAACCCCAACACAAACAAACCAAATCCCCAAACTAACATACAACACTAAACCAATCCCACCAACCAAAATACAACCAAACCCCACAACAAAAAACCCCCCCAAAACCAAACCCCCCCCCCCCCAAACCCCCCATAAACCCCCCCCCCCCCACCCCCCCCCCCCCCCCCCACCCAACAACAAAACACACCCCCAAACCCAATCCCACCCCCCACCCCCCCCCCCCCACCCCCCCCCAAACC